>JANSJP010000016.1:0-721968 GCA_024734325.1 Lactarius hatsudake | reverse complement strand
TCTCCCTTCCCTGCGTCACCTTCGTATTGAGAATCATACGGCGATGAATGAGCCGTCGTGGGACGGTCTACTGTCATTCATCACCTTACAATCTCGCTCCGGCCACCCCGTACAAGTCAATGTGGCATTTAAGCAATGCCACATCTGTCATGCCAGTTTCAGAAAGCAGAAAGGACTCGATCGTCACCTTATAGATAAGCATGGATATTGAATCACGTGCTCGTATTGCAGAGACTTTGAGTGTAAGCCAAGGGGCTCGCGGGATTTTAAGCGCCCATACCCGGGTTAGGGGGGTAGGGGGGGTATAGTGGCCCCTTAGCAGATTTTTGTATACCAGCGCCTATAGGGTGCTAACTCCGACTATTGTTCTAGCAAATGTGAAGAACACACTTATACACTCTCGGGCTGAGAATACAGGACTTTCAGGTGACTGTAAGGCCTTGGTAAAATCTCTACTCAAAATTTGACTGAAAATGAATGTGGATGTTTTTTTTGCGTGTGCCCCCATGTCACTTCAGGCCACTCATGCCCATACCCATTAAAACCTGTACCCGCGCATACGGGTATGGGTACTGACGGGTTTGATGGGTGAGTGGTGGTGGCTGATGGGTACCTGTACCCACATGCCTTGGAGTTCCCGTCTCTCTCAAAGTTGGAAATGTTAATATATTAATCTCTTCCTACTAGTAGTACTCATGATGCCCGTCGTCAACCCATGGTCATTGCGAGACTTCCTCGCCATCGTGGTCGCGTCGTGGTCGCCCCACCACCGTTGTGGTCGCCATCGCCAATGTAACGCCACCAGTGGGGCGACGTTCAGCGCTCGAGGCACCCGCGGCAGGCTTAGCAGAAGACGACTTAGGCATTGTCGACGACGATGACAAAGGAGACTGAGATCGGTCAGAGGCACACGCACGAAGAGGTGAGGCGAGAACGGTGATGCACAAGGTAAGCGGAAAGGAGCTTAAGACAAGGCAGAGCAGGGTTCCCAAGATACTAGCTGGTATTGCTAAGTAACTCAAGTCTGAAGACTTGAGGACGAAACAACTACAGGTATATATACAAGCAGGTACATAAGGTTCGTACCCAGCTAAGTCCGCTTACTCGGGTTCTGTGGTCCGTGCGCAGACGCGGAACCTTCTGGAAAGGTCACGCGGTCGATTGCACCATTTATCGTCATCGGTCTAGGTCAGCCTAGGCCTTGGTCACGTGATCTGTGACGTCAGAGTCCAGAGCCTTCCGGAACTGTTCCCTAGCACGCATCAGTGTCCCACTGCTGGCATCCTGCGGGCTCTCCGGGCCCTGCTCCAGGTCCCCGGCAGTCGGCGTGGTCGGAGATTGTAACAGCCAAGGTCGTTGTAATCGCCTTGCCAAGGTCCTCGTGGTTGCCTCGTAGTTGCCTTGTCGCCGTTGTCTCATCGCTGTGGTTGCCTCATCACCGCGGCTAAGGTCATTGTGGTGGCCGTCACCGTTACCGAGGTCGTCGTGGTCGCCTCGTCACCATTGTCGAGGTTGTTGCCATGGTCGCCTCATCGTTGTGGTTGAGGCCATCGTAGTCGCCTTGTCGCCGGCGAAGCATCTTGACAGTTTCAAGGAATGACCATGTGGGTGAGGAGAGTGCGTCGAATGGTGGAATTGGCGAATGGGATAGTTAACAGATCATGGAAGAGATTGTTTCGGGAGGAAATGGTCTAAGACACGTGCAGGATTTGGGGGTATGTGAAGCGTCGCAAGGCATCGCGCAGGCCTCTGCGGGGCACGAGCTGTCGTATATGGGTCCGCGGTGATCACGGGCACATCACTGTCGAATGGCTAGGGCCGCGTGCGGGCACGGCGAGGTCGGGAACAGAAACAGCAGCTACACAGAGCCCAGGGAATGAGGGTGGTCGCGAACGGTCGCGCACGCTTCGGCGCGGCATGAAACTTCGTAGAGGTGGCCGCTGGCGTTGGGAACGTGTCGGGTTCGAGTTGCTAAGGCCACACGCAAGTGCAGCGCGCTGGAAAATGCAAGGGATGAGCCTCGCTGAGCTCAAAGAAGCAAGACTCCAGATGGCGCAGAAGATGGAGTGTCTGAGGACAGGCTAGGAGAGTTGGGAGGCGGCAACGAGAGAGATATTGGAGACAAGTCCAAGTCCGCAACAGGGCTGTCAGACATGTCATAGACTCGTAGTAGAGTCAAATGGACACGCACCTAGTAGGTCATCCTTCCCATTTACACTGACAATCTTGCTGACAATAACCCCTCCTCTCAGTCGCTAACATCGGTGTCCCGGCGTAGCTGCCCACAGATGTTACAGCGTGCCACATCTCTGGCACGACCAAACACATGACTGGGACCGAAGACAAGGGCGGAGGTGTCCTTAGGGGCACATAAATGGGTGAGCAACGCATTTAGTCACAATTGGACTAATACTAAACCACACCTATCATATCACATGCGCTGGGCTTTTGTTCTCACCTAAGAACCAGACTTGCGAGATGTGCCAGTACCAGAGCAAGCAACTGGGCATGCTGAACGGAGGAGGGGCATTGGATTACCAAGCCGATTGCTGTATTTAGTAGGCACGAGAATGTAATCCCATATCTGGACAAGCGCCCGCTTATGTAAATACCTACCCCCCTTTTCCTATCGGCCTTATGAGAAATTTGTACCCACTATGTGTAATTACACTTCCGCAAGCCCCTTGGTGTAAGCCGGGACACAACGATCTATTCCGAGAACACCTCAGAACACCCTGATGTTCATAACGACGATTATGTTTGGAAGTATTTATTAACACCTGGCCAACTTGACGGACTCGTTACCCGGCACAGTTCTCTGCGTGCGCCAGGCACTGTCGCACCCTCCACTACGGCCACGGCGCCGCACTCCCGATAGCTAGGGACTCCGACACGCGACGAGAGATCCCAGCGTGGCCTACTATATGATACCCTATCCCTTCGTCGAATCCCTTGCAGCTTCGGTCACTACCCGCCTGGTTTGGTGGTTCCCAAAGACACCTGTGATAGCACAGTCTACGGACGGCAACCCTTAGTTTCCTTCTTTTCTCACTTTTTGCTTCGGCTGTACGATACAGAGTACGCAGATTCTGCCTTTGCGCGTTGTATGTACTAGATGACAATATTGAGCGATCGCCACTTATGCACACGACGCGTCCGAACTTTGGTCCATAAAATTGATCCCGATTCGGAGCGCGCCGTCATACCGCTTGAAACACTGCACGTCGTACCCAGCCAACTCTCGCGAAGACAAAACAGTTGTAGTCAGAAGTATAAAATATATATTTGTATCATACACACGATAAGTCACATATATACAAAGGAGAAACAGGGATGGCGAAGAAAAGAAAGGTAATCATTGACTGGGCACCGAGGATGTACGCCCCATGCGTGAACGGCGACTCCTCGAAGTTCGTAGGAATTAAGGAAACGCACCACCACCACCCATACAAAAAGAGAAAAAAGGTAACAATCCCGACTTTTTCGCGATAAAAATTAGATAGAAATCACAAGTCCCGAGACGCTAGTACTGATAAAAAGGGCGGACATAAGGCGAAGAGAGACGGACGATGCTGCTTTTACTACCAACCAAAAATAAAACCGTTTTTTTTTGCACTATCACGCGGAGAGCCCACCACCACTGCCAGCCGAGCCCCCCGAGATCGAGCCCGTGCCGGTCCGCCAGACGACGGGGGCGGAGGCGCAGACGGGTCGTCGATGCCCATCTTCTTCCGCACCACCTCGAACGTCTTGAGCATCTTCCTGCGCGCACCGAGCGCCGCGACACCCTGCGCCTCGAGTGCCTGCTCGTCCATCACCACCATCTCCTTCCACGTCATGCCCTCGAATTCGGCGTGTACTTGTGCAGCCGGAGCGTGCGCAGCCACCCAGCCACGTCGTTCAGCACCGATGGCTCGAAATCTTCTTCGTCCTTCTTCGCTCCGCCGTTCCCGGCCGATCCTCCTCTGCCACTGGCACTGCCGCTACCACCAAGCCCGGGCGAACGCCCTCCGGACCGCCCGGAGCCGCCGCGAAGGCCATTACTGCTCATGCCGCCCTGCATCCCACCGAACGTGCCGAGGCCCGCACCGACGCCGAGCCCAGGCTGGCCGAATCCTCCTCCAGCAGCGGCGATCTGCGCCGCGAGCAGTTGCGCCTCGGGCTACACTCCCATCGCGGCCAGGTTCAGCATATTCATGTTCTGTTGAAGGGATTCATGCCGTTTCATGTCCGTGTTCAGCTGCGCGAGTTGCGCCATGTTGAGCCCGTTAGGCATCCCCGTCAGTCCCGGGAGAGCCAAGTCCGAGGTTGAAGCCCCGACGGCCCATCCCGAGGAGCCAGCTAGCGCCGCTTGCTGCTGCTGATCGCGCCGCAGCCATCGCGTTGCTTCCATCGGTCGCTTCCGCCAAAACGGCCAGACGAGTTCGACAGTGCAGGGCTTTGCCCACCGGACCAGGTACCGCCACCGCCATTGCGTAGGCCCCGTGAAGAGCCACCTGGACACGACCAACACCAGGAGCATGGTGACCCTGGATAAGGTCGCCATCGTCGCCGTACACGCCGTTGTTGGTCACCCCATTGTTGGACCCGCTGCTGCCATCGTGTATGTGGCCCTTGGAAGGCCGGCGGAACTTGTCGGACCGTCGAGGCGTGGGACATTTGCTCCGTACAAGTCGTTCAACTTGGCCGCGGCGAGGTCGACTGTTTGACCGTTGTTGCTGTTGTTCGAAGACGTCTTTTGGAACATGGGGAGAAGCGGTGTGTTCACCATGCTGGCCCAGCTGTCGCCGACGGCAGGGGAGAGACCGTCGAGACCACCGGGAGCGGTGCCGCCATCGGCGCGCGGGGAGCGGAAGGCAGAGCCACTGGAGAGGCCAGAGAAGTCGGTACTCTGCGGACGGGACGACCTGGGCTCCATGGATATCTCTTGCGTAGGGGAGTTGTCCCGCTCCGCGACTTGGCCGAGGACCCCGGCCCAGTCCCACGCTCTCCGCTCGATGCGAGCGCCGGCGCAGAAATTCGATGTGCGGCGTTTCCGGCGGCTTTGAGTTTGGCGCGCTGTTGGGCGAGTGTGGCTGCGGCGTCGCTTGGGTTCCAACGGTATTGGCGGTATCTGGAGAGAGGAAGGAGGAAGAGGATCGAAGGCGAGTGATTGGCGATTCGTGGCGCTGGTATTGAAGGTGCGGGCGGAGGGGACCCGGGCATGGTGGACTTGAGTCCGGGCGATTTGAGATTCTACTTGCAAGCTTGGATTCATCTGACTCTGCATGGAACCCCCGACGGCCGGGCTCAGAAAGCAGTCATGGGGTCGGACCTGGCAATTGTTGCAGGACGGTGGATGAAGAAGCGGACTCTGTCCTTGAGTAGAATGTTGTAAAAAGACTGTAAAGAGCGGCTGTGCGCTCTGCTTCGGAGAGGAACCTTGAACCCTGGTCAGGAAAAGTGAGATCATCCGGAAGGGCACGAATACGAGCTGCTCACATTGCTCGATGGCACTGAGTTCCCTCCTTACAAATTGACGTCGAGAGAGGCGAGCAGCCATCTCTTCCTAGAGACCCCGATTGGAGAACAATACGTGAGAAAGACGATGATGATCAAAACGAATGATACCCACCAGCGTGACTTCGTAATGATGAAAGTTTTCAAACCACTGGTCGATAGCATCCGCTGCGAAAAGAAAGTCAGGGGGATCAGATTGTGTGGGAGGGAAAAAAAAAGGTCACCTTCTGGGGTTTGAAAGGTGGCGCTGCCTAGGAGCTCGCTGGTCGGGCGCCCGCTAGGGGGGCCCGCCTCCAGGGCGTGGTGAGGCGAGATTGAAGCCCTGCGCTGCAGCTGCCGAAGGGCGGGCGGCGGGGCCCATGGAGGAGCGTGCGCTGGGGTTCTTTCCATTCTGGCCTTGCACGGTGGAGGGGCCGGGACTTGGCTTGGAGGGAGGCCTGAGCGAGGACATGTGTAGGAGTGGTCTGTGTATATGCTGCTTCTTCGCGTTGCGAGGAAGAGAGAGAGAAAGAGACAGAGCTCGTTTCTTTTTTTTTTTTTTTTTTTTTTCCTTTGATTTACAAAAAAAAAATTGAAAAGGAAAGGGGGTGGCCGCGAGATAAGGGGGGGAGGGGCCGACGTCGCGATCGGGAAACAAGGACCAGCGGTGGTGTGCCGGGCCAAAGTGACGACGGTTTCGAAGGGACTATTTAGACTATGTATCTATTCAAGGCAACTGGGCCAGTCCCTCGCGCAGGTATTCATCAAACATGACTTGTACGTCTGGTCCCACCGGCTCAGCGCGGGCCGTCCCTCTATCAGGTCCCCCGCCTGCCACAGCATCCGGATCTGGTCCACCTCACGCCGCGTCTCGTTGTCCGGCACGAGGATGTAAAAGTCCCCAGAGCGCACTCGGTCGAGCATGTACTCGACCGTCTCCTGCGCCGTCCCACGCACCCGCCGGCTTCTCCTCGATCTTGTCTTGGTTCCCGTTGCCCGCGGTCATACCGGTCCACGTCCATCCGGGGCTGTGTGGAATTATTGGATCAGCTGATGGGATCTGTGCAAAGTGGCGCACATGAAGAGGTGGGCGGTCACGTTGGCTTGCGGACGAGAAGCGCAGCTCGTGCGATAGGCTCTCGGTAAGGCTCTTGACGGCCGCCTTGGATGCGTTGTACGCGGGGTTGCCCCCTTCGATAGCGTCAAACAGTTGGCTCTGATAGCAATACCCGAAAACACGTACGGAGGATTCGTGATGCCCTGCTTTGATCCCGTGTTCCACGATGACGGACTGGTTTTCCTGATGGAGCATCATCTAGACCCACATCATTGAGCACCAACAGGATAGATAAGACAAGCGGACCAACCGGACAAACGTGTGCCTGCACATTCAGCACGCTAATCAATCACCCCATTAACGAACCTCTCACTGTGCGTGCCGCAAAATAGAACTACGTACCCGAACAGATTGACGTCATCACAGCCTTCCAATTGTCGAGGCCCTCATACGAGTTGCCTTTATCGCACACAGCGGCATTATTGAGCAGCACGGCGACCTGCGAAAAAAAAAAATCTGTGTGAGAGGGGGGATGAATAATGAGCGAACTGACGCCTACCTCTCCCCAAGCCTCATACACACGCTCGCGCAGGCGCACGACATCCTCCAGCTTACTCACGTCCGTCGCGACGGCCAACACGTTCGTCTCGCCATGCGCCGCGCCGAGCTCCGCCGCGAGCACGTCCAGCCCCTTGGCGTCGATATCCGCGATGGCGACTTGAGCCCGAGCCTGCAAAAAAAAAATCAATTGATCAACTCCCCAGCGGATTCGGAAGCGCCCGACCTGGCGAGCTCGCGTGCGGCTGCGCGCCCCGATACCGCTCGCGGCGCCCGTGACGACTGCGACGCGGCCCATGTGTATGACCGGGTGGTGTTCCTCGTCGATGGGCGATATGAGCGACCTCGACGCGGAAGGGCGTCGTCGGTGGGCGGAGCGGTGACGGACCACGATCTCCCATTGGGGCATCTTTTTTTTTTTTTTTCAACAATAAAAGAAAATAAAAAGGAAAATAAAATGGGAAGGGAGGAAGGAGTTTGTTTGTTGGGAAAGTGTGGGGTGGGGGCGCGTGAGTGAGTGGGTACGAGTGTATTTATTTGGGCAGTTTCTGGTCTCCCGAATCGCTAAAGTCGCTCGTTGAGACAACTTGTGCTTGGCTTCTGGAACGTTCCCCGCCCGTTGCTTTTGTTGTTGTTCTCTTCTGAGCTGCGCGGGCATGGCGTCGTTGATCAGCGCCCTGCTATCTCTTATGTGGTCTCATACTCGCACCATCGTGACTGCACCTGATTATTCAGACGGGCCTAGCCGGGCCTGGGTCTCTACCCTACAAACACCCCAAAGATCCTATCTACAGTCCCTCATCGTACAATTTCCGCGCGAGCGCAACGTACAGCCGCTCCAAATCGTCCGTCGATTCGAGATCGCCCCGTGGCTTCGGCTTGGGTGGAGCAGCAGACGCCGAAGACGGCAAGTGCCATTGCTGGGAAGTCCCAGCGCCATCAGCAGTAGCGCCAGCGAACGAAAACGCCCCGCGCGACGCCACGGGCACCTGCTCCACGAGCCAATCCACCACCGCCGACAGGCGGTCCGTCGACGACCGGAGCGCCGCCTCGTCCTTCGTAGCCACTTTCGTCGTCGTATTATTGTCCCGGCGGAGCCCGAGCGCACGGCCCCAGTCGACCGCGAAGCCCCATGGGTCCACGTCGAGCTCGATCCCGCTGGCGCCGCGGAGGGCCCAGTGGTCTGCGCCCTCGAGCGTGCCGAGGAACTCGCCCCAGCGGGCCGAGTCGACGCTCACGAGGCCGTCGTTGCCCGCCGTGTCGGCGCCGGCGGCGCTGTCGAGCACGACTTTGGGGAACCAGAGCGGGTGCCAGATGTTGGGCGCGGTCATGCGCCCCGCGATGCTGAAATAGCGCACGCGGGGGTCGTCCGGCGTGCGTGGGTTGAACGTCTCGGTCAGATAGGACGTCGTTAGGTTCGCGTAGGCGGGCGAGTCGAACAGGCCGAGGAGGAACGTGGTGAATGACGAGGGCAGCGAGCGTGTTTGGGACCGCACTTGCTCCGCTGCATCGATCGGGTCGATCGTCGTCATCGTCGACCTTTCTTCGTCATCTTCGGGTCGGCGACGTCCCAAGCCGAGATATTCCTGATGCGGTTAAATAAATAGGTTCGGAACGCAAACGGAAATGGGGTACCTTGCACCAGTCCATAAAGGGGCTCCCACGGTGTGGCGTCGCGATGGTGGTCAGCGAGAGCGGGGTGTACTCGACCGGCTTGAGATGCGTGATCAGATGGCGGCAGTCGAGCCCGCCCATCGAGTGCCCCATAAAGTTGATCCCGCGCCCTGGCGCCTTGGCCTGCAAGAAGCGGTCGAGCTGTTCCGCGCGCGAGGCGATCGAGCCCGTGCCGGGTACCGCGGTCACGATGACCTCCGCACCGACGATCTTGCGGAGGATGCCGAGTATGCTCGACCAGTACTGCATGCGGAGGCTTGGGGGCCCGCGGACGTCGAAGCCGTATAACCCTGGGATGGCTGAGTTGAGTAAAATCTTTGTATTGCGTGGGTGGGCGCACCGTGGCACAGCACGATGGGGAACCGCGGTGCGCGGAGCGGATCATACAGCACTGGGCTCTGCATCAGCCGGTGGATCGCACCGCGGTCCTCGTGCTCTGTGGGAGTGGGAGATGGAGACGGCGGCGGTGGCGGGTAGGGATCGGGAACCGGAGAATGCCCGTCCGGGTCCGTTCTTGGAGGCTCGGAAAGCTGTTGCGCATAGTTGGCGGTCCTGGACGCTGGCTGGAAGAGCGAGGGGCGCGCGGGCCAGCGGAGCCAGGGTATGGAGGCTATGGCATGAGGTGAGCATGCACCCGGTAGAGAGGGGTTTGGCGCCCGAACCTTGCAAAAAAGCCATCGAGGCCATCTGCTGCCTCTGTCTTCCCCAACGGCGCGTATGCACCAACGTCCTGTTGGCCGTTCTCCCGCAGGACCCTGCAGGCGGAGCGAGGATCGAGGTCACGCTCGGATGCGGTGCATGAACGGGAGGGTAGAAGGTAATGGTGGGCGATTGAGGCGGTGGAGATGACGTTGACGAGTCTGCGAAAGAGGGTTGCGACGGGAACAGGGAGCCATATGGTGCTCATCTTCCATCTGAAAAGAAAGTGTAAAGAAAAAAAAGAGTTGAGGGCGGTTTAAACCCTGTCGGACGGATGCACGTTGATCGCTAAGATGTGCCACGTGAGCGAGTCGGCGTGTTTGACACGTTACATTGCTACGACTCGGATCTTGAGTCGTCCGTGATCGCAATCCTCCCTCTCTAGATTCTTTGCATTCCACGCATCCGGTAGTTCTAGCTCGAGGATGGTCTCAAGGGGGGCACGTAGGAGCTCTCCCAGTGCAGCAAAAGGTGTCAAAACTGACGATCGACTCGGACTGTGTAGGGCCCTCTTACTTTAAACAGGTGATGTCATCCCTCCCTTTTTTTTCTAGACTTCCTTTTTGTTGGAGTACCGCACTCTATGTAGCACTTTACATTCGGCGTTACCAATGATCTCCATAATAAACTTCCTCCCTTCCAATAGACTTCCATGATCATGCAGCTTGATTGATCGAGTAAGGTGGGCCGCTATATGTGCTGTGCTGTGGGGGTCGTCTTTCTCCTTGTTCCGTGTGCTGTTCCCAGCTCTGAGAACTTGCCTCTTGGGTACTCGATGCATCACGTCAGTTGCCCCGCGTGCCTTTCAAATCCTGAATAGACCTTTGCATGACCTGGCGTCCCAGGATACTGTTCGGGGGGAGTAGGGCGTGCTCATGACGTGCGTAAACATCCGTTGCTTCCACCAGGCTCGCTATTCTTGAAGCTTTCGCGGAGGCCCGTCGTCGATGGCGCAACCTGCCCTTTCGCGTTCCTCGGCGCTCAGAGCGTCCGCGAAGGAAGGAGGCCAGTCCAAGGACCGCGCAAACGATCCAAAGGTAGGCTCTTCGCCTTTGTGCCTCGCTCAGCAAATACAACGTGTCAGTGCGACCTCGCTCTCCCTTCAGAAACTTTGTGGTGAATACAGAAAGCGTACTGGTGAGGTGGGACAGCGAAAGCCTCTTTGGCACTTTGTTTTCTCGAGGGATACCATCTTGAACACGATAACCTGATCGGCCATTGGGTCACCCTCTATGCGGCAATTACATGCGTCAGTCATGAAGGCTACTAGGAGAGGGGGCAGGGTTGGTAGCGGTTCTCCGGTTACGCTCTCTTTTGTCACTGTTCTGGAACCGCCCAAGATAAGCTCGAAGTTTATGGGGCCTCGTGTGGATTATGTGCTGCGCCCGCAGCGATGAGGGCGGTGTAGGGTTAGTTATGCGTCGCTTGCGTTACGTATAAAGCGACCGCGCCGCCGATAGGACTGATTTTGTACTCATTCACTGCTCCGGTATTCTGTAAGAAAAGAGGGGAAGGATAGGTTGCATTCAGCGATGCGTTGTGTCAAAGTCGGATGAGCGGAGGGGGGGAAATAGAGCGAGGGAACAACACATCGACGTTCACATTGCGGCGATCTCAAACAGCCCCCCTGAGGCATGATCCAGTCTCTTGGCAGTGTTAGTCAAAATCAAAGAAGAGGCAGAGTCACCCAGAGAATGCCTCACCCCATGGGGATGACGCAAATTCGTTTCATCGAGACTGGCGTAAAAGTGAGGTGACTCTTGTAGGTGGTCATCTGGCCATGTACCAGGCCCCGTGGCCAACCCGACTTATTCCGATGGAATACATGTTGTTCACACCGTACACCGTAATCATCAACAACAACCTAAACACAAGGAGAGGCGAACTTCCAAAAGAGAAGGGCCGCCGACAGAAACTTCCCAGGACGACAAGCCAAAATCCCAATGCAAGGAACATCGCCAGCGTGATGGTGGGTACTATACGATATATCACCGCAGCAAGAAGGCATCTGGAATTTTTGATATTGGAAAATAGAAATCAGGGGACTCGGTACGGCGTAACAGCTGAGTACAGCATACCATGCGGGTCTAAAAGCGGGATCTTCACTTTCTTCGTTTGTTAAGCGAACACTTATTTCAGAGACCTTGCGTGAAGAGACCCCGGGAGAGCACACGCCCATATCAAATGCGCGCACAGCCAAACAACGAAACTCTCCAGAGCGCAGGAACCCGAAGCGAGCGAGTATTTGGATCCAAGACAAGGGAACTACGCTTATCGCGTAAAGCAAAGAAGACCTCGGGCGGGTGTACTGTACTCTCCCAGGCGGTGTGCTTGTCGACGTGTTAGATTGTATGTGGATGATCATCAAAGCTTGAAAAGCTTGAGCCTATGATTACAATACAGTACGGTCAGGGCGCCCCACCAGGGACGTGGGCGTGGGAGACCAGACAGAGCCGCCCACGGCGGCATCCTCCGAGGACCGAGCGGCAAACTACTCGCAAGGGCATGCGCTCGCCCTTCCACGGTATCACGGATCGCACTTGCCCCCCAACACACAACGACCCGAATACAGTATGCGATCGGTGTTCTCTTCCTCTTCTTCGGTGTCAGACCAACACCGGTAACGGTGACGACGTTCAGAACTGAGGAGTGTTCACGGCACTACCGTCTCTCAGGTTCTGCTCTTACCCCCTTTGTAGGCTTCTCATCCCCGCTACTCGCACCCTACTTTTACTTGCCTTCCTTCCTTCTTTGCAACTGGCGTCAGGTTCGTCTGAATGGGTTATTAGCCGCGAGTCGGGTGCCAAGAAGAAGTAGGGGTTTGCGGTGGGCTGGCTCGGTTCTTTCCACATCGCACCGACAAGCTGCTCTATTTTGGGTTCAGTTGCGGCGCGCGTCCTCCTGCTGTGCTCAGTGGCGACCCCTCACGTGTGTGGTCCTATTGTTCGCTTTGTGTGGCAATGAGTTTGCGGGTACCTCGGGCAAGGCCACCCCCTTAGGTGGTCACCTTTTTTTCACTCGAACTAAGCGATATCAGGCCAGTCTATTGTTCGCAGGTCTATTCAATTACGTAGGGGCTCGCGGTATTCGACATTTTCGTATCTGTCTTGGTAGGCTTGGCAGCCGCTTTGACTGAAGCTGTTGTGGTTTACCAGCAAACGACTTTCCATAAATGGCATTCGGCCACGCGGACGACGTGTGGCACCTGCTCACTCTAGTAGACTGTCCACATTTTTGACTGGGAGTCTTCGCTTCCTCTAAGGTGGCCCTGACCTGAGCCCATTTGTGTCTGATTTACGGGGCCACACTGCGAGCCATACTGCGTCGTCGTCTCGGCCACACTTGCGTCTGCGCATTGTTCCCTATACTCCGACGACAAAAATGTGGTAGGGAGACCTGCCGCTCTTTCCTTGAAATACGGCCGTCGTTGGCTACGGCGTCCAAGCAGTCCTTCTGTACATCCCAGCTCACCTTCACTGTCAACCCCTAAAGCATCTCTCATGCCTATTCGTCCTCTCAACACACTCACCTTGGAGGAGTTGGTTCAACTTCTCGACAATCCGGCATTCTTCGAGTGTTTCGAGTTTGCATATGACATGTACTATCTTAGGCAACGCTATGTGCAATTCACCACGACCGGAGAATTTGCGGTGCACGACCCACCTGTCCCCGTTATTACCCCGCGCAATGATCCCGCCTTCGGCGGGTGAGTAAGCCTCTCTTCCATAACCAACACCCTTACTGAGGCGACGTTTGTCAGAATCGCAGCACCCATAGCCGATTTCGGAGCGCCGAACGCTTGGTCCAATGCAGGCCCTATGAGGTGCGGCTCTCGCGCATTGCTGCGAACCAGGTCTAGCTTTAGATGGATGACTCCGTTCCAGTAGTGACCTCATGGCTTCGATGTCCACGCAGGCTCCGCCGCTTCCGCAGCAGGAAGCTAACGCGATGACTTGGGCGCAGCTCAATGGGATGAATGGCCTCGTACAAGGTGCCGATGGTGTGGCTCCATTCGATATCGAGGCTGCGCCGATGGCACCGGGAATAAACGTTGGCCAGGACCAGACTCTCGACAGCCTGACCCACGATTACAACTTCACCCCTGCGCAAGCCGCGTTGCCCCAGCTCACTGATCTGGCGACGAATGATTCAGGTATGAATGATAATTGGGACTCACTGTTGGGTACAGCCATATACAGTGGCGCCGCGCCTAGCTATGACCCCCTATCACCTGCGGAGGTTACACCTGTGATGTCCCCTGTATCGTCCAGCTCCATGGGGGACACTGAGAACAGCTACTCGAGCCTTTTTTCGCTCGATATGTCATCGGAGGTTAACGGAGAGTCGTCAGACGAACACGAGGAGTCGTCCAGTATCACGACGCCTGATAACTCTCCGTACTGATCTTTGCCCCTATCAAAGTATGGGCGGACTGGACACCATGCGGAGGACGAAACTACAAACTACATCAGGAAACGAGGATCCCTGCCTTCGTGACGGTGGAGCGGTCCAACTGTATGAGCCGTGGCTACGAGGAGGACGGCGCGAGAAGAGAAGTCGGAATCTTGGTCGGAATTGCATCATGACTGCTGTATGAGTGTAGGAATGCTACGAAATGAAACCCCCTGAAAGCCCTTCGTGTCTGTAATGAGCGAGTTTCCAGCACGTTGCACTCGAACGCAATTGGACCGAATGGAAAGACTAACCTTAGAGCCTAAAGATGCGAATGGAGTGCGTGCGGAGTGTGCGCGGTCGCTGTCAAAGATGAATCCGGGGCAAATCCAGTGCCGGGTATCCCATTATGTAATACTTTCTCGTGCCCGAAGGGCCCCCTAGTCGTCCTGCCTGCTCTCACCGAACCTGCGTTTCGTTTCCACTCCATTCACTCCTCACGATGGGCTCCGAGCCTTGCGTACAGGTCTTTGCATTCGATCGACCCGTGTTTGACGAGTCAGCCAGGGTAGAATCTCCGAACGAATAGAATCCACCCCCCTATGAGCGGTTCTCGCTCGTCCATATCTCATTCAAGCTGGAGCCGCATTCGCTCACGGCGATGCGCTATTTTGTTTTTTTTTTGGACACCAAATTATTTTGCTGGCACTCCGGTTCGTATCAAATATAGCTAGATAAGTGACTCTATCACAACAGCTACCGATGCACCTTTCGGAATGGTGAATCCGAACAATGTTAGCTCGTCCCCCGGGGTCACTCGAATCCCAGTCCGGGCCCAGTTACTGGCGCCTGTCTATCATTTCTTTGTTCTTGTTTTTTCCACCTGAACGTGCCTCGTCAGTTGCTGACAGAAGCGCCTGCCTTTCAGCTCGGCGGCCGTCGTCCTTCCTTTGAAGAACGAAATTGACACGCACGTCGTCTTAGTACACTCTCAACTCTTCGATGAACACAGTTCCTGACCGGCCCCCCACCGTATATCCGCCCTGCTCCCAGGGCTTTTTTTTAAGGGCACTGTGTGAATTGACTGACACGTGGCTCACGGTGTCGTGGTCGATGACTCGAGCGCAGCAGTTTTTTTGGCGCCGTCAAACAGGTGGGCACCAATCGCCTTGGAGCTTTTTCTATCTGAGTTCTAAGTTCAAAACAAGATCCTTTTGGTTGTGGGACGTCGTGCTCGATGTGGACGGACGTCCTGAATTTCCGGTATCTTCGGCTCTGTGGTGTACCCCCTCTCCCCCGAACAGCCCTGTCAACCGTTTGACTAGCTCATTGACTAGCCCGATCTACCCTTTGGATCAAGAACGTGTTTCACATCATCATTCTTCCCTTAGCTTTGCTTTGATCTCGGGGGGTCTCCCGAAGTTCGTCTTGTTGCGATCCAATCACTCCGATCCTATCATATTCCCTGTCAGAAGTAACATCTACTGTACCTCTAGAAGGTTCTCTTCTCGACTGCAGCAACTGGTTGGTTTGTATCACGTAGAGAACACCGACTAGGGGGTGTACGGGCGCATCAAAACTTGGCATGACTCGAGCCCACAGGAACTGTATCGCGATGCGCCCCCTGAGTTCCGCAACCCAATACTCGGCGAAGTAGGCCGTGGCAGGGGGACTTTTACCGGCTTTGTGCAAGTGCAAGGATCTTGCTGACTCCACGTGGACACGTAGCCGCGTGGTGCGTGTGTGGCAGGCATGGCCTTGGGACGTTTCGATGTCTGCACTAGCATGAGTGTATCTTGATCCGACGCGTGCTGCAGGGGACGCCTCAATCGCGCGCAGAATGCAACCCCAATTTGTCGATCCACGTCGACACAGTACGTTCCAATAGCCGAAACTCTGCCGCATTTCAGCGCTATAGAAACTCATTTCTCCTGCCAGTTTGTTTATTGTTTAGTAGCGTATTTATTCAACGACAAATGGAGGTAGCGTAGCCATTGTCACCGGCTGTGAGGGCGTCGTTGTCAGATGGAGGTAGCGTGGGACGGAGAGGAGTGGTATCTAGAGAGCCCGCCGACGTTTTTCGAATGCGGACGTAAACGCGCGCCAGAGGGGGGGAGAGGGGTGGTATTTCGCGTTCGAGTCCCACGGATATGGAGCCGTCGCTTGCGCATCTGTCATCGATGGGGACGCGTTTAAGTCGCTCCAAATGAGGGCGGCCATGGATACGGGGGGGTTGTGTATGTCAGGGAATTCTGAGACCGTTGTATCTGCCATGGGGCCCAGGACTGCTATTGAGTGGACATTCTGTTCGGATCCAGTAGACCGCGGTTGCTGCGAAGTCGAAGAGAGGTCCTCTGGTTTGGACCATATGATTTCTGAGATGCCGAGCGCTTGCACGCGGTGACGCTCGGGTCGAGCTAAAGATCTCCACGATTCTCCGAGAAATGCACGTAAGGAGGAGCCGGACGAGGCTCGATAGGGGGTTGGTGGGGAAGTAAGAAGGTTACGGCAAGTTGGAAGAGATGCTAATAGAGCGTGCGGTTGACGTGCATTGCGTAGGGAACGCTATCGTACGGTTGCATTTCCGTTCATTGTAAGGAGCGAAGATTTCCTGGCCGATGGGTGAGGGGGATGGTGTCTGGGGTCCTGGCTGGGCTCAGACAACAACGTTCTTCCAATTAGCGCCCGTGTGCCAGCAGTGCCCGTGCGCCGGGCTACGAGTGCATCAGTCTCACATCGCTTTGGTCCTCCTCGTCGTCCCCCAACAGATGCCGTACACGCACACACCCACGCACCCACAATCCCTCTGCTCGGGACGGACGGCATTGTCATGCTGTTTTGTTCACGCTTATTTGCTGTTGGCACGCAGCTGGCACCCATCCCTACCGTCGCCACGGATTTCCGCATCGCCCTCCATTTTTGGGCCGCTCTTTCTCAACCCGTCTACATTAAAAGATCGAGCGTGTGTTCATCGGTCACCTCGGAGTAAGTCTTTGGAAATGTCCAAGTCATAATGTCAACTCGTCGTGCCACGATGTTGTAGGCACAATGCTATGCTTCCTAAACTTCTGAAATTCATAGCGTCACGGTATATATCCTCGGGGGCACACCCTTTCTAGGTTCACCATGCACGCTGGCACCGTCTTACCCAAAAGGAAACACAAGTCCGGCTGCATAGCAACCTGACGGCTCTACGTGGTCGTCTCTTCTGTTGTTTCTCCTGGCCAGCCACGAGCCGTAGTTTCGGCGCCTGTAATTCCCCGTTATATTATCTACAAGCTGGATACTATGTGGTAAGGTTTCTCCTGCGACTGCTCTACAATTCCTCTCCCCTCTCCCTCCTCCCCCTCCCCCCTCCCCTCGTCTGACTATGACCAATGCGCACGAACGCATCACCCTCCCACCAATCAGTTCGTTCGACATATCGCCCTCAAGAAAGCCCCACACCAGATACCCACCAACGAGTCCATCCGCCTCCCGTCGCCCTCCCCACATCAACGGTAGTCCGTCCTGGGACGGTAGCTCAACCACGAGCAACCCGCCCCGTCGTGGTTTGGATGATGCACGGTACGAGCCCGCAGCACTCGTCCTCGGCGTTCCCTATCGCTCACACGATATTTCGCCGTCTTTCTCGTCATTCTCCAGACAATCACCGAGCACGTACGACCCCTTGGACTACAGCGCACACGCGCGCGGAAACCACTCCCCTTACTCCGAGCCGGTTGGCCTCGTAGCGTCATCAGACCACCCGCCCCACCCAGCTCCACGTCCCCGCAGCAGCAGCCCCTCCCTCGACCGAGACCGACGGCCTCTCGTCTCGCAAGTATCCTGTTCCCGGTTTCATCGCATCGCGCAGCGGCTCACGTGTCCCCCCTCAAGGTACCACCATCCACCGTTTCACCACTTTGCCCAGCATAGCCGCCACCACCTCGCGCCGTACGTCTCCTCCTCGCGGGAGCATTCGCCCGACTCGCAGCACTCGCGCTCCTCGACTCACAGCCCAAACGTTCCCACGCGCTCGCACCCGGGCACCGTGCCCTCGCCACATGCCGGCACCCCGGCCCCTGCCGTCACACCCACCTCTGCCGCTACCTCCACTGCTCCCGCTGGTGGTGCCACCGGTGGCGTGCCCGCGCAAATGGCGGCGGCGGCGGCGGCGGCGTTTATCAATACGACGCCCGGGGACGCTCAGGACGTTGCGATGGGCTCGGAGCGGCGACGGACGTCGCCCGTGCGGAAACGCAAGGCGTCCGAGATGCTCGGGACGTCCGCTTCGCCGGGCTCGGACGACCGGGCTATCTCTGCCGAGCCGAGCGAGAGCGAGGCCAAGAAGAAATACAAGAAGAAGATGAACGTGCGCCATTACAGGGCACAGAACAAGGATGCGATGACACAGCTGCGCGACGCGCTCCCGGAACACATGCGTCCGCCCGAGCGTCAGGCCAAAGCATATGTCACACTAAGCGGTGCGTTTTTCCCCCCACTTTGCAAAACCCAATGCTTACAGCTACGTATTTGTTCCCGCAGCCATCAAGTACATTCGAGAGCTCACTGCCGAGAACGAGCGGCTGCGCGCCGAGAATGTCAAACAGGCCCGAGAACTTGCGGATCGGCCCAGCCATGATCCAGAGCGGTCAGGCTCTGGCGAGGTGGCTATCACCGGTGAAACTAATGATAATGATGATGACGATGATGTCGTGCCAAAGGCAGAGGTGCCTGTTGAAGACGAGTAGAGCAATACAGGGACAATTATTTATTATTGGACTGTCGACCACATCTCCGTAACCTGCTTTTTTTTCCCCTCGTTTTTGATACATGGATTATGGATAGCACGGATGGATGATCGAGGTGCCGTTTTTGTAGTCACGCATACTGTACCAGGAAAGGCGACTGTCTTTCGTAACTAATACTTATTACAAATCTGCCAGACGTAATAGCCCAGCATACCGGCGGCAACGGAGGCCGAATTCCGTGTCCGAGCTGAAAACTCGATGTGCATAACTCATCACTCCAGTATACGAAGTCACCGGAAACCACACATGAGTAAGAAGCAAGAAAGCGCGCGCGCGGATGGGAATCTCGGAACGCTGAAGGGACTGCATTGGGGATCTCGGGGCCACCAAACCAACGCACGGCTCGGCGTTGTTGCTTCTTTGACGGACGACGTACTCGCTTCTAAGTTATGCCATAATCGGGGGCCCTTGGGTGCGACCTCGTCGCCAGGACAGCGCCGCTTAGAGGATATATGCATGTTTACATGGAGACGGGATGGGGACGGACAGGGCGTGAAGGCAAGGGGGATCCAGGAAAACAAGGTTTGTTTCGGGATCGCCAAAGCGACAAGAACGTGTCGACATGTCCGGGTGCCAGGGGCACGCCCTCTCTCCGGACGTCCGGTGACAGCGCAAAAGGCAAATTCGCTCCTAACCCCAAAGCGTGGTTTGCTTCGCCCTGGTACAGTCACTCTGACTGGGCTCAAACGGTCGAGGAGCATCAAACTGTCTTTCCGCCTCCGTCGCCGCCCATAAGCGCTTTTTTGGTATTAGCAGCTCGGGTCATTGGCGGCTGGTCGCCGCCTGCACAGGATCCACAAAGTAGTACAGTAGGCCCATGCGTTCTGCCCTCGAAGCGTGAAACGATCCCCAAACGCGATGTTCTCGTGTTGTGCTACCCGTTGGCTCGGGCGGGGGGTCTGCCGACCATGTGTGTATAATAAGGACAGGTTATGGTCCGGGGCAGGTTTCCAAGTCTGATGCCCATCGTGCGTAACGCGTAACCCCGCGGACTCTGATGGCCGTACGTACCGTAACTTGACCCGCCCAATGGAGATCTGAGATCGATCTCGGTGGGCATCGCCACACAACGATCGGGGACACAGGGTCGTCCGAGCGGTGAGCGCATCACATGTAGTGGTGTAGGAACGCGTGAATAATACCTGACTCCCCCGCCAGAGCATGACTGCAGGTGGTGGTAGTGCAAGTGTTGTAGGAGCGGCCATACAGCGGCTTGCCGGGCGGCTCAAAGGGGCCAATGAACCGCTTAGAGATACACA
Source organism: Lactarius hatsudake (assembly GCA_024734325.1). Taxonomy (NCBI): domain Eukaryota; kingdom Fungi; phylum Basidiomycota; class Agaricomycetes; order Russulales; family Russulaceae; genus Lactarius; species Lactarius hatsudake. The sequence goes on along the minus strand of JANSJP010000016.1, from coordinate 702,058 downwards.
TACAGAGGACTGACAGTAGTTCCATTTAGTGGCGAGATATGTGTGCGCTGTACTGTATGTCGTCTTGTCGGTCATACAGACGTCGTTCGTCCGGGTTCACTTGCCTCCAATGGGCGACCCGGGTTTGACCCGATGTAACACCACGTATGCGTGGCAGATGGACTGGGCTCGAGATTATCAATGCGCCGCCTGCTATTTTCGACTAGCCTGTGGCCCTGTGCTCCATATATCCGACAGTTGTCAGACCCGCAGTACCAGCGGGTGTCTCACTCCGAGTGTACGTGTAAACCCGAACAGGATTGACGCTATCGCTCGTAAAGACAGACTGCGGCTCGGATACCGTGGGCTCGGCTTCCGAGCCGCAGAACTGTATATGGCAAGCACAGTACGGTGAAACTTTGCCGTGCAGCAGACTCGGAGGACGATCTGAGACTCTTGTGGTGCTGTACCGGCACGGCTGACTGCGCAGATATGCCAGAAGAATCCCGAAGCGCGATCAGTCCGCTGTGCTCGAGTCGGCTAAAGTGATAGAAAAAACAGTGTTGCTAAATTTACAATATCGCCCCAAGCACAATAGAGAAGCAGCAGGCAGCAGAGCAGTCAGCATTTGTGTTCAGAGCCCAGAGGTGGCCGGATTTGTGGATGAGTCAAGCCGGTCCTGTGCGTCCCGTGCCGCCCGTGGTTGAACCGCAGCGCCGAGGGGGAAGACGCACGCTCTCTGCTCTAACCCGACACAACATAGCATCGTCCCCGACACACTGGAGGCATTTTCAAAGAACCCTACACGCGTCGCTCTGGCTCAACGCCGCTTAACCTGCTGTGAAACTAATGACTGGCTCAGCCGCGCCTTACGTGTCCACGAGCGCAAGTTCGAAGATCCTCAATGACTATGTACGTCTGACAGCACCCCTGTGCGCGTTTTCCCTTTTCTGAACGATGATGCGCGCAGCAACTCGGCGATTCGTTGGGCAAAGGCGCGTTTGGGCAGGTGTACCGTACGTCGTCGCGTCTGGACGTGATGCATGATGTCCTGACTCGGTTCTGATCCTTGGACGCAATCCAGGCGCGCTCAATTGGGCAACCGGGGAGACGGTGGCCGTAAAGGAAATACAGCTGAGCAATATACCGAGGGGCGAACTCGGGCAAATCATGGTGCGCATCCGCCTGAGCTGCGTCCGGCTTCCATTCCTAACTGCCTGCCTGCCTCTGTAGTCCGAGATCGACTTGCTGAAGAACCTCAATGTATGCACCCATTTCTACTTGTCAGCGAGCTGAACTCATTGTCGTAGCATCCCAATATCGTCAAGTACAAGGGCTTCGTGAAAACGCCCGAATACTTGTACATCATCCTGGAGTACGTTACCATCCTTCCTCACTCACGTGCCTGTCCCTTACCGCGTGCTCAGATTCTGCGAGAACGGCTCTTTGCACAACATTTGCAAACGTTTCGGAAAGTTCCCCGAGAACCTCGTCGCTGTCTATGTCTCTCAGGTCCTCGAGGGTCTCGTGTACCTGCACGACCAGGGCGTCATCCACCGCGACATCAAGGGCGCCAACATCCTGACGACCAAAGATGGCGCCGTCAAGCTTGCCGACTTCGGTGTTGCGAGTAACACGACAGCGGCCGGCGCCGCGAGCGATGACGCTGTCGTCGGGAGCCCCTACTGGAGTACGCCCTCCAGCCGTGTATCACCTTCTTCGACTGATGCATCACAATGCAGTGGCACCTGAGGTCATCGAACAGTGTGGTGCGACCACGGCTTCCGACATCTGGTGATTTCGGGTTAACGTCTGATTGACTGTCCTTTGTTTGACGTTTGTTGCTATGCAGGAGCGTAGGCTGTACCGTGATCGAATTGCTTGAAGGCCGGCCGCCGTACCACGCCCTGAAGCCTATGCAGGCGTTATACCGAATCGTGCAGGATGATTGCCCCCCGATCCCTGAGGGCGCGTCGCCCATAGTCAAAGATTTCCTCTATCATTGTTTTCAGAAGGACTGCAACCTCCGGATATCCGCGAAGAAGCTCTTACGTCACCCATGGATGCTTTCGGCGAAGAAGCAGATGGCAGACGGAAAGCGCACAAAGGGGGAAGTGGAAGGGTCGTCGCGGCCGCCCCAGTAACTATAATTTTGATGAGGCGGTGCTCAAGGTACAGGAGTGGAATGAGGCCCTGAAGTGTGAGTTGTCCCGTGATGAAGCTTTTTTCCCCCCGGCGTCTAACGCGCGCCTCCGCAGCTCCATCCCGGCCTTCCAAGCATGGCGGTCGTGACCACCTGGATGTCCCGCGGCAAGAAGTGCCCGCGTCCCCCAGCAAAGCGCGCTACAGCGACGCTTCCCTTGCCTCTTCGTTGAACGTTTTCCCTGTATCGTCCACCGGAAGGAAGGTGGCTCCGCCTGCGGCTGCGAAGAACGCCGCACCACTTGCGCTTCCTCTTCCTGCGGTGTTACGCCAGCCCGAAGAACAGACGGACAACTGGGACGACGACTTTGAGGAGGGCATATCGTTCTCCAAGCTGCAAGGTATCCGTGCAGGTCTCACATCGTTCTCACAATATCTAAATTCCACTCAGCGCTGGAAAAGTCGACCGCCGAGGAGGAGCGACAGCCCGAGCACGATGACAACGCGCAGACCATCCGGCCCACGAATCGCTCCCCGCGCTCGGCCCCAGCCGGCGTCGTCTCCAAGTCGCCACCGCGCGAGATGGGGCGGATCGTCGAGGACTACTCGGACGTCGGCATCGAGGAGGACGACGAGTGGCAGGAGAAGTTCGCTGACTTCAAGATGAAGACCTCCGTCCGCCGCGGCCTCTTCCACCCCGACGACATCAAGACCGTCGGGCTCGCGCCGCCGTCTCCAGGCCCAAAGACCGCCCCGCTGCCCGATATCGGCATGGGCCGCGCGCCGCGCGGGCATTCGCGCCAGATGAGCCCCGTGCTGCCCTCGTCGGCATCGGCGTCGCCGTTTGCGGCACCGCCGTCCCTCGCCGTGCGCTCGCACTCGCGCTCGCCGTCGCTGGCGGGCTCGTCGGGCGGCTCGTTTGGGAAGTCGGATGCGCGGCGGATGGCGAGCAGCGAGTTTGACAAGTATGCGGAGGACGACGACGAGGATTATGACGATGTCTTTGGGAAGCCGAACGGGTCCTGTGCGTTTTTTGTTTTTTTTCCCTTTGCGAGGTGATCTGAATTGTGTACACTGTAGCGCTGGAACATCCGGTGCAGACGCTGCAGCTCAATACGCGGCTGTCGAACAAGTCCTGGGTAAGGGGTTCTTCGTTGGATGCGCAGGCGTGCTGATGGTTCCGGTAGCTCGGCGATGAGGACACGGATGAGGAGGATCCCTTTGCGGAGGTTGGTGCTTTTTGGACTGTTCTTTTGGGTTACCTCCCGTTGACGCGGTTTGTTGACAGATCGACGAGGGTTTTGCGGAGGACGACCTGGAGGCGAACCTGCAGCGCGACAAATACGCGCGCCTTACGACCGCAGTCAACCAGCTCATCGACGAGCTCACACCCTCGGCGCCAGACTTCCAACTCAGGGACGCCTGTGACCAGCTCGTGAGTGTTTTTTCATCCAGTCATCCATCTGCGTAAGCGCGGGGACTGATTAACGTCTCGGGTGCAATTTCTTGTTTCACATTAACCATAGTTGAGCATTTTGTCCGATGCTCCGGAGATGCAGGGTCAGCTGGTCTCGGCGCACGGCATGCTTGCCATCTTGGAGGTGTTGGAAGGGCGGAGCTCACGCGATGTCATTATGCGGCTCCTACAGATCATCAATCTGGTGAGCGCGTTTCTGCGACCCTGACTGTTTTTCCCGTGCTGACTCGCTCGGGCTCCGGTAGCTTGTCACGGACGATGGGGGCTTCCTGGAGAGTTTCTGCCTGATTGGGTGCGCAGCCCATTCTCTCTGTATACTCAGTGCTTTTACGGGGAAGCTGACTGACACATTCGTGGCAGCGGGATTCCCGTCATGATGAGTGCGTAGTCATGCCCCGATATAGTCTCGATGGCGCTGGCTGCTGATCGTTTTGTTACACCAGAATTCACTTCCAAAAAGTATCCGTCCGAGTGTCGGCTGCAGGCGTCAAACTTCATCCAGTTGTTATGCCACACGTCGGTGCTTACTTTGCAGATGTTCATCTCGTACGTACTCCCCCCCCCCGAATCGCTCGCGCCGTGACCCTACTTCTCATCCTCTGCTTCCCCCCCCCCCCTTCGAAACCACAAAGATGTCGAGGGTTGAAGATCCTCGTCGACCTCCTCGACGAGGACTTTGCAGAGCAGAGCGAGTTGATCGTACATGCGCTCAACGGGATCGGGAGCGTGTTCGAGCTGCAAAGTCCGACCTCCACGAAGAACGATTTCTGCCGGCTCTTCATACGGGAGGGCCTGCTCGATCCGCTGTCCTCCGCACTTCTGAACGTAATGGCAAGCCGCGGCGAGGCGGCGGCGGACATGAAGCGCAAGATCATCCAAATCCTTCTTGTCTTCTGCCAGGTGTCGCAGTCCGACGTCCACGTCCGCAATGCGCTCGGCACACGGAAAGTCGTCCGACGTACGTGCAGCGCGCCATCGACCCTGTACAACTGACAGAGATATGGGGCTACCTGCAGGGTTGTTGCGAGCGTGCGAATTGCTCGAGCCGGAGTATCTCGTCCACATGCTCAAGGCGATCAAGCATCTATCGATGAACGCAATGCTACTTGAAGTGCTGCAAAACGCGAACGCTATTGAGATCCTGACCCGGATCCTGGACGAGCAGAGTTTAGGACCCCACAGCACGGCATGTCGTCCATGAAAACCTTCGTTCTGTCCCGGTGCTAATATTTATTCGCAGGAAATGTCAAACCATATCTTCCAGACGTGCTACAACTTGTGTCGATTGAACAAGGGCAGACAGGAAGAGGCCGCCCAGGCCGGGATCATACCGCTATTGATGCGCGTCATCGAGTCGAGTTCTCCCCTTAGGCAATTTGCCCTCTCTATTCTGTGTGACCTGGCGAGCGCGGGGAAGAGCTGCCGGATGTTGCTACGGCAGCACGATGGTCTTGCGATGTATATCAAGCTTCTCACGGATCCCTACTTTCAAGTGAGCGCTCTCGAGTCTATCCTAGCATGGTGAGTGCGCTTTCCGCGGCCCAGAAGCGTCGATTGATACCCGTCTTCAAGGCTTCAAGAGGAGACAGCGCGTGTAGAGGACGAGCTAGCGAAGCCCAAGTCGCTCGACGCGCTCCTCAAATGTTTCGTCTCCGCCAAAGCGGGCTCCTTCGAGAACCTGCTCGATCCGTTCCTCAAGATCTGCCGCCACTCGACGGCCATCGCGATCGGCATCGCCAAAGCGCAGTTCTTCCGGCGCGTCACGGAGAAGCTGAGCAACAGCAAGGCGGTCGTGAAGCTGAACCTGCTCCGCATCCTCCGCGCGGTCTGCGACGTCCACCCGAACCGCGCGCTCCTCGTCGAGCGCTACGGCATACACGAGACCGTCGCCGCGCTCCGGCGCAAGGACGGCGCGGTGCTCGTGCGCGAGCTCGCGCGCGAGATCGAGCCCAGCCTCGCGCCCGCGCTCAAGCCCTCCCTACGCGGCGCCGACACGCCCAAGAGCTCGATCGCGCCCAAGAGACGCACGACGCGCCGGACCGCCAGCGACACGTCCGGCATCGGCACGCCGTCGCCCCCGCTCGGCACGGGCCTGATGATGAATAACCCGCGCGTGACGAGCGCGGGCGCGGGGTTGGGCACTGGGACGACGCGCGGCGTCCCGCCGCGCTTGCATGTTGGCGATATCCCGTGGCAGCCTGGCGTTGGCACGGGACGGCGCTGAGGAGCAACTACAACAAAAACACACACACACACACACACACGAACCGCCGTCGGTGCGGTATGTATTGTACTATGCATGTGTCCCCTCTTTTTGTTTCCTCTCCACATGGCTATTTTTCTGGTCCCGTCGTCGCTCGTTCATACTGCTTTGACTTTTTGGTTGGCCACGTTACTTTCACATCATCGTGCACGCTCGTTACTCAGCATCGTCATCTCACTCTCCCTCTCCATTACCTGGTTTTTAAAGCATAAGTTAGGACTATCTACGCATTACTGTACTAGAGGTCTGATACCCCCCTAATCAAGTGGAACTCTTCGGTCCGGCGTATCGTTGTCTGCGACTATTTCACTGGCATCATCGGTTGTTCAAGTTGGTGTGATAATGCATGACACGGTTTTCGCATGGAGTTTTCGCACGGGTGAAAATCTCTCGTCCTCGACCCTTGTTTCGATGATTGAGAAAAACGCGAGGAAGAATCACTAAAAGACTGGTTTTTCCTTTACATTTGACTACTACACGTAACTATGATATGTTGTTAAAGCTTAAAGCCTTGAAGGCACTTGGAAAAAAGGTTTGACATCAGAAAGAAAGAAGAAACGAGGTCGGAGACTTGCAACATTTTCTGCGACTTGTAGTCGAAGTCATCAGGGAAGAAATAAATGTTGCTCTTGAATTACAGAGTCTGGCCGCATACGAGCGGAGTGACATGGTGAAGCCCGAGGCAATAGCTCGACTCGGATTGCGTAGAGCCATGCAGAGTACAATCAAAAAATCTATTGACAGACGTAGTACACACCAACTCAAAACAATCGCACAGGGAGGCCTCATGACGCACGAAAATAGACGAAAAGAAAAATCTGTGGCGGGGAGTCCAAAGATGTTCCGGAGGCGTAATTAGCCAGCTGAATACCGCAACTGTCCGAATACGGTGTAGAAGGAATGATAAGATCCTAAACATCGGGGGACAGGGGTAGGGACGGTTAATCCGACCTGAAGAGACCGCGCTCGTCTTTACACTCTACATTATACCAGTATCGATTAGGGTCTTGGTCCTCTGTGGGGCTGGCGCTACGGCCATTGTGAATTTGAATTTCTTGTGGCTCTGCTGTTGAGATTGGTTGGGTCTTCGAATCTTCACTGGTGTACACCACTTCTATGCGATGGCCAGAGCGCTGGCGCGGAGTGACAAATGAACGTATGGCGGCCCGTAAAGCGCCCAACGCAGGACCTTGTATACGGAGACATTTCAGGGCAGGTAATAGACTATTTCCCTGGTCTGCTGCTTGCAATGTACGCAAAATGTTTGTCATGAGTTGCCCAGCCAGAGAAAGCTTTTCAGCACCACTAAATGTGTGAATAAGCTCTGGCCAGTGTTCGCTGTCCGCATTGTCCTGCCCACTCGATGACTGCGTCGTATTAATGCGTAGATCTCCCACACTAAGAAGGAAACCGGAAGAAGAAAACTGGTCGCAAATTTGTGCCATGGAGGACAACTGCCAGTCTAACTGCGCGCAGGATATCTGCAATGTAAGGCGTGCATGGGCTTCTGGCTGGGTAAAGGTGATGGTGATGACATGCCCGGAGGATAGCATGTCCGCTCGGCGGTGTGACTTCTGCATTTCTATCCGGTCGATGAAGCAGACGAGTTGCGAAATGTGGAAGATGAGTTGGTTGAAGAACCTGACTTCGATATCTCCGAGACGAGGGGCATCGATTCTGGTCACAAGGTCGTTTAAATATTCGCTGGTTCCCTGAAATTTGAAGCGAGAAAGAGCGGGAAACACAACGCGTTCCCCAGGCAATGGAGATATGCCGACGTGACTAGGGCGGGAGGCGGGAGAAAGGAAATGGAGCGAAAGAGATCGAAGTTGGGTTGTCCCAGACAGTGCATTCGCTAGCGCTTTGGGCGACAAATATCCGCTACTCGGGACTTCGTGAAGCAGAAGATTTACGAGGTTCTTTGAAGAAGAAAGTAGCTGCAAGAGTGCGGGAAAGGCAATTCTGGTTGAGTGAAGACTACGCAAGCGTGTACCCCACGAAAGAGTGCTGGGGAGGGTCAGCTGCACGTGATCCAGAGATCGAAGAACGAGCTCTTCTAATGTCGAAAACGGCTTTTCGATGGCAAATAATTTCGCCAGAAGAGAAGTTGTGATCGTGAGGCCGATGGCGCGTACACAATTAGAGCGCTTCAATGCGGCCACGATGTTGTCCTCCTCCTCGGGAGTAGGAGGACGGAGAATTGGAGACCCTCCATATTGTACGATGATAGGCAGGGCCGGCCAGCAATCTAGGGTCTTCAAGACAGGCGTTTCGTATGTGCAGTAGAGTCGAAGATCTAGACCCAGGGGCGATGTAAATACGATCTGTCGCCATCGTTGACATACGTGCGTGAGGGTAGGCCAAAATCGCGGGGATGTGTCCAAGTAAGGTCGAAATATGTTGTGAAGGACATCGCCGGAGAGCACCTCGACAGTCACCTGCTGGGATAAAGGTCCTACCCGAAGCAAGTTAGCATGGGGTGGTGGCACTGGGCATACATCGTACCTGTTCCACGTAGTTGATTGATGTGACAGAGTGGTCCATATTCCACCTTAATTGGATGACCAGAGAGCCGGCGTGAGGTCATGAATGACGCTACGGCCTCCCTCAAGGGCGCATGATGTGGCCCAGGCTGCGGTATGTAGAGCCCGTGTAGGGCAGGTACCACAGTTTCACGCCTCTTGGATGGTTGCAACGCAACCACGATGTTTGTCGCGTCGTCGCCGGCTATATAAAACTCTTTTACACCGGTGAATGAGTTGAGAAGCTCTGTGATTGAGTTGAGAAGCTCCAGCCATCCTCCACCATGAACGCCCTCCGCCCTTGATGGTCGCGTCACATTGATGCGTAGATCTTCCACACTGACAAGGAAAGCGGAAAGATGTCTACAGATTCGAACCATGGAGAGCAGCTGCGTGCTTAATAGCTTGCAGAATACTTGCAATTTAAGGCACGTGGGAACACCTGGCTGGGTTAAGGAGATGGAGATGGCATGCTCGGAAGATAGGATATCTGCTTGACGATGTGACTTTTGCATTTTTATCTGCTCGATGAATCTGCTAAGTATTTGCCCGTCGAAGATGGGGTCACTGAAGAATGTAATTTCGATATCCCCGAGATGGGGGGCATTGATTCTAGTCACAAGGTATTCCAAGTACGCGCCGTATCCTCTAAAATCAAAGCGGGTAAGAGCAGGGAGAACAACGCGTTCCCATGACCATTGGGGCATGGTAATATGATCGGTGGTAGAAAGAAAATGAAGCGAAAGTGATTGAAGCTGGGCCATCTCGGACAAGACATTCGTAAGTGACAGAAATCCATTATTGGAGATACCGTGAAGCCGAATATCGACAAGGTCCCTGGAAGAAGACAAATGCTGCAGGTGTGCGGGAAAGTCGATCCCAGAAGAGTGAAGTCTCCGGAGGCGTGAGCCCCACCGAAAAGCGTAGGGCAGGGTCAGCAGCATGTTATCTTGAGACAGAAGAAAAAGTTCCTCTAGTTCGGAGAACGGCCCCTCGATTGTGGAAGATCTCGCCAGGAGCGACTTCGTGACGGTGAGGCTGATAGAGCAAACACGATCAGACCGCCTCAGCGCGGCAAGGATACTGTCCTCGTCCTCGGGAGTAGGGGGGCCAAGCGCCGGGGATCCCCCATACTCTAAGACAATAGGCAGGGCGGGCCAGCAATCTAGACCCTTCAAGACAGGCGTTCCGTGCGTACAGAACAGTCGAAGATGTAGGGCCCGTTGAAACGCAAATACGATATGTCTCCACTTGCGACATGTATGCACAAGCCTGGGCCAAAATCGTGGAGAGGCATCCAGATAATATCGAAATATGTTCAGAAGCACTTCGTTGGAAAGCTCTTCAATCGTCACTTGTCGGGAAAGGGAACACGTTAGCGAATGGTACAAGAACTACGTGGAATATGTACCATTTCTAGGGCATTCGCTTGGTGTGGTAACGGCTTGGGGGAGCAATACGTGTCGGACATGGGCACGTCTATTAGATGGTCCGTAGGTACATTGTTCTCCCGCGGTGGAACATAAAGCATAAAACGCTAGATCACTCACTTTCGAGAATGCATGAGGGCAAGAATGAACGGGGCAGAAATCGCAGATGTATCCTTATGTAGAACACGCCCGAACATTCACGCCGTGCGGTAGGCTAATCGAGGTTTGAGTGTGGTGAGTGATAGGGTTACTCGCCGCATACACGTGGTGGCAGACATGCCAGTGACCGCCTGATTGCTGTACAGCATGTGCTGATTATTGCTGTGTGAACCAATGTGTGCACTGCAGGTTGAGTCGGTATGGACTACAGTAGTAATCACCAAGGTAGTACAAAAGAGGGGGTCGTTAGCAGGGGTCGTTAATTCAGGCTCGAGTTGGTGTACAGACACTCAGCACAGTCACGGTACAATATACGGAGTACAGTCGTTTCACCTTCCTTTTTTTTTGGAGCGTATACGCTCCATACATTTTTCGGCGCCTAGGATCTCTGTTCCCATCTCGTCCTTTTCCCTCCTTTCTCTACTACCTCTTTCTCCTTCAATACAAAGACGTCGAAGGTCCCCGTCGACCGATGAGGAATTTGTGGAGCAGAGCGAGCTGATTGTACACGTGTTCGAGCTGCAAAGTCCGACCTCCACGAGGAGTAATTTTTTCCGGCTCTTCATTACGGAGGGCCTGTTCGATCTGCTGTAATCCGCACTTCTGGACGCAATGGAAAGTGGCGGTGAGGCTGCGGCGGGCGTGAAGTACAAGAACATCCAGATCCTTTTCATCTTCTGCCAGGTGTCATAATCCAACGCCCATGTCTGCACTGCGCTCGGTATAGGGAAAGTCGTCCGACACACGTGCTGCATACTATCGACCCTGTACAACCGACAGAGACGGGCCATTTACAGGGTTGGTAGCGAGCTTGCGAACTCCTTGAGCGAGAGTACCTGGCCCACATACACAGGGCAATCACGCATCTGTCGATGAATGCGGCGTTGCTCAAAGTTCTGCGAAAATCGATCGCTATTGAGATCCTGACCCGGATCTTCGACGAGCAGAGTTCAGGACCTCACAACGCGGCTCGTCGATGAAAAACCCTGTTCCGTGCCGTTGCTGATATTATTCGCAGGAAATGTCCTCCAGACATGCTATGACTTGTCGATTGAACAAGAGCAGACAAGAGGCGGCGCAGGCCGGGATTATACCGCTACTGCCAGGATGCGCGTCATCGCGTCGAGTTCCCCCTCGAGGCAGTTCACCCTCTCATTCTGTGCGACCTGGCGAGCGCGGGGAAGAGCTGCCGGATGTTGCTACGATAGCACGATGATCTTGTCATGTATATCGAGCTTCTCATGAATTCCTACTTTCAAGTGAGCGCTCTCGAGTCTATTCTAGCATGGTGAGTACTTCGCTCGTGACGATGGTTCCGATTTCCGCGGCCCGGAAGCGTCAATTGAGGACCCCCCTCGTTTTACTGTAAGGCTTCAAGAGGAGAGAGCGCGCGTAGAGGACGAGCTAGCGAAGCCCAAGTCGCTCGACGCGCTCAAGTGTTTCGTCTCCGCCAAAGCGGGCTCCTTCGAGAACCTGCTCGGTCCGTTCCTCGACATCTGCAACCACTCGATGGCCATCGCGATCGGCATTGCCAAAGCGCAGTTCTTCCGGCGCGTCACGGAGAAGCTGAGCAACAACAAGGCGGTCGTGGAGCTGAACCTGCTCCGCATCCTCCGCGCCATCTGCGACGTCCACCCCGTCGAGCGCTACGGCATACACGAGACCATCGCCGCGCTCTGGCGCAACGACGGCGCGGTGCTCGTGCGCGAGATCGAACCTAGTCTCCCGCGTGCACTCAAGCCCTCCCTAAGGGGAGCCGATACACCCAAGAGCTCGATCGCGCCGAAGAGACGCACGACGCGCCGTACTACCAGTGATACGTCGGGCATCGGCACGCCGTCGCCCCCGCTCGGTACCGGCCCGACGATAAATAACCCGCGCGTGACGAGCGCGGGCGTGGGTTGGGCGCTGGGACGACGCGTGGGCTCTCACCGCGGTTGCATGTTGGCGGTATCCCGTGGCAGCCTGGCGTTGGCGGCGCTGAGCAACAATAACAAAAAACACGAGAGCCGCCGTCAGTTCGGCATGTACTGTATTACGCATGTGTCCCCTCTTTTTTTCTGCTATTTCCTGGTCCTGTCGTCGCTCATTCATACTGCTCAGACTTTGACTATTTTGGCTGGCTACGTTCACATCGTACACGCTCGTTATTCAGCGTCGTCATCTCCCTCTCCCTCTTCATTACCTTGTTGCATAAGTTAGGAATACCTAGAGGTCTGATACCCCCCTAATTACGAGAATACCACACGGACAGGAAAAAATGTTTGACATCAGCAAAAAAAAAAAGATGCTATACTGCAGGGTAGGGCTCCGCACCGTGACCGTCTGACGGTCGTAGTGACTGGTCGTAATACCATACGCACACGTATCGTAAGACTGGTCGGAGAATGCCGAATACGGTACGGTACGATACGAAAACCAACCGCAATTGTCCGTCTGTAAACGGTTTACGACCCATCATTACTACGATGTTTTATTCAACTCTAAGCAATACTTCAATTATTTTATTCCTTCCATGGTTCATTCTACCTCCAGCAGGTGGTGTATTGACGATGCTTCATATGCGATTGAATCAGGGTGCTGAGATAGTCCAAGCGAGGGTGCAAAGATGAAGAGAGTGGTCACAATGTTGCAAACGCAAGCACAAATCGACGAGGAAGGAAGTGAGAGATGAGCAAGTTGAGAAGGTGATGAGAGTTGTCTGACTTACAAGAATTCCAGTTGAGTGGACTGACCTCAGTGAACGCCGAACGGTAAGAAAAGGGGCAATATGGTGCCGGTATATTCACCAACAAGGAGCGGGAGATGGTGGCATAGGGCCGAAAACAGGGAAATGCAGAACAAGCTGGGATGATACGGTCCTACAGAACACGGAAACAAGGCACTATGGCATGTAGGGCCAAGACACAGGAACAAAGGGTGTCAGTATGAACGAAGGATGGGCTTAGCGAACAAAGCCCGAGGCATGGACACATGGCCGCGTGGCCTTTCCTGTGCTGCGTGTCTGCCGCGCTGCTTGGTGTCTGCAGTTTTCAACCTCATTTTTAACCTCACTCAGCTGCCCCCTGGTCTCCACTCTAGCAAGGGTATTCCCTCTCTATATTCCCTGTGTTTTAACTTTCAACAATGGATAAGAGAGTCCATTGGCTTTAGGTCTCGGTAAGTTCTCAGTGAAACTCCTTCCCTGCACTCTCCAGTGTTCTGCATCTGCGCGCGCCCTTAGTAACCCTAATGTGACTCACTCCCAATAGAGAAAGAGAAACATACAAAGTATTGCACCATGCGGGGGCGTGCGTGACCCTTTGCATCACCGATCACCGTCAATCTGTGCCGCCCACGTTTCGCATTGCCTAGCATGCTACATCAGTATGCGGCCTTAGCTATCCGAGAGCGACACGTCCCCAAACCCGGCAGACATCGGTACAAAGTTTCGCGCCTCGCGGACGCCTGTGAGATCAGTTGCAATGCTTCGCACCTCCCTGAACCCCAAGACAAATCTGGGTCGTTTGGGAGTCACTGCCCCTGCATGGAGACTCCCACCGGCTTGACAACATCTCATGATTAGGCATAGATTACTGCTTGCCCGTTGTCAATACGTGCAAACAGGCTAAAGAAGCCTTCATCTGCCCGAAGGGACATATAATAGAGATTTGTTATTGCATTACCGTATACATGGTCGTTTTACAGTTACGGTGTCATACGCCCCGTACCGTATCACGCCTTGTTCATTTTACGCTCGTAACTGATACGGTTCAAAGCAGTAATTTGTCGTATGTTGACGGTCGTACCCGTATACGGACGGTGCGGAGCCCTACTGCAGGGTTGGACATCCGATTTGCGACTTGTCGTCAAAGTCATCAGGGACGAATTCCAGAGTCTAGCTGCAAACAGGCGAAGTGACACGACGAAGGTTGTAGCCTTGCGTCGAGCCACGCAGAGTACAATCGCAGACACAAACATATTGACAGACGTAATACACGCGAAATCAATTTTATCTATGGACTTCCTACAGGGAGGCCTCACGGCGCATGAAAATGTGTCTGTAGTGGCGTGGCGAGGGGTCTAAATATGTTCCGAACGCGTGATTCGCTAACTGAATATCGTAACGGTGCTTCTGACTCCTACCGTGTATCATCCAAATCACGACAGAGCGGGTTGCTCGCAGTTCAGTTTCCGTCCCAGGACGGGCTACCGTCAATATGGAGGAGATGGGAGCCCGGAGGACTCGCTGGTGGGTACCTGGTGTGGGGCATTCTCGAGGGCGATATGTCAAACGAACTGATTGGTGGGAGGGTGATGCGTTCGTGCGCATTGATCGGGGGATACACTTCAATGGGACGGCCGGAGAGCTGGCGCGGAGTGACGAACGATTCTATGGCAGCCCGCAAATCGCCCGACCGAGGACTTTGTGTGCGGAGATATTTCAGGGCAGGTAATGGACCGGTTTCTCGGTCGGCTTCTCGCAGTGTACGCAAAATGTTTGTCGCGAGTTTCCCATTTAGAGAAAGCCTTTCAACACCACCAAATGCATGGATAATCTCCGGCCAGTGTTCACTGTCCCCGTCATCTCGCCCACTTGACGGGTGTATCGTATTAATACGTAGATCTCCCACACCCAACAAGAAACCGAAAGAAGAAAATTGGTCGCAAATTTGAGCCATGGACGACAACTGCCAGTCTAACTGCTCGCAGGATATCTGCAATGTAAGACGTGCATGGGCCTCTGGCTGGGTAAAAATGATGGTGATGGCATGCTTGGAGGATAGAATGTCTGCTTGGCGGTGTGACTTCTGCATTTCTATCCGGTCGATGAAGCAGCTGAGTTGCGAAATGTGGAAGATGAGTTGGTTGAAGAAACTGACTTCGATATCCCCAAGACGAGGAGTATCGATTCTGGTCACAAGGTCGTTTAAATATTCGCTGGTTCCTTGAAATTTGAAGCGGGAAAGAGCGGGAAGCACAACCCGTTCCCCAGGCAATATACCGACGTGACTAGGGCGGGAGGCGGGAGAAAGGAAATGGAGCGAAAGAGATTGAAGTTGGGTCGTCCAAGACAGTGCATTCGCGAACGCTTTGGGGGACAAATACCCGCTGCTCGGGATTTCGTGAAGCCGAAGATTTACAAGGTTCTTCGAAGAAGAAAGTAATTGCGGGAGTGCGGGAAAGGCGATTCTGGTTGAGTAGAGACTACGCAGGCGTGTACCCCACGTAAGAGTGCTGGGGAGGGTCAGTTGCACGCTATCCATGGATCGAAGAACGATCTCTTCTAATGTCGAAAACGGCTTTTCGATGGCAAATAATTTCCACAGCAGAGAAGTTGTGATCGTGAGGCCGATGGCGCATACACAATCAGAGCGCTTCAATGCGGCCACGATGTTGTCCTCGTCCTCGGGAGTAGGAGGATCGAGAGTTGGAGACCCCCCGTACTGTACGATGATAGGTAGGGCCGGCCAGCAATCTAGAGTCTTCACGACAGGCGTTCCGTACGTACAGAAAAGTCGAAGATCTAGACCCAGAGGCGATGCATATATGATCTGACGCCATTGTTGGCATACGTGTGTGAGGGTAGGCCAAAATCGAGGAGAGACGTCCAGGTAATGACGAAATATGTTCAATAGAACATCGTCGGAGAGTGACCCAGACGTCACGTGCCGAGAAAAGGGTCCTGCTTAAATAAAGTCAGCGTGTGGTGCTGGCACTGGGCATGGGTCGAACCTGCTCGACCAACTAGTCGTTCGTATTCCACCGCTATGAAATGGCCTGAGAACCAGTGTGAGTGCATGAATGACACTACAGCCTCCCTTAGAGGCGCATGATGTGGTCCAGGCTGCGGTAAGTAAAGCTTGTGTAGGGCAGGTAGTACAGCTTCACGACTCTGCGATGGTTTCAAGACAAGCACAATGTTTGTCGACTGGTCGCCGGCTACATGAAACCACTTTGTGCCTCCGAATGAACGGATAAGCTCTAGCCATCGCTCAGCGCCAACTTCACTCCTTGATTGTCGCGGGACTCGCGTCGTCTTGATTCGTAGATCGTCCACACAGAAAAGGAAAGCGGAAAAGTGACTGCAGACTTGAGCTATGGATATCAGCTGCTGACTAAACGGCTCGCAGAATACCTGCAATTTGAGGCATGTAGGAGCTGGCTGGCTTAAGGAGATGGAGACGAAATGCTCAGAGAATAGAATATCGGCTCGGCGATGTGACTTCTGCATTTCCATCCGAAATTCCCGAGGATTTGAAACGCTAAAGATGGGTTCATCCAGGAACGTAATTTCGATATCCCCGCAACGAGGGGCATCAATTCTGGCCAGGAGGTCTTCCAAGTACTTGGTGCTTCCTCGAAAATTTAGGTGGGTGAGAGCAGGGAGAATGACGCGTTCCCCGGACCATGGGGGCATGGTAATGCGATTGGTGGAAAGGAAATGGAGTGAAAGATATTGAAGCTGGGCCATCTCGGACAAGGTATGAGCAAGCGCATCCGATGACAGAAATCCACTATTGGAGATGCCGTGAAGACAAATATCGACAATGTCGCCGGAAGAAGAAAGACGCCGCTGGGGCGAAGGAAAGCCTATCCCAGTCAGGTGAAGTCTACGGAGGCGTGGGCCCCACCGAAAAGCGCTGGGCAGGGTCACCTGCATGTTATCTCGGGACAAAAGAAAAATTTCCTCCAGTTCAGAGAACGACTCCTCGATTGTGAAAAATTTTGCCAGGAGCGATCTTGTGACGGTGAGATTGATAGAACTAACACGATGAGACCGCTTCAGTGCGGCCATAATATTGTCCTCGTCCTCGGGAGCAGGCGTATCGAGCGCCGGAAATCCCCCGTACTCCAAGACGATAGGCAGGGCGGGCCAGCAATCTAGAGCCTTCAAGACAGGCGTTCCATGTGTACAGAACAGTCGAAGATGTAGAGTCCGTTGAAACGCAAATACGATATGTCTCCACTTGCGACATATATGCACAAGCCTGGGCCAAAATCGTGGAGAGGCGTTCAGATAATAACGAAATATCTCCAGAAGTACTTCGTCGGAAAGCTCCCCGATCGTCACTTGTCGAGAAAGGGATCACGTTTGCGAATAGCGCAAGCACTGCGTGGAATATGTACCTTTTCTAGGGCATTTGCCTGGTGTGGTAACGGTTTGGGGGCGCGATACATGTCGGGCATGAGCACGTCTATTGGAGGATCCGTCATACTCCGTCACCTCCCGCGGTGGAACATAAGCTGCTACGTAGATCACTTACTTTCGAGAATGCATAAGGGGTAGAATGAACGGGGCAGAAATAGCAAGCGTATCCTGGGCATATAACACGCCGGAAAATGAATATCACACCGTGCGGTCGGCTAATCAAGTTTTGGGGCGGGGTTGAGCGATAGGCTCCTCGCCGCATACACGTGGTGGCAGACATGACCGCCGGATTGTTGTGCAGATTAAATTGCTGTGTGAACCAGTGTGTGCACTGCAGGTTGTGTCGAATATGGATGGACTACAGTAGTAATCACTAAGGTGGTATAAAGGAGGGCGTCGTTAGCTTAGGTTGGTGTCCACTGGCAGGAGCCTGTAGTGTTGCCGCGAGTTAGAGTCCACACCGGTGTGAACTCTAACTCGGACCGGACTCGTACCAACTCGAACTCGGGAGTTCACACCGGTGCAACTCGGGAGTTGGCCCCAAAAATGCCCCGCAATTTTTTCCTTTGTTGAATACTCTCTGTTTCTCTACCCTCTACCAAATAACAACTTCTCATGGTCTGTAGTATACCCTGTACCATAATAGTGAATGAATATACTGTAATCAGCGAAGACCTGGGGCTCTGCAAACGGAAAAACTATAGTGCGCGTGCCAAGGCGCGTGCCCTCTTTTCCTATGCAATTTCACTGCCATGAGCGGCTTTTTCCATTCCGCAAAGCTGTAGATGTCCTTCACAACCTGCACTTCAGTGGGGCAGCTATCCTTCAGGGTATTGTCCACGATCATCTGCTTCATTCCAGACACCGTCCTGAGCTCTCACAGCAAACCTTTCAAGTCGCTCACCCTTCACTCCTCCGGACCCTTAGATAAGTTTTTCTCTTTCTTTTCCCTCATGTAATTTATCATCTGCAATTACCGATTGTACTCTTGTCAAGAAGCGTGTTGGTCAGGATATGATACATTAGCACAGGTATGCTTGAGCTCACTCCCTCGCGTTCCCAGCGTGCCGCACTCGCGCGCGGCCTTAGCGACTCGAACCCGATGCGTTCCCAACCCCAGCGGCCACTCATACGAAGTTTCACGCCACGCCGACGCGTGCGCGACCGTTTCCGACCACCCACGACTAGCCGACCCCGTTCCCCCTCTCAACCTTGCCGCAATTGCGCGCGGCTCACGCCCTTCGACACCGACGCGTCCGCGATCGCCGCGGACCCATATACGACATCTCGCGCCCCGCGGAGGCCTGCGCGACACCTCGCGACGCTTCACACCCCCCAAATTCTGTGCTCGCCATAGACCGTTTCCTAGCGATCGGGGACGGTTTAGGTTATCAGTCGTGCAACGCATCGACGACCTCGGCCTCCTTTTTTCTCTGGTTCAACCCAGCTGGGTTCTTGGCTCTAGGGGGGTGTGTGGCTGGTGCGATGGAGGAGCGGATAGACACGGTGGAAGGACGCATGTCGCGATGATGCCGGTGTCTCGCGAGTATGGGTAAAACTTGCGGGGATCGCATGCCTGGCACACACTTTGGTGTAGTCCATCCACACAGAACCACTATCCCGGTGCATACGACTACAATCGCAACCTCAACACCCTATCCCTTGCCATCCGCCCCTCCCTCCAGTCACTCTTGATGGACACCTACCTTTTACTCCGACTAGGGTTGCCAAGCGGAAGGCTGGTACCACTGCACCCGGGCCAAAGGCCATCAGCAAAATAGACCTGACTAGCAGGTACTAGATCAGATTCGAGAGCGCAACGGTGGTAGCAATCGGTGAGCTCATTTCTCTCAGGAAAACAGACAAACTTCTGGATTTACTGCACAGCACGGATGAGCCCGATGGTAGTACTTAGGTTACAACTTGTATAGACTATAATTTCCTTGAGTACAAGGCGTTCTACCGGAGGACGCTGGACAGAGGGGGCGTGGGAACCTTCAGAATTGAAGGCTTCCCATTGGTTCACGTTTGCAACTGAACCCCCGAGTTGCACCGGTGTGAACTCCCGAGTTAGAGTTGGCGTCGAGTTGCCAACTCGACTCGGACCGCATCGACTCGCGGCAACACTAGTTACAGTACGGTATCTCGGCGCTCCCTGTTCCCTTATCCATCCCTTTCCTTTCCATCCCTTCTTTACCACCTCTTTCTCTCTCAAAGCAAGGATGTCGAGGGTTGAAGGTCCTGTTGACCTCCTCGATGAGGACTCTGTGGATCGATCGAGTTGATCATACGCGCACTCAACGAGATCGGGAACGTGTTCGCAAAGCCCGACCTCCACGAATAATAAATTTCACCGGCTTTTCGTCAGGGAGGACCTGCTCGATCTGCTATGGATCTGCACTTTTCTCGTCTTCTGCCAAGTGTCGCAGTCCGACGTTCACGTCCGCAACGCGCTCGGCACACGGAAAGTCGTCCAACTTGCGTACTGCACACCAACGACCCTTTGCGACTGACTGAGATAGACCACTTGCAGATTGTGTTGCGAGCGTGCGAACCTTGAGCCAGAGCACATGCTCAGAGGCCTCAAGCATCTGTCGATGAACGCCGTGTTACTCGAAGTGCTGCAAAGCGTGACCGCAATTGAGACCCTGACCCGGATCCTCGACGAGCAGAGTTTGGGACCTCACAGCACGGTACGTCGACGAAAACGAATACCACTTGTTTGTTCAGTCCCGGTGCTAATTTTTATTTGCAGGACATATCTTCCAGACGTGCTACAACTTGTGTCGATTGAACAAGGGCAGACAGGAAGAGGTGGCCCAGGCCGGCATCATACCCATCATCGAGTCAGTTGAGTTCTCCCCTTAGACAATTTGCCCTCTCTATTCTGCGTGACCTGGCGAGCGCGGGAGAGAGCTGCCAGGTGTTGCTACGGCAGCACGACGGTCTTGCGATGTACATCAAGCTTCTCACGGATCCCTACTTTCAAGTTAGCGTCTCAAGTCTATCCTAGCATGGTAATTTAAGTACGGGTTGCGATTTCCGCGGCCCGGGAGCGTCGATTGATACCCGCTTTTAAGGCTTCATCAGGAGACAGCTCGTGTAGAGGACGAGCTGGCGAAGCCCAAGTCGCTCGACGCGCTCCTCAAGTGTTTCGTCTCCGCCAAAGCGGGCTCCTTCGAGAACCTGCTCGATCCGTTCCTCAAGATCTCCCGCCACTCGACGGCCATCGCGATCGGCATCGCCAAAGGCGCAGTTCTTCCGGCGCGTCACGGAGAAGCTGAGCAACAGCAAGGCGGTGGTGGAGCTGAACCTGCTCTGCATCCTCCGCGCCGTCTGCGACGTCCACCCGAACCGCGCGTTGCTCGTGAGCGCTTCGGCATACACGAGACGATCGCCTCGCTCCGGCGCAAGGACGGCGCGGTGCTCGTGCGCGAGATCGGGCCTAGCCTCACACCTGCGCTCAAGCCCTCCCTCAGAGGAGCCGACATGCCCAAGAGCTCGATCGCGTCGAAGAGATGCACCACACGCCCTACCGCCAGCGACACGTCTAGAATCGGCACGCCGTCGCCCCCGCTGGGTACCGGCCTGATGAATAACCCACGCGTGACGAGCGAGGGCGCTGGGTTGGCGCTGGGACGACGCGTGGGCTTTCGCTGCGCCTGCATGTTGGCGATATCCCGTGGCAGCCTCAGGCTGGCGTCGGCACGGGACGGCGCTGAGCGGCAACATAGAACACACAAACGGGCCGCCGTCGGTGCGGGATGCATTGTATTATGACATGTGTCCCCTCTTTTTCTCTCTCCACATAACTATTTTTCTGGTCTCATCACTCGTTCATGCTGCTGAGACTTTTGACTTTTGGTTGGCTACGCTACTTCACATCGTGCACGCTCGTCATCTCTCTTTCCTTTCCATTACCCCCGGTGTTTAAAGCATAAGTTAGGACTACCTACATATTACTGTACTAGAAGTCTAATACCCACTTAATTGAGTGGAAAACTTCAGTCTGCAGTGTTGTGTGATCGAGTTCTCCGCGTCTATATCGTCACAACGCACCCGGCTATGCTTTACGAAAAGTGCAAATTCTTGGACATCACCGACTGGGGTTGTGACGACGCATGGCGCGGTTTTCTGTATGGGTATCTGAGCATGCGCACAAAGCCGGCTGCCAGTGAGCATCTTGATTTTTGGTGATGATTTTTGATGAATGATGGCCCGTGGCTATCATGATTTGCTAGTAAGTATACAGTACTTCCAGTAGCTTGGAAAAACAGTTGTCAGTCGCCAATGGTAATGGCTTTCGGGTACGTTTCCTACAGTCGATCATCCATCCGTGTATCAAAAATGAGGGGAAAGGGGGAGGTTACGAAGATGACATCGACAGTCCAATAATAAATAATTGTTTCAGTATTTCTCTACTCGCTTTCGACGGGCATCTCTGCCTTTGGAACGACATTAGTTACCATTGACGTTGTCATTATTGTTAGTTTCATCGGTGATAGCCACCTCGCCAGAGCTTGATCGCTCTGCATCATGGCTGGGCCGATCGGTAAATTCTTGGGCCTGTCTCACATTCTCGGCGCGCAGTCGCTCGTTCTCGGCAGTGAGCTCTCGAATGTACTTGATGGCTGTGGGACAAATATGTTACTGTAAGCATTGCGTTTCGTGATTGTGCAAGCAGGGCAACTCACCGCTCAGCGCGACGTACTCTTTGGCCTGACGTTTCGGCGGACGCATGTGATCCGGGAGCGCGTGGCGTAGTTGTGTCATCACATCCTCGTTCTGAGCCCTGCAATGGCGCACATTCGTCTCCTTCTTGTATTTCTTCCTGGCCTCGCTCTCGCTCGGTTCGGGCGAGATAGCCTGTTCATCCGAGCCCGTGGAAGCGGCCGTCCCAAGCATCTCGGATACCCTGCGTTTCCTCACGGGCGACGTCGGTCGCCGTTCCGAGCCCATCGTCACAACCGCCCCTCCTATCTGCGCCTCCTGTGCGTCCCCCGGCGCAGTATTGATAGATGCCGCCATTTGCGCGGGCACGCGGGCGGTCCCACTAGCACCACCAGCGGGAGTACCAAGGGTACCGGCAAGGGCAGGGTTGCCGGCATGCGGCGAGGGCACAGTGCCCGGGTGCAAGTGAGTGGGGACGTTGGGACTCTGTGTCGAGGAACACGAGTGCTGTTCCCGTGAGTTGGGCGAAGGTTTCCGTGGGACATATGGCGCGAGGTGCTGCCGGCGGCCATATTGAGCGAAGTAAAATGGTGGATGGTACCTTGAGGGGGCCCACATGAACCGCTGCGCGATGCGACGATGCCGGGAAGTGGGTACTTGTGGAACGACAGGGCCCCGTCGGCCATGGTCGAGGGAAGGGCTGCTATTGCGGGTTGACTGGGGCGATTGGTCTGATGATGGCGCTACTAGGCCAGCTGGCTCGGTGTAGGGGGAGTGATTTCCGTGCGCGTGTGCACTGTAGTTCAAGTCATCGTATGTGCTCGGCGATAGTCTGGAGAAATGGTGAGGATGACAGCGAAACGCCGTGTGAGCGATACGGAACACCGGGGACAAGTGCCTCGTACCGTGCATCTGAGGGCGGATCCAAATCACGACGAAGCGGGTCGCTCGCGGTCGAACTCCCGAACCAGGACAAGATATCATTCATATTTGGAAGTCGACTCGAGGCCGAAGGACTCGCTGGTGGGTATCCGGTATGGAGCATTCTTGTGGGCGGTATGTCAAACGAGCTGGTAGGTGGGAAGACGAAGTAGTGTTCCACATATATGGGACGGCCGGAGAGCTGGCGCGGAGTGACGAATGAATATACAGCAGCCTGCAAATCCGACGCAGGATGTTGTGTGCAGAGATATTTCAGGGCAGGTAATGGATCGCTATTTTCCCTGTCGGCTGCTTGCAATGTACGTAAAATGTTTATCACGAGATCCCCATGTAGAGAGAGCCTTTCAGCACCACCAAATGAGTGGATAAGCTCCGGCCAGTGTTCGCTCTCCGCAACATCCTGCTCAGTCGACGGCTGAATCGCATTAATGTTTAGATCTTCCACATCGAAAAGGAAACCGGAAGAAGAAAATTGGTTACAAATTTGAGCCATAGAGGACAACTGCCAGTCTAATCGCTCGCAGGATATCTGCAATGCAAGGCGTGCACCGGCTTTTGGCTGGGTAAAGGTGATGGAGATAGCATGCTCGGAGGATAGAATGTCTGCTCGGTGGTGTGACTTCTGCATTTCTATCCGGTCGACGAAGTAGATGAATTGCGAAATGTGGAAGATGAGCTGGTTGAAGAACTTGACTTCGATATCCTCCAGACGAGGAGCATCAATCCTGGTCACGAGGTCGTTTAAATACTCGCTGGTTCCTTGAAATTTGAAGTGGGAAAGAACGGGAAGCACAATGCGTCCCCCAGGCAATGGAGGTATACCAGCGTGACCAGAGCGGGAGGGAGGAAGAAAATGAAGCGAAAGAGATTGAAGTTGGGTCATCCCGGTCAACGCATTCCCGAATGCTCCGGGCGCCAAATAGCCACTACTTGGAATTTCGTGAAGCCGAAGATCTACAAGGTTTGCTGAAGAAGAAAGTAACTGTGGGAGTGCGGGAAAGGCAATTCTGGTTGAGTGGAGACTACGCAGGCGTGTACCCCACGTAAGAGTGTTGGGGAGGGTCAGCCGCACGTTGTCCAAGGACCGGAGAACAAGCTCTTCTAATTTCGAAAACAGCGTTTCAATGTCGAATAACTTCGCCAGGAGAGAAGATGTGATTGTGAGGCTGATGGAGCTAACACGATCAGAGTGCTTCAATGCGGCCACGATGTTGTCCTCGTCCTCGGGAGTAGGAACATCCAGAGTCGGAGCCCCCCCATACTGTACGATTATAGGTAGGGCTGGCCAGTGATCTAGGGTCTCCAAGACAGGCGTTCCGTATGTGCAGTAAAGTCGAAGATCTAGACCCAGAGGCGATGCATATACGATCCGTCGCCATCGTTGGCATACGTGTGTGAGGGTATGCCAAAATCGCGGGGAAGTATCTAGGTAATGTCGAAATATGTTCAAAAGAACATCGTCGGAAAGCGTCTGCTGAGAAAAAGGTCCTGCTCGAAGCAAGTTAGCGTGTGGTGTTGGCGCTGGGCATACGTCGAACCTGTTTGACCAACCAGTCGTTCATACTCGACCGCTATGAAATGGCCCGAGAGCCAGTGTGAGTGTATGAATGACACTACAGCCCCCTTCAACGGCGCGTGGCGTGGCCCAGGCCGCGGTACGTAGAGCTTTTGTAGGGCAGATAGCGCAGTTTCATGTCCCTGGGACGGTTGCAAAGCAAGCAAGATGTTTGTCGACTGGTTTCCAGCTACATGAAACCACTTCGTGCCTTTAAACGAACGGACAATCTCTAGCCATCGTTCAGCACCGGCTTGCCAACTTGATAGTTGCGTCACATTGATGCGTAGATCTTCCACACAGAAAAGGAAAGCGGAAAGGCGACTGCAGACATGAGCTATGGATAACAGCTGCTGGCTTAACGGCTCGCAGAATACTTGCAATTTAAGGAACGTAGGAGCTAACTGGCTTAAGGAGATGGTGACAAAATGCTCGGAAAATAGGATATCGGCTTGGCGATGTGACTTCTGCATTTCCATCCGGAATTTGCGAGGATTTGTTGCGCTAAAAATGGGCTCATTGAGAAGTGTAATTTCGATATCCCCACAACGAGGAGCATCGATTCTGGCAAGAAAGTCTTCAAAGTACTCGGTGTTTCCTCGGAAATTGAGGTGGGTGAGAGCAGGGAGAAAAACGCGTTCCCCGGACCATGGGGGAACGGCAATGCGATTGGTGGTGGAAATAAAATGGAGTGAAAGTGATTGAAGTTGGGCCATCCCGGACAAGGTATTCGCAAGTGCCTCCGAAGACAGAAATCTAATATCAGAGATGTTGTGAAGACGAATATCGACAAGGTCTCCGGAAGAAGAAAGACGCAGGGGTGAGGGAAAGCTGATCCCAGTCGAGTGGAGTCTGCGGAGGCGTGGGCCCCACCGAAAAGCGCCAGGCAGGGTCACCTGTATGTTATCTTGAGACAGAAGAAAAAGTTCCTCTAGTTCGGAGAACGGCTCCTCGATTGTGGAAAATCTTGCCAGGAGTGACCTTGTGACGGTGAGGCTGATAGAGATAACACGATCAGACCGCCTCATTGCGGCCATGATATTGTCCTCGTCCTCGGGAGCAGGGGGATCGAGCGCCGCCGGACATCCCCCATACTCCACGACGATAGGCAGGGATGGCCAGCAATCTAGAGCCTTCAAGACAGGTGATCCGTGGGTACAGAACAGTCGGAGATGTAGAGCGCGTTGAAACATAAATACGATACGTCTCCACTTGCGACATATATGCACAAGCCTGGGCCAAAATCGTGGAGAGGCATCCAGATAATGACGAAATATCTCTTGAAGCACTTCGTCGGAAAGCACATCAATCGTCACTTGTCGGGAAAGGGAACACGTTAACGAATGGCGCGAGCACTGTGTGGAATACATACCATTTCTAAGGCATTCGTTTGGCGCAGTAACGGTTTGGGGGAGCAATACGTGTCGGACATGGGCACGTCTATTGAACGGTCCGTAGATACACTGTTCCCTCCCATTGTGGAGCGTAAAGCGCCAAATCACTTACTTGCGAGAATGCATGAGGGGAGGAGCGAACGGGGCAGAATTAACAGGCGTATCCTTATGTAGAACACACCCGAAATAAAGCATCACGCCATGCAGTAGGCCTATCGGGCGTGGTGAGTGATAAACTTACTCGCCGCATGCACGTGGTGGCAGCAGATATGCCGTGATTATTGCTGTGTGAACCAACGTGTGCACCGCGGGTTGTGTCGATATGGACTCTTATACACTATGGATTACAGTAGTAACATCAAGGTGGTACAAAAGAGGGCGTCGTTACTGTAGCTCTAGTTGGTGTCCGGAAAGGATGGAGATTACTATCGTACTACCAGTAGCCGTTTCTAAACCTTCCTTTTTTGGAGCGTACGTTTGCTTGCGCGTGTTGCCCTATCATTTCTCGGCGCCAAAAATCCGAGTCTTGGTTCCCATGTCATCCTTTTCCTTCCCTTCTCTACCACATCTTTCTCCTTCAACACAAAGACGTTGAATGACCCCGTCGATCTCCCGATGAGGACTTTGCGGGGCAGAGCGAGCTAATTGTACACGTGTTCAACGGGATCGGGAGCGCCGACCTCCACGAGGAGTAATTTTTACCGGCTCTTCATTACGGAGGGCCTGTTCGATCTGCTGTAGTCCGCACTTCTGAACGCAATGGCAAGTAGATGTGAGGCTGCGGCGGGTGTGGAGCACAAGATCATCCAGATCCTTTTCGTCTTTTGCTAGGTGTCACAGTCCAACATCCATGTCCGCATGTGCTCGGCATAGGGAAAGTCGTCCGACGCACGTGCCGCACACTATCGACCCTGTACAACCGACAGAGACAGGCCATCGAGTTGAGTTCCCCCTCGAGGTAGTTCACCCTCTCATTCTGTGCGACCTGGCGAGCGCGAGGAAGAGCTGCCGGACGTTGCTACGACGGCACGATGGTCTTGTCATGTATATCTAGCTTCTTACGGATCCCTACTTTCAAGTGAGCGCTCTCGAGTCTATCCTAGCATGGTGAGTACGGGCTGTGATTTCCGCGGCCCAGAAGCGTCGATCGATCCCCGTTTTTAAGGCTTGAAGAGGAGGCAGCTCGTGTAGAGGACGAGCTAGCGAAGCCCAAGTCGCTCGACGAGTGTTTCGTCTCCGCCAAAGCGAGCTCCTTCGAGAACCTGCTCGATCCGTTCCTCGAGATCTGCCGCCACTCGATGGCCATCGCGATCGCGATCGCCAAAGCGCAGTTCTTCCGACGCGTCGCGAAGAAGCTGAGCAACTGCGGGCGGTCGTGAAGCTGAACCTGCTGTGCATCCTCCGCGCCGTCTGCGACGTGCACCAGAACCGCGCGCTGCTCGTCGAGCGCTACGGCATACACGAGGCGATTGCCACGCCCCTGCGCAAGGACGGTGACGTGCTCGTGCGCGAGAGATCGAGCCTAGCCTCACACCTGCACTCAACCCCTCCCTCAGAGGTACCGATTCGCCCAAGAGCTCGACCGCGCCGAAGAGACGCGCCACGCGGCGCCCTGCCAGCGACACGTCTGATATCGACACGCCTTCGCCCCCGCTGGGCACGGGCCCGATGGACAACCCGCGCATCGCGAGCGCTGGCACTGGCTTGGCCGTTGGCACGACGCGCGGACTCTCGCCGCGCTTGCGTGTTGGCAACATCCCGTGGCATTCTAGCGTCGGCACGGGACGGTGCTGAGCAGCGACAAAAAACACGACTCGCCGTCGGTGCGGTATGTACTGTATTATGGCACTTTCTCTCTCCATAGCTATTTTCTGGCCTCGTCGTCGGTCGTTCATGCTGCCAGTGCTCGGACCTTTGATTATTGGTTGGCTACGTTACTCTACATCTGCACGCTCGTCATTCAGCATCGTCATCTCTCTCCCCTTCTCCATTACCCTTGGTGTTTAAAGCATAAGTTAGGTCTACACATACATGACTGTACTAGCCCTATTGAGTAGAACTCTTCGGTATGGCCAGGTTGTCTATGTCTATACGCACCCAGCCATGCTATATGAAAAGTGTGCGAATTCTTGGGCATCACTGACTGGCGGTGGGACAATGCATGGCGCGGTTTTCCGCATGGGTGGAAGAATCCTGCGATCCATCAAACGTGCCAAGGTCCGCACCGACCCCAGATATCGACCCCAGATCCGCCCCCAGTAGCTGCACCTCGGGGGTGATGCCCATCGCGCCCGGGTTGGCCACTATGCCCAGCATACATGTTGACCTCGACGAACATGTTCATCCCGTTCAGCTGTGCGAGCCGCGCCGTATCAAGTCCGTTTCAAGTTGGCATCCACGCCAGCGCGTGAGGGCCCAGTCCGGGGTTCGGCCCGCCGACGCCACCCCGAGGCGGTAGCCATCGCGTTGCTGCTGTCATCGCTTCCGGAATTTCCTGACGTGTTCGGGAGTTGTGGGCTTTACGCACCAGACCAAGTACCGCCACCATTGCGCAAGGCTCTCGCCGGTCCACTCTGAACACGACCGATACCAGGCGCATTGTGACCCTGACTCGAGAGATTGGGTCGCCGTCGTCGCCATGCACGCCTTACGCTATTGTTGACGGCGGTCACGGTGGAACTGTCGCTGTCGTGCACGTGGCGCTTGGAGGACCGGCGGAACTTATCGGGACAGTTGAGGTGCAGGACGTTGCCACCGAATCGGACGCCGTACAAGTTCGTAGACCCGCTCGGAGCGCGTCTATCGCAGTGGACTTGCACCTACGTCATACTCACGCACAATATTTGAGTCCTCCAGTGCAGAAACGACTGTATGGAAGGCGTGAGTGTATGTGGGTGTAACACACTTACACTCGCGAGTACAATACGGCATATGTCAGGAGATAATCACCAGCCCGCTCTATATCCCCATCCCCGCCCAAATCACATTTAGTAATGACGCGTGCTCTGACAAAAATGGTATGGGACCGAAGAGGTTAAGTCGGGGTTGATTGACATCCGTTGGCTCATTGAATGCTCGACGAATATCGGAATCGCAAGCATTATTATAGATAAAGCTAGGTCTTGAACCAGGTGGTGCGACTTCAAGGTGCCGTGGGGATCCCCACGGCGTTGTTTCGTCATCTGCAGTTGGGTTTAGTGGGTCCATTGGCTGCATATGTTCGAGTTTTACGGGACCACCAGAGGGCCGTTCGGCCCGTTCCCATGGTGTTTCGTCTTCTGCAGTTAAGTTTGGCGGCGAGAGTATTGGTTGCGTATATTCGACCGCTACGGGACGGCCAGAGAGCCGGCGCGAGGTTATGAATGAGACTACAGCCGCCCGCAAAGGCGCATGGAGCGGCCCAGGTTCCTCCACATAAAGATTACGTAGGAGAGGCAACACAATTGCGAGGTCCCCATCTGCTGGCAGCAAAGTACGCATGATGGCTGTCCCAAGTTTCCCAGCCACGGAAAATCTCACTGCACCTCTGAATGAGCGGATCAGATGTAGCCACTGTCCGTTGTCCATATCATTTTGCCCACTTGATGGTGGCGTCGCATTGATCCGTAGATCTCCTATACAGGAGAAGAATGTGGGGAAATGATCGCAAATTTGACCCATGGACGACAACTGCCAGTCTAACTGCTCGCAAGATATCTGCAATCGAAGTCGCGCGGGTGTTCCTGGACGGGTGAAGCAGATGGAAATTGCATGGTTAGAGATTAGAATGCTAGCGTGACCATGTAACTTCTGCATTTCGATCCGGTCAATGAACCGGCCGAGTTGCGAAACGTTGAAGGTGGGCTGGTTGAAGAACGTTATGTCGATATCCTCGAGACAAGGCGCATCGATTCTGGCCACAAGGCTGTCCAAGTACTTGTTGGTTCCTCGATATTTGAAGCATTCAAGAACCGGGAGAACGACGCGCTCCCCTGGTGGTGGAGGTATGCCAACGTAATCACGGCGGGAGGGGAGGGAAAGGAAATGGAGGGAAAGCGACCGAAGTTGGGTCATCCCAGACAGGGCATTAGCGAACACGTCCGGCGAGAAGTATCCAACACTCGGGATTTCATGAAGCTGAAGATGTACAAGATTCTTGGAAAACGAAAGAAGCTCTGGGAGCGCGGGAAAGGCGATCCTGATCGAGTGGAGACTACGTAGGCGCGAGGCCCACTTGAAGGTGCTGGGAAGCGCCGCCCCGGTAGTATTTTGTGACAGAAGGACAAGATCTTCCAATTCCAAAAACGGCTCCGGTTTTTTTCTACAAGCGAGCTTGTGACGGTGAGGCTGATGGAGATTACGCGATCGGGGTGCTTCAATGCGGCCATGATATTGTCCTCGTCCTCGAGCGCAGGGGGATCGAACGTTGGAGATCCCCCACATTGCACGACGATAGGCAGGGCTGGCCAGCAATCTAAACTCTTCAGGACAGGCGTTCCATGCGTACAATACAGTCGAAGACGCAGACCCAGTGGTGATGTAAATACGATATGTCGCCACTTGCGACACACGTGGACGAGCCTGGGCCAACATTGTGGAGAGGCATCCAGGTAATAACGAAATATGTTCAGAAGAACCTCGTCTGGAAGGTTCCCGACCGTGACCTGTGGTGACAAAAGTCCTGCTTCGAACAAATCAGGGAATGGTACGCGCATTATGCGTAAGATGTACCTTGACCATGTTGCTCCTCTGAGTCAGTAATCGATTGATTACCAGTTAGTGATGTGCGTCGCGCACGTCTAATAGGAGATTTTGTCACATCCTGCGGTGCATTAAAGGCTCTAAGTGACTTACTTTGAAGAGAGCATTTTGAGGGGAAGATGGGAGCCTAAAGGTATTGCCGCTATGAACGCCTAGAACACGAAAATTCTTGGTGGGTAAGATTCGACTTACGGCCATTAATGACACGTAGGTCACTATATAGCCTGAGGCCGCGCGGGCGCGTTCACCGCATTGCGGTGCTACTGCTAGTGTACTTTACGTTGCCGCGGTAACAGCGCGGTTGTCGGTCCAGGTTCAAAAAAAAAAATAGTGCGGTTGCAGTTGGGGCACTGCTGAGAGGGGAAAGAGATCACTAAGGCGACTCCCGATGTGGAGGCAGGTGTGACGAATGTAACGATCGACTCAAGGATCCGCCGAGTCGACTTTCAATGTGGATCCCATTGGAAGTGTGTGTGATGTGTTGCACACTTCAACTGTACCGCCAACCGAGATTCCACTGGCGATGCCGCATTATGATGTGTCGTAACTGCGGCCGCAGAAATACAATAACAGGAACCAAGACAGTGGTTGAAGATACCATAGCCGTATGCTGTACTGTATGCTGTACTCGGACGAACACGGCTCCGAGACGCTGCCAAGATACTGCAGTGGAATGTTGTAAAGAGCCATCGTACCGGCTATTTGGAAGGGCCAAACTTTTACTTCTAACTAGGTCCTATTCAAGTTGTGCAGTACTATTGGGCGTATAGTACTGTACCGTGACTGTAGAGTATTTAAATTATTATTTATTATAATCGATGTAACACTAAGAGCGATGTAAGTAGCTTCAAATTTGGTATCCTATATATTAAGTATAAGTTCGCTAATGTGGCCGAAATCCCAATACAGTACCCGAGTTTTCCGAAACGTGCGGTGTTCCAAGGTACCTGTTAGAGTAAATTAATAGCTGTGCTGGACGCCGCGACCGTGTTGCCGGCAGAGGTGTCTCTGGCATATATCGGTGCCCCGCGAAGACCAAGTGAAGGGGCAAACGTTGCGCTGTCGTTGAGATTCGTGATCGCGTTTGATATGACTGCGAAGTTCATGCTGTCGTGAAAGACAGGTTTTGCAAATACTGCATATGTATTTCACCCTAACGGGGCGACCACAGAGCCGGTGGCTAGTGACAAAGGGCGCCATGACTTCCCGCACAGGGACGTAGGGCAGGACAGGCTCCTGTACATAGAAGTCTTGCAGAACAGGTAGCACGGTTACGGGTTCACCATCGGCTGATCGTAAAGCACGCACAATGTCTGTCGCAAGTTTTCCAGCAACAAAAAGCCTATTCGCGCGCCTGAATGAGCGGACGAGTTCCAGCCATAGTTCACAGTCCATATCGTCCTTCCCGCTTGAGGGCCGCGTCGTATTGATTCCTATATCTCCGACACCGAGAATGGAAGCGGGGAGATGATTGCAGATTTGAGCCATACAAGATAACTGCCAGTCTGACTGCCCGCAAGATATCTCCAATCTGAGCCGCGTAGGAGAACCTCGTTTAGCGAAGGAGATGGAAACGGCACACTTAGAGGTTAAAACGTCTGCTCGATGATATGACTTCTGCGTCTCTATTCGGTCGAAAAATTGGCCGAGTTGCGAAACGTCGTAGGTGAGCTGAGTGAAGAACTTGATTTCGATATCCCCGAGACAAAGAGCGTCAATTCTGGCCACAAGGCTGTCCAAATAGTTGCTGGATCCTCGAAATTTGAGGTGAGAGAGAGAAGGGAGAACAATGCGTCTTCCCGAGGGCGGGGATACGTCAATGTGATTACTGCGGCAGGGGAGGGAAAGGAAGTGGAGTGAAAGTGATTGGAGCTGCGTCATCCCAGACAAGGCATTGGCAAACGTTTCCGGCGAAAAATAGCCAGCACTCGGAATTTCGTGAAGTTGAAGATCTATAAGACTTGGGGAGGATAAAAGGCGCCGAGGGAGTGCAGAAAAGGCAACCCTAGTCGAACGGAGACTACGAAGGCGTGAGCCCCACCGAAAAGTGCCAGGGAGGACCAACTGCGCGCTGTTTTGTGACAGAAGCACAAGATCTTCTAATTCCCGAAACGGCTCGACTATTGTGCCTATTTTTTCCATGAGTGAGCTCGTAACAGTGAGGTTGATGGAGGCGACACGATGAGAGTGCTTCAGCGCGGCCATTATATTGTCCTCGTCCTCAGAAGTAGGGGGATCGAGTGGTAGTGACCCGCCGCACTTCACGACGATAGGCAGGGCTGGCCAGCAATCTAAACTCTTCAAGACAGGCGTTCGGTGCGTACAATACAGTCGCAGGCGCAGACCCAGTGGTGATGCAAATACGATATGTCGCCACTTGCGACACACGTGGACGAGCTTGGGCCAACATTGCGGAGAGGCGTCCACGAAATGACGAAATATGTTCAGAAGGACCTCATCGAGAAGGTCTCCGATTGCGACCTGTCGTGACAAAAGTCCTGCTCTAACGTGTTAGAGAGAGACGGGTATCACGCGCGAGATGTACCTCGGCCATGATACTCCTTGGTAACCTGAACCGATTGAATGAGTGAAGTGCACCGGGCACGTCTATTGGGAGACGGGTGTCATGTCCTGCATTGGAGTATTGGACGTTCTAGATGACGACTCACTTTGAAGAGGACATTTCGGGGACAAAACGGGTGTCAAGGTCAATTATTGTCCCTCAGGCTATATGGGACATCCTGAAACATGAACCCGATATTGGCATTGCATTAGCCCAGTCTGGTTGGCTGGCGAGGGGCATATGTCGTTATTGACGCTGAGGCTAATTGGACACTATTGACATACACACTTATTGCTGTTTTCATAACATCCGCCGATTTTGCACTATTACACACACAGGCGGGGTTGAAATGGGCATCTCGGTGATCATGCCGAATTTCTTTTCCGCAAAAAATAATCACGGTAATCAATAAATAAATTTATATATCCTACTTATCGGTTTTGGAAACCATTTGTAAAATTCGGTGCAGTGGGCACTTCAAGTGATGAGCAGGGCCGGGTTTAGTCGGGCTCGGGCTTGCTCAGCCCATCCCTGGCACTTAGAGCCCGAGCTCAGGCCGGGCGGGCTCATCTCAAAAAGGCTAGGTCATGGGAAAGCACCTTTGAGGTGTTGCTGTTGAGTGCGCGACCTCGGAATCATGCAGAGCGAAAAGTCAAAAGAAAAAAGTGGCATATTAAGAAACAAGCTACGCGTGCTAAGAGCCTAAGAGTGTAAGAGTAGGAGAAGTGGGAGATGGTGGCCATCGCCTTGCGTTGGCATGGTCGTCATTGCCACGTGGTTGTTGTAACCGCCGTCGTTGCCGCCATGCGTCATCGCGGTCATGGGCGTAGTCCCATCCTTGGAGTCCGTCGTGGTTTCGTGTTCGCTCCGTCCTCGGAGTCCGTCGTAGTCGCGATCGTGGTCGCTCCATCGTGGTTGCGGTCGTCATTGCCGCGTTGTTGTCGTCGCTGCCTCTCTACTGTCGCCGCAGGGGCCTAGCAGCGAAATTTTTGCGTGTCGAGGGAGACTCGTAGCCTGCGTTATGATGATATTGCCACAGGTGGCATCGTGATAGGTGTTGCGCGCAGTGACGGGGTGGTGGACTCCCCCACGTGGTGAAGGGTAGAGACGGCGGCCATGGGCTTGCGTACAGCGAGGTGGAGGCAGTAGGGACTTGACTTGAGTCTTGTGCACCGTGACAGGGCGGTGAAGGGCGGAGGCGGAGGCATGGGCTTGCGCACGGTGAGGCAGAGGCGGTGAGGCTGATGAGGACCAAAGAGGAGTCAACGGTGTCGTGGAGGAACTGTGACAGTGAGATGACATCCACGACCAATATATTGTAGACGTACCTTCACTTGAATAGCAGTGAGCACGCGCGGCCGACCATTGTTGATTGCTGGTGGGAGAGAAATGTCTCCCGTCTGGGGGTATGTGTTGCGGAACCTCTTGAGCGACCGCCGACCGGATACTGATCCCAGTGATATTATCGCTGATTTCTGAGTCACGCTGCCCCTGCAAGGACATCGATAAAGCCAACATCTTCATCATTGGAGTAATGGTGGACCATTGTTGAAAGGTTTGGAAGGGACGATGGATGGGCTGTGGGACGCTGACTCGCTAGTTGCACAATGCCGAACTAGCAACGCAGATAACTATTCAATAACCCCATTTTATCCAAGACACCTATTCGATAACCCCAATTATGTATGCTAGCCTAATTTCTTGATCTACTCAATATGAACCCCGCTCTTGAGTTTGGATGTCCGGCTGTGTGCGAGACAAAAAAATCGGCGGATGTTATGAAAACAGCAATACTATAGGCTAGTTAGCGCTACCGTGGGCGCATTGCTGTGCACACGTGACGCATACCGTTTCAGGAGGTTCACACACTCTCGGTTGCTGCCGTCCTCCACACCCTCGGCTATTGCCGCCCCATCTCCCGCCGCGCAGTTCCACAGCCCTGCACTGGAACCGTAACTGGAATGAACACAGCCCCATGATTTGGGAAGGAGTAAGGCTTGAAGTAACGTCTCCTAGCTTGCTGTGCAATATTGGGCCCGAAGTCGTATATAGCCAACGGACATTTGAAACCAATTCCCCACTTCCACCTCTGACTGTGCAATCCCTTAGTTGCGCTATTGAATGGCACCTGCCAGTGGCACGCCAAGTCAAACATATATGGAGGAGTGCCCACGGCCATAGAATGACACTATGTGGTGTTATGGCGTCAATCCCCATTAGCGAGCGCCTCGCTACTTCACTGCGACTGGGTAAGGTCACCTTGCGCAATGCAGGCGGGAATCCCCGGAGCTCACAAACGACCTAAGACCTTGTACGAGGAGACAAAGTCGGACGAACGACCGTATGGGACCCTAGGATCTCACTGCGCAGCAAGTGTTCCAGTAGCTGGTCCCCCTCCGAGTGTGTACTTCGCTTGCTGGTTCCGTGTTCTGAGAGTCGAGGGAGAATCGAGGCCGTACGAGCTACGAGTACTCGCAACCGAGTCGGAGGTGATGGAGGTAAAAACATAACAAAAAAATGGTGGATTGTACTGATCATGAAATCGATTTAGGTTTGGGCGTAAAGGAACGCCAGAAGATTTGGCTTGTCGCGCTCGAGCAGGCGTGTCAGGTTTCGAAAGTCGAAGGCGGGCGATACGGCCAGGATGATGAGGACTCGAGCATCACGCACAAAGCCAAGAATAGATAGCAACCCGCGGAGAACGAACGACACTGATCACTCGAATAAATACAAAATCGTGTTTGGGCTTTTCCTCGTAAGACAGCTAAGGGCTCGTGGTATACAGGTGAGGGATCATAAGTACTAGGAAACATAAACCGAGTCACAAGTCGGACATGTGCCAACTTATACCGGGTCACGTAGATGCACATCGTGTCGTATCAATGCGAGAGAGAAAGTAAGTACACCGTACTGCGCATACACTGTGGCCTCTACACCCTTTACTTCATTACAGGACCGGAGATTGGGTCTATCGATCGGTGCGACTCCGGGATGTAGCTCGCTGGGTATGCATAAACGCGCCCCATCGGCAATATGAAGGAGTAACAGCCGCGCTGCTCCTTTATATATCAGCTGAGGCCTTCTTGCTATACCGTTGTGTATACTCCACAGTTACAGGACAACCGGAGAGCCGGCGCGAGGTGACGAAAGGAACGACGACTGCCCGTAAAGGCGCGAATAGTGGCCCAGGCTCCTGGAGGTGGAGATTGCGCAGCGCAGGTAGCACCGTTGCGGGCTCCTCGTTGACTGGTTTCAAGGCATGTACGATATCTGTCACGAGTTCGCCGGCCACATGAACCCTCTCTGCGCCGCTAAAGGAGCGGAGAAGTCTCAGCCATTGTTCGCTCTCCACACCGTCATGCCCGCTTGTTGGCTGCGTCGTACTGATGCCCAGATTCCCAACGCCGAGAAGGAAAGCCGGAAAATGATTGCAAATTTGAGCCATGGACGACAACTGCCGGTCTAAACCGCCGGCAGGATATTTCCAACCTAAGGCGCGGAGGAGCCCCTCGCCGAGTGAAGCAAATGGAAACGGTACGCTTAGAGGTTCGAATGTCGGCTCGACGATGTGACTTCTGTGATTCTATCCGACCGAGAAATCGGCCGAAGTGTGAACCGTCGAAGGTGAGTTCGTTGAAGAATGCGATTTCGATATCCCCAAGACAAGGCGCATCGATCCTGGCCGCGAGCCTGTCTAGGTTATTGCTGTTTCCTCGGAATTTGAAGCGGGTGAGAGAAGGGAGAGCAATTCGTTCACCTGAGGGTGGAGGTACGCCGATGTGGTTATGGCGAGAGGTTGGGGAGAGGAAACGGAGTGAAAGAGATTGAAGTTGGGGTGTTCCGGACAGAGCACTCGCGAGTGCTTCCGGTGAAAAGTATCCAACCCTAGGAATATCGTGAAGTTGCAGTTCTATAAGGTTTGGGGAGGATGAAAGGAGTTGAGGGAGTGAAAAGGTAACTCTAGTCGAGTGGAGACTACGGAGGCGTGAGCCCCACCGAAAAGTGCTTGGGAGGACCAACTGCATGCTATTTTGTGACAGAAGAACAAGGTCCTCCAGTTCCGAGAACGGCTCCTCCACTTGCGTGCCCAATTTGTCTACGAGCGAGTGTGACAGACATAACTCGATGCTGCGAACTCGATTGGGATGCTGCAGTACTGCTACAATGTTGTCTTCTTCCTCAGGAGAAAGGCGCTTATGATTCGGAGACCCTCCGCACCGCACTACAATGGGGAAGGCTGGCCAGCAATCAAGGGTATTCGTGACTGGCGTTTTAGGTGTACAGTAGAGTCGGAGATCCAGACTGCATGGGAATGCGAATACGATGCAACGCCATCTCTGACACACGTGGGCAAGCCTATGCCAAAACGATGGTGAAGACACTCGGTAAAAACCGAATATGACGAGAAGGACGTCGTCGGGGAGCACTCCGATCTCTGAGCCTCGGTCCGAAGAACGACTTCCTGTTTTGAATATGGCGGGTTGGATGACAGATAGGCGCCGTGTGCGTCTATTTGACCCACGGAGTGTTAGCCGCAATGAGGCGAGAGTAAAGCGTCAGATGACTTACTTGTGTGGGGTCATTAGGGGCGTTAGAGAGTGGCTATTGCCAGTGCTCTTATATCAAAGGGTTTGTGGGCGGTGTTAGAGGTCATGGACCAGGGCACGCCAACACGCCGAGTGCACATGTCCGAGAATGTTCACCGCATTCCATTGTGCATTCCTGTGCCGGTACGCGGTATTTCATCGAGCGAATCTGCCAGCCATGTTACAGGTGGGCGTGCGCGAGGACGATATACCAGCTGTAAGGTTTATATGCGACGACACCGCATCCGAAGTCATCCGAGTTGGGGCCGAATGATACTTGTACAAAATTGGAAAGCATGAGGCGACCCTCCGATCAGCATGTTCCTCTAAGTCTCGCTTGGTCTTTGCTAGGTCTCGTCTCGTTCCCATTTTCCTGTTTGTATCGGGCCATCTTTGAGTAGGCTAAATGTTTCGCTTAGGGTAAGCCCCATCGCCCCTCTATTTGCCAAACGGGCCCGACTCCGAGTCTTCCGCATC
The DNA here is from genome assembly GCA_024734325.1 of Lactarius hatsudake. Classification (NCBI taxonomy): domain Eukaryota; kingdom Fungi; phylum Basidiomycota; class Agaricomycetes; order Russulales; family Russulaceae; genus Lactarius; species Lactarius hatsudake. The sequence continues at coordinate 664,026 of JANSJP010000016.1, read as the reverse complement.
TGAGTTGAGCTGAGTGACGTAACTATTTTTTCTTTCTCCCACCAGTGCAAAATTCCGGCAAGTCATTGTGTCGTGTCTAGCTAGCAATGAGACGGACTTGGAAGACGTTTATCCCCTTTTTTTTTACAGAGTTTACAGTAATTTGTTTGCTCGGTTCCGATACTTTCACTGCCGTGAATCTCCCTTCAGCCATAGGGGTGAGCAGCGCCCGGGCCCGGGCCCGCACCATGACAGACCCTAGTCTATTTCCAACCTTTTCAATCCTTTTCAATGTTTTCGTTCATTCATTCATTCGTTTTTTTTTTGGTGCACATCGGTGTCATTATTGTGGACTGTGTACATCAATAATCACGAACTAAAGAGGGGGTTGTACGTAACAAGTAAGACAAGCACAGAAAGGATCGTTTAAATTCAAAGTGAGAAAATGATAAAGCGGACGCCCCAAGGATGACGTGAACGAGTGAGAGTCAAGCCCGTCCATTATGTCGCGACGAAGGCCTTGCCTGGGTGCGAAGACGACGGCACCCTGGCAGAAACAGTGTGGTGGCCTGGAAACTCTCCTGGTAATTCGTTCTCTGCGACTGAGGTCGATATTAGTTTGCACGTACTTTCGTCCGCTTCCTTTAAGCAAGTGCCAGTGGTGGCCTATACTCCACCTTCAATGGACTACCGGAGAGCTGGCGCGAGGTTGCAAATGAATTCACAGCTGCTTGCAATGCCGCACAAAGCGGCTCAGGCTCCATTTCCACGTCGAGCACGCGCAGAGCAGGGAGCACCGTTGCAAACTCCCCATCGGCTCGTTGCAATGCACGCATGATATCTGTCGCAAACTCGCCAGCCACATAAAACCTTTCTGCACCTCTGAATTGGCGGAGAAGACGCAGCCAGCCTCCACCACCCACAGCGACTGGCGAGCCCGACGAAGGACCTGTAACGACGCCTAGGTCTCCCGTTCCAAGAAGGGAAGGGGGGAGGGGGTTACAGAGATGAGCCATAGAAGACAACTGATCGTCTAACCGAATGTGGTGTATGCCCAATACAATGTATGAAGGAGATTCAACTCCTGATGGGGTAAACCGGATGGAAATGCCATCCACGGATGTTTGAATCACTGCGCGACGATGCAGCCCCTGAGCCTCTATCAGGTTCATGAATTGTCCGATTTCTGATAAGCTGCTGACGTGGCCGACGAACGTGACTTCAATTTTGCCAAGGCAAGGAGCATCGATTTCGGCCACAAGGCATTCCAAGTACTGGCTAAAGCCCCAAAATTTAAGCCGAGTGAGAGCGGGGAGAACAACGCGCCTCCCTGGGGTAGAGGTGCGCCGGTGTGGGTTCGGGAATAATAGAAGGAATTGGAACGTAGTGAGAGTGACTCGAGCCGGGTCATCCCGAACAATGCATTCGCGAGCGTCACTGGTAAAGGAAGTTCACGAGTGCGGATAGAGCCGGTGAGGAGCTTTAAATCTACAAGATATGGGGAAGAGGAAAGAAGTAGTGGGAGCGATAGGAGGGAAATGTCGTTCAAGTGGAGAACACGAAGGCGTACGCCCCATCGAAACGACAGACTTTTGCAGAGGTACTTGCCAAATATGGGTTGAAGAGTAAGATCTTCTAGTTCCAAAAATGGCTCCTTCACCTGCGTACTCAATTTTTCCACGAGCGAATCTGTTAGACATAACTTGATGCTGCGAACCCGGTTGTGACCATGCTGCAGTGTCGCAACAATGTTGTCTTCGTCCTCAGGAGAAAGATGCTTGCAACCTTCGTCTCCATGATGCTCGCCACAATGAGACCTTCTGCACCGAATAGCGATAGGAAAGGCCGGCCAGCAACAGGTATTCTTGACAAGCGTGCGAGGCGTACAGTAGAGCCAAAGATCCAGACTGCGTGGTGACGCAAATACGATGAGTCTCCATCTCTGGCACACATGGACGAGCCGAGGCCAATGCCAATGCCATGATGACGACATCCGGCAAAAGCCAAAGACGACCAACAAGACGTCGTCCGAGAGCACTCCGATCGACGCACGTCGACCAATGGGGATGCTCCCTATTATGAACAAGTCAATGAACGACGCAGGCATCGCATACAAGTCTTATTGTACCCGCAACTCGAGGCAGGCTATCGTGGTCTTCAGGTTCGGAACTTGAAGGGTCTTGGATGACGGGTAAGCATCTATTGAGAGACCCAAGGAGAGACCTGCAAACTCCATTGGCTTCCATAACAGTGCCAGTAAAACGTTAGACTTACTTGTGAGACATCGTTAGGGATGGGGAGTGGGGAGTTAGAGGGGTCACAGTATTGGTATACGGCAGTGGGATCTTTTGCGTTCAGTAAGGGGTTATTATTGTTATTTTAATTTAATTGCAACTTACAATAAGGGTTTTCCTCGATTGTTTAATTGTTCGACGTCGACCCCATTCAGATCTTTGCATGATGAGTACTTTTCGTCGACCACCCAGTCCGGAAACAAAGAAGCGGAAGAAGCCCCCTTGGGTGCCTGAGGATGCGGGCCTTAGCAAAGAACTCAAATGGCTCCAGGACGACATTACGGAAAATCCATGCCCCGAGTCGACGCGACCCCGACAGGAACCTGCCATGAATCGCTACCATGGGGCACCACCGAAACCTCGCCCTGAACCCAAAAAGAAAAGGCGCCACTCCCGCCAGAGCCGGAAGAAGGCTAAGGGATCCAACATGCCGTCAGAGTCCCAGGAGGTTCCCGCCCCCCTGAAGGAGCCCACGGCCCCCGATCCCCTGATGGAGCCCGGGCATATACCAGTCAAGTGGAGGAGGGTACGCACACCGACGGGGGAGGGGGGAACAGATGGGGGTGGGGCGTGTTAAAGAAGGGGGTAGGGGCCGTGTCCACATGTCAACGGGGAAGGGGAAAGGCCCGAACGGACGCATATACCACATTCGTGTGTCATTTTTCAATCAATGTTTATACCGCATTTACTTATCCCTCTTGATCTTTTGCAGTCAGTGGAGATGGAGGAAGGTGAAGGACGCTACTCCTGGACTTCTGCGCTGCGTCGCTATGCATGGAAAAACTGATTCCATCTGCTCTTTTTGTACTACTAATTGCGACCCAGTTTCAAGTGATTATTATTTCGTTGTAACGACAATATAATTTCCCATGTGAAGTTGCCTATGTGCCTTGGTATTTCGTTCGCAGTTGAGTTCGATATTGGGCTTCGTCACTGTATATGCAAGCACAACGTCGCCTACCCTCACAGTTTGCTTGGAGTCCTCACTGCCGCTGGTATCCCAAACCTACATGAGACCGTGACATAGAGTAGACACCAACCACACACCCAAGAACAGTATTTTCCCTTTCCCTACGCCTATTACTTCCCCGCCTCAAGATCTCCATCCCTCCACGATTTCTACCATGTTCCTAACCGAGTTCCACTATAGTACTCGACCTCTATGGGACGGCCAGAGAGCTGGCGTGCGGTCTTGAATGAAGCCACGGCTGCCTGAAAAGCCTCACAAGGCGACCCAGACTCCATTGCTACGTAGAGCTTGCGCAGAGCAGGTAGCACCGTTGCAAAATTCCCATCGGCTCGTTGCAAAGCGTGCATGATGTCTGTCGCAAGCTCGCCGGCCACATAAAACCTTTCTGCCCTACTGAACTGGCGGAGAAGGCGCAGCCAGTTTTCGCCATCTATATAATCTTGCTCACTTGACGGAGGACGTGTAACGATGCCTAGATCTCCGGTGCCAAGGAGGAAAGGAGGGAGGAGATCACAAACACAACCCATAGAAGACAACTGGTGGCCTAACCGCGTGCGGTGTATACGCAATACAAAGTACGGTGACGAAGGAGATTCACATTCTGATGGCCCGGGGGTAAACCGGATAAAAATGTCGTTCATGTTTGTTCGAATCTCTGCTCGACTATGTGACCTCTGAGCTTCTATCAGGTTGATGAATTGTCCGATTTCTGATAAGCTGCTGACGAGGCCGACGAACGTGATTTCAATTTTGCCAAGGCAAGGAGCGTCGATTTCGGCCACAAGGCCCTCCAGGTACTGGCTATAGCCTCGAAATTCAAGCCGAGTGAGAGCGGGGAGAATAACGCGCCTCCCTGACGGTAGAGGTGCGCCGGCATGATGGAAGGAATCGGAAAGTAGTGCAAGTGACTCGAGCCGAGTCGTCCCGGACAATGCATTCGCGAGCGCCACTGGTGGAGGAAATTCAGAACTGCGGTGGAGCTGAAGATCTACAAGATTCGGGGAGGAGGAAAGAAGTAGTGGGAGTGATTGGAGGGAAATGTCAGTCAAGTTGAGAACACGGAGGCGTGAGCTCCATCGAAACGGCAGGTTGGAGGGGAAGAAGTGCCTGCTAGATATGGATCGAAGAACGAGGTCTTCTAGTTCCGACAACGGCTCCTTCACCTGCGTACTCAGTTTTTCCATGACCGAGTATGTTAGACATAAGTCGATGCTGCGAACTCGATTGTAGCACTGCAGTGCCGCAATAACGTTGTCTCCGTCCTCAGGAAAAAGACGCTCGCAACTTGCGTCTGCGTGCTGAGACCTTCCGCACCGAATAGTGATAGGAAAGGCTGGCCAGTAATCAAGGGTCTTCTTGACAGGTGTGCGAGGCGTACAGTAGAGCTGAAGATCGAGACTGCGTGGTGATGCAAATACGATGAGCCTCCATCTCTGGCACACGTGGGCGAGCCTATGCCAATCCCATGACGATGACGTCAGGTAAAAGCCAAAGATGGCCAACAAGACGTCGTCCAAGAGCACTTCGATCGAAGCACGTTGGCCAAGGGAGATGCTTCCTACTTCAAATAAGTCAATGGCCGCCGACCCAGGTATTCAAGTTGCAAGAAAGGTCGTACTCGCAGGCAGACCATCGTGGTCTTCCAATTCGGAAGGGGCTTGGATATCGGATGATGGGTGACCGCGGCTATCGAGAGACACGGACCCACTAACTCCGAGTCGGTTAGCTTCCATGACGGTGCCAGTGAAATGTTAGATGACAACTTACTCAGGCTTGTGAGAGATCATTAGGAATGCGAAATGGTGGATTATACGGCTGTTGTTCTTATATCTAGTGCAGCCCCAGGGCTTCGCGTTTATTATCTGCCGCCGTATGCACATGTGAGTGGAGTTTTTGCGTATGGTATTACGCCGACGTGACTACCGGATTTCCAAAAAAATTTGACATCGCACCCGGGTTGGCCATTGACCAGCCCTAAATACACTCTAAACCCGCTCTTTGTGCGGTCGTCTTCTTTTTGGAAAATCAGTTTATCACGCGCTATATCACGGGTCGTCTTCCCATGTCCCCTTTGTCATCGTGCGTGTTGCGGCATACAAGTGAATGGTTTTTAAAAGGTACCCACAGCTTAGGTCGCTGAAAGCGCCATCGCCTGAGCGATATTTATCACGACGTGGTTCCCATGGGCTAGGAGAAGTAAAGCAACTTCAGGGCACGTTCCAGATACGATAGCGACCCAGGGTTTGAAACAAAAACAAAAACGTACACAACCTTGCACATTGTATCAAGACCCAATCGAATGCGTAGACAGGAAATGCCAATTATAACCAATCACGTTCTGCTCAACCTTGCAAGGCATACTGGACACGGTTAATTGCGACAACCTTGGCGACAACACACTCAGACGAACATCCATATCCTCCCAGCCTATAACAGAACCAAGCGAGAATTGAAGTAGATGAGAGATAGAACCGGTCATATGATTCCTTGCTCCTCTGGCCGCGGGGCCCCGGACTTGATGTGACAAATTCAGGTGAGTGATAGACGCGATTGTCCACCATCACTGCGATGTCCTCCAGACCGGACACACCCGTGACCCACCAACCTACGCGTCACCGCGGCTTCTTGCGAGCCCTTCGTTGCCCACGGTACCCTGCATTTAGGGCCCGCAGATGGCCACCGGCGGCGTGGAACCATCCTCGAGGGTCGTCCTGGGCCCAGACGGCGGGTGCGGGCGTGGTGTGTTGGGATTGAGCCCGGAACGTTGCCGGAACGGACAACCCCGGACAACCCGAGGCCAGACCACATAATTAGATAATCGTTAAATTACCGTAGAATAACTGGATAATCACCAGTACTGTACCTGCGGGGAGAGAGCCCTACTCCTCTCATCTCTACCACAACACTCTCATCCCTAGCCGGGATATTCCTTCGTAAATCATAATATGGTGCGCCCCCACACGGTCGATGGGCACGGCTCCAGCGCAAAAGAGCTGCCCTCGCAAGCCGTGCCGACTGGCACAGGCCCGGGGGCGGAAGTGGACCGCCCTAGTACCGCTGGCGTGAAGTCGTGAATGTAGGGTCCCCGGCCCGGTCGTTCCACGTCCGCGCCGCAAGACCGGTGCTGGTGTGTTGCTTGCATACGAGCTGGGCGCTGAGCGCTGATGACCAAAACGCCCGGGGCGGAGTGCAATGCGTGACATCATCGCAGCAGTGAGGCTGTGGGATGTGGGAAGGAACAAAATGGGTTGACAGCGCTGATTGATGGGCCTGGGGATGGGGATCTGGCGTACCATAATTCGAGCCTAAAGGTGCAAGGCACGACACACGGATCAGACAGGTAGAGGGGGTAGTGAGAAAAGGACCATACTGAGCGGTAGCGCCACGGACAGATGGCCCAGGATCAGCTGATACAGGCTCACGCGTGCGTTATCGCACCTATAATAAGTAAGCCTTCCCGTAGCATGACGCGGAAGATCTCGACAATAGATCTAGGCGCGGAGTATAGAGCCCCCGCTGTCCGATAAAGGGTGAGGGGAAACGACAGCTGTACCGTACAGGAGGGGAAGCCAGGCGGTCGATGATGCGACCCACGCACTGCGTCGAGTCATGTCAGATGACTTACACAACAAGCAAGCTGGATCGACTTACTGCACATATGGGTCGATAGCTTGAATCATAGTACGGGCTGTCGTCGTACGCCGTTTGAGTGCTGCGCGGTAATGGCTTACAACGGGCGAGGGCATGAGGCACGACTAAACCAAGATCAGTAGAGGGGAGGACGTGTCGACAGAAATACTATGATAGTAGAAGCACGAATCCCGTGGGTAAGCAACCAGGAATTGACACCAATGAAACTAAGGAGGATGGCAAGAACGATGGCTTGAACTACCGATCGTCGTGCCCACCGAAAAGTGCCAGGGAAAACCGAATGCATGCTATGTTATGACAGAAGAACAAGGTCTTCCAGTTCCGGGAACGGCCCCTCCACTTGCGTACCCAATGATTCTATGAGTGGGTTGTGACAGACATACCTCGATGCCGCCAACTCGATTGGGATGCATCAGTACTGCTACAACGTTGTCTTCTTCCTCAAGAGAAAGGCACTTATGGTTATGATTGGGAGGCCCTTTGCATCGCACTACAATGGGGACCAGCAACAGTCAAGGGTATTCGTGACTGGCGTTAGGTGTCGAAGCTCCAGACTGCTTGGGAATATAAATACGATGCGACGCCATCTCTGATACACGTGGGCAAGCCTATGCCAAAACGATGGTGAAGACACTTGGTAAAAAACTGAATAGTATGACGAGAAGGACGTCGTCGGAAAGCAGAGTTTCGGTCCGAGGAACGACTTCTTGTTTCGAACATGCCAGTGGCAATTTGGATGACAGATAGACGCCGTGTGCGTCGAGTCTGTCTATTTGACCCACGGAGTCAGGCTGGACTTCCGCGCTATACTGATTCAATCCGTTCTGTTTGCCTTAGTTTTTGCACTACTAATTGCAACTCAGTTTCAAGTGATTATTGTGTGTGTTATAATTTCCCCTGTGAAGCTGCCAAGTTCGACGTGGGTTTTCATTGACCTTCACTGCATGCAAACCAGGGTTTAAATGAGAAAAAAACTCAGAGGAAACCCTGCAGAGTGTTAAAAGATTTCCAAAGTTTATTTCCCATTAAACTTTGAATGTAGAGTTTAAATCTCTTTGAAGTAAAATTTCATGGAAAAAAAATGTTAGACTCTCCATTTGTGACAGGGTCATGTGACATGTGACAGATAACATGAGTGGCCATTTTTCCGCAGGGAATCACGTCCCCAAAAAGGAAGGTGCCAAGAAAGTCACGTTTTCTCTGTCATCACAAAACGGGCATCCCCGAACAACATTCGAGCCCAGTTTGTTTACTCTTAGTAAGCGCAAGTAAAACAGTCTCCTTTTATAAAAACGTATTTCCTTAATTGTACACATGGTCTTGGTCAGCTTCATATGTTTTTTTAAGTATTCAAACAACTTAACAAAACATTTAATATATTTTTATTATCTAATTTAATCTACATCTTTTTTTGTCTAAGTCGTACTACGGCGCGCGAAAACGGGGTGCGGGTGTGGCGAACGCGTGCGCACGGAGATGGCACCAGTCCTGATGCGCGACACGTAGAGAGGCGGGACCCCTCGTGCGCCCCTTCCCGCGTGAATGGGGCGCCACAGGAAGGGGCGGCTTGCCCTCGCTTGCCCCCTGTCCGCACGTACGGAGCGGTGCGGCCAAGGGGATGGGGTGTCATGCCCCTCGTGCGCGCCCCTTCCGCGTGAATGGGAAGGGAAGGGTGGGGCGGGGGTCGCGTGCCCTTCCGAGCCCCTTTCCTGCGCGTACAGGGCCGCGCAGTCGAAGTGGAGGTGCCGGGGGCGATGTGCCCCTCGTGTGCGCCCCTTCCGCGTGAATGGGAAGAGTCGCGTCGGGGGTCGCGTGCCCTTGCGAGCCTCTCTCCCACGCGTACAGGGTGGCGCAGTAGGGAGGTGCCGGGGCGGCGCGCCCCTTCCACGCGATGGGAAGGGTGGGGCCTGGGGTCGCGTTCCCTTGCGCGCCCCTTTCCCGTGCGTACACGGCGGTGCGGCCGAAAGGGGAAGGGGAGGTGCGGCGTGCCCTCGTGCGCACTCCTTCCGTGCAAACGGGAAGGGAGGGGTCAGGGAGAGAGGGAAGGTGGTGGCGGATGCCTCGTGCGCATCCCTTCAGTGCGAATGGGGAGAAGGGGCGGCGGTCAGTGCGGGATAGGGGGAAGAGGAGGAGAGGGACTTACCTTCGGGCATCCCATTCGTGTCCTTTCGTGCTAATGAGAAGGAAGGGGCCGGGGAGAGGGGGAGAGGGGTGCCCTGTGCGAAGCGGGCGGTGGTCAGTGCGGGGTGGGGTGAGGGAAGAAGAGGAGGACTTGTGCGCCCCCTTTCTGCACTCGAGCAGTGGCGGCGGTCAATGTGGGGGAAGGGAAGGGGGCAACTTACCCTGTCTGCGTGCGATCGGGGCGGCGCGTAGAGGATGGGGGCGTGGGCCATCCTCTTTCGCAAATGGGGAGGGTGGAGATGGGAGGGCGACGGGGATGGAGGGAGGGGACACCTACACGGCGACACGGCGGCACGGCGGGGCGAGAACGATCCACCCAATTGTGTAATGCCACGTACGCCGACGTGGCAGGCACATTTTGCTTCCGACACAGGGTCTAGAGCAGCCCTTCTCCCTTCCCCTCCTCCTTTCTTTCCTCTCCTTCCACCTTTCCTCATCCCCCTCGAGACGCAAGGCCTCCCCCGCATTGACCGCCGCCGCCCACTTCGCACACAGATCAGCGGCACCCAATGCCTGCCGCCGCCTGGCCTCCTCCCTCCTCCCCCATCTGCACCCCATTCGCGCGGAAGGGGGGCGCATGAGGGCACGCCTCTCCACGTCGCCCCCGCCCCTTCCCGTTCCCTCTTCGCGCCACCCCGTTCGCGTGAAAAGGGGGTACGCGACCTTCCGACCCCTCCCTCCTCCATTGCGCGCAGAAGGGGGGCGCACGAGGTGAGGGGCACGCCGCCCCTCTCCCCGTCGCCACCGGCCCCTCCCCTTCCCCCTTGACCGCGCCGCCCGGTACGCCTCTGGCCATCGTTCCCAGCACCTTCCCTTCCCCCTCTTCGGCCGCGCCGCCGTGTACGCGCGGGACAGGGGCGCACAAGGGCACGCGACCCCAGGCCCCGCCCTTCCCATCGCGTGGAAGGGGCGCGCCGCCCCGGCACCTCCCTACTGCGCCACCCTGTACGCGCGGGAGAGAGGCTCGCAAGGGCACGCGACCCCCGACGCGACTCTTCCCATTCACACGGAAGGGGCGCACACGAGGGGCACATCGCCCCCGGCACCTCCACTTCGACTGCGCGGCCCTGTACGCGCAGGAAAGGGGCTCGGAAGGGCACGCGACCCCCGCCCCCACCCTTCCCTTCCCATTCGCGCGGAAGGGGCGCGCACGAGGGGCATGACACCCCATCCCCTTGGCCGCACCGCTCCGTACGTGCGGACAGGGGGCAAGCGAGGGCAAGCCGCCCCTTCCTGTGGCGCCCCATTCACGCGGGAAGGGGCGCACGAGGGGTCCCGCCTCTCTACGTGTCGCGCATCAGGACTGGTGCCGTCTCCGTGCGCACGCGTTCGCCGCACCCGCACCCCGTTTTCGCGCGCCGTAGTACGACTTAGACAAAAAAGATGTAGATTAAATTAGATAATAAAAATATATTAAATGTTTTGTTAAGTTGTTTGAATACTTAAAAAAACATATGAAGCTGACCAAGACCATGTGTACAATTAAGGAAATACGTTTTTATAAAAGGAGACTGTTTTACTTGCGCTTACTAAGAGTAAAACAAACTGGGCTCGAATGTTGTTTGGGGATGCCCGTTTTGTGATGACAGAGAAAACGTGACTTTCTTGGCACCTTCCTTTTTGGGGACGTGATTCCCTGCGGAAAAATGGCCACTGATAACATGTGCCTGTCTTTGTTCAGGCACTAGAAATTCAGAGGGCCCGAAGGGCCCTCCTCACTTCTATTGTCCGTCTTAAAGTTCATACGTCTCCAGGAAATGATGCAGCGTATCTCTGGGATGATTACTGTAAATTGGGTGTTTAATATCTAATTTCCATCAGCGTCTGCCAGTGCCTTCAAAGATTTACGTTCCAAGCTATCCATTGTGCCCCTTCCTCACAGCCCAAGTGCGCGAAATAAATGAAAACATGTGCAGGTATTTTTGTCCCTGTGAAGCATTATTGCGGACTTGTTGCACTATCGTCACTCATGCAAAATACTCATTGACCCGCCCATTGGCCATTGGCCATTGTGTCTGTGTGTCCCTTCCCAAATCGGCCATCTCAGGCCACTTGAGCCTTTCGTCTCTCTGCATTTGCACACCCTAACTTCTGTTTCACACTCCATCTTCTTTCTCAGGAAAACACGTATGTGACACTGGCAGGTGTGCATTCATAAAGCTGCCCAGGAATGGTCCATGACGCAGGCAGGGTTTGGGGGGGGGGGGGTGTGAAGCGTCATGAGTGGTCGTGCAGGCATCCGCAGGGCATGAGATATTGTATGCCTGTCCGCAGCAATCTTGGACGCATCTGTGTCAAAGGGCTAAGGCTGTGCGTGATGATGAACAGCGCACATGAAGGGATCATACTCACAGTGACAAAGGAGACTGTGGTGAGATATGAAGAGTGGCTGGAAGCAGCAACAGAGTAAGATCTAGTAAGTGAAGCAGATGATGGTCTGGCACACAACAGATGAGAACTGATGTGGACCAGGAGCGTACAAGCTGCACTACTTATACAAAATACAGGGTGACGCTAGTAACACAGAGTCACAGTAAGTACAAGGACTATTGTTCTACAGACGGACAAAGGAGTGGACGTTCTGAGAATAAGGGACAAGAATACAAGAAGAATCTAGACTAATGATATCATACTGACATAAGGATAGAACAAAAGGGAAAGTACAAGAGCGTTGAATACAACACAAAGTCCAGATCCTATGATGTCATAGTATACAGTGATGTCATAGATAAGTAAATACAATAAGTCCGAGATTGTGTGATCATAATGATCTAATCTATATGAGTCCTGTATATCTTATCTACAGCAGTCCATATCTGATTGTCCTTTGAGCCGCTAAGTGCGCAAGGGTCACTTATCAACACGTGAGTGCGAGATCGGGAACGGAAATGGGATCTGTTAGTCGTGGGTGGTCAGAAACAGTCACGCACGTTTCCGCACTGCACGAAGCCCTGTATATGTGGCCACCGTAGTCGGGAACACATTGTGTTTGAGTTGCTAAGGCCGCGCGCAAGTGCGGCACACCGGGGAACGCAAGGGAGAGAGCCACACTGAACTCTGAAATGAGAGAAAGCTGTATTCTAATCTTGGGTGTAAGGTTGTGGTTACATGGGCTATATATTGGGAAATCAAGGAAAGGGGATGAATTAGATAAACAGACAAAGGGGAGGGCTAAAATGCGAAGGGAAGAGTCCAGAGTGAGAGGCGAGCCAAGTGCTCAGAGAGCGTGAGAAAGCGAGGAAGCGTGCGGGAACGCAGCGCTTAGAAAGCGTACAGAGCGCAGGAGAGCGCAGGGGATCTAGAAAGTGTAAAAATCACAATTTCATTGACCAGGGAGTGTGTGGTCGCATCATAAACTGGTGCATCAGTACTGTCAGGTGATTACAAACGCTCAAGCAAGAAAGTCAGGTGTAGATCACGGGGACATTTAAAATAGCGATCCAAGCACCGAGTCTGATGTGGCAAAAACATGTTTAACAAACGCATTCCAAAACAAAGAGAACAGTTTTTCTACACAGGAAACTCAAACGCACACGCACACCAACTGTCATCTAACCCCCGCCAGCATTTGAACAGAGATATTACTACAAAAAAAAACACGCAGCAACACATCAGGTAACGTTCTTTCACGTTCAAGCCGAACAGGCACGTGAACTGACAAGGGTTCGGGGATAAGGAGGACGACAAGCAGAGGGGAACTCTGCGGGAAAGTGGGAGATGTTTATAGTGGGTCGTGCAGATCACACACGGCGTGCACGATACTGGCTTGGATTTAGGGAAGCTTAGACAAGGAGACTAGCTACGATACATCCTCGTACTTATACCCGTACAAACTGTGATTTTCGTTACGATTTTCTCTGATACATGGGGACGCGTAAGTGCAGTCCCGAGCCGCGTAAGCAGTCCGCTGGCGATGACGAGTCAAGATGAAATGATTGCGTGATTACCCTTCTGCCACGTCACGTGTCACGTGATCGTGACACAGCCCCCCTACTAGACGAAGGTGTCTCGCCTTCGAATCCTATTGTGTAACGTCTCTCCGGGACCCCTCGGTTGTAAGGAACGTAGCGTGGTGTGATGGTGCGTGTGACGCACTGAGTATCGTAATACCTAGGGTGGCGTGCCGGGACGTAACAACGGTTCCCTCGTTGACAAAATTGATGGGGACGGGGACACTCTTTCGAAATGTGAGCCGCATCACAGAATAGGCAGCGTACATCGCGCGGCACTTCGTCGTGGAGAGAAGGAAATGGAAGGGGAAGGTGAGGGGGGGGCCATCGATGCAACTGGCAGCGATGGGCGAGGAGGGACGGGGCAAGGAGCAACCCCCTCAAGCGAATCCAAGTGAGCCCGGAACCTGCGATCGTTAGAGTTTGGCTCGCTGATGTGATAGATGTCAAGAAGACTGGTAGGGAGGGGTCTGGGGAGGAACGGATGCATGCGGGAGGCGATGTTTGATTTGCGAAGTCTCTTATCAATGCCTTCCGCTTCTGCCAGCCAATCGTTCCAGGCATTGTCCAACTCCCTCATTCGCGTGAACAGCTCGTGCTTTCTACGAGTCGACCACCGGAAGCGGTGCACTTCTGCGCAAACTCCCGGGTCCGCGACATACACGATCGCGCGATCCACTTCGATTCTCGCCGGATGGCTCTCCGAGAAGAGAGTGAAAGAGTGTCCCAATATCGGGCTGACTTGTGGACGTGGGGGTTGAGGAATGGCGTAAAGGGCTTTGTAGTACTGTGGTTTGCCACGTCCTTCCGTCCCGAGTGCCACTGGCTGATCTCGTTGGTTAATGGCGAATCTGATAAAAGGGGCCGGTCCACGCGTTCCATCTTCGAATAAGATGTCGAAGCTGTAGGGTTCCGTGGGCCTGACTACCTTCCATCCTGCTCCCGGGTGCTCGGGAGCTGGTGGCCCCGCTAGAATCATTGGGGGCGGCGACCGTAAGGCTACTTCGAAGGGGTCGCGTACCAGTTCTGGACTATCCGAGAGCTCTATCGGATCATCTGCACTCCCGCGTACTGGCCCGATTGCTTCGATTTGAAGCTCAGTGGTGGACTCTTCTATCGGCGGGGGAACATTGTCCGGATACTCTCCTCGTTCAATTACTGCCTGCTGCGCCAGCTCCTCCCGTCGTTTGCGTCTCAGACGTTCTCTGCAGTTAGCCCTAGCCTGGGAATGACGGTGTCGGCTCGTATCCGAGTCCCGGTAAGTGAACGTGCCAAACGAGTCTTCTTTAGTAGTCGGGGTATCGGCCCGAGCGTCATGGTCCAATGGGAGACGAGCCCACTCTTCTACACGTTGAAAGATGGCAGGTTGATCTTCCTCCAGCAGTTCAGCATCTGTCACGAAATAGTGCTGGGGAGGGTGCCGAGGAGCGGGGGCAAGAGGTGCAGTGGGAGAGCGGGAGGGTCTCAAGACAAGAGCGACGTCTTCGCGATCCATAGCGATGTGATTGATGTTATGTCCGATCAAACTCGCACGGACTTTATACTCTTTCACGAGCTCTTCGGCATGAACATCAAGTGCGTTTTCCCAGCTGTCGTAAGTGTCTGAGTAGCCCTTCCAGTGCACGAGGTACTGCAACGTTTTCTTCCTGCCCGTTTTATGTTCTCCACGTATCTCTTCCACTTCCCATTCTTCTTCTCCTTCGATAATGTCTGGAGGGGGTTCTTCGAAATTCCTTCCGAACATTTTCGTTTCCTTGTAAGGCGCCAGTAGTGCGGCGTGAAAGACGTTGTGAATCTTCCATTGCGGTGAGAGGACTAATCGATAAGACGTCTTCGAGACCACTTGGGCAATCATGAAGGGACCATAACGTCAAGGGGCTAATTTGGCGGTCGGATGCATAGTTTTCAAATTCGTAGCTTCCAGCCAGACCTTCTGTCCAACGGCGTAACGCTCGTGTTTGGATTCTCTGATCCAGGCCTCCTGCGTTGCCTTCATGGCTATTGAAGCCGTTGTTCTTGCCTCCCTTAATCGTTCCAGTCGGCTTGTCGCCTCGATGGACTTTGTTTTATCATTCGATGGTTGATGCACCAGAGGTCTGAACCCGAACAATAATTCAAAAGGAGCGTGTCTGGTCGTCTCCGATTTCCAAGCGTTTAGCGTGTACTGAGCTACCGGTAGCCAATCTGTCCAATTGTCTCTGTGATTACTGAAAATGCGCAGATATTGTTCCAGTCTCTGATTGGTTCTTTCCGATTGCCCATCCATTTGTGGCATCAGGAAAATATCCCAAAATCTTAGTGGGCTTAGAGTGCTTATTGAGTGCTTATTTACTCTAAGCCCTTTCTAAGCCTCTCAAGCAGCTTATTTTCTGCTTAGTGAACCAGTCATTAAGCAGAAGTAAAATCTAAGTATACATAAGTTTGTCAAGTAGTTAAAAAAGTACAGTATTAAGTAGGTAGAAAGGTATCAAGTAGAACTGCTGCCTTTGCCGTCGCCATCCCCCTCACTGCCGTCGCCAATCCCATCGCGTCACCATTCTTGTTGTTCCCCCGCCGTCCCCTCTGCTGCCGCTTCGTCATCAGCTTCGTCGCAGTCGTGGTTGCGGTCGTGGTAGTCGATGTGGTCGCGGTCGTAGTTGTGGCCGCGCCGTCATTGCACGGCCGTTGCCGTCGTCTTCGCCCGGTCGACTCGCACCATGGTCGTATCGTCGTTGCGCCGTCCTGCCATCATTGTACCGTTGTCCTGCCATCGCCGTACCGTTGTCGCGCCATCTTCGCGCCACGGTTGTCGTCGTGCAAGTTGTCATCATGCGGCTTGCACCACGCTGCGTGCTCCATGCGTCGTCATGTGGGCTCACATTGGAGTGGTGTTGGTGGCTTGCGGTCTGAGTCCATGTGTGGGAGTGGCGTCAGTGGTGGGCGTCGGTGGGGTCGGAGGCGGTCACGGTGGCGGCAGAGGCACACTCGACTTAGAAAAAAAAAAGGTCTGGCGGAGGCTGAATCTGTGGGCGTGGGAAAGTGTGCCTTGACACGTTGACACGTCGACACTGGGCACCCTTCTACCTCGGCGGCCAACCACTACCTCAACACTTCATGCTCAGCAACTGGTGCGCTTCTTCTGTTCTTGTTTTTTTTTTTTTTTTTTTTTTTTTTCCTTCTAACTGTTCTTTCAATGGTCCTCTTCCAGGTATCGCCTTTGCACGCAGGCCACCTCCTCTACTCCAGGGACAACACCGTCGCGGGCACACACAATCCACCACACCACCACACCCTGTCCCTTGGCCCCCACACACCCCGCCGCGATGTTGGGCTTTGGCCCACTATATTAAGATACATTTTTTTTGTTTTTTTTTTTGTTCTGTATCGTTTAATTACTTGTGTTACAGACCTAACTCCATGTCGCTGCCTCCGCCTCTGCCTCCACCTTACAGTACACAAGCCCATGGCGGCCTCCTCCAACAATCGCCACGCACAAGTCCGTCACCACCACCACCCCTTGCAGTATGCAAGAGCTGCCGCAACGCCACCCCCACACGGCGCGCAACCCCCACATGGCGCGCAACCCCCACACGGCGCGCAACCCCCACACGGCGTGCAGCCCCCACCCCTACGACACCAACGACGACAATGACGTGGCGGCGGGAACAGCATGGAGGCAGGAACGACGGTGACGGTGACATGGCGGCGGCAGGAATGGCAGCAGCGGCGTGTCGGGAGCGGTGGCAGCACGGCGGGAATGACGGCGGCGGTGGCGGTGGCGGGGGGACTCCTGTCCTTCTTTTGTATATTAGTGTGTTGTAGTCTACTAGTATGCAATGAATAGGTTTTTCTGTACATTTCTTACTGATTTGTGTGATGCTTATTGAACTTAAGTCTTGGCTTACTCACAAAAATCTGGTGTGTGCTTTGGCCCCCTAAGTCCAGAATAAGCCATAAAGCCGTGGCTAAGTCATTTTAATGAATCGACTGAGCTTAGACTAAGCACAACTGTGCTTAGTGACCCCCAAGCTTAGCAGGGCTTAGAATCTTTTCAAGCACAAATAAGCACACTTAAGTGCTATTAAGAAAAATGGAGATTTTCCTGATGCGGGTGGTACGCCGTACTGATGTTCTGAGTGATCTGAAGTTTGGCCATGAGTTCACGGAAAACAGTCGCGGTGAATCGTGGATCTCTATCCGATATGACCTTCTGAGGCAAACCGTAGTGCGGCAGTACATGTTTCATGTACATCGCCGCTACGCTGACAGCTGTTATCGATTCTTTGCAGGGCAGGAACAGGCTAGCCTTCGTACATCCTTGATCGGTGATCGTTAAGATCATATCATATCCGCACGATGTAGGTAATTTCGTGATGAAATCTAGGGCTATCGTTTGGAAGGGTAGTTGTTCTAGCTCGTGCGTTATGGGATATATTGGTATTCATGGTTTTCCCGGCATATTCTTATTTGCTTGGCAGAGCCCGCAGCCATTCACGAAGTTAGTGACATCTTCTTTCATCTGCGGCCACCAATAGTGTTGCTGAATGGCGTCCAATGTTTTGGTGATACCGGGGTGTCCCACTGTTATCGCCGAGTGAAATAAGGCGATTACCCCCCGCTTAAGGGGACAAGTCGTCCACGACAACGAGGCGGGAACCGCGGACAAACAAGACCATCTGAGTCAGACGCCAGCCCTGGGAAACCAGGGAGAGAAGAGCTGAGCGGTGTAAGGGTTGCACTGCGCGCAAGCGATCATCCAGAGTAGAGGTCTGCAGGGCATCGACAAAGAGAGAAGGAGGGAGGACGACGACGTTTTCGTTGTCGAAGTCCGAAGAGGAAGACGAAACGAGGTTCGGATGGCGCGACCTGCGCGTCGGCCTGTAACAAGGGACCCGGGTGGTGGATCAGACGAAGGTCGTAGTCTGCGAGAATATTAACTAGACGGGCGACGCGGCGGCTGATGCGCTGCGGATGCCGATAGTGAAGCAGGTTAGCGTGGTCTGTGAAGGTGGGTGATCGGATGGGCAGCGCCAACAAGCAAGTGGCGCCAATGTTTGAGACCACGGACGAGTCCCAGGAACTCACAATCGTACACGTTGTAGTTCCGTTCGGCCGCATTGAACGATTGTGAGAAGTACCCGACGACCTGTGCTTTCCCTCTACCGTCTCGTTGGGTCAGTATGGCACCGAGAGCTTCCGCCAAAGCATCCGTTTGTATTTCGTAGGGTTTTGCGGGATCGGGCTGGCACAGAGCTGGACGGCTAGTTGCTATATCCAGGAGTCTTCCTAGAGCCGTTGTACACTCTTCGGACCACAAGAAGGGAGCATCTTTCTTTAGTAGTGCGTTAAGGGGTCGGGCAATGGACGCGAAGTTTGGGATAAAGGGGCGTTGATAATTTAATACCCCCAACGTGCTCCTCACCTGTCGTACCATAGTGAGGCGGCATGGCCAGTCCCGAAGTCCACTGACTTTGTCTGCTCCCATTCAGATGATCCCGCGGGAGATAGTCATGCCCCAGGTAATCGATTTCGTCCACTTTGAATATGCACTTTGCCAATTTCAGAAAATAGCTTTCCCATTGGAGGAAGTCTAGGACCGCTGATACGATTTCCCTGTGACGATCGAGATCGTGCGTAGTAGCTATCAGTATGTTGTCCATATATACGAAGAGTTCCCCCGGGTAGAGGTCTAGAAGGGGGTGAAGCATTCGATTCATAGCTCGTGAGAAGGTTGACGGTGAATTTGTAAGCCCGAAGTACATAACCAATGGTTCGAATGATCCTACGGGCGTTCTGAAGGCTGCTTTCCACTGGTCCCCGTCTTTGATTAGGATATTGTTATAGCCTTCCTTGATGTCGAATTTCGTAAAAAGGCTTTTGTCGGACAGGGACGTAATAATCAATTCGATTAGTGGTAATGTGTAACGCCACCACAGGGGCGTTAGGTACGACATGTACCGTGCTAAGTCAACGGGATCGGAGGAGCGCGAGTCGAGTAAGACTCAGTTCGGTGGTGCACAAGTACTGCTTGGTTTCCCTGGAACCAAGGGCAATAGTAGAAGACGAGGCTCAAGCGCAACTGGCGAGCAAAAGCAGAGACTCAAGCGTAAAGGCGAGTCAAGGGTCGTTCATGAGGTGAAGACAACGTGGTATTACACAAGAAGTCAAGTCTACCATACAAGCTAGGTAAGGCGTGACCTATATACTGTTACAAGATGTTTGCGAGGAGCAAACACATGGCGCGATCGTGAGTCAAGAGTCCTAAAGCGTGAACAAGGGATAAGTCATATGTGGTACAAGTGAATCCCGTGGGGTCACGTGCGCCTCAGGAATGGTCAGCGGACGAAAAGAAGCGCGAAACGACCAACCCTATCGCCGAGGCGCAAGGTGCAAGATAAGAGTCATGGGACACGAGTCATTGGATGTTATTGTAATCGTACAACCAAGTCAGCGAGCAAACATCGTAACATTAACCCCCCCGTCAGAATTGAAGTCGCCTCGACTTCAACTAGTCGCTGGTGTAAGCGTAGTCCTCCTCAGCAGGGATGTTCGCGGGAACAGGAGAGGGGGTGCGGGGACAAGTGTGTCGGCGTAGAAACATAAAACGCCCTCTCTCTCCACAGTCCCAGCACATCTCGTACATGGGGCACTTGATTTCCTCGTGTGTGGCATCGTATCTCAAGCACTTCCCGCACCACCTCGGGTGAGAGTCTGGATCCACGTGCGCGGGAGTCATGGGGGAGAGACGACGGATGAGACAGACATCGAGCCTATGAGCTCGACTCCCGCACCACTGGCACGGCTCCCGAGCTCGCCGCTCTGGACACTGTGCCACAAGGTGTTCCGTCGACTTACACTGGAAGCACTTGCGCTTGCGCCCACCACCTTCCCCGTGGAGGCGGGGCATCTCACTGGGTCCAGCATCCCGAAGGGAAAGGGGAGCAGGCTCGGGTGAGCCTCGGGGGCGCACGGGCTTCGCGTGAAGTTCGGCATACTTGTCGGCGATGAGGGGGATAGCCCGAGCGTACTGAAGGCGCTTCCGGACTGAGGAGAAGTCCATATCGAGATGAAACTGGTCTCGCATCAACTCGGTCTCCAGTCGCCGGATGTCCGACTGGCGGACATGGATCGCATCGCGACGCACGAGGCATTCGTGCAGTCGAGACACTTCTGCGTGGAGGCGTGGGCTTCGAAGCTCGATGAGGACTTCATTCAGGACAATGGTACGAGGGTCGTGGGGGTGAAACATGTTTAACTGATTGTCCGTGATGTGTTGCGCCAGCTGACCCGTGTAGACCTCATTGAGGAAGACCTGCGACGCGTAGCAGGGGTGACCCCTACCCATGGTTCCGACGACTTCCTGATAGTTGTGACGATAATAAATATACCGCGCAGTTTGTTTAGTGGTTCCCGTCTCTCCGACTTGGAGGGGGAAGAATGTGGGGAGTGCGGGGTCATTGAGGAAAAATGGGATGCCGGGGTCGCTATTCTCCTTGTCCTCCTCGTCATCAAGGAGAGCCAGGGCAGGGTCGGGCTCGACAATGCGGGTTTGCGGAGTTGGCGTGAAGGTGTGGTCCATCCCAGCGGGGAATGGTGGGACTGGGATGTGGGCGGCGAGGACTGCGGGGGGTGACAACGGTGGTGGTGGGGTCAGGGCGACGGTGACTTCGGGTGGGTAAGTGGGTGTGGCGGGTACGTGGACGGTGACGGGTGTGTTGACAGAGTATGCGACGACGAGGTTTTGGGGAGGTTCAGACGACTTGGCGGGTACAGTAGGTTCTTCAATTAACGACGCGAGGGCAGAGGTGGCAAGCGCGAGTACAGGAAGGGGGGGTGAATCAGGAATAACAGAGTACAGCGTGCGACCCTCTGGCTCAGAGGGGACACCAAGATCCTGCGAAGGTACGGTCAGATTTTCGAGAATAATCTCGACAGGGCGGCGGGTCTGAATAGTGGAGACGATTGGGGTGGTGGTCATGGTGGAGTAGAAGATGAGGGAATGGGGCGGTTGTGGAGTCGATGTGGTACGTTTTATATCTTTCGTCCAGCCCCTTCGGCGGTAGGATTTAGGTGATAGAAGTCAGCGATGAGATCTGGGGCATGTCGAACGTTCTCAAGGGGTTCCCACGTGCTGTCACTTATGGGGAATCCCTTCCATTGGACAAGGAATTGAAGTTTGCGCCCTCGCCCATGTGATCGGGACTGAAGGATGCGCTCCACTTCAAACTCTTCCTCTCCATCGATCAGATCTGGGGGTGGGCGTGTGAAGTTTGCGCCGTGCAGTTCCGTCTCCTTATATGGTGTTAGGAGATTCGCATGGAAGACTGGGTGTATCTTCCACGTGTTCGGAAGCTCCAGTTCGTAGGAGACATCGGAGAGGACCCGTTTCACTCAGAACGGGTTGTGGCGTTTTGGGGCGAGCTTTGCGGTGGGGTAGAAGGTCCGAAGATTTGTACCCTCTAACCAGACCATTGCGCCTTCTGGATAAGGAATGAAGCGCGTCTTGCCCCTTTTTGCCATCAGTTCCTGCGCATGTTTGATGCAATCTTGCGCGTGTTGTCGTCTGATGACCATGTCTTCTAGGCATTGTTCCACTGATGGGGATGCCGTTGGTTTTGGTGTCCACATTGTACGTGGCTCCCATCCCATGATGAGCGAGAAAGGAGTTTCTTTTGTTGTCGCATTAGGCCAGGTGTTGTGGGCGAATTGCGCCACTGGTAATGCTTCGGCCCAGTTATCCTGTTGGACGTTGCTCCAGTGTCGCAGGTATTGTTCCAACCATTGGTTCATACGTTTGGATTGTCTGTCGGTCTGTGGATGATATGCAGATGATATGTTTTGACAAATTCCGAGGACCTTGCAGAGGTTGGTCATGAATGCGGATGTGAATCGGGGGTCTCGGTCTGTAATAATCTTTCGAGGGATGCCGTAGTGGGGATATACATGATGGAGGTAGAGGCGTGCTACTCCTTCGGCTGTGATCGACTCGTTGCACGGGATAAAGATTGAGGCTTTCGAGCAGTCGTGATCTGTGATGGTAAGTATGGAGTCATATCCGTCTGAAGGAGGGAGTTTAGTGATGAAGTCCATGGCGACGACCTCAAATGGTTCAGCATTTGGATCGGTGGTGATGGGGAATAGGTGTGGTTTTTGACGGTGAGGGTTAATCTTGTTTGCCTGGCATGTCGCGCATCCCTTGACGTAGTCTTCTACATCTTTGCGCATGTTGGGCCACCAATAGTCGCGTCGTAGTAATTCATAAGTGTTTGCGATTCCCAGGTGTCCCATGGCCGGCGTGTCGTGGAAAAAGGTGATTACCCCCCGTTTAAGGTCGTTGTCGCCCACGACAACTAACGCGTCGTTCTTCCACCACAGCCCCCCCACCTTTTTCAGGTTATGGGGCTCGACCCATCGCAATACATCCTTCTCGTCAAGGTTTTGCGATATCTGGGTCCAAATGTCCATATCGTGCATGGACATTTCCGTCGCTCGAAGGAAGCGTTCTGCAGGGAGGACAATAATGTCATTGTTGTCCTCCTCGTGTGCTGCATAGTCCGCTCTTCGCGATAGGGCATCCGCGCGACTATTCCTAACTCCGGAGACGTGTTTTAGGAGGAAATCGTACTCTGAGAGTTCCAGGAACTCGCGCGCGACTCGTCTACTGATCTTTCTTGGTTCTTTCCAATACTGGAGGTTGGCGTGGTCGGTGTGGATAATGATTTTATGGGGGGAACCAATGAGGTAGGTGCGCCATGTCTGGAGGGCCTTAACCACTGCCAGTAATTCCCTATCATAGATATCATAGTTGCGTTCCGCTTGGCTAAAGGATTCAGAGTGGAACACGATGGGGTGTAATTTTTGATCTGGGCCGAGTTGGTTAAGTACGGCTCCGATGGCGACATTGGACGCGTTGACCTCTAGTTCGAATGGTTTCGTGAGGTCGGGGAATAATAATGTGGGCTCGCGTTCGATGCTACGTTTGACGTTATCGAACGCGTTTTGTTCTCGTTGTCCCCAGTGCCATGGGGTGTCTTTGCGGGTCAGGTCGTGTAATGGTCGTGTGAGTGCAGAGAAACTCCGGATGAACCGCCGGTAAAAATTACAGAAGCCGAGGAATGCCCGTATTTCGTGAAGGTTTCTCGGGGCCGGCCATTCTCGGATACCTCGTACTTTTACGGGGTCCATCCGGAGATTTGCATGGCCTATGATCAGCCCGAGGTATTCGACTTCGAGTACTTCGAATTCGCACTTCTCTGGTTTGATGTAGAGGTCGTGTTCTTCGCACAGGCAGAGAACTTCGTGTACTACGGCTCGGTGGTGGGGATAGTCGAGAGGTGTAGCGATTAAGATGTCATCCATGTAAACGATCACTTCGTTTGTGAGGGTAAGAGGTCGGAACGTGTTGTCCATCATCACTTGGAATGTGGAGGGGGAATTGGTGAGCCCGAAGTACATGACAAGGGGTTCATATAGCCCTTGATTGGTTTTGAAAGCGGCTTTCCACTCATCTCCGAGCTTAATTCGCACATTGTTATATCCCCATTTAACGTCAAGTTTCGTGTACAAACGTGCATCACATATTCGGTCGACGAGTTCTGGGATTAGAGGGAGTGGGTAGTGGTTACGGACTGTGAGTTCGTTCAGTCGTCTATAGTCTTGAACAGGACAGAGCTTGCCGTCCTTCTTCTTAATGAAGAAGAAGGGGGAGGCGTAGGGTGATTTGGACGAACGAATGTACCCCTTTGCAAGCTGTTCGTTGAGGAAGACGGTTAAGGCCTCTTGTTCGTTCTGCGCGAGTGGATAGACCTTGCAGTCTAATGAGGCGGGGGCGTTGGGGAGGAGGTCTATGGCGTGGTCCCATGAGCGAGAGGGGGGAAACCGATGAGATGCCTCCTCGTCGAAGATTTTACGATGGCGTCTATATTCTTCTGGGATCATCTCTTCAAACGTACGTTCCTTCCTTTTTGTGGCTTCCTGTTGTGCCAGCTCGGAAGCGGTCGTGGTTTTTCGCAAAAAAGCGATCTGGGGCTCCCGCTCATCGTCCATGAGCTGCTCCCACGCTTCCTCGTCAAGTTCGTACGTCTCCAATGCCCGAATGGAAGCTTCCATGGGCATGGCTTCGTCTGACAAGTGAAGACTCGAGACCACAACCGGCTGGAATTCCTCGTTCAGCGTTGCGTCTCCCCACTTGATTGCAGGCTCAAAGGCCGTGAACCAAGGGTACCCCAGGATCACTTCGTCCCTTCCCAGGTTTGTAACTAAGAAGCGAAGCGTCCTTTCTTCCTTTCCTGTTCACACGGTAAGGTCCGTGTATTGCGTGATCGCACCATCTTGATTGTGGGTGCCATCTACATTCCAGATACGGATAGGGTGAGTGACATCCCTTGTCCCGATTTGGAGTCGTTTTAAAAGCGAGGAGCATACAAAGTTGTCGGTGGCTCCCAAGTCGATAAGGACTTGTCGTTCGGCCGTTGCGTGTGCAGATTTAAAGAGGACTGGAATTCGCATGGATCGGTATCTGCTAGTGTACACGTTCAAATTTAATGCTCTAGCCCAGGCCACCAGGTTCAAGCGTCGAGAAAATCCTCTCGTCCAAATAGTTTTTCTACCATGAGGTCCCGTACCTCCTGGGTCTGTGCCTTCATCGCTGCGATCTGTAGATCCGCCTGCTCTTCATTCGATAGTACGCGACTAGATTGTATGGCGAAAGAAGAGACGGCGGGAGCTGGTAAACTTGAACTCGAGGGAGTCGGTGCTGATGATCGCATGGGCATGGAGGTTGGCGCCATGGTAGATGTAGCGGTAGCCACTCGCATGCCTTTTTGAGGACAGTTACGCGAGATGTGCCCTTGCGCTTGGCATCTAAAACATCGTCCCTCCTTCTGTAGTTGGGCTTTATCAGTATCGGTGAGTGCCATGGAGGCTCTGGCGCGCCCAACATCCATGGCATTGGGGTCGCGCGTTCCTTTGAGGGCTTGGACCCACTGCTCTCGGCTTTGGCTGCCCTTCTTTCGCTGGGGCTTCCCCTTGCCGAGGCGATCCTTAAGAACAAGGTATTCAGCTTGTTGTAATCGGGCAGCCGCTTTCCATTGCTCCCAGGTGACGGGGTGCTGGAAGCAGACAGCGTTGACTACTAACTGATTTGGTAGCCCATCTTGGAACAGCTCCAGTGTGGTAGCTTCGTCGGGGTTGTACCCTGCTTTCGTGACGAGATTCTGGAATGTTGCGACATAGGTGTCAATGTCTCCTCCCTTCATAGTGAGGTTTGAAGCGCCTTTCGCGCGTTGGCTTGTTCGGAGGTGTCTGTATAGGCCTGCACAAATCGGTCTCTGACTGTGGCCCACAACACTTCGTTGTTTCGGTCAACTCCTGCTGCGATCTGATCTTCCAGCCATTGCGCCTGTTTGTCGACCCAATCATTCACTAGTGGGCCTCGAATGTATGACAGGAACGTCATAGCTCGCAAGGCTGGGATCGATAGCTGATCGACGGTGGGGTTCATCTCCTTATAGAGTCGAAACGCTCGCAAGAAGGCTTTGCTTTCGTCTCTAACTCCGGTGAACTCGGGAGGGGGGTTTCCTCCCAGTCGTCCGTTCCCTCCAGGGGCCAGCGCTGCTGGCGTGGCTCCTGCTGGCGCAGCGCCAGCACCACCGCCACCGCCACCACCACCACCACCACTGCTACCGCCACCAGTTGGTACTGGTGCGCTACCACTGGGCGGGTTGGGCGCTCCTCCTCCTCCAGCGCCACCGCTGGTGAGGGTCGTGCTAGCCGAGGCTTGCTGAGTTTGGGACATAGCGTGAGTTTGGAAATGTGTCGTCGGGTTGGGCAGGTTTGTTGTGGGTACGGAGACACTAGGTGATGGGGAATCGTCGTCAACGGCAATACCAAAGGTAGGGTGAGTCGTGAGGGGTCCAACTCCGAGTGCCTGAGGTACTATGCTGATAGTGTACCACTGGCCTTTCTTTGCAGAGTAATCAATGTATGCCCACTGTCGTAGTTCTTCGAGATAGTGAACCTGTCGGTACTTCTGGGTGTTAGGGTGGAAGAGGAAGTATCCTTCCACTCCTTCATGTTCCTTCCAGACGACGGCTCCTTTGACTTTATCGGAAAGCTCGTCGTCACTATATCTGTCGATGTATTCTGCCTGAAACTGGGATCTGGCGCGACTATGAAGATTTGCCACTGTGAGAGACTTGACTTAATGTAACGCCACCACGGGGGCGTTAGGTACGACGTGTACCGTGCTAAGTCAACGGGATCGGAGGAGCGCGAGTCGAGTAAGACTCAGTTCGGTGGTGCACAAGTACCGCTTGGTTTCCCTGGAACCAAGGGCAATAGTAGAAGACGAGGCTCAAGCGCAACTGGCGAGCAAAAGCAGAGACTCAAGCGTAAAGGCGAGTCAAGGGTCGTTCGTGAGGCGAAGACAACATGGTATTACACAAGAAGTCAAGTCTACCATACAAGCTAGGTAAGGCGTGACCTATATACTGTTACAAGATGTTTGCGAGGAGCAAACACATGGCGCGATCGTGAGTCAAGAGTCCTAAAGCGTGAACAAGGGATAAGTCATATGTGGTACAAGTGGATCCCGTGGGGTCACGCGCACCTCAGGAATGGTCAGCGGACGAAAAGAAGCGCGAAACGACCAACCCTATCGCTGAGGCGCAAGGTGCAAGATAAGAGTCATGGGACGCGAGTCATCGGATCGTATTGTAATCGTACAACCAAGTCAGCGAGCAAACATCGTAACATAATGGGTATGCGTCTCTTACTGTCCACGCGTTTAATTCCTTGTAGTCTTGCACCGGTCTGAGTGATGCATCCTTTTTCTTAATGAAGAACATCGGGGAGGCATAAGGTGATTTCAACTCCCGTATGTATCCTTTTCTCAGCTGTTCGGCCACCCAATCACGAAGGTACTTCATTTCATCGACGTTCATGGGATACACTTTACTACTAAGGTGTTCGGGCGCTCCTTCCTTTAAGGTTATGGCGTGATCATCAATCCGAGTCGGTGGAAATCTTTTTGCGGCTTCTTCCGAGAAGACAGTGGCGTAGGTTTCGTACTGTGCAGGTAGTTCCGTTGTCTTCTTTACGCCTGCCGCTAAAGCCATCTTCTGGGCGACCGTCTCGTTGATCTTTTCTCCCCCTTGCGAGAAACTTAACGGCCCTCCTGCGTACGTCCCGGCAGCCCAATTGATGTTCGGCTGTCGTATTTTGAACCAGGGTAGTCCCAGTATAGCGCGACAGGAGCCGAGATCTGTGATGAGGAAGTTGATTGTATCTTGGTATCCCCCATCTCTCAGAGTGAGGCAACATTTCTCCTTAATGGAACCCGCCGTATTGACGGTCCCATCTGCGTTGCGCACCTCGATTTGTTCAATGTTTTCCAGGACAAATCCTAGGAGATGAACTGCCCCCTTATCGATGAAGTTCCCACTAGCTCCCGAATCCAATAAGACGAGCAGGGGCTGGTTAGTGCCTCTAACGATAGACTGCACTGTGACTGATGATGCGGTCACGCTTTGTAGGACGTTGATCGTATTGATGGAAAGTATGTCATCGTCTCCCATATCGAGTAGCAGTGCAGAAATGAATTCCTGTCTCTCACTGGACGACATATTCATAACAGCGAGCTTTGCAGTGTCCTTTGATAGGGTTGCGGGAGCTAGTGTAGCTTCCTGAACCGCTTCTATCGGTGCAGTCACATTAGCGATTCGTTGCGTCTGACCTTGACGCTTCTTTGGACAGGTATTCGACATGTGCCCTTGCGCCATGCACCGGAAGCAGCGACCTTCCTTCTGGCACTTGAGTTTCTCTTCAGGAGTCCTCTTCGTCTGCCATGCTGGTTTCTGCGTTGTCTGAATGTTATCGACGTCCATCGGGACGATTTGATCGGTACGAGGACGTTGGACCTGCGTCGACTTTGTAGGTCCTAATTTCTGCGTATCTGTCCTTCCTCAACTAAGATTTGCAATGGCGTTCGAGATTGCTTGGTACCTCTGCGCTTCCTCCCACGCGGCGTCTCGCCATTCGGACATCTTTCTGGGCATAGCGGGTCGCCTGAGGCACGCGACTAGCAGTCCCTTTTTCAAGCCTCTTTTGAAGAACTCGATGGTTCCGTTTGCGTCTACATCCCACCCAGCAGCCGTCGAGAGTTGATCAAAGGTTGCGATATACGAATCCACATCATCGCCAGTCATTGTGAGTGTCGTGAGTTTCTGTAGCGCGTTTTGTTCGCTCAGGGTATCTGTCCAGGCATCTTTGAACGCCTTTTCGAATGCACTCCATAATGCTTCGTCTTTTTCGTCCACCTTCGGGACATGCGTAGTGATACTGTCATCGAGTTCCCTGCTGACTTTATCGGCCCAGTCGTCTACCTTCGGCCCCCTGATGTACGACAGGGCGAGGCTAACGTGACTGTAGGGCAAGACCATGAGCTCGTGAGCTCGGTTGATCCGTCGGTATTGGTGAAATTCTCGTAAGAATTGGAGGCTCTTAGATTGATCTCCTGTGAATTCCTTTGGAGCTTGTCCCTTCAAGGAACCTGTAGACGGGGGTGGATTCACCATTTTGACGGGCGGCGTTGGTGGGGGAAGTGTCGATGGAGCGAAGTAAATGGGTCCGGCGGATGTCGAGGTTCGTTTCTTTCCTTTCTGTTTTGTCGACGTGTCTGATGAACTATCGTCAATAGCTTTTGTTGGGTTATTCCTCCACGTATGAGAGTCGGCGATTGTTGTCCCTCGCAAATTCAGTCCCCAAAGGGTCGGGTTTTCGATGAGGTGGGTATTATACGTATACCAACCGTCTTCGTGGGCATGTACTTTGTACCAATTATCTTCGGCTTCGAAGTACTCAACGTCGATCGCCTGGTTTTGTGCGGCAATGACTCTGTATCCTCGGGTGTGTTCCCAGAAGGTGCCAGTCCCTGCAAGTTCCAGAACATTTGGATATGTCCTGCATACAACGACGCGTCGTTCGGCGGGATCTTCTGTCTGCGCCGGTTCGATGAATGCTCATTCGGCACTCGATTTTGGTGTGAACAGACTGGTGGTGTCTTCAGCCAGTGTGCTCGATTCTTATCCCTCCGCACAACGAGCGAAAGGTCGTAATATCACGCTACGCAACGAGCGTAGGGTCGTTTGAGATGGTCTAAGCTTATTTCACGTTCAAGCCGAACAGGCCGGGCACGTGAACTGACAAGGGTTTGGGGATAAGGAGGACGACAAGCAGAGGGGAACTCTGCGGGAAAGTGGGAGATGTTTATAGTGGGTCGCGCAGATCACACACGGCATGCACAATACTGGCTTGGATTTAGGGAAGCTTAGACAAGGAGACTAGCTACGATACATCCTCATACTTATACCCATACAAACTGTGATTTTCGTTACGATTTTCTCTGATACATGGGGACGCGTAAGTGCAGTCCTGAGCCGCGTAAGCAGTCCGCTGGCGATGACGAGTCAAGATGAAATGATTGCGTGATTACCCTTCTGCCACGTCATGTGTCACGTGATCGTGACATGTTCATTCTCCGCTCACTCCGAAGACAAACATTTTGCTTTAGTATTGTAGATGATGTTTGTGGCATGCATGTAAGTGTCACATGTCACAGTCACATATCACATGACTTTGTCACAAATGGAGAGTCTAACATTTTTTTTCCATGAAATTTTACTTCAAAGAGATTTAAACTCTACATTCAAAGTTTAATGGGAAATAAACTTTGGAAATCTTTTAACACTCTGCAGGGTTTCCTCTGAGTTTTTTTCTCATTTAAACCCTGGTTTGCATGCAGTGCTTCATCACTGTATATGCAAGCACACCCAGCCGTCACTTGCCCTAGCAGTTCACTTGGAGTCCTCACCGCCGCTGGTATCCAAAACCTACACAGGACACAGAGATAAGGTAGCCGTAGACACTGGTACCCTTCTAACAACCGTATTCCCCTCTCACCCCTGTTCCTTACGCCGATTACATTTCCCACTTTCCACACACCCTCGAATCCTCATCCCTCCACATATTTCTGTCATGTCCCTAACTGAGTTCCACTATACTCCACCTCTATGGGATAGCCGGAGAGCTGGCGCGAGGTGGAGAATGAAGCCACGGCTGCCTGCAAAGGCGCACAGACCAGCTCAGGCTCCATTGCTACGGAGAGCTTGCGCAGAGCAGGTAGCACCGTTACAAGCTCCCCGTCGGCTCGTTGCAAGGCGTGGATGATATCTGTCGCGTATCCCCCAGCCACGTGAAACCTTTCTGCACCACTGAATGGGCGGAGAAGACGCCGCCACTTTTTGCCGTCCACAGCGACTTGGTCACTTGACGGAGGGCTCGTAACGATACCTAGATCTCTCGTTCCAAGAAAAGGAGGAAAGAAATTACAAACACGGATCATGGAAGACAAGTGATGGTTTAACAGCGAGCGGTATACGCGCAATACAAAGTACGAAGGAGGTTCAAATCCCGACAGGCCAAAACGGATGACAGCGAAATTCGGGTCGTCAGTTCGGATCTCGGCTCGACTTTGTGACCTCTGAGCTTCTATCTGGCCGATGAACTTCCCGAGTTGCGATAGGCTGCCGGCATGGTCGAAGAACGTAATTTCGATTGTCTTGAGGCAAGGAGCATCGATTTCGGCCACAATGCCTTCTAAGTGCTTGCTAACGCCTCTAAATTCAAGCTGTGTGAGAACGGGGAGAACAACGCGTCTCCCCGACGGTAGGAGTATGGCAGTGTGGGCCTGGAGAGAAGGGAAGAAAAAGGTGTGCAATGAAAGTGATTCGAGTCGGGTCATCCCAGACAATGCATTCGCGAACACCTCAGGTGAATGGAATTCAGAAGTGGGAAGATCGTGGAGCTGAAGATCCACAAGATTCGGAGAGGAAGAAAGATGTAGTGGGAGAGATGGAACGGAAATCTCAGTCAAGTGGAGAATACGGAGGCGTGAGCCCCACCGAAACTGGATGGGGAGGAGGCTGGGCCTGATAAATACGGATCGAAGAACAACTTGAAGACCTTCTAGTTCCAAAAATGACTCCTTCACTTGGGTATTCAATTTTTCCGCGAGCGAGTTTGTTAGACATAACTTAATGCTGCGAACTCGATGGTGATGCCGCAGTGCCACAACAACGTTGTCCTCGTCTTCAGGAGAAAGCTTGCAACGACCATATTTGTGCTGAGATATTTCGCACCGAATGGCGATAGGAAAGGCCGGCCAGCAATCAAGGGTGTTCTTGATAGGCGCGCGAGGCGTGTAGTAGAGTTGAAGATCGAGACTGCGTGATGATGCAAATACGACGAGCCTCCATCTCTGGCATACATGGGCAAGCCTATGCCAATTCCATGGCGACGACACCTGGTAAAAGCCAAAGACGACCAACAAGACGTCGTCCGAGAGCACTCCGATCGAGGCACGGCCAACGGGGATGCTTCCTAGTTTGAACGAGTCAATGAACGACGCAGACATCGCATACAAGTCTTATCGTACCCGCAGCCCGATGTAGGCCATCGTGGTCTTCAAGTCCTGAAGGGTCTTGGATGACGGCTGAGCATCTATGGAGAGATCTGCAAATTCCATTAGCTTCCACAACGGAGCCAGTAAAACGTTAGACTTACTTGTGAGTCACGGTAGGGTTCATCACAGTTGTACGGGTCACGGGTACCCATGGCCTGGGGTTTTTGTTTACAACTTCTGGCCTATCTCACGACGTTCGGGTGCTGGGCATAAAATCTCCCTTTCGCCTGTCTCTGTATTGGACCACATCCACATACTAGTTGTCGTGTCAGCACGCCGTTTGCCATGGTGGCCATCGCGCTTTCCCCCAACTTTCCCGTTCCATCCATGTTTCGATCCATCATCCATCCATACACACCCTCACTCTCTTCCGTCACTCATTTTGCTTACTTACCCCTCATTACACCATACCAAATGGGCATCAACTCGAACAACAATGACCACTTACCGTCTCATCACGGCAAACGGTCCCTAGGGCACTTGTAGGAGACGGCCTGGAGGCCTGCCATGCATCCCAGTGCCTTGAGCTTGAACCATCTTGTTTGGTGCGTCGGCCTCTTCTAGCAATGGAATTAAATGTCTGCGTTACACTCTTCCAGCACTACCGGCGGCATCTGCGCCACTTTCCCTCGCCTCACCTATGCTAACTTGACTTTTTGTCGTCGATCTCGGCATTCTCACTGCTGCAGCCCCCAAGGACACCACATTACGCGTTTTCGCACGTGACAAATGTGGCAAAAATGCCCAACTTCCTGCTTCTCTACTTTTGCCAGCGGGAAATCACGACAATAACAATGATTGCTGCGGTGACTACGCCGGCGAAGGTAATAACTACGGCGTGACGGCAGTGTGATGACTATGACCACCGCGACGATGGGCGATGACGACTACGACGGTAGCAAAGGCGGCAACGGTCATGGGTAGAAATTCGATTCACTGTACCACGAGTATGCTGTGTATGTTGTACATGCCATAAATATATTCCTGATGCTGCTGGCCCCGGTGTGCAAGCGCAGGTACCTGTCAAACCCGCCTCACTCGGCCGTACACGAGTATCACGGGTTACCGTGATGACTCCTACCCGTTCCCTACGCCTATTACTTTCCCCACATATCTCATCCCTCCACAATCTTCTGCCCTGTCCCCGACCGAGTTCTACTGTACTCCACCTCTATGGGACAGCCGGAGAGCTGGCGCGAGGTCGTGAATGAAGCCACGGCTGCCTGCAAAGGCACACAAGGCAGCCCAGGTTCCATTGCTACGTAGAGCTTGCGTAGAGCAGGTAGCACCGTTGCAAACTCCCCATCGGGTTGTTGCAGGGTGTGCATGATATCTGTTGCAAGGTCGCCAGCCACATAAAACCTTTCTACACCACTGAATGGGTGGAGAAGACGCAGCCACTTTTCGCCATCCACGATGTCTCCACTACTTAACGGAGACCGAGGACTTGGATGGATGCCTAGATCTCCCATGCCAAGAAGGAAAGGGGGGAAGAGATCACAAATCCGAGCCATAGAAGACAACTGATTGTCTAGCCCCGTGCGGCGTATGCGCAATACAAAGTATGAAGACGATTCAAGTCCTGGAAGGGTAAACTGGATGGAGATGTATTTCGCAGATGTTCGAATGTCCGCTCGACTATGTAGCCTCTGAGCTTCTATCAGGGTGATGAATTTCCCAAGTTCTGACAAGCTGCGGATATGTTCGACGAACAGGATGTCAATTTTGTTGAGGCAAGGAGCGTCGATTTCGGCCACAAGGCCTTCCAAGTACTGGCTAAGGCCTTGAAATTCAAGCCGGGTGAGAGCAGGGAGAACAACGCGTCTCCCTGACGGTAGAGAAATGCCAGTGGGGTGCGGGATATAAGTGGCGGAAGGTGAAAGTAGTGAAAGTGACTCGAGCCGGGTCATCCTGGACAATGCATTCGCGAACGCCTCTGGTGGAGGAAATTGAAGTTGATAATCGTGAAGAATGCATAGCTGAAGATCTACAAGATTCGGGGAGGAGGGAAGAAATAGTGGGATGGATAAAAAGGAAATGCCAGTCAAACGGAGAACACGAAGGCGTGACTCGGAGCTCCATCGAAACGGTGGGCCGGGGGGGGAGAGGTGACTGGGATGTGTGGATCGAAGAACAAGATCTTCTAGTTCCGATAATGGCTCCTTCACCTGCGTGCTCAATTTTTCCACGAGCGAGTTCGTTAGACATAATTTGATGCTACGAACACGATTGTGATACTGCAGAGCCGTAACAATGTTGTCTTCGTCCTCAGGAGGAAGATGCTCGCAGGCGTCATTTAGATGTTGAGGCCCTCCGCACCAAATAGCGATAGGAAATGCTGGCCAGCAATCAACTTCAAGGGTGTTCTTGATTGGCGTACAAGGCGTACAGTAGAGTTGAAGATCGAGACTGCGTGGTGATGCAAATACGACGAGCCTCCATCTCTGGCACACATGGGCGAGCTTGTGCCAGTGCCAAGGCGACGGCACCAGGTAAAAGCCAAAGACGACCAATAAGACATCGTCCGGGAGCACCGTGACTCCGATCGAGGCGGTATGTCGGCCAAGGGGGATGCCTCCTACTTTGAACACGCCAATGACCAATGCAGGCATTTCAGGCAAGATCGTACTTGCACGCCGACCATCGTACTAGTCTTCTAGTTCGGAAGGGCCTTGGATATCGGATGGGTGTTGACCGCGCCTATTGAGAGACCAACTAACAGTTAGCTTCAACGACTGACTCAGCCTCAGCCTCATCAGCAAAACCAGATTTAACTAGCTTAACTAGTGGTAACTAGGGGAAACTAGTGACAATATATTTGGGTGTCACTAGTCTCGGCTAGTGCCCACTAGTAACATTTTGTTTTCCTGATGCGACGGAGCCAGTGAAATGTTACAGCAAAATCCAAAACAGGGGGCCCCTTTTGTCCACATTAGGCGTACAGGCTGAGTCCGAAAGGGTGTTCTGGTAACCATGCTGAAGTATTTTCTCACGAGAAATTATTTGTAGTAATTAACAAAATAAAAAATAACTAATCTGCAGACAGATCCGACACCAAGTTGCAGCGGTAATGGCAATCCGACACGCTCCGAGTTCAAGAAAAATATAGTGCATATTTATTGCTATGGGTAGCAAGAGGTACTAACTAGTGAACAATGTACTATCCATGGGATAGCCTCACCGTCATCACGTCACCGTGGTCGTCGTCGTAAACCTTCCGTCACCTTCTCTGCTTTGTGATTGTTATTGTCGTCGTAGCCCCGGTGTAGTGGTCGCCGTTGGCTGCGTTGGTGGGATGTCTGCTGCCCGTGTCGCTGTCATAGTCGTTGTCGGCAACACACTTAGCTGGGGCTGCACTGGTAGAGTTTCCGCAGCCTTCGTCGTGTCAACCTCCGGCTTGCATTGGTACGCACCCTTGTCACTGCTACATTGACGTCATTCAAGCTGTTAGGGGTGCGCGCGGGTCGGGTTGGCCCCTCGACGGTATTGTGGTGGTGGCGGTAGCGTGATGTCGTCTTCGTTGGCTGAGATACTTGTGATGGGATAGCTGTGATGTGTGCCTGCAGATTGATGTCAGCCGTCAGCGGAATACGATAAGTACTCACTTTTTCATCTTCATGGGTTTGAGGCAGGGAAGTGATTTACAGTAAGCACGGCGATGACACGGGCTTCCTGCCAGGGCTTACGACGTTTCTTCCCACGCTCAACGGAAACTTCTGTGCCCAACCCGCCGACCTGCACCGCGCCCAAGTCCCCGCTGCTACCTCGACGACACACTCCCAGACGTGCTTCAGTGCTTCAGCTGGGAATCGCATGCGCCCACAACCACATACAACAAGGCCCATGCAGTTCTGAGTTACTTACCCCCCACCGTGGCAGTGATGACAACCGTGGTGACGGTTGTAGTCATTGCCGATCACGTGCACCCCGACGACAACGACAACTGCGGCAGCGGCAAGCCCCCAACTCGAACGCAGCCACAATTCGTGTGCGCTGCTAACCACAATGATGGGGCAAGGGTGGTGACGACGCGGGGGCAAGGACGACAGCAAGGGCAAGGACGCATGCCGGGGCAGGGCGATGGTAGCAGTGGCTGCGCTGTGGAAAGCGTACATTGCCTGTGCAATAAAGATTCTTGTAGAAGTAGAAGTTTCAGCAAAGTACACTTCAGTACAGTACAGTAACACTCAGGGAAAAACACTCCGCAATGGGTGATAAGTACGAGATAACCCTGACTTTGCAAGGCGTGCCGTCCAAGCATCACAAGATAACTATTTGATACCCTGGATAACTATTTAATAACTACATATTTGCGAGATACCGAATTTCCCGAGAATTTCAAACCATACTTAACTATGAACCCCGCATGTCAAATTTGGAGGTCAGCTGTCGTCCATAATTACTCAAGGGGCCCCCCATTTTGGATTTAGCTGTAGATGACAACCAAATGACAACTTACTCAGGCCTGTGAGAGGTCATTGGAGATGGGAAATGACGGATTTGTCCTTATATACGCAGAATTTGGGGCTGGGCCTTATGCTGGGCAACTTCAAGTTGACTGCCGGCGTCTGATGTGGGACTTTTTGCGTATGGTAAGGGGTCTTATTTTATTTTTTACAGTAAACCGATTTTATCACGGCGGCAGTACTGTGCAGTACTATCGATCGATTCAATATTCTTTCTCGCATCACAACCCGAGTTTCCTCTGGCCCTTGACCAGCTCTAAGTGCGGGTCATCTTCACATGTTCGCTGCTTTGCCTAAGTGCGTGTTGCGGACGGAAACTCACGGAATACAAGCGAATTGTTTTTTAAAAAGACCCATAACCTACGTCGATCATGTTACGATTATGCGTCATCATGTAATGAAAAGGACTACTAGTACACAACGCCTGGGTGATATTTATCACGACATGAGTCCCATGGGCAGGCATGGACCAGAGGATGTAAAGCCACCTCAGGGACGTTCCAGTTACGATAACACGACCCAATCGAATAGGTAGCGTAGACAGAAAATGCAAATTCAACCTGAATTACGTTCTGTTCAACCTTGTAACGTATATCGTACAGCCTGTGTTGTACATGGTTAATTTCGACAGCGCACTCAGACACAAAAATCCATATCCTCCCAGCCTATAGCAGAAGCAAGTGAGAATGGAAGTAGATGAGAGATACAATCGGTCATATGACTCCTCGCCCCTCCGGGGGGCTCAATGTGACAAATCCAGGCGAGCGATGGACGCGATTGTCCATCGCCGCGCTGTCCTCCAGACCGCACACACACGCATGACCCACCAACCTACGCGTCATCCGCGGCTTCTTGCGAGCCCTTCGTTGCCCACGGTGCCCTGCGTTCAGGGCCCGCCCAGGTCAGTGGTTACCGGCGGTGTGGAACCGTCCGCGAGGGTCGTTCCAGGCCCAGACGACGTGTGCGGGCGTGATGCGCGCGGCTCCAGCGCAAAAGATTCGCCCTCTTCGACCGTGCCGAATGGCTCGGGGGCGGAAGTGGACCACCCGGGCGTGTATGAGATGCTGGTCAGTTCCCCGAGCCTGGTCGTTTCAGGCCTACGCCGCGAGGGCCTGTGCGGGCGCGCGACAAAGGGGGGTAGACTGCGGTCGTGCGGGCGTGCTGCGTACGAGCTGATGACGGTGTCGCCGTGGCCAAAACGCTTAAGGTGCAGCGTAATGCGCGACATCATCGCAACGGTCAGGCTGTGGGATGTGGGAATGAGCAAAATGGGGCCTGGGGGTGGGGATCTGGCGTACCATAATTCGAGCCTGGAGGTGCAAGGGACAATACACGGGTTAGAGAGGTAGAGGGGGCAGTGGAAAAAGGACCATACTGAGCGGTTATGTTACGGACAGACGGATCAGCTGATATTATCATGATCGTAAACGCGAGGGTGACAGTGCAGATAGCACTGAGTTGGATACGAGACTAGGATGAGCAAATGCTGAGAGCGAGGTTCACGCGTGCGTTATCGCACCTATAATAAAGCAAGCCTTCCCGTAGCATGACGCGGAAGATCTCGCCAGTAGATTTGGACGCGGAGTATAGAGCTCCCCTTGTCTGATAAAGGGTGAGGGAAACGACAACTGTGTCATACAAGAGGGGAAGCCAAGCAGTCGACGATGCAATCCACGCACTGCGTCGAGTCATGTTAGATGTCTTACACAACAAGCAAGCTGGATCGACTTACGGCACATCTGGGTCGATAATCATAGTACAGGCTGTTGTCGTAAGTAGTTTGAGTGCCGCGCAGGGTAGTATGACCTAATTACTTACAAGTTGCGAGAGCATGAGGCACGGCTAAACCAAGATCAGTAGAGGGAAGGACGCGTCGACAGATGTAGACGTACGAATTCCGCGGGTAAGCAAGTAGGAATTGACACCAACGAAAGCAAGGAAGATGGCAATAACGATGGCTTGAACCACCAATTGTCGTGCATATAATGCACGTACCCTGGGGTAAACGGTGTCATATATCCACAGATTGCCGTGGGGTCTCGCCAGAATCAATCTAGAGGGATTTATGGCGAATACTCACCTTAAAAACATCATCAATGCCACTAAAGAGATGCCGCACATCGTCATGGACCCCTCGAACCTCACAAAGTGACTACGTCCAAAGTATAAACTCGATAAGCCGCTCGCGGATGAGAGGTGGTCCCACTCACTGGCACGAATCGGACTGTATGAAATATCAGTCACGTGATTCTAAAACTATAACGCGGCGAGAAACTCACTCCTACCAAGCCAAAGTACGCGCAAAGGT
Organism: Lactarius hatsudake; assembly: GCA_024734325.1. Lineage (NCBI taxonomy): Eukaryota > Fungi > Basidiomycota > Agaricomycetes > Russulales > Russulaceae > Lactarius > Lactarius hatsudake. The sequence continues at coordinate 625,728 of JANSJP010000016.1, read as the reverse complement.
TAACGATGAAGCTCAAGGGAATAATGTAGCGATTCTGTTTGTATTTTCGGAATGCCCATGGGAGTTAGATTGGCCAATGCAAAGGTACATCGATCGAGGCACAGACCAGGAAAAAGAGATAAACAACTGGGCGCGGTCTTGTTCAATTATCTGAGATGGTCCATAAGTGAGGACACTCACCAAGGCCCTTTCCGCCTTTCCAGATGAGTTCAACCTATACAAATAATCCCTTAGATTCGGAAGTAACGATAATACACCGCGCGGAGTCACCTCGTCAGGGAAAGTGATGATATGATCCCACACAAGTATCGTGAAGCTCGCCACTCCAAAGCACTATGTTAGATGTAAGTAGGTATGGCTAGCTTGTGTATGCAAGCGCATACGCACCTTCGTCAGTATGCTGATTCGGCCCGTGTGGGAAATCAGTTCAGGGATGCCGGAAGCATCTGGATCACGTGAATACTCACGAGTTGCGATAATCTTTCGCGACCGCATCATAGTTCGTAGGATCGACTCCGAACGCCGGCATGGGGTAGATTCAAAGTCCTCGGTACGGGTAATCTACACGCGGCTCCTGCGCTTTGGGAGCGTGGATGAAGGAGTTAGAGAGGAGTGGGATTGGCGCTACTGTACGTTGTAGGGCAGGCTTATGTAGAGTCATCTGGTCACCAGCGTCCAGCCAACAGCAAGTTGCCTGGTGGTGATCCGCCAAAAGCCCGGTTCCGTGACCGTCTCCTTCCTGATATACACAGCCCCGGGCCCTCGAGCGAGTAAACTCCAACTTTTCTCCAACATGTGCCACAGGGTCGAGAAAATGGGGGATGTCTGCCTGTCGAACATTCCAGACTGCCGAGACAGGGTTACACGATCGTAAGCTCGCCCTCCCTCCCCCCTTGTTCCATTGGGATGCCGAGGGGGACGTTCATTGTTAGCATCGTTAGTCGTGTTGCTTGGCGCACGTGCTCTATTAGTCCCACAGTAATACAACACTGGTCACTAGGCATCTATCCTTGATTTAGATACCAGACGTGTGACTACACGCGTGATTCGGGGGTGAGTGATAAGTTGGGGGCGTATGCGTGATGGGGCCGCAGCGTTGATCAGACGATGTCGTATCTTATAGCACCCGGACTGGAGTGGCACCCCATCTTACGTTCCTGGTGCCAACTTTGCACAGCAACTGCATAGCGAACGTAAAGCTTGGCATCTGCAGGTATAATAATGGAGTGCCAAGTTACACAAATACGATTAGATTACCATAATGAAGTAGTCCGTAACACAGCTACCACAACTTCCTAGGACAGGACCTTGACAGCTTGTCAGTCCGGGGCTAGCTTACGGGGAAACGGGTGACATACAGCAAGTAACACCACAGCGACCACAACTATGAGGACGAGGCCAAGACAGGCAGCCCGACGCCCAGCCTTCCGCTGATATTCTGACGCAGTCGAAAGCTCCTCGGCAGCTCCCGATGTGTCCACGGCTATTGAGTAAACGTTTGACTCGATGTTATCTGAGATACATCAGCGCCGACCATACGACCATACAGCTGCTGTCAGCCCAGGAACGACGTAAATGTGTTGCCAAAAGTACGAACCAAGCATTCCGCCTTGCTCATGTACGAGCGTACCGAGATCGCGGAAAATCTCGGAGAGTTCGTGAATCCCAGTTTCGATCTCTCTGATTTCGGCCTCACGTTCTTGGATGAGAGACTCTTGATATGCGAGTTCATGTGGCGAGAGTTGCGATTGCATGACCTGTGCCTGTAATTGCTCGGGCGCAGCTTCTGCATGCTGACTTAGCCTATCGTAGAGATGATTGATCAGGACCTGGGCGGCGAGCTCAGCTGATCCACTCACGTTTCCGAATCCTCTTCTACAGCTAACTTGACACTCTTGACGACGGTCCGCTGTTTCCCAGCGCTTACTTGTTGTGCGTGTTGAAATGCAACGAATGACAGCTGGAAATCATGCGCGGTCTTCTGCATCTGCGTCTTCTTACTCGGCTGTGCTACTGTCAACTCCGAACCCACATAAGGCGTTCGAGAACTAATGCGCACCAGCATCGCTTGCAACGCAGACAATTTCTTCAGGTCGTCCGAACCTCGCTTTGTCATAGCACGTGTCGCCTCCATGAGATCGTGTCTTGAGAAAGTCGTTAGAAATCCAGATAAGTTTGTGGTTAACGAAGGGGGGATGCGCACAGACTCTTGCGTAACGAGGACGAATCTCGGGGAGTGCCTAGCTGATCGACGAGCTTAAGGATACCCTGCACGTTCGCGTTGATCTTGAAGACTTGGAGCGAGAGGGACGACTGTAAGGTGAAGAATGCCGCCTCCTCTCGCGACTGCGGTGCATCTCGCAAAGACGAGTTGAGCGGCTGGCTCGAACCCGATTCTATATCCTGGAAGCTCATGATAATAAGAATACGTTCGGGAGGTATGGGAGTAGGGAAAGACGAAAGAAGAGAGGCGTTGTATAGAGCGCAGGGAACGGAAAACGCACGGTATCCGCTTGACGATTGCCACGTGCTCTAATGTCCGTATTTGGTCATTGTTTCCTTTCGCTCTCACACTCACTCACACACACGTCCAACGCGATGAGCGCAGGTGCAGTACGTGCTGCCGTTACCGCAGGCAGAAGCTTGCGACCTATTCGAAAAATTCGCAAGCTCGTCCATGACGAACGCGGCCTCCCAATCCCCCACGTTGGCATTGTCGTGCGCGACACCCACCTCTCGCGTCTCGGCGAGCACTACCACAACACTCTCGCCGACGACCTCCTATACATGACCTACAAACACGAGAGCGGCCCACGCCCTCCGCCACGCAACATCCGCCTCATGTACGACCCCGAGGACCCCTACGTCAAACTGCGAAGCAACCCTCCTGTCGGCGGCTCTCAGCTCGGCCGCAAGCTCGCCCCTCCGACGACTGCGGAGAACGTCATCCATCTCGAGCGCATACAGCTGCACACCATGGCCAAGGACGCGCTTGTCAACCGGCAGAACCTGCTCGGCCCCCTTATGGCGCTGCGCGCGCTGTCCGGCGAGACGGAGCAAGGCGGCGGGCGCCGCGGCAGCACGGGCGTGCAGGTCGTGCGCGGCGTCAAGTCCGTTGGCGGCTGGGTGCGCCCGGGTCTCCCTCTCGGTGCCAAAGTCGACCTGCGGGGCACGAAGATGTACGAGTTCCTCGGCACGCTCACCGAGTTCGTGCTACCCCGCCTCCGCGAGTTTCCCGGCTTGCTGCTCCCGCCAGCATCGGCAAGCCTGCAGACGCCAGCCGGCGTGGCAGGCGTCGTGTCATTCGGGCTCCCGCCCGAGGCGATGGGGCTCTTCCCCCAGATCGAGGTCAACCTGGACGCGTATCCGAAGACATATGGGATGCATATACACTTCATCACAAATGCGAAGGGGGCCGGGGCGCAGGAGCGTGTGAGACAACTCCTTTCGGGATTTCAGATTCCCTTCGCTCGCAGATAAAAAAAAAAAGGGTATCTAGTACGTCGTCCAGCCTTCGTTTCAGGGAACATTGGCAGGATTATGACTTTATAGCAGATGTCCTCTTATCATAGACTACTCAATACCCCTGCGCGGCCCGCGGGAATATAGTTTTTTTTTCTTTGTTTGTTGGGTGTATCTCTTTATCGTGTGTTTTGGACCTTTTCGGTCCTGAAGTTTTATTAACGGCGGTCTCCGCAATCATGCTATGTGTCATGACAAGGCGGGAGGTCTTTGTCCCTCTCTAGGCGGCCGGGCGCCCTATATGTGCTCTGCGAAAGGTCAGTAGCTCACATTAGCGGCCAGACCATTCAGTCGTGACGTTGCTGCAATTGACACCGTGTTCTTATCTATTGAACGACGGAAACTATGCGGGCCCGACCAATACAACAACACCCGAGCTGAGCCTACTGGAGTGGTTCTTGGGAAAACCAACAAGCCTAACGCAATCCAGATCCCTCTGTCTTGGAACAATGAAAAAGAAAAAGAAAGAGAACGAAGATAACACGTTTTATTGAGCGCTCCGCTACTTAGTCGGGAAAGTTCTATCCGCGCACCTACGTGATATGAAAAGAGGGTTTCGTCAGTCCGAATTTCCTGCATCTTCCTCATAACCCTACTTGGAGCGCCGTGCTTTGCGCGTCCAATAGCATCACATATCACGCATGTGACATTCGTAGTCACTTAGAGAGCATGGAATGGTCCCGTTCCCCCAGAGACTCTTTGGTTGTTGGGTTTTTTCATTGGTTCGTCTGGCTTTGCGCACGTGCGGTCTTCACAGAAGCAATCAGCACGTTCTGAGAGGTATGTAGGAACTCAACGCTGAACGCTCCTACTGGACTGGTCAAGTTTCGCAGTGATAGAGTTTGCGGGTGTGTTTGCTATACTAACACCGTTTTCTTGAAGGTGAGCTTCACTTGTGCCCTGGGTGCTACTACCACGTCGCAGCCTTTCTCCATATCATCGTCGACGGGTAGGCGTGGCCAACTCACTGCGGTGTCCTGACTCAACTCGGTATCTAAGGCGATCGCTCAGAAATACTCAAGTATCCCGTGCGTATATTTCCCGGTTTGAGAGCGTGGACGTACTCTTTCGGACCTAAACTGAGGTTTATTGGTTACAGGAGCCAGATGGTGATTGAACTTTCCACCCAGGATGAAGGGATAAGTCAGGTCAGGTCGTGTCCCTAGGGTCTTCCAGTACGTCGTTGTTTTTACTGCTCCCGATCCTACTTTGAGGTGCAGTAATCCAGAACATGCGGCAGCCTGAGATGCGATGTGGGACTTCGCGCTGCAACATCCCAGACCGTGGTCCTCTTTTGGGACCGCCCGCGTTATCCGAGTCCTAACTCAAAACAACGAGCCCGCTACCCGTAGAGGAGGGATTCCGTGTCATAGTTCTCTTGCAGTTGAGGTACCTCTACCTATGGTCATATCTCACGATTTTGGAAATGGCATTCGTACGACAACTTGGATGACGGGCAAAATCTACGAGTTCGTCCCTCAAGCCAATGGCCCTCTGAATTATCCATTTTGGCTTCTGCCCCGCACAACACCCACGGATATTAGTTCGAAACCGATCGGGCCGATTCTATACTACGTGAGTACGTTGAGTGCGGCGGATTCGTTGACGTGCTGACTAGGCAGCCCGCCATATCTTCCTGACAGGAGTGGCTGGTGGAAGGGAACACGGTCACAAGGGTCGGCGACGTAAAATCTCCGGACACATCTGGAACGTTCGACAAGAAAACGACGTTGTCCGGAACGACAGGAGACGACATCGACAAGTGTACAACGGAGGATGTCAGGGTACAGGTATAATGTCCTACTCGCGGAATTCTGGAGTCCGCTGATTGCAGTTTCCAGAGTCCGTCGCGCGCTCCGTCTGCTGTCCGGCGATCGAATGTCACATTAATCCTGATGATCTCGTCGTTTGCGCGACTCCAGGCTCACGGCGTGTGATGGGCGGAGTTTTCGAGGACACGCAATGTGTAATGCACGGCCTATATTGCCCAAATGTCTCCATGACTGGGGCGCCTCGTGTCACTCGAGACACTTTGCGGATTTTCCATTGCCTTCCGACCGTTGCTACTCCCATCCAGCAGGTGTTCGATCTGATGCACTGACCGACGGCGGAACGGGAAGACGTCCATTAGTACCGCTTCTCATGTCCGTATTACAGTCCCGTATCGGATATGGCGTGATAAGGTATCAGAGATGACCGATCCGATCACAGGCCTTTCGACCTTACTGTATGTCACCAACCAACAAAGGACACGTAGGTGTCGCGACTGTAGCTTTGAAAGACACAATGTGACTCTGCGAGCCTGTGCTGGCGGAGCCTCCAGCACTCGAGCGACGGGAGGGACATACAGCGGATATATTCTCACCTACAGTCATCGACCATCTTTGCACGGCAACAATTGAAAATCTCGGAAAAATTGTAGCTCTGGCCCCATCAAGTTCGGGAAAACAGTACAGCTACCGAGCAGCAGGATTTGCGGAGGAAACTCCATCACGCGGCCGCCGACCCATCTACAGTAACTGGCTTGTTGGGGGGTCAAACCCGCTATTGGTGAGCCCCCGAGAACCCACCGCTGTGTCACATGGTGCTGCGAAAATGCCGCGGAACGAACATCCCTCCAGGTCCGTCCGCAAGCGGACTGAGAGGACGAAGAATCTGCATAGGTAAGGTGGGAGAGGAACCGAAGTTTTGTCCTTAACTTCGAAAGCGAAATGCGTGTCAAGTGAGAGGAACGATAAGGGAGTATGACCTGAAAATGGTCGAAGACATCAGTTAAGTTGCACGCATTCAACGAACGCCTCAGCAACATCCCTTGGGAGTCAGGCCCTGAACTTCGCCTAAATTGCACGGCAGACGGAGACCGTCAGGAACAAAAAGAACACAACTGGTCCGAATAGTATATCGATCGTCATAAAGAAGAGACGATAGCAGTCTCTTGGGAAGAGTATCGCTGTGAGAACACTATTGTAATGGGTCAGAATAGCGATTGAGCGGTCGGACGGGAAGTGCTGGAATACCCCATTACGAATGTACTACAGTGCAGTGCCAAACGACAAGGTCAAGGACAGTGAAGTCGGCCTGGATCCCGAGGAAGTAGGAACAAGGATGGTGTGGATAAGCAAGTGCGCAAATAGAAAATAGGAAAATACGTACAGTATATTCATGTCATGCCAAAGCCGTCATCATTGTGACCGGGAATGGGTTTCTTCACGAACAATTCCTCACGGAATTTCCTCTCTGAATGGAAAATATTGAAAGACTTGAAAACTTTCCAAGTCTGGAATTAACGAAATATGGAAATATTTTAGGTGACCAATTAGGTCTGATATGGGTGTATTTGATCTTTTTTTTTTCATAGGTCAGGCCTCGAAGGCGTGTCAAGCAGCGTGTTGAGCACTACGCAGTTGGGACAGGTCCAGGGACCCGCAAGCTGTCATCACGTCGGCATATTGACAACCAAGCGCCGCTTCGGCCTGCCCTTTTTCTTTTCTTTTTCTCAAGCCTTTTCTTTTCTTTTCTTTCCTTGTTTCTTTCTTTTCCTCTTGCTTTTCCTTGTTCCTTGCCTAATTCTTTCTTTTTTTTTTAGTTCGGTTGATCGTCATGGCTCTTCATAGTTGAGAAAAATAAACTTGGGACATGCGTGTCGTGCTTGACATGTCGTCGTGACTCGCCTGCCGACTAGAAGTTTCAAGTTGAGAGAAAGGCACAGTATTGTTTTCAAGCTCGGTCACGTGCTATGGATCGCCATGTCAATCAAGCTTTTGCCGCAACTGTTCTTTTTGCATGAAGGCCCGGGGTACCGTCGGTGGCGTTACGTTTCAATTGATTTGTGCTTCTTTGTTATCAGAAGTACAGTATTGAACTACCCAGGATAAGGATAAGCTCGTCCTCAGAAGCCAAGTTTGTCCTGGTAGACCCTGAGTCATAGATTGTAATCTTAACGCCTCGCTTTACGCGCTAGTCTCTCCACTAGGTGTAATGATATTCAAGATAGAAGCGTTCTGATTTATGTTTTTTTCTCGTTTCGTATGGGCTTGTTTTACGTCTTTGGGACATTGGCCCTCTCATGGGGTACCGTGTGTAACCGAACTTATCGGCGTACATTTGCTATTGAAGTGGAGATCATGCGCGGCTCCTAACGTGCCTGGTGCCCCTGGCGATGCAAATGTGCAGGTGGGGACCCACTGACAGGGCGAACGTGCTGGACGTGCGGGTGCACTTTGCTGTTCTTTACTTACTAGCAGCTGTTGCTGTTGTTGACTGCCCGATTGAAATCTACTAACAGCAGTAGGTTTTATCACTTCTGCCATGCCCAGTTTTGTTTTTTCTTTTTTTGACTCACACACGTTGTCCCTCGTGCAGTTGAGGTAATAGAGATTAGCAATGAGGTCGTTGTTACTGACAGACACCCTGTCCCTTGCAGCCTTTCCCCATCTACAGTACTTTGACATCCCTTGTACAAAAGTGCGCCCTTGTACAAGCTGGCAAGCTGCTGCCAGTACCGTGACTGAGATCTGAGACACTGAGCCAATTTCTTGCTTTTGCCGTAAGGTGTCGTCTTGAGGGATTTTCTCAGCAGATATGCGCTCTGGCTGTCCTATGCTTCAAGTTTGATGACGCAGAAGCGACATGGCAGATAAGTACGAGCAGCGGTTCACCATCCCTAGTACTGCACACCGTGCTGGTCCTCCGTTCTCCATTGCGTGGCTGAGTATACTGGATCCCTGGCAGGGACACAAAATGCATGGGATGTCTGCGGAAAACACCATCCAACACGATTTGGATTGCGAACTAGCGGCGCCCGGGTCTTGGCCCGGGATCCGAGTCGCTCCAAACGGGGAAATCATTGCCGCACAGCGTGCTTACACCACTAGCTTTTAAAGACAGATACGAACATATTCTCGCTTATCGCGCTGCTGCAGGGGTTTGCGGGGAAGTGGACTTGTCTGCTCGAGGGGAACTGATATGAAATTGGACAAAATTTGGAAAATGGTCTCCATGCGAGATTCACACGGTTACCTTGACCACGACTCACACCTGGGCCGATTGCTTACCCATCCCGCGTCCCTACAGGTCCTTCAACGGCAGCATGCACTTCACCATTCATGAACTACAGGACACTCTTCATACTAGCCGAATGAGATGGTCCTCGTGCAGGTCCTGAAACCTGAAACGCTCCGGCTAAGGTATAGCTTCACCCCTGCAGGAGCATCTCAGCCTAGTTAATCATCTCAAGCGCGCCTCACCGTAACGATGCCGTACCCGACATTGCGGCCCCACAGCTCTCCTATTCTTGACATTGAGAAGTGATGGCTCTTATGTGACTTCTTGCGCAATAGGATAAATGCCTTGACGAAGAAAAGCTCATGTGAACTTCCTGACGTCACGCTATTGGATCCTGTATCTCAAGTATTAAGGGACTAGGGATTCCAGCGACAGTCACTTGACTTGAGCGTTCCTTCGCTATCTTGCAGCACACCTCAAACTCGGCTCCAATTCCATATTGGATTTCAGTCTCAAACACCGCAGTGGCCAGATAACCCAATCTTGGCCATAACGACAGTTATTCTCGAATTACGGTAGTAGGACCTTGCTGAGACAGTTCCACCAATAATTCATGTCTTGAGACTGGACGTGATGCGCTTTCTACTCGCGATTATAGAGCGTGTATCATAGGTCCACACTACTGTCTTATTTCGCTCGGTCTTCCTATCGAAATCTTAGTGTCTTTCACTGGAAGTCTGGAATATATGGCTCGATCACGAAGGCAGCCGGCACGCCCTGACAGGAAACGCGACTTTACGGACGCGTGCACATCGGATACAATTGTTCTCCTCTGCATCACTCGTATCAATCAAACCTTCTTCCAAGTACCCACTTGATCCTCTGCGGAGCATCAAAGTGGGGATGTGTGTCCCAACCCAATGGCTCAATGGGGCAACAATCGTATTCTTTCATGGCTCCGGAACATGGGCGCGGAGCCCTGCATCAGCTTCACACGCGTGGAATGAGCTTCAATGGGAGGAGCCAATTTCAATTTTATTTAAATTTTCGGACCCGCAATCCTGAAGCGGGACACGTGGGCAACAGCCCACACACCGGAAACTGCAGTGCATATGAGGTTTTTCGGTGGCCGCTCCGACGCAAGGCCCCTCTAACCCCTTCCAAAGACTCTACTCGATACCCCCCCGCTCAGGGTTGCTACTATCCTGCTATTGAGTACAGAAATCCCCCATCAGGATATCTAGGGGCAAAGGTTGCGTCCACAGACCCTCGAGGGCCTCAACCGCTTCAATCCCCCCGAAGCCTACCTCTCATCTTTTGTCAAGATGACCCCCGTAACAATGCCGACCAACTTATTGTGGTACACACGCAGCAGCGCGAGATCTAAGCGAGCCCCCTACCCGCCACAGACCTAACCGGCAGGTAAGTAAGGGGATATACCACCCTCCGTTATGGTGCTACCACCGGTGTGCCGCTAACGTGTGGCTACGCTGTCGTCAGGGCTCGGAACGGACCTCCCGGTGGTTGCTCGAGGTTAGGGAGATTTTTATTTGCGACCCCATCACTATCGGTGCGTAAATCCCCCCGGAGAACTGATCACTCTTTTCGACCTTCTCTTTGCCCCACTGCCAGCTCTTTTTGCGGTCAGAAATCGTCCATAGTGCACCTCCATTGAGCGAACACTCGAGCAAATGTGCATGCGTGCTATCAGTATTTTGTAGAGGAGCAGGACATTTTTCACGGGTTTCCTAATGCACGCTTGTCGCTCAGGACATTCGCGTTAGATGGGGTGAGTCAGTTCGCTCATGTTCCTTCACTCGCCTGGTTTCCCTTATATTATGACCTTCCGATGTCGGACTGCAGTTCCGGAAATTCGAGAATTTTGTAGCCATTGATATCCAAGATGGCGATCACCTTCCCACTTCTCCTGCGACTCTTCCGTGTGACCCGTCCCCGTTTCCCCAGTGGCCATGCCACCTCGCCAACTTGCCATACAAAATTATTGATGTATCGGATGGAATCGTAGTTTGCTCGTCATTTCTACCGTCTCTGGGGTTGAAACATCGGCGAAAAAAAGTACTGGTGGACATTGGCGCTTTGTCTCGGCAGGTAATGTCTTCCTCATGCGTGGAGGCAGTGCCCCCTATGACAACTTCCCATTAAGCATGCGATCGATAGAACAGACGATGGTATCGACCTTAAATGTTTCTATAATATGCCCCTCAAAGGGAATAGTACACCGCAAAGGTTGGATTAAAGACGCACGCAAAAAGGTGATTACAGAGAAATACATTCGTAGTACATGTACAAATACTCTAGCAGAAATACATATTCCTCTGCGCTTCATCGGAGGATGAGAGCGTCACTCAAGTCGGATAAATCGAAGACCCCATGACTCGGGATTTCTTCCAATCGTAGGAGGCGTTAGCCGGAACAGATGGAGACGGAAATAACCAGGAGTTCGACAGGCGTGCCGACCGCATCCTATAGGCACTACGTCATGTCCACAGTACACATGCAGTCGGCGTGGCCACAAGCTCTCCGAGGGGCAATCTAGTCTTTCTCACGGAAGCGACCCGAAATGCCAGATATGCAACTGATGGTCACACCGAGCAACCCTAGCGAGTCAGCTGCGCTGACCCCTTTGTTTCGGCTATGAATCAGAAGTGTTCTGACTGCCTCAAATGGCGTCGTCCCGGTCCTGAACTTCATAGAGAAACAGAGGGGCGAGGGACAGTGACAACGACCAGTAGAAACTCAGTGGAGCTGCACATGTAAACAAGTGGGCGGTGGAGTCAAGAGAGACGACACATACTTGACAGACTTGGAGGCCTTTTATACCCTGAGTCCACATGTGAGTAATCATATAACGTTTTTGATTTGAATACCCGCTTGCAGTGTTCTCAAGCGTCTCGCGGGACTTCCGGCCACGTAAGATTGCAGGACCTCGGATCCCCCTAAACGGCCTTCTGCAAAGGGCTCCATTGAGATTCCGCCCTTACCGTATCGATCCGTGAATTGGAAAGGCGGTGCTATCAGACTGTCGCAGAGTACAATTGCCAGGGGAATTAGTCTTAGTTTTCCACTTCCGGGAATGCAAGGGCTGCATGACGGGTGAGGCCGCGTTGCGTGGTCAAGGATTAGAACAAAGGGAATACCTCATTCACTTTCGAGCAAAATCATTCCGACCTGCGGCAAGCCATCATGGAGGCCGATGGCACCACATCGCGCTTGTGGCGTGATCAGCTGCTACTTGAGGGTTATTTCATTTCCGCTGGACGCTTGGGGATAATCTGGAACTCGGCGTTGACTCACCAAAAGGATGAGTGCATAGCACAAAATCAGAAAGACACCAATGGAAATGGTGTGCTCAAGAATTCCGCCTCACTCCGGAAGGTTCTGACAAGCGGACAAGCGGAAAGGGATCTAATCCATCTCAGGGTCCAGCGAGTAAAACGCCCTTGCATATTAGTCAAAGGAAGCAGCACACCAGCACTTACACGGCAGCTCCCTTGGTGTCGTTCAACGTGTCTCTCCGAGAAAATAACTGAACCTGCGAAAGCTTTACATGTAACACACTATCAGTAGCCACTGAACGCCGCCAGAGTATGCCGTTTCGAACGTGCGATACACCCCGTGGCGACGCAAGTCAAAGGCGCTTCGTTGCTTGGCCGGTAGCAGGACTTTCCTGTTGTGGGAAGAAGATAGTACCGCTTGGAGGTCCGCCGCCTGGTAAGGGTCCCAGTCGAGGAAATCGCCTTGACAAAGGGTGACCCTGGGTTCTTCACACGGATGTGCATGGTTTAATCAGAGTTATGACCAAACGCACCCAAGCTAATCAAACAGCGATATAATCGTAATTTATCCGATGCACAGGCGCAAAGGCAGTGGGTGACCAATATGGGAAAATGGAAGGGAAGATCGCGCGCTTGCCAGCCGCCAGAAGACCGCGGAGTAGAGTACAAAGCTATGTCTCCTAGATCACATAACAAAAAGGCAAGGCACCGTTGTGAATCAGAGCATCGACTGAATTGTATGCCCAATGGAGGAAGAAGCGCAAATTGTGTCGTCTGTTTCAATTGGCTCAATTCAAGTTGTAATACTAGATAGACGAAGCATGATCAACGTCGGCGCCAGTTCTTTCTACGGGAAGTTCGGTAATGACCAAGAGGGATCGTTGAGCGAATCGATGATTGTAAGCGCTTATAAAATGTGGGGAAACGTAATGAGTCTGGAGGTCCACTGACGCCCACAGGGAGCAGAACACTCCGAGCAACTGTAAAAGTGAAATAATGCCAATGTACGGCATAAAGCTTGATACTGTGGTGACAATCATCCGAAGATGTCGAGGCGCGACATCAATCACTTCACGTAAAGGGTTATCTATATTCACCACGTGTGCTACTCGGATCTAATACGCACCTGACATTGCAGGTCTCAGGCTCGCCTTGCTGTCTCCTTCAATCGAGCAAGTCCATCTAGGGCTCTTGAACAGCCGCTCCTTCGCCGCATTGCCGCTCGTTGCGAAGACCCTATCAACAATGTGACCGACAGATCGGTAGAAATACCAGGCCTTCACCCTGCTCTTCGGTCTGGTGAGAACAAACACGCTTGAGCATTTTATCCAAGTGGGCACACCAGCTCGTCGGCGGCACCGTTCGGCGTCATAGGCCACGTAAACACTGTTACGTCTGTTATCATCAGAGTTGAACGTTAAATTGTTATGGGTGGAGACTCGCCGTGGGAAAATGCTTAACCCGCGGGCAACTCCGAACCTTGGGGACGGTATCGAGAGTACCACAAGATATGCTCACTCAGACTGTGGTGCAATGTACCTATGAATGGTTCAAGGGAAAAACCCACATTACCAAAGTCCCATAATAAGTAGTGCTACTAGTATATGAATAGAATAACGCGGCATTACACGGTTCTCCAAACCGTGTCGGCCATGATGTCACCCCCTGCGCTCCATATCCCACCCACGGCCCGTAGAACTGTTGGCTCCAAGTCCCGCACAAACAAGAGGGTAGAAACGGACGGGGCATACAAGTGGAGTTCGCGTGCAAGCGCCCGCAGGGCCAAGAATGACGCAAGGGGCGGTTCCCACTGCGAAACATCCAACTCCGCAATCCGAAGTTCGCGCAGGTGCGCCAAGTGTCCGTAAAATTTGAGCCTCTATCGATAGAGCAGTGTCAACCGGGCAGAGCCAAGGATCCGCAATGCACGTGACCATACTCACCTCATGCCCATCGACAGGCAAGACAAGAGGGCCGATGAACCTCAATCGTGGTATAGGTCCGAATGCTTTGACAAGCGACGACAATAATTCCAAAGAGAAGGCGGCAGTATATGACTCGTCTGCAAGGATTAGGGAATGTAGTGGCTGCGTAGAGAGCCGTAGATTAGCGAGGAGTAGGGCGAGTTCTACACGTTTCGCCTCCAGACTCGAGCTTGAGAAGCACGTCTTTACATGGGTTACGGGGCGCCCAGGAACAAAGGTACCCACGGCCTCTGTAAAAGTGCAATCTAGGACAGAGAGGTTTGGGATGGTGCGTGCTTGTCTTAGAGAACTGGCGTTAATGGACAAATTCTCTGGGATATCTTCGTTAAAGTCGGAGATGTGTAATTCGGTAAGTAGATGTTGTGTTGAGAGGAAGGACACAAGATGCGCGTCCCAGGAAAAGTCGCAGTGGAAGGTGTGGAGCCGAAAACTGCAGTTGCCCAGTATCCAGGCGTATTTCAAGGGAATGCCACGGCTCAGATAGATGCGGAGCGAGCGTAGATGCATGGTTCTTTGAAGTGCTCTGGAAACAGATGTCCAATAGTTGGATGGAGGGAAGAAAAGGTCGTGTGCTCGAGAATTGTTGTGTGGCTCTTCATGTTCTTCATTTAGGGAGATTGTGAACGCGACGACCAGCTGCGATAGCCTTGGTTTCTCGGACAAAAGGTTGCAGAGCATGATTGTGGCGGAGGGCTCGCTCACATCCAGTGACCGATAGAGCTCACGTTCAGTGGCAGTTCGAAACCTTTTGGAGACCAAACAAAGCGTGCACAAGTCTGCCCGCCTTTCGATATGCCGCGCGATTGGTGAGTACATCTCCTGAGGAAGCTCCATGCACAGAGAAGCATAGACCTACTAAAAAGCTGGCAACGCATGAGTGGTTGGTTGAACAAAGACCACCTCTCGTCAAGATTTTTTTTAGAAAGGTCACGCACAAAATGGAAAGACACCGAAAGCGCCACCCAAGGCTACCCCACGCCCGCACGGAGTCACGACCAAAATTGAGACGGGATACTCCTGGTGCCGGCGAATGATAAATGGCGGGTGTCAAGAAAGCAGAACGATGGCCTTCGGGGGTTGGTGGTTATGGTGTCTGGAGTGACCGATATGCAGCAGTACACGAGGCAGGGCGGACTCGGAAGAATAACAGCCAGACTCGGAGTGGGTTGCCTCGCACGTGCGACATTGATAGCCTGAAGTGACCCGAGTCAACGGAACTACAGTCCCAACTTCCAAGAGAGAGCCGTAGGTGGACATACCCACCGCACTCAAGAACGACGCCTCAAACCTGCCCAGTCACCTACAGCGGTTGGTCTTTTTGCCCCAGAGTTTCAATTACGTGCTTGGAACCAAGAATATGAGGCCGCCCGCTTAGAAAGCGCGGCTGTGGCAAAAGCGCCCGCGGCGTATTCCCGAGGGGCTCCGAGTCAGCTGCAGCTGTCGACGCGGAAGAAATCGACGCTCGCAAAACATCGCCTGGTAATAACTCTTGCCAGTGGACGAGATCCCCTCGTCGTGATATTTTGTGTTGTCAGTGGCAGCGCGATGTTTACGAGGTCAGGCACTGCGCGCCTCTCTACCCCGCCTGGCATCACAAGTCACTCTGACAGTTGGCGCCGACTCGACCGACATCATGCCAATCACTTCTCGTGTCGAAGTCACGGATGAATTGGATGCGGATCTGTGGATTCTCTGTGGAAGTTCGTGTGACAACTCTTCGGACAGATGGAGACCAAGACCGAGACCTCTTGGCTCGACTCGCACCGTGACCATGCTTCAGTGGCAGCCGACGCCTTCGATTGAACTCTTTTCAATAAATTTCAACCCCCTCATGTACAAAGACGTGGTTCTGGCATAGAAGTGCATACAATGTGCGGGCCTGGCGCTAGCTACCGTAAAGGCACGGTTGTAAATTGTAATTGTAAATGAAAAGCGTTCATTACGTCTTGAAGTATACTAGAAGAATACTATGACCATATGGCATTTGCAAAGAAATACAGTACGATAGGTGTAAACCAGTTTCGAGCGCGGAGAGTGACTAGAAAAGAAGGCAGAAGCCTTGAAATTTGATGGAAAGCGAACCAGCTCACCCTGGTTCCCGGACTGTTCGAAGCCACGCGCACTACCACACGTAAGTAGGCCTGTGTACAATATGAATCCAGAGCCGTATCCGTGTGCACATGTCCCCGCCGACACATTCCTATCTTACGATACTGCATTTGATTAGGCGAAGAGAAGGCCGCCAACCACTTGGAAGAGAACCGCCTCACCGCCTCGCGTTCGAATGGAACAGGTCGCATGGACCAAGCAAGGGACCAAGTCGCGTGTCATCGGTGTACCGATCGCCTTGCTGCAAAATTTTCGGATTTTTGCGGAGTGGAACACACATATACTGTATTTATTTGGGTAGGCATACAGTAGTTGTATTTCAGCACTCAGAAATCACGATCATTGGGCCTGAGTCGCTGACCCGGGTTCCGGTGTAGGTGGAGCCAGGAGCCATGTAGGAGGTGCCCTAAATTACACTAGAGAGAGGGTAAAGAACGACCAGCGCAAGACGGCCCAGCGGTAAATGCATCGGGGTCACTCCAGCTTCTCCAGAGCCTCTAATCTGGACAGCACTACGTCTTTACTCGTCTCCTCGATCTCCCCCGCCAGGAAAATTTCATCCAGAATCGCGTAAACCTTATGCGTGTCCACCGATGTGAAACGAAATGAGTGGATAGAAATGGCGCACCTTGTAGAAATTGAATACCAAGTCCAGCTCACAGACATTGTCAAAGAAGGAATCTTCGTTTACGCACGTCAGGATCTTCGGGGGTCTGTCTGAGAACAGGATACTGCTCACCGAGGATCTCAACAAAGAGATGAATCGCCTCCAGGTAGGCTAATTCATTGTCGTTCGCATCAACACATATGCAGAAGAAGAGGCCAGCATAGCGACGGTATACAATCTTGTAATTCCTGAACTGAAGGTCACAAGATGATCAGCATAGGGCTTAAGGGGAGCAGTGATGGCGTCTGCAGACCTCCACGAAGTTTGACTGGTACTTCTGGTCGCGGGCAGCTACGACTCGATGCACCTCTCCACGCAGACGGAGCTGTGACCCGATGCGTTCATACGACAACGTCCTCTTGGATACAAGAAAGCGCACCTTTTCCTCGTCATCATATGGGACATACCACTTCGACAAACGCGTCTTGCCTTGACGATTCTGAGTGTGGTGGATAAACCAACGAATAGGATACAGGACACTGAAGGTACCTGGACAAGGATGAACCGAATCATAATGTCCGTTTAGAGCGGCGTTGAGCGGTCGAACAAAACCTGAACTTGAATAACCTTCCTTTGTGATTGCAGAATGTGGGGCCAGATTATGTCATCACAGGAGCTAATATCACGTGAGTTTGACTAGAACAATACTACGTTATTCCGAGTCAGCAAGCTCTGCAAAAGCAACATATTCCTCCCAATTTTCTCCGTCCGAGGACGTCACACAGACTAAACCCAGGTCTGAACTTAGTTGTGGGAAGACGCTCAACCGAATATTTTGTGTCGGATCAGGGGGTTTTCGAGAACGAAAAGCCCCAATTCGATGTTCGTTCGCTACGGGCCGCCACCCTCACCCTCACGGTCTTGCTAGCAGCAGTGCGAACTTGAGCTGTCGATCCAATTCCGATTCACATCGGCCTCCAGTGTCCAGTTCGACGATGCAGTAAACATTATTCTTTGACTATCTCAGGTCCTTATCTCTCAGCAGGTCGGCAGCAGGTCAACTCGGACTCGAAGCACCGTATACCAACATGTCTATCTGTGTCCGACTAATAGAACTGTTCGGACATTGGTCACCCCTTTGAGCGCAGGGCACAACCAATGGGTGGTGCATGACCGGAGCTAAAGTACAAACACAGAGCGCTACGTAAGTGAGCAACTCATCTTGCAACCAATTGCCTGACTATCGCGTACAATTTTTGTCGCTTTGTAGTGGCGTTCTCAGGGGCATTCTTCACAACTGGTAGCCCTTCCTAGCGCCACCACTATCAATGGTTTGGTCAATCTACTAGCCGATTCCTTACTTGACCCCATTTCTACGTATTAGGCTTTTGCGTTTTGACGTGGACGCCCGCTTCGTTGTAGATCAATTAGGAAAGCCGTTGACTCGCTAACCCACAAGAGGTCCACTGATGTAAGAATGACGTTCCCCGATAATCTTATTTGGCGGTGACTACTGGGAGGAGCCAATCATCAAGGCGCTCTGACGGTCGTAGTAGCTTGGCAAGGTTTTGCTTCAAGTGTTGCGATGCGTTTGTGCACATACATGATATACCTTATTTTTCACTTCATCCAAAGGTGTTCGTTGTTGTCGGCTAGTCCTCCCTCACATACCTTTAATCCCCCTATAGTGCGATCACACTCATCAAAGCGGTGCACCGTAAGATTCGGCGTGAGCGTGCTTCGCCCTGTTTGTAAGCCATAGCCATTACAAACTTGAACTTGACGTCATCCATCGCTTGAGCTCTGCAGATGTTCTGAGCCGTGGTGGCGTGGTATTCCATCAAATAACTTTCGTGCTGTCCTTTGTGTTTGCCAATGTGCCACTTCGACTACTCTGATCGTAGTCTCCAAGACACCGAATGTGAGTCTCACTAGTCCTTCACTGGAATCCCGTTATATTTAGCCCCGACTCCAAGGCTCTCCAGGTCCGGTTGTCATGGACAGGTCAGCTGCAGGGAGACCCGCAACTACGTAGCAGCCATCAATGACTCGGATGGTAGCTGAGAGTGTCCAGCTAGCATCAACCTCATACCACGATAAAAGATCTCGAAGAGTGAATTTTCCTCAGCATGATCTAACTCTTATTCCGGATATGCCTCGTAGCCAGTCTAGATGGTACAACAGGACCAGCTTGGTCTATACAAGCATGCTCAGAAAATGCGTGATGGAGATATCGGAGAGATCAAATCGATCGGACCTTGACTACGACGTTGCTGCACATGAGGCAAGAACGACGTCACCCAGCTTAACACTCACAGTGATGAATAGCTTTGTGGTTCTCTTCGCATCGCCTGTGCGATGGGCAAGTAACACCGTGCTTTCCTTCAAGTCGTGAACTTTTTCTTACGAGGACATCGGGTTCCATCCGAGTCGGTGTTGTGTTGAGACAAAAAGCATGCATTAGCAAGTGCACTAGTGTGCCCACTGGCTGGATCGAACAACCGACCTCATCATTACGAGTGACGCGCTCTACCACTGAGCTAAACGGGCCAACACTTTTTAGATGACCGGATACCTGTTGCGAGAACAGGAATCGCTGTGCCGAATCAAGGCTCGCCTAGGATGGAGTGGATTGTCGCTGAGCGCTGAGTACTGAGTCGCGGCCCGACTAACCCACGACCCAGCGCTCCAAGCAGCGCTCTCATTAATCGGCAAAGTAGCGTTCCGATACCACGTAGTCCTGTTCGTTTACTCGCCTTTTCCTTTACGTCTTGTGCCTCCCTCGAGCTTCGAGGCACGTTTCATAACTGTTTCAGTGGAAAAACCAGAAAACCGAGGCAAAAACCAGGGTAGAAAAAGTACCGGATCCGGAGATCAAGGTGCTCCGAGTCCCGGATCCAAATCTTATCGTGAGTAAATCATACTACGTTTCAAGGGGTGCCACAATATAATGGGTCATGTCACTGCCGACTGTGTTCTGCGGTTTCCACCGCATATTATGTAGGATCTGCGTGTTCTTCTCAAACTACCACTGCTATTGCCTATGGTTGAAGGCGAAACTCACGGTCCCGAGTCTCCCGTGTTAACTCCAGACGACGAGTGCATAGGCCAAGGCACGGGGCCTACAAATATGGAGAACGAATCCAATCGGACTGTGACACCAGTTTCGAAATCCCGAAGCCCAACCAATTTTGGCATCGTACCACTTCCCAAGAGACTTGTCCACCACCCGGAGTGCCCTGCGCACTTTGGCCTGCTGTTAAACGTGGTCTTTGGCTTGTCGAGCACGTTCAGTACGTCTGTCGAAACTCATGGAGTCGGCTAAAGCATTGACGATACCGAGATACAGTTGTCGCCAATCTGTACTATTGCCAACCGCTATTGAGTCTGTCATTTCTTTTGTGACAGAATGTGTCTTTAAGACTTCTCATGCAGTTGAATTTGCCAAGTCATTCAACGTAACGTATGGAGAGGTGTCAATGTAAGTTTCACTGACTGTCTGTGATGTCCCCTCGTCAATTTGTCTACACTGAGAGCTCACAAAACCGTTCAGAATCCCAACCGTTGTTCAAGCAGGGTGCGTCGTCGGACGAGTTTCCAAAGAAGTATCTCACCGTCTACTTCAGTTACGCCTCTGGACTTCTTCTCATCAGCCCACTTGGCGACCTTGTAAAACGGCGACCCCTTCTCCTGCTCCTCTGCTCAATCAGCGCAAGCTTGACCGTTGGCCTCGCCGTCACACGCTCGCTTGTAGTCTTTGAGACGCTTTGTTTCTTCATCGGTGCGACCAGTGTGGCCCCGCAGATCCTCATTCCCCTCGCGGCTGATCTCGCGCCGCCATCCAAGCGTGCATCGGCCATATCGATCGTCTTCTCCGGTCTGCTGTTCGGTATTCTCATAGCCCGCGTTCTCGCGGGTGTCATCGCACAGTACGCGACGTGGCGCGTTGTATACTACTTGGCGATCGGCGTCCAATGCGCAGTAGTTGCGATGCTCTGGGCGACGCTCCCGGACTATCCGGCGAAGAATAGAGATCTCACGTATTTTGAGATCATCTGGACCATGGCCCGTCTTTCCGTCACAGAGCCCGTGCTCATACAGGCCTCCCTTATTTGTATGGCCGCGAGCGCGTGCTTCTCCTGCTATTGGGTGACTCTGACTTTCTTACTTGGTGGACCACCATATCATTATTCAACGTGGGTAGCCTCACCGGATCACATGGCGCATATGTTGTCTAATCTCTCTTATCGAAGTCTCGTCATTGGCTTGTTTGGCCTTCTGGGCATGTCCGGCGTATCTATGACCCCCCCTCGCTGGGCGCTTCATAGACCGACTGGTGCCATGGTATGCTACGCTCTTTTCCACGCTACTTCTCCTAGCGATGCAAGGAACCTATTCTGGCGGGGCCGGTGTCAATATTGCCGCCGTCGTCATCGCTACCATTGGACTTGACATCGGGCAGCAGATGCAGCAGGTTTCCCTCACGACGTCAGTCTATGGGTGAGCTCTTGGTTTTTTCAAAGTTCCTCGTACTATTCTGACACATTGCACCATAGTATTTCCCAAGCTGCTAGAGCGCGATTGAACGCGGTGCTTATCCTATCTGTGAGTTTCGGCCGTGACACGACCGCTCTGCTCACTCCCACCGTGAATAGATCTTCATCGGTCAAGTAACGGGCACGTCTGTGGGCACCAGACTATTCGTCTCATATGGTTGGCGCGCATCTGCTGGGTTGATGCTCGGGTGGACCGCATGGCAGCTAGCGGTGCTGCTCGCACGCGGCCCTCACTGTGAGCGATATACGTGGTTTGGGTACGAAGGCGGGAGGGAATGGCGGAAGAGCGCAGTCGAAGAGCGTGCATTTGACACTGAGAAAGGAAGAGAGACTAATCAAGTAGTGGCGGCAGTCGTAGCCTCAAAAGATGAAAAGCACGGACCCACACCTTCCCCGGAAGTGGTGCCTAAATGAAACGAAATGGAACTTACCTTGTGACAGCGACCGATCACACGTACCTTGCCATTTAAACTATTCACCAGAATAGGAGCAGTGAGCGGGCTAATCTAGTTCGGCGTTATTCCCAGTTATTCCACGGCCAAAACACATGGGAGCAGGGCCCTCGGCTCCAACCCTCTGCCCATCAGCTCCGAGTAAGGCTTGGGCTAGTAGTAGTACAGTAGCCCAATTATTAGATAATCGTTAGATTACCTTGCGCTCTATCCCGTCGCGCTCTCACGTGTCTGCCAATTCCACTGAGCCTGAGTCTCCACTTCGCCCCATCCATAACTACTGATAGTATGGGGCACGGCTTCATGACTTCTTGCCTTTTGGCTGATACAGACTCACATCTTGGCAGGATACGAACATCCAAGCTCCCAGCTCTGAATGGTGCTACCGTGATTAAGTGGCTGCCACTGGCACGCCAGCTGCCAGTGGAGCCGTCACCAGAATTAATTACAGTGATACCAAGCATTACACGTTTCTTTTAAAAAACCCATGATGATGATGCTTGCTTCCTTTCGCTACCGCTCTCTGATCAAACATCTTCCACGACTCGTTCGAAGTTGTCTTCCCTTCCCAGGGGTGGGCCCCGCTCAGCGCCTGTCGGGCAGGATGTGACGTTGTTGAGCTCGAGGTATTTCGTGTGGACTCGCGTTCTTACAGTTCGCATGCACTAGTACTTACCTGAGTTTAGGGAGCAGTCTCCGAGTCGTGCTCGCATTCCGTTTCTCGTCTAACTCGTCTTCCTTAGAACGGCACATAGTAGTACGCGCCTAGTACAGGAAAAAGTTAGGGGCTATGTTCGTACCGTTACAGTAACTGAACTTAATTGAGCGTCTCTGCAAGGTCGCTTCCAAGTCCATACCCTAACAACATTCCATTCATCCAGCCAGAGATTGACGCCAATCAGTGCGCCTTCATACCAGGAAACGAATTTGCCATCCGTATTGGAAGTTCTCATTCAAGGATCGCCAATACATCGGGTTTGACAATAGTATACTTCAATGACTTCATCTGTCGTTCATCATGCATGCAGGTCATACGCCGTGTCCGCAAGAACCACGGCGTATGTGTTGCGCAGAGGGCTATTTAGGGATTTCGCCTGTTACACCTGATTGCAGAAATTCTATAAAGGGGGACTCGGAGGTCGCATGAGTACCAACTCCATCGAAAATCAGCGATGCGTTTCTCAACTCTTACTCTCTTCATTATCCTTCCTGCTGCAGCATATGCGGCAGTGTGTCCCCAACAGTTTTCAGTGGTACACAAGTACGAATGCGCTGAGAGCGGCGAAGCCTGCAGTCCCTCCCTTGACTGCTGTGGAGACGCCGGTGTATGCTGGTGGCACGGCAGTACTGGAGTATGTCCCAGTATATTGCATACACTCTGCATCTCGCTGACCTCCGGAATATTAGATATGCCTCTAAGAGCGCCACGTCGTCGGTACTACCGGGAACGTCCAGGTCGCGGGTTCGTAACTCTTGAAGTGTCGTTCTTTTTTGGTGGGCGTGTGTCGAAGGGGGGCTTGGAGGGGAGTGGATCTTGGGATGGTTTCTCGCATAAGGCGGGGCGGCATCTCTTTTAATCACGTACTGGATTTCTGTCAAATTTTTCATCCGCGTTCATCAAGAGCATTTGTGAAGGGCCTCTGCTAGTTTTGACAATTGAGAGAAAGGGATTGAGCTCACAACTCGGCAGCCGTTCTTCGAAGTCGTACTAATTGACCTTCTAAGGGGAGGGTGACCCCATGTCTGATTGTTTCGAATTAAGGAAAACCCGAATCGTGACTCTGATGAAACAAGGAACAGGGAAAAATTACTGCGAGTGGAGCCGCAAACTCGCTACCTGGCACAGGTGCTGCAGGCGTGTGACAATCGGACTGAGCTTTATATGTTGGTCAAGAGAGATCTACAGTATAGCTAACCAAGAACTGTCGGCACCGAACGGCTGACAGACCGAGGGAAAGGGCGGGACGCGCGTAAAACGACGCGTCTTGTAGTTTACACACTACCCGGGTACCACCGTATGTGACATGATGATGCCTCGCATCTACGGACTTGTCAAAGAAAAAAGGACTGGAAAAAGGAATTGGGTCAGACGGTGGGTCAGAAATGGCCGATGGGGCAAAGGGATTGGATGCACGGCAGTGCAAATAAGGATACAGAGCGACATGACGATGGGAAGATGATGGTGGAACGGGAGAAAACAGCAGCCCAAGCAACAACAACAACAACAATGTTCCCGCGGGGCCAGAAAGAAGGTTAGGGACATGAACGGGTCCTCCAACCCGATATGAAAAGATGAAACCAAAAAAAAAAGTGGCAGTGTAAATTCAGCTCGGGCCTATGCCTTGAGCAGCTCTTCGACGACCTTATCATCCGGGATCTTGGAGATGTTAGCGCCTCGGTAGTTTAACCTCCGCAAGACGTCGATCTGTGCCGAGCGAGATGATAACAATCGTGAGTCGGGCACCACACGCAACCGACGAAAACCGCACGCACCACTTTGCTGCGCTCAAATCCGATGGCCTCGAACTGGTCGACATGCGCCTTGTTGAGACCAGCGATCGCCACTTCGTCGCGCACGGCAGCGCTTGCCTTTCCGGGGACGGCGGCCCCCGGTGTAGCGGAGGTCGGGGCGGGCCCGCCGGCGTACACGTGGGTCCAGTAGCGGGCGGTGTCCTCGAAGCTGGTGCGGGAGGTCATGTAGTGCTTGGCGACCTCGGCGTCCTGTGGGTCGTTCGGCTCGGGGCTGCAGAGGAGGGACTGGAGGGAGATGAGCGTCGACTTGAGCGTGAGGACGGGTGACCAGGCGTCTTTGAGGATGTCGAGGCATATCGCGCCCGAGGCGGAGGATACGTTCGGGTGGTACACCTTTGTGATGAATTTCATTTTGACGGGCTGGAAAGGATACGAATCGGGGATGACGATGTCCTGTCGTCGTGATGTTGCGTGGTCGAGTGACCGAGGCCAGATGGGGAAGGATGGGGGTCAGTAGGTTTACGAGGGGTAGAGCAGAAAGACGAGACGCACGATTTCAAAGTGGCCGCCATCGTAAGGGGTGTCTTGTGGGCCGTCGAAAGAACCAAGGAGATGAAAGGGCGAATTGTCGATGAGCTCGATGTTGATGTTGGATGACTTATCATTCTTGCAGTCTTGGCGAGTGCATCAGATGGAGGCCTACACGAGACGATGGGAAACATCGAGCGCACCAGCAATCTCCTTGTTTACTCGACGAAGTCGTGCGTCTGACATGGTGGATTGCTGAAGAGTCGATGAGAGAGGGTTGAGGCCTTGAGGTCGAGGGTCACGACTAATCGGGGATGGTTGAGCTCTCGTCTCATCGGCAACGCCCGGCCCACGTGGCCACATCCGTCGCGATTAACGACCGTTCGATTCGACACGAACAATCATGGCGTCGATGCGTGACAGATTTGCTGACTACATCACCGGTCTCCAGGACACCATCATCACCGCCCTCGAGAAACTCGACCCGAATGCACCTCCGTTCTTCCGCGATCGCTGGGATCGCCCCGAAGGCGGCTACGGCATCTCCTCCGTCTTCTCCGTCCCCTTCTCTTCAACGCCAGCAACGACCATTCTCGAAAAGGCCGGCGTCAATATCTCCGTCATACACGGCTCGCTTCCCCCCCGCCGCAGTCAAGCAGATGCGCGCAGACCACGCATCCCTGCCGTACGACCGGACAGCCAGGAGAGCCTCCCCTTCTTTGCCGCGGGCCTCTCGCCTCGTCATCCACCCACGCAACCCGCACGCGCCGACCGTGCACGCCAACTACCGCTACTTCGAGGTGACGCACCCCTCCGAGCCGAGCAAGGTGCTCGCGTGGTGGTTCGGGGGCGGCTCGGACCTCACTCCGTCGTACCTCTACGCCGACGACGCGCGGCACTTCCACGAAAAGCTCAAGGCCGCGTGCGACGCGCACGGCGCAGCGCTGTACACGCACTTCAAGGCGTGGTGCGACGAGTACTTCTTCATCCCGCACCGCGGCGAGGCCCGCGGCATCGGCGGGCTCTTCTTCGACGATCTCTGCGACGCGCCACACAAGCGCATCCCCGACGCGAGCCTTGCCGACCGTCCGTGGACCCCCGACTCCATCTTCGCGTTTGTGCGCGCCGCCGGAGACGCCTTTCTCCCCTCGTACCTCCCCATCCTCCAGCACCGCGCCTCCGCGGAAAGCACGGACGCCCAGCGCCGCTGGCAGCTCCTCCGTCGCGGCCGTTACGTCGAGTTCAACTTGGTCCACGACCGCGGCACTAAGTTCGGCCTGATGACGCCCGGCGCACGCATCGAGAGCATCTTGATGAGCTTGCCGGAGACGGCGCGGTGGGAGTACCGCAGTGAGATCGGCGCGAATGCAGAAAGCGAGGAAGGGGAGCTGCTCGATGTGCTGAGGAAACCCAGGGCGTGGGTGTGAACGCGGGGGGGTCAACTTGGAGGTCATACAAAGTACCAAGGCGTGTAAGTTAGTCGTGAGTGTGTTTACAATCTCAATTATCGGGGCGTTGTCAATTCTCCCATGCGAGTCTCTTCGACATACAGCACAGGACCCCAGTTTTCTCATCAGAATCGGGATACAACCCGTAGCAGGTGAGCATCTGGTAGATCCACCAAACTTCCTCGACGTGCGACGACTTTCGATGGCGACAATTAACCTTTCTGGTATATTACTCATTCACCAACTGGCTTCGGTGATATCTCGCGGTGTATATGATACAAATGTGTGATTTTCGATGGGAAGGAAATGGTGTGAAAGAGTGATCGAAGTTGAGTCATCCCAAACAAGACATTTTTGGTGAGAAATACTAGGGATCGCTTCAAGGATCGAGAACTTTGTAGAACTGAAGGTCCAGATCCCTAGAAGAAAACGAAGCCGAAAGAGTGCGGGAAAGGCGATCTTAGTCAAGTGGAGACAACAAATGCGTGGCCCCCCCCACCGAAAGGCGTCGGGCAGAGAACGAGGTCTTCCAGTCTGAAAGTGGCCCGATCAGGGATAACACGTCAAGGAGGGAGCTCGTAATGGTGAGGCAGATACAGTCAACTCTCTGATAATCCATAGCCCCCAATAACCCATAATCTGAGTAACCCATACCTTTTTCGATATCCCGAGTTGGTATGCGGGGATTTTGTACCCATAACCCATACACCCCAGTGAAAACCTGCGCCGAGCGTATCTGAGTGACTCTGAGCCTAGCTGGGCGTGACTGAGATCAGCTGACGATTCGCAGTTCAAATCTGAGTTTAGTAGCATTGTAACATTGTAACTTACAGTACTCTACGTCATTGTATTGAATTGCGCCTTACTTCATTCTGGCAACCCCAGACACTGGATGCTCTTGTATGCCTGAGTTACACAAGCCTTGTCCCTGTCCAGTGTGCAATGGAGCTCTTGTCTTGGCTCGAACTGCAAGATGCCATGCATCCCACCTTACAAATCCGGCTACTAGTTCATTTCACGCCTGGTCTGAGCAGAGCCAGTTACTGTTGAGACGCGACTGCATAAGTCACATGTCTCGTGGGATCTGATTGTGTCAGCCCACATACTAAATACGGTATCTGTCCCCTATGGACTGATTTGGACTATGGCCGGACTTGTACAGACCACTTTTGTTTATCTTTATTGACAGAGTCATATATGGCTCTTATTGTTCTCTATTGTTAAGATACTGGTATTGTCTGCTTTAGGTGACTATTGTTCTCTGCCCTCCAATGGCATTTCTCCCTCTGGCACACAGACCATGTGTATTGTGTTTGGATCACCTGTGCGCACAGACCATTCTTACCTAAGCATCCTGTATATAAGGACTGCTGTTTACGCCTTCACACTTCAGAGTTTACTTCTCCTCTGAAGTGTAAGTCCCTTTACCTTTCTCTCTGCACTACCTTTACTCATAGACGTTCCATAGTAACTTGTCTATTAGGTGTGTATATATATAGAGTTTACTTCCCCTCTGAAGTTAACTTGTCTATTAGCTCTTTGCTTTTTTCTTTGCTTGTTAGTTCTGTGCTCAACAGTTACTGCACCCAGGCCACAGCAACTCCACAAATGGCAATGGCTTGGATGGCGAGAGTGACAAAAGTGTCCCAGCACATAGTGATGATTCTGATGAACATGTTTCAAAGAGACGTCGGCAACATGATGCAATGGTATGTCATTTGAACCAATGTTCCCTTACCAGTTTGTTGTCGACTACTCGTACCATCTGTTCATCGATTACATACAAATAGGACAAGATTTCTTTGTCCCCAGACCAGGATGACTCCCTTGCACCTCCTCACCATAGTTTTGAGTATGATCAACTGCCCGGTGATCTGAACGACACAGACACAAACCACCAGCAATCCCATACCATTCCTGACTTGGCCCAGGCTCCAAGACATCCACACCAAGAGGAAGGGGACGACGATCCTGAGGACCCAGGGTATTTCAATCCTGGCAGCCTCGATGAGCACGAACAGAGAGAAGTGGCACAAGCAGCCAAGTTGCACACAGCTCTTCGTGTGCTCAGTCAACCTGAACAGCCATCCACTGGTGATGCCGATGAAGATGCAGGCGAACTCCCAGCTGTGGTATCCCGTATTGACAGTATCAAGGTATCTCAGGACTTCATCAAAGAGATACGTGCTGCGACTCTCGACAATGGAAATCTGGATGGTGATCTCATTGATCGCCTTCGTAACCCTTGTGAACGGCCAGCAGATATTTCTGACCCCAATATCCGGCTCTCTCTTGACCTCTTTCTGGCTGTCACCAACGCATCTGAGGATATATACAAGTCATGTCGTGATGCCATTCTGTGCCGATACCCTGAGTCCAGTGTTCTCTCATACCACTGTGCGAAAAAGCTTGTCGCCGAAATCTCTGGAGTTGTCACAGTTTATGATGACATGTGCATAAATTCATGCCATGCATTTACAGGGCCTTTCTCACAGCTCGAGTCCTGCAACGTATGTGGCGAGGCTCGATATGATGTGACCCAGTTGGCATTGACACACAGAAAGGTCCCACGACAACAATTCTGTACGATCCTTCTTGGCCCGCAACTTCAGGCACTACGTCGGTCTTACTCAAGAGCTACGAATATGCGCTACCTTGACACAAAGATGGGAGAGGTGGCCGAAATGATGGACAACCTCCAGACAGAGGATGGCACAGATATTGTGTACGATGACATCTTGAGCGGCAGCGAGATGCAAGATCTTGCTGAACGTATCAACCTTACCGCTTATGATACTGTTGTTTCGTCTTCTCTTGATGGAGCGCAACTGTACCAGAACAAGAAATCTGACACATGGATCTCAATTTGGGTCCTGCATAACTTCTCCCCAATTCAGCGATACCGGAAGGGTCATGTATTTCCAGGCACTATTATCCCCGGACCCAACAAACCAAAAATTATCGATTCATACCTCTTTAGAGGCGTCCATCACCTTTCTGCACTCCAACATGAGAACAATGGGGCTGGAATTCGTATGTGGGACGCAATAGTAGAGACGGTCATCCAATCAAGAATTATTTTTTCTCTGGCAACAGCAGATGCACTTGGGATGACTGAGGTTGATGGATGCGTTGGTCACCACGGCGCACATGGCTGCTGACTTGGCTGTTCAATGAAGGGTCGTCACAAGGCCCACACTGGACATTACTTTGCAGTGCATCTGAAGCCAAATAATTACAGTGTTCGGGACTGCAACCATCCTGACATTGACATACGCAATCTTGGCACCCTCTCACCGGCTGACTATCAACAGAAGCTTTTCAAACTGATCTCTTCAATCAACCAAACCGATTACGAGAGAAACCGCAAAGAGACTGGAATAAGCAAACCAAGTATCCTTAGTGGGCTTTCCAAGGACCTCGTGTTTCCTTTACCGCGTTGCTTTGCTTTGGATCTCATGCACCTCCTCTTTCTCAATCTAGGTGAACTATTGATACCGCTTTGGTGAGGAACCTTGAAATGACCCAGCTGATGATCAATCAACCTGGGACTGGGCAACGCTGACCGGAGATGTGTGGCAGACTCATGGCCAACTAGTGGCCAATGCAACACCCTTCTTCCCATCCTCATTCCACCGCCCTCCACGCAATCCTGCAGAAAAGATATCCAGTGGATACAAGGCCACAGAATACTACCTCTATCTCTTTGGGCTAGGACCTGGATTGTTCCGCACGGTGCTTCCTTGCAAATATTGGAAGAACTTTTGTAAGCTTGTGCGTGGTGCCCGAATACTCACACAACGGCGCATCACCGGCGCACAGCTTCAAGAGGCTCATTCACACCTCATCCAGTTCATGGAGAAGTATGAGAATATATACTATCAGCAGCGGGTTGACCGTCTTCACTTCTGCCGACCTTGCATCCATACCCTCCTCCATACATGTGATGAAGTCACGCGAGTAGGGCCAGGTGCATATTATACTCAATTTACGATGGAGTGTACAATTGGGGATCTCGGCAAGGAAATCAGACAGCCTTCTAATCCTTTCGCAAATCTCGCTC
Organism: Lactarius hatsudake; assembly: GCA_024734325.1. Taxonomy (NCBI): domain Eukaryota; kingdom Fungi; phylum Basidiomycota; class Agaricomycetes; order Russulales; family Russulaceae; genus Lactarius; species Lactarius hatsudake. The sequence continues at coordinate 595,686 of JANSJP010000016.1, read as the reverse complement.
AGCATGCTCTTCGACGGTCACAAGTCAATGCACTTAAGAATATATATCTGGAATTGGATCCAGCAGCAATGCCACTTCTGCCTAGGTTCTCCCACGATCTTGGAGAGGGGCGTGTCTTGTTGTGACCAAGGGACAGGTTTGCTACAAGTATCTCTGGGCCAGGAGGGAATGTACTTTTCCAATTATTCAACACCTCAAAGATTAGGCGATGGGGTCGACTTTGTCTGCCCAATGGACAAGTCGCACGAAGTCTCTGGTGTGAGAGTAAACGAGCGTGCAGTAAGGTACAGGTGACTCGAAACGTCAAGGTATGTCCTACGTCCGGGATAATCTATTCCTCTCAGCTCAAAATACACGAAGATAGAATTGAACGGGCAAATTGAATATGCTGAAGTCCAATTTTATTTCCTTCATTTCACCACCGACAACCCAGACGATGTGCCTCTTCCCTATGCTCTGGTTTCTGTATATTCATGCCCAGTCCGAGAAATACTTCTCAAGTCTTCGTATACCTTATGGGTGTGTCAGTATCGTGGTGACAGTGACCTTCGAGTTATTGATCTGTCGAGCATCATGTCATGTATCTCGATGCAGCCATTACCCCCAGCACCAACTGATTCCAAAAGTGGGCTTTGGTTTGTTGTAGAGAAGTTGGGATTGGAGGACGCCGAGTTGACTGGTTTTGAGGAGACCTTAGATGGTGAACAGGGTCACAGTGGTGGAGCTAGTACTGCGCTGGATTAGTTACTGAAGATACCAGTGCATCAAACAACTGGATCAAGGTTCAGGAGTGTGAGCAGGTTTGACTTGCGAGTTTCCGGGTGCCATTTGAATAGGTCAAATCACACAAATTGAATGTAAAAGTAGAGGGAACTACGGTGTTCTGTATTCAGTGCAGAAGTAGGTGGGTTGTGTACAGGGGAATCCGGGATCCAGTAGCTACGTTGGAGAGCTGAGATCGACATGTGGCCCAGGGGATCGACATGTGGGGGCATTCCCTTTTTGGAAGGTGCATCAAGCAGCTGACGTCACATGAATGAGCAGAGGACGCAGATGCGAATGTGAACGCAAACACAGAAGTCAAGTTACTCCCACTTTCCTCTCATCCACAATGAGTGGCCTAAATGGCCACTATTCTGACTCTTTTTTCAATGACGACTACAACAATCCGTATGGAAATAGTAGCCATTATGAATGCATGCTGTCAAATCCCCCTCAACATGTTGATGTATGTCTTATTTAATCGACTGTAATAATTGTGTTGTGTTGATTTAAGTTTCAGCCAATTTCTTCTCTTTCTGGGCCATTCTTGTCTGTACCCAGAGCAATCACTTGTGCCTCTCACGAAGTTTTGATCCGATGTGGCAACACTGCATACGCATCCATGCATGCTCAATTTCTCCAAGCAAAGTGTGAACTGGAGGCAGAAAGGCACATTGTTATACTTTTTAACTGCATATATGCTGATTATTTCGCCATCAGAAAAACCACTACACGCCTCCAGGACATCATCAACACCCTCGCAGCTTCTCGTACTATACCCGCAACACCTCAAAATATCACAAGAGATGCAGAACCCAGGACACTTGAAATTGCTGACGCACCAGAAATGGTCGAAGAGGATGACTATCCAGACGTCCCATATTGGCACGAGTCGGATTGGGCAGACTACTGTGAACGGCAGAAGGATTGTGGGAATTCCGTTCCCAAACTGGGGTTCCTTACCAACAAGGATGGCGACCCCATAGTGGAGTCTCGTGTTAGGGAATTTATGACCTACGCAAAGCAATCCTGGAACGAACTCTACCGTCACCATCTTGACCCTGCTTCCTGGATGAAGAAGACCATGCCAGCAGCAACTTTTTTCGCACATGAGATGAAGGTAAATTTCTCAGAGTTTCATTACTGTGACGGCAACTGAAAGGCGGAGTGGTTTGCAATCATCAAGTATCCGGATTGGTGCCAGGATGTTCGAGAGTCAGGGCGCCTTACTCGTGTGCTCCTCTCATTTTCTTTTCCCTATCCAAGTCACTAATATGTCCAAGGTATTCGGCCTTCCAAGCACAAGACTAACAAAGACAACGGAAAGAAAGAAGATCGCAAGCGGAAGAAGGCAAAGACAAAGGCAGCCGCACCCCCACCTGGCGTACAGGTAATTGACTTGGACAATGGCTCTTCAGCTGGATCCACGCCCACCCATCCAACCCCACCTGCCACTAGCATTCCTGCTACAATCCTGCGATGTGCTTCACCCGTACTGACCGAACCAGTGTCGCTGCGTCCTCCAACTCCGTGCAGTATCATACCCACACCGACCAACCCAGCGTCACTGTTCCATCCAACACTGCAAGATCGTGGTGCTTCACTTGCGCTAACTGAACCAGCGGCACCATGCTCTTCAACTCCGCAAGATACTTTGCTTTCCAGCGCGCTGACCAAACAGTCTGAACCGGTGCCACCATGCCCTCCAACTCCGAGTTGGGAGGGTGCTCCACAGGCGCCGACTGAACTAGCAACACTGTGCTCTCCGATTCAGAATCAACTCGACCTGCCAGTCACTGGAATAGCCCCTGCAACCTCCGAGTCCGCACCTGCACTCGTCTGCCCTACCCAACCATCTTCAGATTCGCCCACCCCACCCAGTGATTCCCTTGCCTCGGAAGCAACTTCACCACCCCCTGCAAGACCCCACGTCAATACAACTCCCCAGTTGTCGGGGGCAGCTGGGGGACATTCTGGACGACGCCGTGTAAGTTATTCCTTCATCAGCAGTTGGCATATACCGACTAATTTGTTGTACTTCTCACAGGTGAACCCATTGTACACATCTACACATGTTCTCGGTTGCATGATGGTTAACTACGATTTAAAGGGCTGGAATTTCGATCCCGAAACCATTATTTCAAGTCCCTAGCGAGGAGCTGGATGCCGCATCGTCTTTGGTTGCAATGTCTACCTCAAGAAGTTCAAAATCCGAAAAGCTCATGGTTGCAGCTCCCAACCTCCTAACAGCACGGTATGAGATCACTGCCGCTGTTCATCTACTTGCTGACGTTCTCCCTCTGCTAGCAATCTTTTTGCGTGTGACTACCTTAAAGAACATCCCCTGACAAAGTCTGGCTTCAAAGCTGTGTGGGACAATCTCAACTCTGAAACGAGGAAGGTATGTCTGCGTCTTATGCGATGCCGAAAACTCACTCAGAAGTCACACCAGAAATATGAAGCTCTCAGTAAGGAAAGGAAGTTGGCCACCCGCGTCGCCTCTGCAGCAACACCCTCGGTGTAAAATGGTGACAACAGCATTTCTTGATCAGTACGTTTACCTTCCTATTCTCACAACTCGGAAACTCAACAAGGTTTGCCAGGGACTGCCTTTGTGTGTGTCACCTGCACGTCGCCGCATGGACTTGTTAGTTGAGTGGGTAGATGCGTAGGGTTTCAGATGGGCTCGGATTTGGCTCAGATAGATTCAGATGCCGTCTGTAGAATAATAATAAATTGCATCTGAAGATTTCGGTGCAGTGCAGCGGACTGCAGTTGAACACAGATGAAAACCGAGAACGACTCAGATTTAACGCAGTGGGACTCAGATATCATCTGAAAAACGGACAAAATCCAACATGTGCAGGGATGGTCTGAGTAATCAGACCCGCTCAGATTGATGCAGTCGAACTTGGTCTACCTCGGCGCAGGTTTTCACTGGGCATACACCTCGAAACACAATAACCCATGCCCTTTTGAGGGTTAATAACCCATAAGTATTGGGCGCCTAATGACAAAAGTCAACTAAAACAGGATATTTTGTCAAGCGTTTGCAGAATTTTCCATATCCAGCATCCACACATTGCTCTGAGTGCAGCCACGGCAGTCTCAGAGCTTCGACCATCAGATGAGGCTCACTTTCTCAGAAAGACAAACTTTTCATCGTAGTCATAGAGGCCAGATAGGCATGAGAAAGCATGAGAAAGCATGATGGAGGACACCCCAGTGGATGCAATCACGACTCCTAATAGCATTATGTCTTAACCATTACACAATGGACACAGACGACCCTTTCCTACAGAAGATGGACTCAGTGCTGGTATAGTTGATGGCGGGCATCTGGAGGCGTGCAAACTGGAGACAAATATGAGGCCACATCTTATTTCAAAATACATTTTCTGGTCGTGATGTTTTTCCCACACGTGACCTTTTCCTGGTCTCTGCAGAACCCCATACACCTCAATAACCCATATCCCTGGGCCTATCCCGAGGGAGTATGGGTTATCAGAGAGTTGACTGTAGAACTAACACGATCAGGTCCAGTGCCGCTTCAGCGCAGCAATGATATTGTCCTCGTCCTTGGGAGTTAGCGGGTCGAGCGCTAGATATTCCCCGTACAGCACGAGGATATGTGGGGCGGGCTAGAAATCTAGAATCTTCAGTACAGGTGTCCCATGCGTACAAACCAGTCGAAACTGTTGAGACGCAAATACGACACGTCACGACGAGCGAGAAGTTGCGACAATCATGCGCAAGCCTAGACCAAAATCGTGGAGAGACATGCAGACAATAACGAGGTATGTTCCTCGGAAAGCTTCCCGTTCGTCACTTGCCGAGGAAAGGAAAGGTTAGCGAGCGTCGCAAGCACTTGGGGAAAGGTGCACCTATTCTGGGGGGTCCGCTTGGCGGTAAGGCGTGTAAGAGATTGAGTGGGCACTGTGGGTCGGGAGAGTCGCAATGTTGACTGTCACTACTTGTGGTAGAGCACTGAATCAGCGAGAACATTTACTTTTGGAAGATTTCACTGGCATGAGGGCCGCGGGAGAATCATGAACGCCGGGGCAGCTATAATTGGCCGCGTATCCGACTCCTTACACAGGTCATCACACCGTCCAGTCGGCTGATAATTTTTGAGGCATAGGGGACGACACTCGGTACTCGCCGCACAGAGTCCACGAGGTTGCGTGGCTACTAGTCTATGCCCATTACCGTAACTTGAATGATAAATCAATGTGAGAGCCAACGAACGCGTGCAGTGCCAGTTGTATCGAAAGGTGGAATATTCCATTCGGATGGTGCGAAGGTGGCAGTCGTTGAGCTTCAAGTTACTGTAATTTTGGAGGGACCCCAAGAGGAACCGTTTCAAATTGAAGTTTTGTAACCAGCGCTCAGGCAAGCACAGGACACACTGCGAAACACACGTTTTTACCACCACGATAACCGCTACTCTCCTTGAGGAGATTTCTTTGAGAGACTGAGTCACAGGGACTCGGATACGTGAAAAGCACGCCAATGGTTGCCTGACAGTGTGGGAATACCGTATCGCGTGTAACTCCTAGAAAAGTGATGATGTAATCACGACGAAAATCGCTTAGTAATGTACACCCATCGACCAGTCTGGGCAAGATGAACGTCCATCTTCTTGGTGTTTGGCGTCCCAGCGAGAAAGGCTTATGTCTCTATCAAATCGTTAGAATTGCCCTGCCATACTTGGCACCCTGCCGGATATGGAAGATAGACGCTGAACTCATTCACGTGGCCTCACAACATCCACGCACAGCTGGGCACAGGCGCGAACGTGAATGTGCATGCGTGTCGTCCCATTTTCGTTGTCCAGACTGTTAGCAGTATGAGCCGATCTCATACTTCTGGTTCTATGTCACAGACTCCCGCAACGATACCCTCCTCTTCTAATCAAGCTTCCAATATCGAAGGAATCTTTGATGCCGCTCTTAAATCGTACAATAAAAAGACCAAGAAGGACATTGAGAAGCACGATCTCTTCAAAAAATTGGAACAATGCAATTCTCCCGCAGCCATTCTGGCCGCGTTTCAAGCTGATCAGTTTGATCCATCTCGGACTGGCGGCAATGACCGGCTGAAAAAGTGGCTCCTTCCAACCATCAATGTTCTTTATGCCTTCTCTGCGACACTTAGCGAAGGTGTCGGTTTGGTAAATATCGACACATCTGTCAGTGGTCATACTCTGATGTTGATTCGGCAGGTATTCTCACCTGCCCGAGTAGTTTTTGCTGGAGTTGGTGTCCTCCTCTTAGTAAGTAGCTTGGTTTATTCCCTCGTGCGGGCTTTTGTGATGTCGAGCTTTCGTAGGCTGCTAAAGATGTCGCTGTGGGCCAGGACATCCTCGTCGACATCTTCGAACGTATCGAAAGTTTCTTCATACGGCTTGAGATTTATACCGGGGTGCCGCTGACTCTGGCGATGACGGAAAAAATGGTACAAATAACGGTTGAGGTTCTGGATATCATTGCAACCGCCACAAAGGAACTGGAACAAAGTCGAACAAGTGAGTTTCACCTTCACCTTAACCTTACTCGAGGCCGATATCAGTTCAGAAAAATTCCTCAAGAGGATGGTAGGGCGGACGGACCTAGAGGACGGGCTGAAGAAGCTCGATAAACTCACCAACGATCAGGTTATGATGGCGACAGTGCAGCTTCTCAAGATTACTCACAACATCGACAAGGGACTGGCGGGTGTTAGCAACGACGTCAAAGCGGTAGACGATAAGGTACAAACAATCGCTGACGGTGGGCTTAGTCTGTTTAGGAAGTCGCCGGCGTCATCGCTAACTTGTGCCATCTAGACGGCAAGGCCACCGCAACAGAAGTGAAATCAATCCTTCGACAAACGGCTGACAACGTAGATGGCGTGAAGCGTTCGTCATCAGTTTCACCTTTCTAGACAGTCGCGTATCTAACACTATCGCAGGAAACCAATTACGAGAAAGCCTTAGAAAATGGCAATCTCCACCGGATCCGTCGGTGAATCACAACATAGCATGTGATCGTCAACACGAGGGAACGGCGGGGTGGTTCTTTGACGACGGCATATTCAAGGAGTGGAAGGCGACCGGATCCCTGCTGTGGATCTACGGAAAACGTAACTTCTTGTTTCCTGTGATGGCTTCGGTGGTCTGATGGACCACCCGTTCGCAGCGGGCTCTGGGAAGAGCGTTCTATGGTTCGTCGCTACCCAAATTCTGCGATATTAGGAAAGTTACAATTTCCGTGTAGCTCCGCAATCATCAACGATATCACGACCCTGTGTAAAGCCAGATCGGCTTCGATGGCGTATTTTTATTTTGACTTTCGGGATATCAACAAGCAAACCCGCCGCGACCTGCTTTCCTCAATCCTGACCCAACTTTCTACTTGTTCTGATGCCTTTTGCGACATACTCTCCCACCTCCACGAGGCACACGACAACGGCAGCCGTCAGCCCAGTGACGGCGCTTTAACGAAATGTCTTCAGGAGATGCTCACCCTTCCGAATCAAAGTCCAGTTTATCTTATCATGGATGCCCTTGACGAATGTCCCGACACATCTGATGTCCCATCCGCTCGCGAGCAGGTCCTCCATCTCGTAGAGGACCTCGTCAGCCTTCGACTTTCCAATCTTTATATCGCTGTCACCAGTCGTCCGGAGGTCGACATCGGCGATGCACTCCAATCACTCGCGTCTCACACTGTTTCCCTTCAAGATGAATGCGGGCAAAAGAAGGATATCGCCGACTACGTCCGATCCATTGTCTACTCTGGCTCGGGCAAATTTATGAGGTGTTGGAGGCATGAGGATAAAGAACATGTAATTGAGACGCTCTCGGAAAGAGCCGACGGAATGTAAGAACATTTCGGGGTGATTATGACAAAGGTTCACGGTATTTAACAGGTTCCGATGGGTCTACTGCCAGCTCGAAACGTTACGAAATTGCTTGCCACAGAACGTCCGGCGCGTCCTTCGAGAACTGCCCAGATCTCTGGACGAGACATACGAGCGCGTGTTGAAGGAAATCGAAAAGGCGAACCCACATCAGGCATATCGTCTATTACAATGTCTCACTGTGGCGGCTCGGCCACTTCGCGTCGAGGAGCTTGCAGAAGTTCTTGCGCTCGATTTCGATGGGGCCAAGGAAGGAATACCGGCGCTGAACAAGGATTGGCGATGGGAGGACCAGGAAAAAGGTGTCCTATCCACGTGCTCGAGTTTAATCATCATCGTCTGCGACCACTCTTCGAATACCCGCGTCATACAATTCGCTCATTTCTCGGTGAAGGAGTTCTTGACTTCGGGTCGCCTCGCCAATTTAAACTCAGACATTTCCCATTTTCATGTCCGTCTCGAGCCAGCCCACACTGTTATTGCTCAAGCCTGCATGGGAATTTTACTCCAGTCGGACAACGACAGCGTCGATAATGAGGAGGTCGAAGGTAGCTCGCCTCTGGCTGACTACGCCGCTCGGTACTGGACGGTGCATGCTCAGTTCGAGGAGGTGTCGTCACGTGTAGAAGAAGCAATGAGATGTCTTTTTGATCCGGCGAAACCGTATTTCGCAGCATGGCTCAAGTCGTACAACATCGATGATGAATGGTCGTCCTTCACAGGGGGAAGTTATCTCCCATTTTTGCTTCCTCTTCCCCCGAAACCTCTATCAAGAAAAGACTGCGCTCCTCTGTGCCTATACTACGCTTCGTTGTGTGGATTTCGTGACCTAACAAAACATCTCATCGCCAAGTATCCGCAGCATGTGAACGCTAGGGTTGGTCACAACAAAAGTCCGCTGGTGGTAGCATTGCACAACAGACACTTCGGGGTCGCAGAGTTACTACATCGAAATGGCGCCGCTGTGGATGTTACCGTATCCCAAAGTCGCACTCCACTCCACGCTGCATCAAATGACGGATTGATTGATGTCGTAGAATGGTTGCTAAACATTGGCACAAGCCCGAATGCGCAACAAGACGACCATACGACTCCACTCCACAAGGCGGCGGTTAATGGGCACCTAGAAATTGTTCAAATCCTACTAGGGCACGGCGCAGATGTCAACGCCGCGACGAAAGATAACCGTACTCCACTGCACGAAGCATCACGGGGTGGACACGTCGATATTGTGCAACTTTTGATCCAGCATGGGGCGGATGTAAACGAACACCTCCAGAGACTATTGCTTCTGGCGTCATCGTCGTGGGGGATTCGGAGTGCCGAAACTGTACAGCTCTTCCTCCAGCATGGAGCGGATGTCAACGCACGAGATTGGAGCCCCTCCAAGTCGACGCCTTTGCATTTGGCATTGTCACAGGGGAACCCTGAAGCTGTGCAGCTATTGATTAAGCACGGGGCGGATGTCCACGCACGGGATGAGAATAGGAACCACTCGACGCCTTTACATCTTGCGTCGTCCTTGTGGGCCGGGGATGTTGAAATTATGCAGCTATTGATCGAGCGTGGTGCGGATGTCAACGCACAGGATAGGAACCAATCGACGCCATTACATCTGGCGTCGTCCAAGGGGAATGCCAAAGCTGTACGTTTATTAATCAGGAACGGGGCGGATGTCAACGTACAGGACAAGAGCCACTCGACGCCATTGCATCTGGCGTCGCCCAAGGGGCCCGGGAACGCCAAAACTGTGCAGCTATTGATCAAGCACGGGGCAGATGTTAACGCACAGGATACGAGCCACAAGACGCCCTTGCATCTGACGTTGTCTCGGGTGAGTACGAGTTATATGACTATCAATCGGGCACTGGGTTAATGTAACGGACAGAAGGGCGCCCACTGGATGTCATGGCCAGTTCAGATGTTGGAAACGGTGCTGCTATTAATCATGAATGGGGCGGATATCAATGCACAGGACCTCGGTCACTCTACGCCTTTGCATCTGGCGTCTTCCTTGCGGAGTGATCTGAGTGCCGAAATAGTGAAGCTACTACTCCAGCTCGGTGCCAATGTCCACGCACAAGATTCGAGCCACTCGACACCTTTGCATCTGGCTTCAACCGAGGGGAATTCTAAAACTGTGCAGCTACTCATCGAGCACGGGGCGCATGTACACGCACAGGACGAGGACCACAAGATACCTTTGCATTTGGCGTCGTACTGGGCGAATGTCGAAACAGTGCAGTTATTACTCCAACTCGGAGCAGATGTCCACGCACGAGATGGGAGCTCCAAGACCCCTTTGCATCTGGCCTCTGCCGAGGGGAATACTGAAATTGTGCAGCTATTAATCCAACACGGGGCAGACGTCCACTCACAGGACCAAGACCACATGACCCCCTTGCATCTGGCCTCTTCCACGGGGAATGCCGCAACTGTGCAGCTGTTGATCGAGCATGGGGTTGATATCCACGCACGCGACCAGAACCACTCTACATCTTTACATCTGGCGTCATCCAGAGGGAATGCTGAAGCCATGCAACTATTGATTGAACATGGGGCAGATGTTGATGTACGGGATGGGCAACACTCAACTCCTTTGCATCTAGCCTCATCCGTGTACAATTCTAGACCTCCGCAGCTATTGATCGAGCACGGGGCGGATACCAATGCACGGGATGGGCGCCACTCGACGCCTTTGCATTTGGCGTTGACCTGGGGATCTGCGACGACTGTGCAGCTATTGGTTGAACACGGGGCAGATGTCAACGCATGTGATGGAAGCCACTCAACGCCCTTGCATTTGGCACTGTCCTGGGGGGATTTTGAAATTGTCCAACTGTTGATTGAGCACGGGGCAGATGTCAATACACGGGATGGGAACCACTCTGCACCTTTGCATCTGGCGGCGTCCTTATGGTACGATGAAATTATGCAGCTATTGATCAACCACGGAGCGGATGTCAACGCACAGGATGGGAGTCACGAGACACCTTTGTCCATAGTATCGTCTAGTAGGACACCCGGAACAGCCGATTCTGTGCGCCTGCTACTCGAGCATGGTGCAAGTGTAGATGTAGAAGACGAAGGTCAGACCCCATTTCAGATTGTGTCGTCGGGTGGACATCACGCAGTTCCTATCAGACCATAATGTCAGTGTAGAACATAATGTATTACCCCAAATGTCGTGCCCACATGTCTACATGAACGATAACAGATCAGAGAAACTCAGCTGTTGATTAGATCTCGTGCAATGCTATTTTAAAAAAAGAAGTGCCGAAATTCAATTATGTGCATTGTTGAAGTCACGGTGAATGGTCCTCCCTGCTTATGAAGCTGTTCGCGCTCATGCTCAAGCGGATGCGGAATAGCTGTGCAACGGTAGAGGGTGTGATGTGAAAGCCTGGTACCAACATGCGTGGAGGGAGAAGTACCGTATTAATGCCAGCAGACGTGAATTAGCTCGGAATCGAGATGATCCGAGTCGCACACGCCGAGCCAGTGTTCGTGCAGGGTTAGCGAGAGAGAGGCGTGCGCTGCCGGCGCCGCTACCGCATTGCTCTGGATAGGGATACAGACGAAAAGTCAGGTGGAGGTTTGGCGTGCAAGCGGTTTCGACTGCTAGTCGACGTATATTGCAAGGAATGCCGGATATGAATGGACGAAATGCCTTGCGAAGTGCTCACGACCAACCGAGAACTCGCGATCCCGGGCCGGATTGCGGAACTACAGTATAGGTTTCCGAAATGCACGTGATCTTCTCGTTCTCTCTGCGATGCCGAGCTCGCTCACACTGGCACTCGCACTTTACAATTTACAATCGCTTGTACAAGTTTAGGCCTGCTCCTGATCACTGTCACGCCTGTAATACACCGCCAGTGCAGGCCCTTTCTCCAATAAAATAAATGCGGACCCCTTCCGAGTCGCAGCTCTTTTGAGCCCGGTGCAGTGTCCTCGGGGGGGGGGGGGGGCGTGCAGTGCGAGGTGGATGCCAAGTTTGCTAGTAAATCTCGGGTCCTCCGAGTCCTGACTCAAACAACCATTCTCCCACACCTTTTTTGACTCACTCAATCGCTCTGGTCACTCGCCTTGGGTATGAGCACTGACCCGTACTGACCGCTGAAACTGAATTATTATCAACCGATATCAGTCAGGGAAATTCCATAGTATCGTGAGTCGTGAATGGCCGCAGCCTACGGCGTACAGTGCAGAGTACTGCGTCTCGGTGAGTACAAGTTGATTCCATGATGTGGGTCCTACAGTTCTACTCAATTGTCTGCGGAAGTCACAGAAAGTAGCATATTGTGCGCAACGGGTTGCATCAGTTCCAAGCTGCAGCAGAATAGTAGTATCGAATAGTAGTATCCCGAGCTCGATACACGATTGCTGCTGAAAAAGGAATCAGGTGACTCTGAGGTGAGGTCGAATAGGAAGAGGATCGCGTTACGTAATACCTCCTCGATGGCACCGAGTACTTCCTTTGAAGCGTAGATTGTATCAAGTGTTGCTACTATAACATCGCAGCCACCAGTGTATGTAACGTGTTTTTCCTAACGCGGGTATTTGTCGCCGGAAGCGCTTGAGAATGCCTTATCTGAAGATCTCAAGCCCAATCAATTCCCCTTCCCCATCTCTCCGCTAAAGTCAGATCGGCATATCGGAAGCGGATTCTTGTTATCCCTGCCCTCACTCACCATATATTCATGGCCAAAATACCTTTTCCTCTTCTCAGGGACCCGGATATTGAAATCACGTTCGACCGACCCATCTTCACCGTTTCAAAATTCGGCAAATCCATCGACCAGATAGAAATGCAGAAGTCACGGGCATATCGTCGGGCAGACATTCTGTACTCTGAGCGAGCCGTTTCTATCTCTTTTACACAACCATCGGCAATGGACCCCACGCGCCTTGAATTACGAGTATCTTCAATCTTGCGAGCCATTAGTTCTGCAGTTGTCGTCCATGTCTCTGATCTGCAAGGTCTTATCCGGGTCCGCTCTCCTTCTCGGCGTGGAACAACTACACCTCAATGCAAAGCGGCCATCAAGTGGGCAGGATGACAGCGAAAGCAAACTATGGCTGGAGATCATTCACCATTTCAGAGGTACAAAATGGGTTCATGTAGCTGGAGAATACCCGACACGCATTGGACTCGCTTTGCAATTATCCAACAAGTGGCGCGAAATTGTGCTACCTTCCTTACAAAAACTCTGCATACAAGAACCTGAACAACACTGTGTGTCTTTTCGGGAGGCCGTATTATCATTTATACACGCACGCCGGCTGTTCGGTAGTTTCATCGGAGTGGAATATGAACGACTACCGAGCAATGTAGCACGCGAAACAGGTATAATGCATACCCAACGCCTGCTTCACACGCTAACTTGTATCAGGGCCCTCACCTCAGCGAGTCCCAATTGTGTCGCTCGACGACGACGTCCTTCTGGACATATTCCGTCTCTACCTGGAGGCCTCTCCAATGTCTTGGCCTACGCTCGTGCACGTGTGCCATAACTGGCGACGGATCGTATTTGCATCACCCCGGAGTCTGCATCTTCAGCTGTGTTGTAAGCACGGAACGCCTGTCTCGAAGACTCTAGATTGCTGGCCTGCGCTACCTATCACCATACAGTACGGAGGGTCTTCGACTCTCGATCCCCCTGTTCCAGAGGACGAGGACAACGTCATAGCCGCACTGAGGCGGTCCGGTCGTGTTAGTTCCATCAGCCTCACCATCACAGAATCGCTCCTCGAAAAGTTTGTCACTATCGAAGAGCCGTTTTCAGAACTAGAAGAGCTTGATCTTCTGTCCCCAGAAAACGTGCAGCTCACCCTGCCCAACGTCTTTCAGTGGGGGCCCCGCCTTCGTGGTCTTCGCTTGACCAGGATTGCCATTCCTGCACTCCAGCGACTTTCTTCTTCTACGAACCTCGTAGATCTCCAACTCCACGAAATCCCTAGTACTGGGTATATTTCCCCAGAAGCGTTCGCGAATGCTTTATCCGGGATGACCAAACTTCGATCACTTTCGTTCCATCTCCTTTCCCTCCCTCCCCACCATAACTTCCTCCGCTTGTTTCCGTCGTCAGGGAAACGCATCGTCCTTCTTTCCCTCACGTGCCTCAAATATCGAGGAACTAGCAGGTACTTCAACAAACTTGTGTCCAGAATAGATGCACCTCATCTAGGAGATCTCGATATTGCGTTTGTTGACCACTCCACGATAGAAATAGAAGCTTCGCAACTTAGCCAATTCATCGACCGGATAGAAATGCAGAGGTTGCCTAACCAAGCAGACGTTTTGTTCTCCCAGAGTGCCATTTCCATCCGCTTTGCTCAGTGGCGCCGCCATCCAGAGATCCCTATACGATTTGTGTTGCGAATATCGTGCAAGCGATTTCCCCTGCAGTTATCTTCCATGGCCCGAATTCTCGCCCAGTTTCCCTACTTCTCATTCCGTGTAAAAGATCTAGGCATTAACGCAACTGAACCATCAGGTGGACGCAACGTAGTCGGTGAACAATGGCTGGGTCTTTTCCACGCATTCGATGGCGCAGAAGACTTTCATGTGGCCAGCGAACTTGCAAAGGATATCTTGCGTGCTTTGCATTCAGATGGTGAGGGACACCCGACTGTGCTCCCTGCTCTGCGAAATCTTCGTATACGGGGGCCTCTGTCGATGTCTGGACCGTTATGGGACGCCGTACAGTCATTCAACACCTCGCGATGGCTGGAGAGCCATCCTGTACAGGTATATGCGGAAAAATACACGTGCCACAGATGCGCTTCCTGTTTCCAAGACGAGAGAGAACTCAAATTTCACCTCAAAAGAAGGCACGGATACCAAATCGTGTGTTCCCATTGCGGCGAGTTCGAGTGGTCGCTGGAAGACAGTCGTCCATTCCGAGAGCACATCGAAAGCGAACACCCTGAAGTCACACAGATCTGTGGACGCATCTCTTCAAGTTCACAATCTTTCAGCGATTCCAGTAGCGGATATATCTTCGAATTCTCTACCACGGTTAAGCCCGGCTTGCGGCCGAATCGCGGCACCGATCGACAACATGAATCGACAATTTCGACACCTCCGATCCCCTCCATAACCCCCGCAGACGCGTAATTGTAGTCTACACACGGCAGACTATTTTTTCTCTCTGTTTTTTGTCTTGTTTGTGTACTTCTTCAAGTTTGTATTTGTTTCTGTTGGGCGGTGGCAGAGTGCGGTTACTATACAAGTTAACAATATTGAGCGATTTTCAATTTCATGCACACGAGGCGTAGCTTTATCGCAGAGGCTAGAGAGCTGCAATGGTTGAGCACAGAGCTTGCATTGCATTACAGCGCATACAGCTCATCATATCCTAGACGACACTCTCGAACAAACGGTTTGAACCAGTTTCGTATACACAAGACGACTAGGAAAAAGTAGCGGTGTCATAGAAGAGCTGCCTGAGGCCGCTGCCCGCTTGCTATGGCACGCCTACCAAAATCAGATTGCGGGATGAAGGGCCCTGTAACGGAACAACAATAGAAATACGAGGTAATTGGGCACCAAAACAATACTTATTCTCACCAAGTGAGGACACGGGACGACAATAGAGGGGCTGATCGCACACCAGTAGAGATGCTCGGGGTAGTTCGAGGCGCAGTTATGTGACCCCCTGGGACCCTTACCGCCAGTAAGACAAGACTTTGAGGTTGCAGGTTATCAGAGGCTCTGGAACCACAGTCTCCGTGGAGGAAGAACTTAGATTGAAGGCTCAGTCAACCCTCAAGCAGAGACGGGGGCGTAGTGATGATACTACTCAGCTGGTAGGAACCAGCGGGGACTGGGATGACCGAAGATTTAAGACTTATGGAAACGTGAGGAAAGCCCGAATAGGTCTCGGCCTATGACAGCATTCCTTACAACGGAAAGACCTGCAAAGCTAACAACAACGCGGAATAGACAAACTCACCGCAAATCTTAAGATTATATTTGCTCCTCCGCCGCTCGTAATGCCCACTGCAAGTAAAATGAGCTGGCTTAGCCTCCCGTGTATCGGGTCGTGTATAGTTAGTTGATACGAGGTACGTACAAATATGGTAGAGTGTCCACCAAGTTCTGACCTCGAGCTTCCTCACCAAGCTCCCCATCATTCCCGGTACCACTGGCAATAGCTCCACGCTGGCGCAGATTTGACGAGCGCCAAGTGTTGTATGGCTGGAAATGAGGATAGGTCGGTATGCTGTCCGAGTCGCTGTGATCGCTTGCCCGTTCCCTCTCCAAAGATTTCTAGATATATGAAGGTGGAAGACACAAGGATTGTAGCTTGTAGGACCAGCTCGGAGACCACCCCAGAACGGAACAAAAGAAAGCTTCGACACGGGCACGTGGTGTTCGGGAGCATTGAGCCGGTCCAGTCGCCGCGGGTAAGTTAGTCGAACATTGCTCGACTTGCTCGGGTACGCCGACCCTCAGCGGCCAAGGGTTACGCGCAACCCTAATTGTTAGTGCCCGTAGCCACGACAACATTACGACGGAGCAATTGTAGAACGTGAGTTGTCAAATTGTCAAACATGACTTGAGCGCAAATCTCCGTTGATCCCGTGTATAGACTCACAATAAGTTTCGTCAAGCTGTTGCCTTCGACCATTGTGTACCGTTGGTACACGGGCACAGCGCCTTTTTTTTATAACTTTGTCTTCTCGCTGTCTTTCCAGCAACACTGATTCGAAGACGTTAAGAGTCGTGGCTGTGCAACGCGTATCGATCCCAACAATGAGACCTCGCCTTGGCCTCTTTTGTTTGCGCTGCAGCACCCAAGACGGCACCTGACAGCTGCATTCACACTGCTCCGTGCAGAAGTTTTGATATTTGTACTGAGCGTGCTGATAAAAGCTGTAGGTATCGGGCCACACATCAAACCACCTCACCAAATATTCGCTCCATCATCTCGTACACTCTATCATCTACGGCACATCGAACAAATGTCTAATCTCGCGCGCACTCCCGAAAGCTACGCCGCATGGCAACGTATCAAGCGCAACCAGGAACTTCTTCCCCATGAGCTACCCTGGGTAGCGTTAGAGAGGGGTTCAGAGGAGCTGGACTTACTAGCCGCTGGTAAGAGTTAACTGTCCAAGTTAGTACCATCGCCCGATACTTACGAGCGCAGACTTGAAGGAGTCCCCAACGCTGGATAAGCTTGAGGCTTTCTTCAAACGAGGACTCGAGCTCTCTAAAATGACTGAGGAGTCCCTCGCGCGGTCCTCGCAGTCAGCCCGCGACCAGGAGTTGTGCAAAGCGGACCTCCGGGCCGCGGAAGAAGTCAACCGCCGTCTCGAAGCCGAAAACCTGCAGCTCATCGAATACGTCCGTAAAAAGGCAATTGTCGTTGCACAGAAACGAGCACTACTCGAGAGGATGCAGCAACAGTACGCGGAGAACGAGCGTGTGATTGCTTCCCTCGGTATTCCGGTTCGTAGAGACAGTCAGGGGCATCCCATCTGTGAGTGTGAAAGGTGTGGCACTGGCACGCAGATATAGCCTAAAGTAATATTTGTCCATACTGTACAGTATACGTAGAGTCCGCTCGATGTCGCTAATCCGTTCAAGCCTATAGCACTTTGAACATATCGATAATACAAATACACCCTGGTGGTAAACGCAATGTCGAGAGGCCTAGTTTGAGTGATGTGCTAAAAAATTGGTTTGCTTTTGCAAACCGAAAGATGTACTCCCCATTGTATCATTTATGTCGAGATCATTCACGCCCAAGTACGTCGCGATTCCTAGGACGCTATCGCTCGAACCAACAAGTTGTCCATGTCGTTGAGATACCCCACCTTCCGTTTGAGAGACCGGTCCTTCTCCAGCATGGTAACGACGGTCGCGAGAAGTCGCGCATGATAGAGCATATTTGTGGGTGGTCTCCATCCACTCTGTCGCGTGACGCACAACTGTAAAACGGTTATTCATCCTGAAGAAGACAATTAGAAAGTAGACATACTTGTTTCGAGGCGATCCTTCTTCATTCCGACGTTTTCACTCTTCGGAACGAACAGGTTCCACAGGGCCGCAATATTCTCCTCGTCCATTTCCCTCTGTCCTTTGAGCCTCTTGGCCGCTTTCTTGTCCGTAGCGTCCCTATTCCTCTTACCCGTTCTGGCGTACTTATGACTATTGAGCACCTTAGCCGCCCCGGTAGTCTCTCCAGGCGGTCCCGTACCCGGTAGCAGTGAGGACGCAGGCGAGATAGCGTTTTGGGGAGGCGGGTGGCCAGCTGTCTGAGAGGGTGCGCCTGTGGCGTCCGATTCGGCGACAGAAAACGGTTCCGGGGATGGCGTCATACTACTAACGCTCACCCAAGAGTCTTGGGAACCGGACGGAGTGGGCAAGTAGCCGCCATCCGTCCCGACTTCCGTAAAACCAGAAAAAATACCCTGTGAACTGGAAGGTGCCAGTGAGAAGCTTGATCGTTCGTCGGGGTGTGGCTGACACATAGCTGGCGCGGTTAGGTGGATGGGGGTATTTAGCCACGGAAGCGTGCCCTGCGTGGCAAGAACGTCTGCTTCGCTGTGGCGCCTAGCAGACCCCTCACGTGCGAGATCAGGTGCTCCGTGCAAAACAGGAGGTGGCTGTACACAGAAGGGGGTGGATACCGGCATGGGCAGAAGGGTAGGGTGCATAGTGCTGGTGCTAGACGGAAGCCTTGAATATCCAGGTGAGACTGCGTTCGCACCAGCCCCCGTTGGCCCACGTCTACCGCGCAGGGTTCGCGTGGGCATCGTGGGTGGTTGAGAAACAGAGGGAGAGCGGGTGGGAATGTGGTGCTGGAATAGAGTTCCCAAGGCATCCGGGCCAGGGAACAACGAATTCCAGTTACCTGAGGTCACTCACGCCTCAGTACTGTAACTAAACAAATAGTAACGTACCCAGAAGAGAGACTTGAGACGCGAGTTGAGGCGTGTGTGAAGGCGCGGGCGAAACCGAGCAGGGGGGACTTGGGGAGTATAGGCTTGTCTCCGGCTCATCGCCTTGAAAACTGACAGAGAATTGCGTGAACATCTGACTAGTATCCTCTTCTAAGTCGGCGCGCCGAAGCGGAAGCGAATCTTGCAGGGGAGGCCCGGCCTGTCCCAGATAAGTGAATGTGGGAGGAGCCGCAACTTCCGCACCTAGCGGCTGCTGAGAACTATTGTAATTTTGCGTCGAGGGATCGTCTTGTCGTTCGTCTTTCGGGGTCATGGCGGTTTCGTACTGAAAATATGATAACGAGTGTAAGTTACTGGATGGATTCATGGTATGAGGGAACAGAGGGGTCATGCGTACTAGCTGGGACCCACGCTATTTTATATTACCAAGAGACTACAAGGACGAACCGTTGGAGAGCGGCAGTCTCATACCTACGTAAGCTTCAGATATGAGGTACCGTGTATGAGACCGATCGTGAGCAAGAGTACAAACCCCAAGGGTATCTGATGGCGTACAGCACTTTTGACATTCGTGAAATATCTTGTCTGTAGGTAGTATACGTCGAGACAGCTAGCATTGTGCCCGGAGATGCCAGTAGTACCGGGTCCAGAGCCCAGAACAAGGAAGACCGGGGAAATACAACGCAACCCAAGTATGGTCGAATGGCCTAGCCCGGTGACCGTCCCTCTATAAGGTGCCGGCTGCGCTTACAGTAAGACGCTCGATAGAAATCTTGGCGCAGAGTGTTACTGTCTTCGCGTTGTGTGTGCTGTACGAGTTGACAATATTGTGTTATATTGATTGTCAACCCGTCATGCACACTGACTCGGAGCGTCCGGGCCGTAACGTTAACTTCGGGGCACACACCAAAGAACTGGAACGGTTGAGCACAAAGCTCGCGCACCACAGTCTATACAGCTTAAAATACATCGCATTCCAGACGACACACTCAACAAAAACAGTTCGAACCAGTTTCGTATACAAAAGATGACTAGACAAAAGTAGCGGAGCTATACTATGTAGAAGAGGTGCCTCTGAGGCCGTTACCCACTTGCTGGCATACCCAGCAATCAGGTTGCAGGATGCAAGGGGCCCTGTAACGGAACAACAATATAAATCCGAGGCAGTTGTGCGCTAAGACAATACTTATTCTTACCAAGCGAGGACACGGAACGACAATAAAGGGGCTGATCGCACCGTTTGACAGTCAGTGGAGGAGGCCAGTGGAAATGCTCGGGGTAGTTCGAGGCGCAAAGTCAAGTAACCCCCTGGAACCCTTACCCACCAGTAAGACAAGACTTCATGATAGCGAGGCAGCAGGTTATCAGAGGCTCTGGAACAACAGACTCGGTGGACGAAGAACTTAGATTGAAGGCTCGGTTAACCCCTCAAGTAGAGACGGGGGCGTAGTGATGATACTACTCAGGTAGGAACCAGCGGTGACTGGGATGACCGAAGATTTAAGACTTGAGGAAAGCCCGAATAGGTCCCGGCCTATGACAGCATTCTTTACGACAGAATGACCGACAAAGCTAACAACAGCGCGGAACAGACAAACTCACCACAAAGCCCAAGAATAGATTTGTTCCTCCGTTGCTCGTAATGCCCACTGCAAGTAAAAATGAGCTGGCTTAACCTCCACGTACCGGGTCGTGTATAGTTAGTTGATACACGAGGTACGTGCAAGCATCCACCAAATTATGGTCTAGCGGCATCTCCGTGGCCTCGAGCTTCCTCACCATGGTCCCCATCATTGCCGGTACTAACATGGGCAGGCTCCACATCGACGGGTTTGTTCGCCCATTGACAGGCGCAGGTGACTGCCAGGAGATGGAAATGGGGATAGGCCGTGCTGTCCGAGTCGCTGTGATCACTTTCCCGTTCCTTCTCCAGCTTGAGTGATTGTTAGATATCGGTAGCTTGTAGGATTCGGCCACCCACAGAACAGAACAAAAGGAAGTCGCCGCGCCCGACAAGGGCACGTGGTGTTCGGGTCTATTGAGCCGGTCCGGTCGCCGTTGGTGTCGAGAACAATGGCTCGGCCCGCGCTCAAGCTGTCCTAACTTAATTGTCAATGCTCGTAGCAAGGCTCGTAGCCACGACAACATTACGACGGAGCAATTGTAGAACGTGGGTTGTCATGATGCATGATGGCTTGAGTGCGAATCTTCGATGTCTCCGAGTGTACGCTCACAATAAGTTCGTCAAGCTGTTTGTTACCTTCGACCACTGTGCACCGTTGACACACTGGCAAGGCGCCATTTTTTTTAAATTCTGTAGTACTGTAAGGGTCGTAACTGTGCAACGCGTGTCGATTTGCAAACCTAACAATGAGACCTCGCCTTGGCCTCTTTTGTTTGCTCTGCAGCACCCAAGGCGGCAGCTGCATTCACACTGCTTAGTGCCGAAGCTTTGATATTTGTACTGAGCGTGTTGATAAAAGCAGTAGGTTTCGAGCTGCCATACATCAAACCACCTCACCGAACATCAACTCCATCATCTCATACACTCTATCACCTACAACACATCCGAGTCGAACAAATGTCCAATCTCGCTCGTACTCCCGAAAGCTACGCCGCATGGCAACGTATCAAGCGCAGCCAGGCACTTCCTCACCATGAGCAACCCTGGGTAATGTTAGAGAAGACTTCAGAGGAGCTGGACCTCTTAGGCGCTGGTAAGAGTTATCCGTCCAAGCCAGTGCCATCTCCCAACACTCACTCGCGCAGACATGGAGGAGTCCCCAACGCTGGAAAAGATCGAGAATTTCTTAAAACGAGGACTCGAACTCTCTGAAATGACCGACCAGTCCCTCGCGCAGTCCTTCCAGTCGGCACGCGACCAGGAGTTGTGCAAAGCCGACATTCGGGCCGCGGAAGAAGTCAACCGCCGTCTCGAAGCCGAAAACCTGCAGCTCATCGAATACGTCCGTAAAAAGGCAATTGTCGTTGCACAGAAACGAGCACTACTCGAGAGGATGCAGCAACAGTACGCAGAGAACGAGCGTCTGATCGTTTCCCTTGGTATTCCTTTTCGTAGAGACAGTGAGGGGCATGCTGTGTGTATTTGCGATAGGTGTAGCATGCAGACATAGCAAGCAATATTTGTCCAGACTGTACAGTATACGTAGAGAGTCCGCTTGTCTCTAGTCCGTTCGCGCATATAGCAGTTTGAACTAATCGATGATAGAAATACACCCGGGAGGTAAACGCAATGTCAAGCCCCTACTATACTACGGAAGGTTGAATAACCTAGTTTGGGCGATGTGCAAATAAAGTGTCGTGTTCTTGCAAAGCGGAAGATGTACTCCCCATCGTATCATTCATGCCGAGATCATTCACGTTCAAGTACGTCGCGAATCCCTGAACGCTATCGTTCAAAGAAACAAGCTGTCCTTGTTCTTGAAATACCCCATCTCCCGTGTGGGAGACCGACCCTTCTCCGGCACGGTGATGACGGTTGAGGGGAATCGCGTATGATAGAACAGACTTTTGATGGGCCTCCATCCACCTCTTCGCATAATCCGCAACTGAAAACATATATTCATCCTGAAAAGACAAATCCGACAGCGGGACATACTTTTTTTGAGGCGATCCTTCTTCATTCCGATGTTTTCGCTCTTCGGAACAAACAGGTTCCACAAAACCGCAATATACTCACCGTCCACTTCTCTCTGCCCTTTGAGCCTCTTGGCCGCTTTCTTGTCCACAGCGTCCCTATTCCTCTTACCCGTTCTGGCGTAATTATTGAGCCCTTTAGCCCCCCCCGGAGTCTCTCCAGGCGGTCCCGTACCCTGTAGCAGTGGGGACGCAGGCGAGATATCGTTTTGGGGATGTGGGTGGCCCGCGGTCTGAGAGGGTGGTACACCTGTGGCGTCCAATTCGGCGACCGAAAACGGTTCTGGGGAGGGCGTCATACTACTAACGCTCACCCAAGAGTCCTCTTGGGAACCGGACGGAGTGGATAGTTGATCAGGCAAGTAGCCGCCGTCCGTCCCGACTTCCGTAAAACCAGCGAAAAGAGCCTGTGAACTGAAAGGTGCCAGTGAGAGGCTCGATCGTTCGTCGGGGTATGGCTGACACATAACTGGCGCGGCTTGGTGAACGGGGGTATATGGCCACGGAAGCGTGCCCTGCACGCCAAGAACGTCTGCTTCGCTGTGGCGCCTAGTAAACCCCTCATGTGCAAGATCAGGTGCTCCATGCAGAACAGGAGGTGGCTGTACACAGAATGGGGTGGATACCGGGGTGGGCAGGGGGGTAGGGTGTATGGCGCTAGACGGAAGCCTTGAATATCCAAGTGAGACTGCTTTCGCACCAGCCCTCGTTGGCCCACGTCTACCGCGCTGGGTTCGCGCGGGCATCATAGATGGTTGAGAAACAGAACGAGAGTGGGTGGGAATGTGATGCTGGAATAGAGTTCCCAAGGCATCGGGCGCTGGGAATGACGAGTTCCAGTTGCCTGAGGTCACTCACGCTTCAGTGCTGTAACTAAACTTGAAAAAAATAGTAACGTACCCGGAAGAGAGACCTGAGACGTGTGTGAAGGCGTGGGCGAAACCGAGCAGGGGGGACTTGGGGGGTATAGGCTTGTCTCCGGTTCATCGCCTTGAAAACTGACAGAGAATTGCGTGAACATCTGACTAGTATCCTCTTCTAAGCTGGCGTGTCCTTGCGGAAGCGAATCTTGCAGGGGAGGCCCGGCCTGCCCAGGATAAGTGAGTATGGGAGGGCCCGCAACTTCCGCACCTGGCGGCTGCTGGGAACTATTGTAATTTTTCGTCGAGAAATTTTCTTGTCGTTCGTCGTTCGGGGTCATGGTTTCGTACTGAAAATGTGATAACGAGTGTAAGTTACTGGATGGATCCATAGTATGAGGGAGCAGAGGGTCTTGCGTACTAGCTGGGACCCACAGAAGCGACGCTATCTTATATTACGAAGAGACTACAAGGACGAACCGTCGGAGAGCGGCAGTCTTATACTTACGTAAGCTCCAGATATCGTGTAAGAGACCGATCGCCAGCAAGAGTACAAGCCCCAAGGGTATCTGACGGCGTACAGCACTTTCGACATTTCTGAAACATCTTGTCTGTAGGTAGTATACGTCGAGACAGCTAACATTGTGCCTGGAGATGCCAGTACCGGGTCCAGAGCCCTGAACAAGGAAGACCGAGGAATACAACGCAACCCAAGTATGGCCGAATAGCCATTGGCCACAGCCATGCTCGCGGAGAAAGGTAGCGGTCAGCAATAAGTCACACCAAGGGCAACGAGGATGTGTCTGAGTCTTCAATAGGCCTAAGCTCAGCAACTGCGTGGCCGTCATTGGTGTTTGAGGCTTGCGTACGAGGACTAATTCAACAACAAGGTGAAATTGTTTTGTTGTGGTGCTGTTTGTGCCGGAGGAAATTGAATTGAATGATCAATGACTTCGCGGAGTTTCGTTTTTCAAATTTGGTGCTCCAATCGTGCGGGTCTTGCCGCGCAGGCAACTTACCACCGCTTGTGCCATGACACTGGCACCCGCTCGAGCATTGACAAGCAGTCAAATTATCCATTATCTTTGTTCCTGGCTTTACTCAGTCCTCACTATTGACCAACGAAGCCTAAAGCGACTATTGAAAAGCTGGTTCTAAGGGTGGTGGCAGTTTAAATGAGTTCCCAAGTACCACTGCCTGCTTCAGCCAAATTTCTTAGGATCGCTCAAACAACTACTCCTTGACCGCTTTTATCATAGTCTCTGCGCTCATGTGAGGCGTACTAACCCCCGACACGATATTCTCACTCTGCCGCAGCTGGGACTGAGGCGCTCGTGAACAACTCGTGACCGTTGCCAAGAGCGAAATGTCGAACATCAGAGTCTGTCTCGACCGAAATAGGTTGCCTTGACACCCGATAACGCTTTTTTCTGTCTTACTGTAATACGCGAGTGCTTTTAACTGATTGATGTGGCAACTTGAAGTAGCCTGCTGTCATGTCATACAAAGTCGCTGGATCAGCTCGCGTCCCCGCCGCAACGCCATTAGCTGCATTTACAGGGAATCGTTGTTCTGGGCCTGTCCCTCGTGCTTGTGCAATCGTGCTTATTCCCACGCATTCTTCCCATCGAGGGGCCATTTCGATGGCATCATTTTTTTATCAAGGAATTAACGCATGGAATTTGGTGTAAGGTATGTAGCCGTGGCACCGATCCGAACCCATGAGACGGATGCAAAAGTGGGGCATGAGATAGTGCTCAGTGACCTCGGTGTTCGATATCCTATCTCGTTCACGTTGAAGCCTTTTTGCCTCGGTCTTCTCTAGGACATTGTTCTGGCATTTTATGACAGCTCAAATGTTTTGTTCTCTCTTGCCGCGTTGACAAACACCTGTTCAGTCTCCTTCGTGGCAAACAGTTTTCTTGGGAAGCCACTTTATTCCATAGCTAGTTATGCGATAAATTGCCGAGTTCAAGTGCCAGGGGAAATGCAAGGGAAACCGTGCTTTTTTAAAAATAAAATAGAATTCAGAATGCATTATTCCAGGATTTATTCTCCAATTTCTCCGAAATGGTTGTTTCGTGAACCCAACACTGGGTCTACTCAGATAGCAGAAGGGTTATGATCGGCCCTATCTGGCGTGCTAGGCTGGGGCCCGTGGTAGTGGCCGGTCTCAGGCGAAACAGGAACAAGCGGCGGTGCCTTAGAGCAACTTGAGGTGTGCACGCGCCCGCCGCCCACTGCATTGCTCTGAAAAATGATAAATTACTGTGAGGACCAACGCGTGCAGTCCGTTGTGTCAATAGCATCCAATAGTTCTGAAAGCAAGTGCACCGAGCCAACTTTACTGTACTTAGACCAATCAGCGGATGTCGGTGTTCGTCGCGTGGCTCGGGCATCATGGCATGTCCGAGCCGACAAGCGCAGAATCATACCCTGCAAAAACAGGCGACTACCGCGCCCCTCGCTTTGTTGTAACCTAACCGCATGAAACACGGGATGTGCGATACCGCCCACGCAGCAACCAAACTCCTTCCCCGACGGCCATCACTTCACCTGCCAGTGCCTCTGGTTCCTAGCGCGCGTCACCCTGGCCCCAAAACTACGAGAAAAGCCATCAAAAGCTTGCCCTGTACCTCCCAGAGTCTCCACAGAACTCGCGCCCCGCCTTCAAACCTGAACTATTTGAACCAACTCAGCCTCGATTAGGGATTTCTCCTGACGGATTCAGCCAATAAGGCTAGTGTACACGCACCTACACGCGTTTCACGCAGGCCAGCCAGTCCATCGTGTATCGCCCCTTATTTCAAAATAAAAAAAACATTATGACATATTCTCACCGCCACAAACCCCGCAATCGTCTCTTCTTCCTTACGGCGCTTTCAAGAAGACATGGTCGCTTCGTCAACCTCAAAGGTCGTGCTCGCGCAGCGCAATCACTACCTGTATTCTGACAACCATTGATCCCTGTCTTCAAGTTCTCAAGATTTTCCCCATGTATATTAGATACCCTTCCTTGCGGCCTCGTCGTATCGCCAATGGATCCCGTCACAGCTCTGCTGAACCCGGTTCTCGGAGATTCCGCGCAGGGCCAGTGTATAGCCAGCCTGGGCTTTGGGCTCGAAATCTCACATTCTCGGTAAGTTATTGGTTTCGGATCGCGTCGACGCGTGACTTGACCTCATATCGCGCTCCCTCGTCGCGTCGCCAATGAACAAAGCCAACCCTTCACCGCTCATAGACTGGCCGTGTGTCCTCGTGCCTCGTTCTGCCTTCGTCCATCGCCGCCCAATATGTTCTCGTCGCCCATTCGTTGAAGCTGTCAAGACGTTTCGCCACCATCAATCGCATTGGGCACGCTACCCC
The DNA here is from genome assembly GCA_024734325.1 of Lactarius hatsudake. Lineage (NCBI taxonomy): Eukaryota > Fungi > Basidiomycota > Agaricomycetes > Russulales > Russulaceae > Lactarius > Lactarius hatsudake. The sequence continues at coordinate 569,218 of JANSJP010000016.1, read as the reverse complement.
TTTGTCTTTGATTACTTCCCTGTAAGTTAGTCTGGGTTCCTGGGGAAACCAAAGCTGGTTACGCTATGCATGATGGTTGCCTGAACATTTCGTCTTTCATACACTTCACGTCATGCGCTGCGTCGCAACTCACACACCGACCACGACAGCGCGTCGCCAGTACAGTATTCTTCGCTGCCAATCTGAATGAAGTCGTTCCTGGCCCCTGAAACAGAAAAGTCCCTGAAAACTCCGCAGGGACCAGAAAGGTTATCGGACAGCGTTCGGGCCAAAGAAGTGTGCCAGTGAGAGAGCACGACTAACCCCCAAATCCCTGATTTGGATACACGCCGCTCCGTAACTTACACTTAATCACGAGAGGTTGAGCTGCCTCTTGGTCACGCAATTTCGACGCATCTCAGGACCCCACTTTGTTATCTAACTAGCAAGTCAAATAATCTCTTGATGGCGCCTCCGCCTAAGTTATGCCGAACACATTACGGTACCTCATGGGTTTATGTTGTTCCTTGCTTCAATGCCCCCTCATTCAGGTGTATTACTAGTATGGCGTAAGTGTTCCGTGTCATCGTTGCTCGTGTAGTGTAATACTGCCGAAACCAATATACCGCTCCGTTCGGCGGCATGTTGTGGATTACTGTAACAAGTATAATAGCAGCATAGTATGATAAATTTATTAGGAAGTTCTACCCGATCATTTAAGGCTCGGAAACGTAAAAGCAGCACCCAGACGAAGGCCCACCGTACCACAACCTTTTATTCCCTTGATTTTCTAAACAAGGGAACGATAATGAATCGCCGATTCCGGTGACGCCGTGACTTGGGACGGGTGCTCTTGAGGTTACCTGGTCACGATCGGCGATATCAAGGGCGATATGATGAATGTGGGCTGGTACAAGTAAGTTTTGATTATGTTGCATCATGAATAGAAGATTTTTGGAAACAGTCGTGTAACGATAACGTCCCTTGATACATAATGGACGAGTGTTCAACGTTCAACGTTCAAATTCAAATTCTATTAACATAGAAGTAGGTACAGCATACGGCACGGAGAGCGAACAATGCAGCGATTTGGGAAAATGAAAATGATGTTATGTTCCTAGACACGGTCGCGTCACTGTGGGACAGCAACAGATCACAATATATTACTGATCCGCTATCCCAAATCCTTGAAACTTAAGAACGCGATTCCACCGACGCTAGAGGCAGGGTGAAGGGAGGTTGCAATATCCCTTTGTCTCGCGAACTGGCCTTAACCAAGGAAGGTAGACAGGGATGTGACGGATGCCATCATGTCACCCGGTCATAACCTCAGATTGCACTGAATACCAGCGGGTCCGCTCGCTGTTACTGTAGAGTTTTGTGTGGTCACTTCTGCGTTTCTGATACGTCTACGGTCATGGCACTGATTCCGGCAGAAGAGTGCTGTTGGCGTGTGAGCACCTAAGGAAGCGCGATCAGCCTAGAATATAAAAACTACGCATCTGAGCCGTACGGGCAATGGATGATGCACTGGCATATCCTGATGACTGCCGAACGTACCCAGGCCAACTTCTGCTATAGTAAGGGTCTGGATGTACGAACCCGAACTAGCAGAGCTGAATAATACACGGTGGTTCCTGCGAGCGTATGGGAAAGCAAGAAATGAGAGGCCGAGTGCAGATAAAATTATCCTTCTATCACGTTAGATCAAGGATATGGGAGGAAAAAAGGTACATATAGGCCATAGGTTTGTGAAAGCAAGTAAACGACAAGGTGAGCAATGGCGCACACAGTCGGAGGAATGGCAGCTTGCCATCCGATGACGATAAGGCGCATGACGCGCTGAAAAAACTCTTTTAGGTGACAGAGGGACTCGAGAAAACGTAGGATTACCCTACGAATGCGTTCTGTATGCACCCGTTTGAGCAAATTTCACAGCCTGAGGTGGTAGACCTCTATGAAGCAAGGTGTGAAGTACATCAGTAGTGTAGGAGTCAGAGACGCACGAATGCTGGTGATACCAATCTCCAAAACTTGCGAAGCGGGTTAGCTCAGTGACGTCTACAAGGCGGTGTCAGGGTGGCCACCGCGAGGGTCACAGGCGCTGAGCGCTGAGCCTCGGATTGGCGCACAAAAATAGGCTGTGTGTTTCAAGGTGTGTTTTCGATCCACGCGAGCTACGTGGCATAGTAGTCAGTAAGTGCTTGGATCAATACGTGTGTAACGAAGCTCACATTATACTCATGTATGACATGATTTCTCCACGTGGCTGCTATGAAGATGCTACTCTGGAATCTGCACATATGGGTAGACAGTCTGGGAATCGCGGACTCGGACTAGCATGACAAGATAGCATACAGGGCGGCTACTGTCACGAACATTGCCAGGGCGAGGAGACCACGAGAGTCACGGCCCACATGGTCGAGAAACGTCGAGAATTGAGAGACGACCAAACCCGTCAGTACTCCCTCGGCGAACAGGCCGATGACCCTTAGGCCCAACAGATCTAATTTGGTCTGACATCGACGGAATGACGTCCAGGTGACGCGCTGAACGGAAGAGCACTGTCTTTACGAGACTCAATTGAATTGAGTGATCTAATTGATTATATGCTGCACCAGTAACCGCAATACCAAGGACTTGTTTTTGTTTGGTGGTGCTAGGATACGGGTTCTCCGCGGGTTGAGCGCTGAGCCTGCGTAACATTGAGGAGTCGAGGGCAGCCTAACCAGATGTCGGCTTTTTATTTATTGTGCCGCATAACGGCATTCAAATGTGTGAACTGAAGAGATGGGCAAGTTCGGTTCTCGGGATTTGGACGAACCACAGACCCTCGGTTCCTTGCTCGGTTCGGGTTCGGGGAGGTGTAGATGCCGAAAGAACAGTCGTCACGTGCGATTGAACAAAACCAGGTAACGAGTTGCGCGAAAGTCGGACAGAAACGACTCGGAGTGCATCATCCCTTATTCATAGACGTAGCATAAAATCCCACTGGTCGTATCCATCACATCGCCTATTGCGACCTCCGGAAACAACCCATCCGCCGGCATCACCGAACTCAGCTGCAACATAGTTATTTCCCAGAACTTAATGGGAAGAAAAGCTTACGTTGAGGAATGGAGGAGCGCCGTTTGGGTACTTGTTGTATGACTCCACGCTTTGGAGAGCTTCGACAGAGCCACCAAAGAAACTCTCGGCATCCATCTGGCTGCGGTGCTGCCAGTCGTACCATAATTTGTCGATCATCTGCCACGGAACAGAGTGATACGTCAGTTTAGGTAGTATCACACAGTGCTCACTGCATGGTGCAGCCAAAAGAGAGGGTCTGGGGCAAGAAAATTAATACACGGTAAAATTGTTCGGAGTGTTTGGGGCATACCATTAGGAGACCATTTGGGACCACGTACGCAATTCGGGGCGTTTTGAGGGCAGTTTCCGGCTAGATCACTAAAAATGTATGGTGTAAGATGTGTTGAAATTAGTCGTGACCAAGAAGCAGCAACTCACGCGTTAACGATTAAGTGCACACCGCTGTGCGGACCCTGATGTATCTGAATTAGGATTCAGCCAAAAAATCATGTCCGTTCTCGCTCACAGCCTCGAGGGCCTTCTGAAACTCTTTGTAGTCTGGGGTTTCTAGGATTTTTTCAACTGCAGGAGCCAGAAATGTCGTGTTGGCTACCAACGAGGGATCCGTGAACACCGCTGGCAGGATGTCGAACGGTCGTAGTGTGAAGTTGCGGCGTACGATGTGAGGCGACGGATATGAGAGATGAAGCTTGCTAAAGCCTCCGTCAGGCACGCTGTAATCGGCCTTCGGGTCCCCCCAGCCGCCGAGTCCGCTTTCGGGGTTTGAGTCCTTCCAGAACGACGATTCGAAAAAATTCGGTGCATCTGCGAATAATGGTTATTTAGGCATTTGGGAGGACTAAGGGGGATGACCTATGGTCCAGTTCCAATATGGCGACACTCCGCGATATCCGCACCTGTACTTGAGAGCTTCTTCGAAAACGTACAAATACCAGCGGTGCCAAGGAAAGAATTCCCCGGTGAAGTGGATCACAGTATTCAAATCCATATGGAGATACACGAAGTCTGTCGAGGAATTAATATCTATCACCTATCACTGGTAAGTAAAAGGGATATGGCGAACCATCATAATAGGAGCTTGATGCGTTGACCGGCGGAATGAGTGATACCGAACGTTTCACCCTGGGAGTTAGAGCGGGGTCATGCGGTAAATGTGACAAGCACTATAATCAACCCTATTGAGACCACGACAATCGTCATGGCGAACCCCACGTACATTAACAGCTTGAATCCATTCCTTTTTTTCTCGTGTTTTAAGTGCTCTCCATTCCTTGCGTACAGCTGGTGTGATGCAGGCCTTCAAGTTCTTTTTGGGAGTGGAAGATGCACCGACTACCGAGAAAAAAACAGCAAGCGAGACCAAGAAGGCGCTAAGAACGAGCATGGCTGCACGAGGAGCGCGAGGTGAAGCTGGCCTATTTATTTCTCGTGACCGGAGAGAATGCCATGGATGTATGAAGCAATGCACCCTAGCCAGTGGAAAGGTGACACATGTTAGCTATTGAATGTCGTCCGACGATCGCGGGTGTCAGCGTGTTGTTTCAGTGACCCTTTTCTAGAGAAGTGAGCATCTGTGCGCCCGAAGCACGGAGAATAGAATCTCGTAGTCCTAGGGTACAGTCCTGCAATCGATCGAACAATGCTCAATTAGAACACGCCGCCAATGCGGGCGGGAAAGACCTACTTCGTAATTTGAGATAATTTCCATATTCTTGATTATCACGATTATCACGGCATGATTATTCGGGATGATGCAATGACTCACGAGGGCACTCGGGGCATTTCTACAAAACTTCAACATACATTTACAGACGCCAGGGAAATCAGAAGGGCCAGGAAAGCTTGTGTCACTCGGCCCTAGGGAAGAGACAAGTACTATGACGCATACTGAAGATGGTAGTGCGCCTGTGTAGTCCACGGCTGCCTTCAAGTTGACAGCTGCACACATGAGAAACCTACTCTTGGCTACCCTCGAGGTTGTTTGCGCCTCTGCCGCCTTTTTTTGAGCGGCCAGCTTCTGTGCTTCACGTCCCTTTGTAGCTGACTCGGAAGGATATTTGCTTTGCAGTTCTCTGTCACGATCCCACTTGCGATGCCAGCACCACTCCAAGATGCCGAAAGAGTATCGAGGGATCAGTTTATCACTGGCTGGACAAACCAAAAAAAAAAAAAGACTTTTAGGGTGTGAATAATAAAGACGATAAGTCGCGTACATGGCGTCGAGAGTATGAAATGCCGGGATTTCGAACTCAGGGGAATACGCGGCCACGTGAGAACTGCGTTGCGTTGTCTCTCACCACTACTTGTTCCTTACTAACTTGTATAACCGCCAGTGAATCTTCACTCGAGTAATGGAAGTTGATCCAGCATCACCAATGGGCCCACAACCTTACACCATCCTTCGAATTAAGCGGAAGCGGAACGAAGAACCTCTGGATGCGTTAGGCAAGCCCTGTCCGTGTCGTCATTCTGCATAGCGTGAATGAAGGCGAAAGCGCAGTCATCGAATCTACCGTACGCAGAAAGAAGCGTGGGGGGCTAGATGTGTTTCAGTTTGCCGAAACCGTGGAGCCCGAGGCTTGGGGTGACCGCTCGAAGGACCTCCAGGTGCGTCTTCGTCGACATTGTTCGTGTTGTCGTTTCAGAGCATTTTTGGTCTCCTAGGACCGCATTTCTGCACTGGAACGAGAACAAGCGTCGAAGGCCGGAACACCACCAGTTCAGGACGACGCTCGTCCCCCACATTCAAGGCGGCCTGACTTGACAAGACAGTATACAGTTGTCCTTGACGATACTTCTCCAACACCCGACCCTGCGTCACCGTGAGAAAGCCACTTTCCCGAGCATTTGCGGCCCCTACTGATTCATCTATGTCAGCCCTTCCGTCCTCGGGGAGGACAAGGCGCAACTCGAATTTAAGTTGTATGACGCAATTCTCACCTCTGATGCGACCTCGGCCGTAGACCCGGAGATGGAGAAGTTTTTACCTCTTCTCCAGGAATACCTCACCAGTGCGTAACCCCCTCATAAAATTGGCCGCCCTGATTCCAGCGAATGTATAGTTCACAACATCAAACCGTCAAATTCCCGTACGTCGAACTCTACTGGTTCCCTCACACCCTCGGGTTCGCGTTCTGCGCCCGTCCCGGTTTCAGCACCAGCACCAATTCCGCCGAGGGATGACCCTGACTACGTCTGGGACGTGTTCTATCATCGTGCGGGATTGACCAATGAATACGATGCCGCCGCAAAAGTTGCGACGTTGTACGTAGACCCTGTCTCCTCTTTCAGTCTGTTGGCCGTGAACTCCTAGCTCGCAGGACGGGTTTACCCAACTCATTAGCAGATGCGTATGCCTCCGCATCCGAATCAGAGGAAGAAGACGAAGCAGATGAGGACTCAAATGGTGCACCGCATTCACATCATCCACAGAGTTTTCATCCCTGACTGCAGGGTCTTTGGACGCACAGCGGAGGAGTACTACAAGAACGACTACCCGGACGAGGAGAGTTCAGCTTATGACACAGAAGACAGTGGTACGTCTTCTCACATATCCCACTACTTTTTGTTTTTCCTCTGGAAGCAGCGACGGTTGGCTATTTACAGACCTCTCCCTGGACGACTCTAACGATTATCACGATTGGCGCTAAAGCGCCACAGCATTCGATCTTTCCCAGAGACGGGATTCTTTTGTGGTAGGCAATTCGTGAGTCTGGCTCTTTGTGCTTCTCGCATTGGGTTTCGTGTAATTAGTCTCAGTCCGGCCAATCGTACATAAAAATGGACCTAGAACTGTGGGCCAGTTAGGTCGACCACGTTGCCGGTCGTGGGGCCGTCGTCTGACTACCGAAACACGAAAAGTGATGTGCTGAGTAGTCTTTTGAGTAGTACCTGGAGTAGTATGTCCAGCAGAAGCTTCACTGCTGCCGCATGAAGGCCGCAGTTGGCAATGTCGAGATTTAGCAGACCGCCCTCTCACCGGCGCGTGGGATGTCTGCCATTCTGCGCTGTAAAGTTGGTCACGGCGCATCCGGTCTGGGCCTATGGCCTACCAGCCGGGATATAAATAGATCCAAGAAAAAAGAAAAAAAAAAGATGGTCACGGCGCCTTTTCCTTCAATCTCTACAACTAGATCAGAAGGACGATACCCTTGACAACACAGACCCAGGCGCAGACCGGCAGCTCGTTGACTAGAGGCTCTTCGTTTTGCCTGATTATACGTACTGTACCCTTCGTACAGTATGGTTGTGGAGGAAATTTTCATCCCTGCAAGCGGCACCAATTAAAAGACAAGGTCACGTGTTTGCGCCAGTGACAAAGGCAGACGACTCTGAACTGCTGCCAGTGTTCGCGGCTGTCCGCAGCTTCTCGTCGTAATTTATTTAGCCCTGGCGTTCCTCTCAAGCTGGGTCACATGGGATGAACCTCATGATCCGAGTCGCGATCTCTACCCACTGGGCCTTGTTTTCATCTTGGAGATTGACCGGCGGAGAGAAAAGTAGGCGTGTGTTGCCTGATAGCATGTCCTCCTTTGGACTGCCAACTAAATTGCTGATAGCGGGGAATTCCTCATTCTGCTAGATGGGTACAAAACAACTCACGACCACTTGCATTTTCCAGGACAGTGTTATTGAAGCCGTGCCCTTGTCTCTACGACCTCTGCCAAGTTGGGTTGGAGGGCGTTCTGTCAATATGTGCCGTGTACCCCGTGGACGTGCTCTAAGTGGGCGCTGTCCGATTATCGGACTGTATCTCTCTTTTATCACTCCTGGACGGACTTGCTGTAATGGTGGTGCCCTATGCGGTGTTTCAGCTCCGCCGTATGCGCATCATCGCTGGTTTACAGGACTGATCTGTACCCCTACACCCACGATTATCGGACGCCACTTGGGCAGGCACAGGAAATTCCACTTCCATTGTAGAGTCAAGTGCAATAAATAGTCTGTATTTTCTGCCCATCAACTTGCATCCCTTCCTCGCATGACCATGCTCGTCCCTAAGGTCGTCGTCGTCGTGTTCGCTATCATTTCGTCCATAATTGGTGCCCTCTCAAAGAAAGCCTGCGAGTGTACCAAGCCATCTGTACGCCGAGAGTGGAGAGCATTTAGTGCCCAGGAGAAAGCGGCATGGATCCGAGCAGTCAATGTGCGTATGAAGCACATGGTACTGACTTGCGCAGTCGCAATGACATCGACTTAGTGCTTATCACATTTGCCACACGACCCCGCTTTGACCGCGACCGTGGATCCTTCCATATCACTCATTCCGCCAATCAACGCGTCGGGCTCCTATTACGATGGTATGTCATTGTTGGTATAACTGGTATTGATCGAAATACTAACGTATTAACAGATTTCGTGTACACGCACATGGATTTGAATACTCGAGTGCGTACAGTAGGTAAACTTTATGATCGCCCCTTGAACTCACGGTGTGCTCTGCCCAGATCCACTTTACCGGACTATTCCTTCCTTGGCACCGCTGGTACGTGTATCTCTTCGAAAATACTCTCAAGAGCAAGTGCGGATACACCGGGGTGTCTCCGTATTGGAATTGGACAATTGGTCGCATCCCTTAGTCTCCGAATGTTCAAAAACTGATGAATCGTAGATGCTCCCGACTTTTTCGAATCTTCGTTTTGGAAAGACTCGAATCCTCAAAGTGGGCTGGGCGGTTGGGGCAATCCGAAAGCCGATTACAGCGTACCTGATGGAGGCTTCAGGAAGCTCCAGCTCTCGTATCCTTCGCCCCATACGGTACGCCGGAACTTCACACTCCAACCATTCGGAGACTTGCCTGCCTCGGTCTCTGTATTCTTTACGGATCCCCTGAAGGAAGCCAACTCATCGTTCCTGGCCGCTGAAATTGAGAAACTCTTGGAGACGCCAGCAGGGGACTACAAGAGCTTTCAAGCCGTATTTGAGGCATTCGAGGTGAGAAGAAAGGTGACTAAATACTAACGTCCTAACTTATGTGTGACACCAGGGCGCACACAGCGCCGTGCACTTGATCGTGGGCGGGTGAGCTACCACTTCATACCCATATGACTTGACCGTTCTCATCCCAAACCTACCTATTTAGCGATTTAGGAGGTACCTGCCCGAAGAACACTCCTTCAAATTGCATCCCAGGACCGACATGGTCCCCTAATGGTAGGACCGCCTACGCCGAATTATTTTCTCCATGAGTTAAATTTTGCGTCCTTCAGATCCCCTCTTTTGGATGCATCATGCCGTAAGTCTCTTATCACGCTCTGCTCGCGTAGTGCTGCTTTCCCTAACGTTACGCTCTGCTTGGTGGCAGATGGTTGATAAGGTATGGTACGATTGGCAGCACCGCAACCCGGAGAGTGCCAAAAGTTTCTTTGGTGGCTCGGTCCAGGCTCTGGAGAGCTTGGACTCATACAATCAGTACCCCAATGGTGCGCCTCCATTCCTCAATGTAAGGTTTCAGTGTTTCACTCTTCGTGTTCTGAGCCTTGGAACTAACTTGAAACCGACTTATATGTGTAAGTTGAGTTCGACGATGCCGGCGGATGGATTATTTTCGGAAGTCACGATCGGGGATGTGATGAATACGACTAGTGGGATTTTATGCTACATCTATGAATAGGGGATGGGCTTGGGGATGGGGTGAATGATAAATTTTAGAGAAGCTACAAAGAAGCTATGATATATCATTTGTCCAAATATACATGGGGGTTCTACTTCTGCTGGCCGCAACTTGCCGATGAGCAACGTATTTGTGACCCTGTGACCCACTCCGTGACCTAATCCTTGTGCATGAAGCGAAACCGTCGTGCGATCCTCGTACCATACAGTGGATCATCCTCAGAGAATGAAGAAGAAATACCGCCACCGCCTCCCCCCGTCAAGAAGCGCAGGCTTCCCGCACTAGCGTCGCACCTCGTGCCTGCGATCCCGCTCGACGACCCGTCGAAGCACCAGGGTCGCACACGCGCAATACCGCATGTCGAAGGCCAGTGGGCCGCACACGTATACGTTTCGCTCGTGCTCCGCGGTGCATTGAGAGGCATCGTCGAGCGTGCTGTGTCCATAGCGCAGCAGGAGGAGGCCGGCGTCCGCCTGCTGGGCGGTGCGGATTCAGACCCCAACCCAGACTCCGTCGCGGCCGTGCGTGAGCTCCACGTATCGCTGACACGGCCGTTCTTCCTGCGCGCTCATCAAAAGGAAGAGATGAAACGTGCCGTGAGGGATGCCGCCAAGGCACATCCTCCGTGAGTCTCTGCGCCATTACACTCCCTCCATCGTCAACTCCACTCCTTTCACATACAGTGGTCTCCTACGCTACCAGGTGAGCTGACGCACGTTCTCGCGTCTTAGATTCACGGCCTCGTTTGCCGCTTTTTCGGATCTCACGAATGACGAGAACACCCGGACCTTTCTTTGCATGGAGGTTGGCGCGGGTCACAGAGAGGTATGTCTCTTCCTTCGGGCGTATGCACCTGTATTCTAAGAACTCGGTGTCATCACCCAGTTACGCGCACTCTCGGATACCTTAACTCCGACCTTACTTTCGTTCCACCAGAAAGAATACTACGAGCAGCCTCGATTCCACGCATCCTTCGCTTGGGTACTCCTCGAGCGTCCGCCCCAACCTACACCGTCCGAAACTCCAGAGCCTCCGACGCCCCTCCCCGCTTCGCCGTCCTTGGAGGATCGCCCGAGCGAAGACAAACGTCTTTTCCCCACTGTTCCGGGTCTACCCGAGACGACAATACCCGCGTTGAATGCCGGCCTAGGCTCCCGGCTTAAGGGTTCGGCTGGAGTTTTCGAAGTAGGGGGAGTACGTATCAGAATTGGAAAGGATGTATTTGGTTGGGAACTATCAGGATAGTATGCTGCCTGCGCTGCGAAATTCGCAGGGGACCTGAAGCCTGAATCAAGGCCTGAATAGGCCTGAATGTCGGACAACGGCCGCACGACCGGCAACTTTGTCGGCCTAACTGACTCACAGCTCTAGGTCCATTTTTATATGCGATTGGCCGGACTGAGACTAATTACACGAAACCCAATGCGAGAAGCACAAAGAGCCAGACTCACGAAATGCCTACCACAAAAGAATCCCGTCTCTGAAAGATCGAATGCTGTGGCGCTTTAGCGCCAATCGTGATAATCGTTAGAGTCGTCCAGGGAGAGGTCTGTAAATAGCCAACCGTCGCTGCTTCCAGAGGAAAAAAAAAAGTAGTGGGATATGTGAGAAGACGTACCACTGTCTTCTGTGTCATAAGCTGAACTCCTCGTCCGGGTAGTCGTTCTTGTAGTACTCCTCCGCTGTGCGTCCAAAAACCCCTGCAGTCAGGGATGAAGACTCTGTGAATGATGTGAATGCGGTGCACCATTTGAGTCCTCATCTGCTTCGTCTTCTTCCTCTGATTCGGATGCGGAGGCATACGCATCTGCTAATGAGTTGGGCAAACCCGTCCTGCGAGCTAGGAGTTCACGGCCAACAGTCTGAAAGAGGAGACAGGGTCTACGTACAACGTCGTAACCTTTGCGGCGGCATCGTATTCATTGGTCAATCCCGCACGATGATAGAACACGTCCCAGACGTAGTCAGGGTCATCCCTTGGCGGAATTGGTGCTGGTGCTGGAACCGGGACGGGCGCAGAACGCGAACCCGAGGGTGTGAGGGAACCAGTAGAGTTCGACGTACGGGAATTTGACGGTTTGATGTTGTGAACTATACATTCGCTGGAATCAGGGCGGCCAATTTTATGACGTGGGTTACGCACTGGTGAGGTATTCCTGGAGAAGAGGTAAAAACTTCACCATCTCCGGGTCTACGGCCGAGGGTCGCATCAGAGGTGAGAATTGCGTCATACAACTTAAATTCGAGTTGCGCCTTGTCCTCCCCGAGGACGGAAGGGCTGACATAGATGAATCAGTAAGAGCCGCAAATGCTCGGGAAGTGGCTTTCTCACGGTGACGCAGGGTCGGGTGTTGGAGAAGTATCGTCAAGGACTACCGTATACTATCTTGACAAGTCAGGCCGCCTTGAATGTGGGGGATGAGCGTCATCATGAACTGGTGGTGTTCCGGCCTTCGACGCTTGTTCTCGTTCCAGTGCCGAGATGCGGTCCTAGGAGACCAAAAATGCTCTGAAACGACAACATGAACAAATGTCGACGAAGACGCACCTGGAGATCATTCAAGCGGTCACCCCAAGCCTCGGGCTTCACGGTTTCGGCAAACTGAAACACATCTAGCCCTCCACGCATCTTTCTGCGTACGGTAGATTCGATGACTGCGCTTTCGCCTTCATTCACGCTATACAGAAGGAAGACACGGACAGGGCTTGCCTAACGCATCCAGTGGTTCTTCGTTCCACCTCCGCTTATAGTAATTCGAAGGATGGTGTAAGGTTGTGGGCCCATTGGTGATGCTGGATCAAGTTCCATTAGTAGAGTTAAGATCTGGCGGTTCTACAGGTTAGTAAGGAACAATAATCGAAGGTGGTGGGGAGTGACAGCCGCAACGCAGTTCTCACGTGGCCGCGTCGCACCATGATTCTCCCGAGTTCGGGTTCCCGGCATTTCATACTCTCGCCGCCATGTACGCGACCTATCATCTTTATTATTCATACTCTGAAGTCTTTTTTTTTTTGTTTTTGTTTGTGCAGCCGGTAATAAACCGATCCCTCAGTCGATCTTTCGGCATCTTGGAGTTGTGCTGGCACTGTGACAGAATTGCCATCAGCAAAAAAGAAGAAAACTTTTAAGTGATTATAAGGTATCATATTGGCCACAAATGGTATAAGTCTCGCCGGAATTATAAGATCTTATCGAGTCATGTCGTTTTGGCAATTTGGTGTAACGCGGCACAATTATTCTCAAGGTTTGTAATGGTTTACAATCGGTTGTCGAGATTATGGTCGCTTTTGTGGGTTCTAAGCACCAATGATCAGTTCTCTGTCTGGCAAATACTTTCAAGAATTATAATATATTTCACACCGGACTAGATACAGTGAATGTAATAATCATATATTCGAAATCCCGGTCCACCATCCTACCACTGTTGGCTACCATCATCGTCATCATCGTCGTGTCGTCCATCCCCACCACCACCATCACTATTGCTGTTGTAACTGTCATGTCGCTGTCATCGCGTGAATGTCGTGGCTGTCTTTGTTATGGGTGTTGGGGTTCAGTGGTCCCCTCGTAGCGGTGGCGACGGACATAAATTGTGGACTGAGAATCAACACAAAAAAAAGATGGAGTGCTCACCACACAGTGGGTTGAATTGATGCGTGCAATTTCAGCACGTATATTCGTCGTCGATTCCTGGTACGTAATACATCATGGAGTCAGTGCTGTCACACGGAAACGGTGAGAAACCGCCACACCCTACCTAGCACCTGTACTCCTGCCGTGGGCCGGAACTGATACGAATGCCAATGGTGTGGCCGAGAATCCACGCGAGGTGGTGGCCTTGGTGATGTCGGCTGTGACCCTGCAATGAGTGAGTACGGTGTAATACCTAAATGGACCGGCACAATTATTTTTTTGTGAACATGCGCGACAGGTCAGGCTAGTCTGTATAAGTATAAGTGAACTCTAGTCAGAGGTTCAAGGAAAAACCTACGAGTGGTAGTGGCGTCCGGGGAGGTAGAGTAAACAGACGACATGTTTGTAGTGGCTGAGGTATCGTGAATGGCTGAGGTGGTGAGAAGTGAGGCCAAGGCAGTTGTGTCGTAGTGAGAGGCCTACAATCAGTGTGAGTACATTGCGAGGTCACATCGACTGAAATTCTTATCTTGGTGGGACTTACACTCGGAGACGGAGACGTACTGGCTGGCTGCCTTGAGTCGTTGTGAGGAAGGACAGCTGGCAGTGGGTTAGGACGTCACCCGTCATGCGGGAATGACAGACGGCAAAGCCACTGTGGCAGATGAAGGTAAGTTGGTGATGGAGGGAAGAGAGATGCGATGGACTTACGACGGTGGCCAGGGAACGAAAATGAACTTACCACTCAGACCAATCAACAGATAGACGTAGACGCGTCGCGCGTCACGGGACCTGTTTGGACCTTCCCAAACAGTATCAAACAATCGGATCGTCTTGTTCGTCTGAGTCAACCCTACCAGTGCTTCCCTTCGAAATACGACGAGATAATCTGTCCATGTCACGCTCATTGCCACCATTGAAGTGCCTTCCTGGGAAAGCTCATCGACGGTGTACACGAGGTGGTGTGCTATGACCTGTGAGTGATCATCCGGCTCTGCTGCGCTCTTTGCCCCATGACGCTGACAAGACGTGCTTCCTCCACTCGCTTCTTGCCCTAGGAATAGCCTCCCAAGGACGGGCTTCATAGCACTGGCATTCTCCATCACCACACTGGCAACAGCTGAAGCCGACGAGCTATGTCAGGCGCCTTTTTTGGCGCTGTCGTGCTTGCCATCTTACCGTGTGGAGCATGCGGCGATGGTGGACAACGCCACTGCAAGAGTGACAACGACGACGACGCAGCTGCGTCGATGCTAGCCACTAGCGGCCTAGGTCTCTGACCATCACAATACCTCGGCCACGCGCAACCCTGGTCGTGGCGACGGCAGTAATGCGAGCAATAACCCGACGACGACGACGATGACGCGGGGTCGGGGGCGGTGCTCACTCAGCCAGCCGCAACCCTGGTGCGCGCTGCGTGTCCGACAATGACAATGATGACACGGCAGCGAACGGCACAGTGTCGACATGGTCCCCAACCCCCGTACGCCACCGACCACGATCAAGACGCAGCAGGGGCAAAGTGGGCCTCCCAACGACGACGATGTGGTGGCAGGGTAGCCCCTCCACCAAGGTGAGACAGCACCTGTGTTCCACGGACGCGACATGAGGGCGACGACGCGGCGGCGGGGGTAACGTGAGCCGCAACTGCGTGCGCTCCCAACCATGGCAATGGCACATGGGTGGGCTCACTAATGTGAGTCGCAATCCCCGTGTACCCCAGTGACGACAATGTGGTGCGGCGCAGGGGGGGCAACGTTAGCCACAATCCCCGTTTGCACCCGACAACGACAGCGCGACGGCGGGGATTCGGAGACGCGCCACGGATGACGACAAAGACACGCCTGCGCGCGATCCCAGTCACGGCGACACAACCTACATCACAGTTACTTTAGTTACTGTACTGTAGCGGACGTCATGTATTTAGCCGGGTTTTGAATACATATCTTGTTGCCTTTATTAATCACTTACTGTAATCTAACAACGCTTACCAGTATTCCAGTATTAGGCCACAAGTATAATCAAAAGTTGGTAAGTGCTTACGAATCGGCCGTGAAATTGTAAGCGCTTGCGACAAGAGCACACGAATTATCTGGAAGTAGTGATTGCCTATAAACGGACATGAGAATTGCAGTAGAATTGCAAACACTTATATTAGGTTATAATTCATGCAAATAATTTGGTATCCCGGCAAGCACCGAAATTTTTTCCTTTTTTTGCTGATGGCTAAGCAAAAATCCTTCAGCTGCGAAGGAACGTGAAGGCGCAGAAGCTGGCCGCTCAAAAGAAGGCGGCAGAGGCGCAAACAACTTTGAGGGCAGCCAAGAGTAGGTTCCCCTTGTGTGCGGCTGTCAAGGCAGCCGTGGACTAGTACGCAGGTGCACCACCCGTCTTCAGTATGAGTAATAGTGCAAGACTACTTTTGCGGGTCCTTGTCTCTTCCTAGGACCGAGTGATACGAGCTTTGGCCCTTCTGATTTCCCTGGTGTCTATAAATGTACGTTGAATTTTTGTAGAAGTGCCCCGAGTGCTCTTGTGGCGTGTTCTAATTGAGCGTTGTCCGATTACCGGACTGTACCCCATCACTTATCGCACCTGGTCGTCTCCCAGGACTAGGATGGTCACTATGATTTTATTCTCCGTGCTTCGAACGCACAGACGCCTAACCTCTCCAGGAAAAAGGTCACATAAACAGTACTCTTACGCCCACGATCGTCGGACGACAGTCATAAGCTTTCCACTGGTTAGGGCTAGGGCTATTGGTCAGATTGTCTCGTGCACACACGGCATTCTCTCCGGTCACGAGCAATAAAAAGGCCAGCTTCACCTCGCACTTCCTCGTGCAGCCATGTTCGTTCTTGGGGCTTTCTTAATCTCGCTTACTATTTTTTTCTCGGTAGTTGGCGCATTTTCTACTCACCAAAAGAAGGCCTGCATCAAGCCAGCTATACGCAAGGAATGGAGGGCACTTAGAACACAAGAGAAAATGGAATGGATTCGAGCTGTTAATGTACGTGAGGCTCACGATAGTGCCGATTTTCGTGATCTCAATAGTGTTGACTATAGTGCTTGTCACATTTACCACACGACCCCGCTCTGACTCCTAAGGTGAACCGTTCAGTGTCACTCATTCCGCCGGTCAATGCGTCAAGCTCCTATTATGATGGTTCGTCATATCTATTTTATCAACCAGTGATAGGCGATAATTTCTCGACAGACTTCGTGTATCTCCACATGGATTTAAATACTGTGATCCACTTCACCGGAGAATTCCTTCCTTGGCACCGCTGGTTTTTGTACGCCTTCGAAGAAACTCTCAAGTCTAGGTGCGGATACCACGGAGTGTCGCCATATTGGGATTGGACCATAGGTCATTTCCCTTAATCCCCCCCAATGTCTAAATACCCATTATTCGCAGACGCACCGAACTTTTTTGAATCGTCCTTTTGGAAGGACTCAAACCCCGAAAGCGGACTCGGCGGTTGGGGGGGACCCGAAGGCCGACTACAGCGTGCCCGACGGAGGCTTTAGGAAGCTTCATCTCTCATATCCGTCGCCTCACATCGTGCGCCGCAACTTCACACTACGACCATTCGACATCCCGCTCGTGGTGTTCACGGATCCCTCGTTGGAAGCCAACACGACATTCCTGGCTCCTGCAGTTGAAAAAATCCTCGAAATCCCAGACTACAAAGGGTTCCAGAAGGCGCTCGAAGCTGTGAGTAAGGAACGGACATGATTGCTGACAGAGTCCTAATCCAGATACATCAGGGTCCACACGGCGCCGTGCACTTAATCGTTAGCGCGTGAGTTACTGTTTCTTGGTCACGACTAATTTCAACACATCTTACACCATACATTTTTAGTGATCTAGCCGGAAACTGCCCACAAAACGCCTCAAATTGCATACCTGGTCCCAAATGGGCTCCTAATGGTATGTCCAAAATCCGCCGAACAATTTCCCAGTGTATTAATTTTCTTGTTCCAGACCCTCTCTTTTGGCTGCATCACGCAGTAAGTTCGTTTGCTTGTGTAATACTACCTAAGCTGACGGATTACTCTGTTCCGCGGCAGATGATCGACAAATTATGGTACGATTGGCAGCACCGCAGCCAGACGAATGCCGAGAGTTTTTTTGGTGGTTCTGTCGAGGCTCTCCAAAGCGTGGAGTCGTACAACAAGTACCCAACCGGTGCTCCTCCATTCCTCAACGTAAGCTTTTACTCTCATTAAGTTCTGGGAAATAACTAATTCGATTTGCATGTAACTTTTGCACGTTGCAGCTGAGTTCGGTGATGCCGGCGGATGGGTTATTTCCGGAGGTCGCGATAGGCGATGTGATGGATACGACCAGTGGGATTTTATGCTACGTCTATGAATAAGGGATGCACCATCGCAGGTGACGTCAGTGCTTTCGGTATTACACCTTCCCGAACCCGCTTCCCTAACCCGAACGGACGGGAATGAACCCGAACCGGGGGTCCAGTTCGGTGGTTCGTCCAGAACCGAACTTTCCCATCACCAGCAGTTCACCGCACAGAGTAAGTCCTCGGTTCACAAACTTGAATAAAAACACAGCTTGAATGCCGTGGTGCACAATAAATAAAATGCCGACATCTAGTCAGGCTGTCCTCGACTCTTCAATGCGATGCGCGCTCACCAGTGCTCACCCCGCGGAGCCCGTATCCTAGCACCAGCGGGCCACACCAAATAAAAATAAAAACAAGTCCCTGGTATTGCCGCGGTTACTGGTGCAGCATATAATCTCAACTAGCTCAATACTCAATTCAACTGAGTCTCTCAAAGACAGTGCTCTTCCGTTCAGCACACCACCTAAACCTGGAATCACCTGGATGTCATTCCATCGATGACAGATCCTTTATCATCGTACCAGAGTAGTCAAGTTGATCTGTTTGGCCCTCGGCCTGTTTGCCGAGGGAGTACTGACGGGTTTTGTCATCTCTCAATTTTCTACGTTTCTCGCAAGGTTTCTCGACCATGTGGGCGGTGACTCTCGTGGTCTCCTCGCCCTGGCAATGTTCATGACAGTAGCCGCCCTGTATGCTATCTTCCGATGCTAGTCCGAGTCCGCGATTCCCAGACTGTCTACCCATATATGCAAATTTCAGACTCGGCGTGGTGTTCACACGTTCACCACGCCAACAGCCGGAATCAGTGCCATGACTGCAGACGTATCAGAAAGAAAGCTCTAACAGCGATAAGGCCAGTACCCAAGACCAAGGGATCTTGCAACCCCCCCTCACCCTACCTCTAACATGGACTCGGAATCGCGCTGGGGATTTGGGATAGCGGATCGGTAATATATTGTGATCTGTTACTGTCCGGGCCTCCCACAGTGGCCTAACCGTGTCTCGGAACTTAAGAACATAACATCATTTTCATTTTCAAGTTCCCAAATCGCTGCATTGTTTGCTCTCTGTGCGAATTTGAACGTTGAACGTTGAACCCTCGTCCATTATGTATCAAGGGACGTTATCCATCTTCAACGAGGTGCACGCCTCTCTAATCTTGTGTTTGGCCAGCTCGGTGACCTTGGCCTTGATCATGGTTGGGCTGTGCTCGCCTGAGCGCTGTGAGGTTTCCGTTTCCACTTGGACGGCATTAGAAGTGCGAAGCCTCTGCTAAACCGCGACGACTAATGATAAAGATGCGTGGCAAATAGTGAAGAGTCATACGTTGCTCATCCTCGTCATTATTTGGTGGTGGAAGACAGTCGTGAGTACTCGGGAACCGACATTGCCAGGCCTACAAAAAAGCCCTGTTTCATCAATGCAATCTTGATGATGGCCGCTCTACGCCGGCATCATAGAGCGTAGTCTTTGAGTGAGCGAACGAATGAGGCGGCACGTGCTCGTTCCCTAAGCTCTCGGCTGATTCAAGGGACCAAAACATTTTTATTTCGCCTGCCCTGCACGCCCAGTAATTACCCAGATCGACGATGAGGCCTCGGTGAGGCTCCATGCTTTCCATCAAGCTTTCCATGCTTCATCAGCTCGCTCCGGGAGGGTCCGCCCGCCCGTTGCAATCTCGCCTAACCGGCCTAACCCCTCATCGAGCTCATCCCCGATCGAGAAGCACTTCGTACTTCCGCCAGCTATTTTTTTCCACCACCTATTTTAATGCACAAGAGCTAGTACACTTCTCGCACCATGCGCCATCCCCATTCCTCCCGGTGCCATACCGAACCTAGAACGGAGAGTAAGGCAGTGACGACAAGCACCGAGACGCCCTACGCCACGAGTGCCTGTCCATCCATCGTCACCATCCCCTTCCGCGCCATGCCCTCAAAGTTTGGCATGTATTGAGCGTGTGCAGCCACCTGGTCACGTCGCTCAGCACCGCCGGATCGGAATATTCATCGTCCTTATTCGCATCGCCGTTCCCTGCGGCCTCACCTGTCCCGGGATTGCCGCCACCCATACCAAGGAAGTACGGCCGCGCGAGCTGCGCCATAATGAGGCCGTTCGACGTTCCACGAGAGTCAGAAAACCTAGTCTGAGCGGACGACTCATCCCTGAAGTCTGCCAACGTAGCATGCTGACGCGCTGCTGTGGCCACTGTGTTCCTCATTCAGCACAGAACCAGGCGGATTAAATACAAAAGAAAGTCAGTACGTATGTCAGAGCCCAGGTGGGTAACTGAATAAGTAAGGGGTAATATAAGTGCTAGTGGGATAGCAATGGAACGCGAAGCAGGGGAAACGACGCAGGGAGTCAAAATACGGGAACGAGGTATGTGGCAATTTAAAGTACGAGGGACCTGAGAGGCATTGTGGCTGAGGCGATGCCTCTCAGGGCTCTGGGTCCATCAGCACTCGGGCTGGCCTTACAACGTTCTATTGACTGAGTGACTGTCGCCCCGCCGCCGGCCTTATGCCAATTCCAGTGATCCGCCGTCTTGAACGCTGCTGGGGTCAAACCAGAGTTCCATGTCTCCAAGTGAGCCAGGAAAATCAAAATCGCCACCGCCGTTTGTAAACATCTCAGACATATCAAGAGGAAGATCGGGCATGGGAACAGGACCAAGTTGAACCGGCGCCTTGAGCTTGGTGAAGGGTCCAAAGATATCTAAGGCGTGTAGTTCATTGCACTGGGTGCCGTGACTGCCAGAATAGGATCGTAAGGCAGGATTCGAGATAAATGTACCGTTGTGTGCGACTTCAGGGTGTTTGCTTGCGAGGTGTTCTCTGAATCGGTCATCGTACCCCGGCTTACACTCGAAGTCGCCACAATAGGTGCACACGAGTAGGTATGAGTGCTCGTCTAAAAGGTGGCTTTTGAGTTCTTGCTGCTCTTTGAAAATGGAAACACAGATGTGGCACGAGTATTCTCGCACATACAACTCTACGGGACAGCCAGAGAGCCATCGCGAAGTGACGAATGACTGTACAGCATCCCACACCGGCCCATCTGCAATGATCGTCGGCTCGATTCGAAGGTTGCGCAGAGCAGGGAGCACCGGTGTGTCGGTTCTGTGCACCCCATCTGCTGGACGCAGAGCACTCAAGACGTCCATCATGTTCCTCTGACCGCCAGCTACACGAAAGTCTTTTGCGCCGCCGAATGCGCAGATAAGATCCAGCCATTGTCCACCCACGTAATTCTGTCCACTTAGTTGGCCGGTCGTATTGACACCTAGATTTTCTACACGGAATAGGAGAGGGGGGAAAAGGTTGCAAATTTGAGTCATCGAGGACAACTGCCAAGTGTAACTGCTCGCGGGATATTTGTAATTCGACCCTAGTAGGAGCTCCTGGCTTGGAGAAACAGATGGAAATGAAACCCGCGGTGGCTCGAACATTTGCTTCGCTGAGCGACGTCTGCATTTCTATCTGCCCAATGAATCGGCCAAGATGCGAGGTATCCATTGTGGATTGGCTAAAAAATGTGAGAGAGATATCCCTGAGACAAGGTGCATCGATTTCAGCTACGAAGTTGTCCAAGTAATTGCTGGGTCCTCGATATTTGAGGTATGTGAGAGCAGGGAGAACAACGTGTTTCCCTGACTGCGGAGGCAAGCCAAGGGCGTCTTGGTCGGAGAAAGGAACGAAACGTAGTGAAAGTGTTTCAAGTTGGGTCATCCCCGATAAGGTATCAACGAGCGCGTCTGGGAGAAAATACCCAGCATCTGGAATTTCGTCGAGCTGGAGATCTACGAGACCCGTGGAAGAATGAAGGAGCTGCGGGAGGGAAAGAATGGTGATGCTAGTCAAGTGTAGAGTACGGAGGCGTGTGCCGCACTGAAAGGCGGTGGGGAGAGTCAGCTGCACGTTTCCTAGAGACATAAGAGCAAGTTCTTCTAGTTCTGAAAATGGCTCAGAGATCGTGAAAAGACTCGCCAGGAGCGAGTTTGTGACGGTGAGGCTGATGGAGCTAACACGATCAGACTGTTTGAGTGCAGCTACGATATTCTCCTCGCCCTCGTAGGCTAGAGAATCTCCGAATAAGGGACGACGGAAGGGACGCCTTCTGTGAGCTTCGTAGTTTACGACGAGAGGGAAGGGTGGCCAATACTGCAAAGTCTTCAAGATAGGCGTCCTGTGCGTGCAGTAGAGTCGAAGATGCAGAGCCAGCGGAGATCCCAGAACGATCTGTCGCCACCTTCGGCATACATGCGTAAGCGTAGGCCAAAGTTGCGGAGAGGCATTCTGGTGATGACGAAATATGTCCAGAACGACGTCATCGGAGAGCATCTCGGTCGTGACCTGCTGAGAAAAAGGTCCCACTCCAAGCACATTAGTGCGCGATAAAAAACTGGCGATAAACAAACGCTGTACCTGTTCCGCCGATTCCATTGGTCGACGGTTGTTCAAATTCCACTCCTATAAACTGACCCGAGAGCCGGCGCGAGTGCACGAATGATACTACGGCATCCTGCAAAGGCGCGTGATGCGGTTCAGGCTCCTGTATGCAGAGTTTATGCAGGGCTGGTAGCACGGTTTCGCGCAGCATGTCGGAGTGTTGCAAAGCGAGCACGATGTCTGTCGAGATCTCGCCAGCTACACGAAACCATTTCGTGCCTCTGAATGAGCGGATGAGCTCTAGCCATTGTTCAGTACAATCCGGCCTACTTGATAGTCGCGTCGCTGTGATACGTAGATCTTCCATGTAAAAAGGGCGAGCGGAAAAATAATTGCAGATCACTGCAACCATGGAGAACAGCTGCCGGCTCAATGGCTCGCCGCATGCTTGCAATTTAAGACACGTAGGAGCTGGCTCGGTTAAGGAGATTGAGACGGAACGATCAGAGAAGAGGATATCTGCTTGACGATGTGATTGCTGCATCTTCGTCCGGTCAATGAATTCACAAAGACTTGAAGCATCGAATATGGGCTCATCGAGGGTTGTAATTTTAATATCCCCGAGAAGAGGAGCGTCGATCCTGGTCAAATAGCCTTCCAAATACTTGGTGATTCCTCGTAAGTCAAGGTGGGTGAGAGAAGGGAGGAAAACGTATTCCACGGACGATGAGGGTACGAGACTTGCAGTGGGAAGGAAGTGGAGTGAAAGTGCTCGAAGCTGGGTCATCTGGGACAAGGCGTTTGCAAGTGCCTCTAGTGGGAGGTACGCAACCTCGTGAAGCTGAAGGTCCACGAGTTTCCTGGAAGAATAAAGAAGCTGGGGGAGTGGGGGAAAGGTGACCCTAGTAAAGTGGAGACCACGGAGTCGTGGGCACCACCGAAATGTGCTGGGTAGGGTCAGCCGCATGCCAACTTGATCTTGAGACAAAACAACGAGGTATTCCAGTTGGGATAAAGGCCCCTCGATTGCGAAAAGCTTTTCCCGGAGCGAGCTTGTGATGGTGAGGCTAATAGAGCTAATACGATCAGACTGTTTCAGTGCGACTATGACATTGTCCTCGTCCTCAGGAGTAGGGGGATCGAGCGCCGGAGATCCCCCGTATTCCATGACGATAGGTAAGGCTGGCCAGCAATCTAAGATCTCCAAAACAGGTGTTCCAGGGGTGCAGAACAGTCGAAGGTGTAGAGCCCATTGAGACGCGAACACGATATGTCTCCACTTGCGACATACGTGCACAAGCCTGGGCCAAAATCGTGGAGAGGCGTCCATATAATAACGAAATACGTTTAGAAGTACTTCATCGGAAAGCCTCCCGATCGCGACTTGTCGAAGAAGTGAAAAGTTAGCGAGTGGCGCAGGCACTGGCGGAAGATATACCTATCCTAGGGCATTCGCTGGGCGCG
Organism: Lactarius hatsudake; assembly: GCA_024734325.1. Taxonomy (NCBI): domain Eukaryota; kingdom Fungi; phylum Basidiomycota; class Agaricomycetes; order Russulales; family Russulaceae; genus Lactarius; species Lactarius hatsudake. The sequence goes on along the minus strand of JANSJP010000016.1, from coordinate 545,677 downwards.
GGAGCGGGTTGAAGCGGCAATGTGAGTCGGGCACTGGCACATCGGTGGGGAGATCCGCGACATTAATTGTCACTACACACGGTAGAGCACTGAAAGAGCTAGAGCACTTACTTTGGGGGGTACATGAGACCCGGGGGATAAATCGATAACGAAGGGGGCAGCAATTGCTGTGCATCCTCCAGCTCGGGTTCATGGACACGCAGGAGCGAAGTTCCCACGCCGTCTAATTGGCTGAACAAGGTTTGGGGTGAGCTTCCTCATGGCAGTAAGTTACACGCGGCAGCTACGTGCCCATCGTAGTGCTATACACACAGTCACTGTCACGGTACAGTGGACTATTGCTAGTAATCCACTGGCACTTAGACGGTGAAGGCGGTGGTCATCGGTTCTGACAAGAACAGAGCCAGATTTACCAACTAGATAGTTACAGATTTGTTGTAATTTGGAGGGGCCCTTAGAAGTTTTGAAGACCAGTGGACATTCGCTGCTGGTGCGCTGACCCACCATGCATCTGGTATGTCATGCATGACTTGTAGAAGGCTGCATGAGGCTCCGCTCGGACACGTCCAAAGGGGCATACTAGTACCTTTCTGTCCCCCTTTTAATATCACATTAGATGCCGTTCTCACCGCCACATCAACACCAACTGAATCGTCTCGCCGAGTCTCTTCTCTTTGACGCTTTCAGGAGGAGACGGTAGCGCCAGCGTAAAATTTAGGCAGCACAAATCCCTCCCTCTAGTTTTCGAGCCTGGCCCTTGAGGGTCCCGTGCAGAGCCAGATGGAAGCCACCCTTGCTAGTGTAGACCCCAACTCTTCCGGACTCAAACCTGCCTTCCTTGATTCCCTTCAAGTTCAACAAGCTCCCCCCATACCTTTGTTCCCACACCAGTACCAATTTAAACTGTCACTCGCTTGCCTTTGCACCACCTCTTCTTCCCTTTCTCCGGATACCCCCTCAGGCTAACGCCGTCAGCGAGCAAACCGATGGCTCCGCTATCATTGCCCAACAGCGGGTCAAACCCGAAGTCAGTAACGCCCCGCACGGCATCTAAGCGCCAGCTCACCTGGCCAGGTCGCAGAGCACGATAAATCCCCTCCACTAGATTTATCCGCAGAGCACCAACATTCCCAGCCTCGCAGGCGGCTAGTATGCCTTTCGCTCCCTGCACCAGATAGTTGCCGCACAGACGCTCCCACCTGGGTCATTGGCGACAGCTGAGCTAGCGCTGAAAACGCACTCATACGTCGATGGCCCACAAGAACGCCTCTGATCCTCGCGCGCTGGGCACGCCCGAGGCGCTGCTACTCGTGGCCCAGATCGCCGCCGCCGGAGGGGGATTCGGACAGCTTGCGCTTGGCATCGTTGCGGGCCCCGGTGGGTCCTAGACCAGTGACCGTCTGTATATGAAGGGTAAACCCGCGATATGCATTATCATATACAGATTATCATATACAGGACTGGTCACGAGCACAGTGGGCGGGTCCTAGCCGGGGCCGGAGGACGGTGAGCCTTGCCTCGGCAGTTTGAGGGACCGCCAATGGTAGCGTGATCCCCAACGTTGTGGTGTGTCGGGGCTTGCTTAACCGGAAGAGCAGCATCGAACGTTGCAGCGACGCGTGCGAGGCCGGTGGCTATAGTCTGGCAGGCGTGGAGTTTGCACAATAATGCTGTACGTGTTTCGCTTCGTCTCTTTGATTAACTTTCCCCTCTTGAACAAACTTCGCTCATCAAGCGTGTGATAATAATATCAATAATGGTGGCGCGCAGATAGATACAAAGAATTGTTTGTTGGCTTGTTCGGGGAATAGCTCTGATTCAGCCTCTGAGATCTGTGATGGAGCTAACAATCTCGTCACGTACGTAGCTGACTATTAGCGTTTTGGGCCCTTGCTTCGTATGGAAAAGTAGAAGGGATAGCGGTAGACCGGGGACCGCTCGCTCTATGGGGGTGCCGGCTGCGCAAGGACCGCTCGAACCTCCAGTCGCTTGCCAGTGCGACACCCTCAAAAATCCTCATTTGAACGGCTGGTTACCAGTCTAGGATAGCGGATGTTTACAGTGTTGCAAGTACCATGGTCCGTGACATAGCTAACTATGCTTCATCTACTGCACCGACCTCCCCTCCCCGGAATCTGCGTATATTGCGCAGCACACAATAACTTGAACGGACGCGGTCACCGCACTGGCATAGCAATGGGACCACAGATGGCCGCAGTTCATACGGCGCTAAAAATGCGGTCGTAGTCGAAGGTGATTGGGTACTGTAAGTACTCCATGGCAACGCCCTTGTATATGGTACAGCAGTACAGTAGTGAAAAAAACGCTAGATTTTACGTATTGAGCTCACAGCGCGGTCCGGTCCCACGGGCCTTCACACTAGAGCCCACTAACTGATTGCATGGTCTGGAAGATAGTTCACGTCAAACGGGGCCCGCGCAAAAAAAAAGCCCAACACGTACGAAAGGAGATGCCGTGGGACGGTCCAGGATGCCAAGTTCCTCAGGAGAGAACGGCATTCGCGGAACGATGAGTGCTCGCAATGGGATCAACAACAAGATGATGACAGGGAACCCGACCGCGGCTGGTACCGCGAAGCATAAGAATGAGTCAGCCCGGGTACTCGTTTCATGGCAAAGCAGGCAACGCACCTATGGTCTGCGTGATGGCAAAGGTCGCGCCGAACGCGACGAGCTGTAGCGCGACGAAGAGCAGGACGCGCGACTTGCGCACGCGGCGGAGCGGCTCGCTCGACGGCGTTAGCGTGCGGTCCGTGAGGAAGTAGAGGATTTTCAGAGTGATGCCGTTCCCCGAGAGCTCGTCGAGGCCCATATACCAGCTGAAAAAAAAAACCAAAAAGCGACACGATTTAGCAGCCCTCCCGACAGATCGACGAAAGCGTCACGCACAATAGGCCCACGATCACGCCTCCGTGGCGTATAGCGTGTCAGTGTACAGAAGGAGCGGGGGAGGAAACGGCGTATTCACCCTGGGGTACCAGATTCAGGACGTGCAAGAATGGCCCGGTAAGCAGCACGAGACAGAGCGAGCCCTGCGCGAGGTTCGACACGCGCTGCTCGACCACAGCGACGGGCACCTCGCGTGGCTGCTCGTTGATGCCGTCACGGGGCTCCTCGTTGTCCGTGGCTTTTGGCGCGAGGCCATGCACGAGAAGCGCGCGTGTGTGAATCGGCGCCTGAGGGATGAGCCCGTTCGGCGCGGGCACGCCGAGCAGGCCCGCGAGGAACGTGGTCACACCGAGCAGCGCAAAGTCGTAATGGAAGCCTGCAGGCTTGCGCAAGGGGAACTGGGAGCCCTGCGCGATCAACGACTGTGCGCCGCGCCGCGGCAAATTCGTCAGAGAAGGATCGAGGGGAACGGGGAAGGAGACATACGGAGACGTTGTGGTCGAAGAAGAAGAGCACCCAGAGGAGGATCCCGAACGGAAGTGCGAGCGCGACCCACTTCCCGTCGAGCTGCCAGAAGCGCACGAGCCACGAGCGGCCGTGTGACGGCTGGAACGCCGGGCCGACGGGGAGCGTCAACGGGCGGGCGGTGTGGATGCTGCCCCAGTACGCGATGGCGGAGGACGCCACGAGTGCGAGCGGCATACCGTAATCGGCACAGAAGCGGCGCACGTGCCTGTGGAAGAGCACGGATTGGGAAAGACATTTGAAGAGGAAGGCGGTGACAAGCATGAGGAGCGCCAGGATGATGGAGGTGAGCGCACCAGCGGGCGAGGAAGCAGGGTCGTCGAACTGGTACGTGAGGACTTGTATGCCGAATTGGAGGTATGTCCAGGCCACGTAGAAGCCAAAGGCTTCGCAGGAGAAGAGAGTGACATACTTCAAGAAGTTGCACCCTACAGTAATAGAAGATCGTGTCAATACTTGTATCGCACCAACTCGACGCTAGACAGACAATTAAGGGCGGCCGTGATCCAGTGGAAGATTGCTCCCCATAAGTAGACCCAGCCAATGAAATGTAGGTAATCAGGTGAGTCGGTCCGACCTTCGAGGATTTTAAATATGGTCTGGTTCAGGACGGAAATAGGGCCTTGGACGTTTGAGACAATGCGTAGACGCTGCGGCAATTGACAGACCTGTTACGCCGGCGACGCACAGAGGCTGAGCTCCGAAGACAGAAAAAACAAAAGACGCCATGAAGGAGGAGAGCAGGACCTCGGATACGCCGTATTGACCCGTGACCACCGTCAAGTGTAGAGAAAACGCTATTCCGGGGAGAACGCTGACATTACGATGGTTTAAAGTGACACGTTTGAGCCAAGAGACGGGATGCGGGGAACACAAAACGGAAAAAGGAAAAGTCCGGAGAAAAAACAAACGAAGCTCACTTGGCAAAGACGATAAGGGCAGTCGCAGGGAGAACTCTATAATTCCAGGCATCCGTCCAGTCGCTCCAGTACCACGGAGCGCGGGCACGTATGTCCCGCACGATGCCAGCACCAACGTTCACCGGGAGCCACGTCCGCAAGCGAGATACGATCGCAATCCGTGAAGCGCTATGATGCCTATGGGATGTCGGCCTTGCAGAAGTGTACGTCGCCGATGCGGGGGGATTCGTAGCGCCTTTCTCCTCGCCTCCGCCGCGCGAGCTCGGCGCAGTGATTGGGAGTATGGTCGGGGACACTGGAGGTTCACGCGCAAAGTCAGGGTGCTTTTCGTCCGCGTTGGACATGGTGGGAGGTGGTGCAACTGAGTTAAGCGGTGCTCGACGCCATGGAACGGCCTTGGCTTGAAGGGCTGCCAGCTGCCGCGGGCCCCAGAAAAAAATTATTCGCGCTGACGTCACCAACATAACTGACCTCCCAATTCGTGGTACTACCGCTATCCTTATTCATAGACTCGCGACGCGAGAAAGAGCCCTCGACGTTTTGCACGAGGCAACCCTTTGGAAGAACAAAATAAAGTGAACTATGCGTCGTCAACCAAAAAAACTGTAATTGATAAGACACTCACGTGAGTTGTGTGGAGATCCCAGTGGAGTATCAGTCATAACGCTAAACATCGAAATGATCCGAAACTTCCTCGGGAGAAACACTATCAATATTTTACGAGGGACGGCAGTGTAGCACAGATGGTTTGCATCGCTTACTCGTGCTCATCACCAGTGAGCGCCGGAGTAAGCCGTGGCGACGCATCCGAGTCCTCACCCCCAACGGCGGTGAGTAGAAGTATGCACCGTTCAGGCGATAATGGTAAGTTAATCTAGTACTGTAGTATAAAAGCCCAAGATTGAGAATCGGGGCGGCGACGTTGCTCCTTAACCACATGTTGAACTAAGCGCTACAAATACAGCTAGCCGCCGTGATAAGACAGTAGAAGTAAGGTGGCGGTGAGTGGTTTAGTCGATGACTTTTCGAATAGAAGAAAAGAGTAGGGTGGTCCATACTTTTGCCCCGAGTTGCCCGCGGTGTTCAGACGGTGCAAGGTGCTATCGAAAACCGCGTTTAGCGCGCAAAAATAGAGGTCGGTTTGTCATGGGCAAAACCGGCTTGGAGTACTGTATATCCCCGGGCAAGCGCTACTTTTTGTCCGATACCACTTCGGGAATGCGGAGCGAACCAATGGGGTGCCGCGTAATTACCACGACCGATCAAAATGATCCGGATGGATCTGTCCTGCAGATGACAACGACAACGACCACTGCTGCTCGTCGCTGCTGGCGGCGCGAGTTGAAAAGATCCATCTATGCTCCCATCTCACAAAACGGAAACCCCAATCTGGGCGACGAAGCAAACTGCCGCGAAGGTAACTATGATACAATCGGTCGTCTCGCGGCGAGTCCTCGCCAAGAGCCGCCTGGGCGCCCACACGATACAAGTAGAACCCCCTAACCCATTGCATAAATTTCACTCAGGGGCGAGCGTCGTGAAGCGCCTACTTGTTGAAAAAAAAACGGGGGTACTGTACTGACGCTGGCCGGGCGTTTGGCTTTGAGTCGAAGATTGCGCCGTGCCCTGGGACCTGCAGCGCCGCGACGATGAGTCCTGTGCGCGAATCGCGCACGCTGCAGGGCGTAGTCGACGTGTGCTTCGGCTGCGCGCGCGATACCGTTCTCGGACGTGCCCACCGAAGCGCAGTGTACCAATTGCGGAAGAGCACAGCGCCGAGGGAAGGGAACTCATAGAAAAGCAGGCTGCCGCGCACAGCGAGCATGCCCTGCGCGCGCATGACGGGGGACTCCGGGGCGGGCACGAGGGTGAGAGGGCCAGGTCCTGTGCCGTCAAGGAGTGTTAGTGGGTAGCACGTTGTGCAGAAGTGGCCCGGTGGAGGCCGCGAAGGGCGCGACAAGGTACGAGGTCAGGCGACGTTACCGTGATCGGCGCAGAACCGGTGCATGTGCTGTGGAAGAATAAACTGTTGGAACCAGCAGCACCAGCCAGTGGAAGACGGTAGATATACAGTACGCAACAATTTGGAGAATCTGATGACGGTGATAAGGCCATAGATATCGGATCACGGATTTCTGACCGAGGGACCTGTTACGCCATCAATACCAGGGGCTGGGCCCCAAACACGGAGAAGGTGAACGTGGTCATAAAACAGGAAAGTGAATGTCACGCCATATTTCCGTCTCAATCAGGTGTAACAGGAACCTGATCATGATTTACACTAGGGATGCGCCCGAAAGCCTCCTCACTCGGACTATTTCCATAGCGTCCATCAATGATAGCGTCTGTCTAATCACTCTGATACCGGGCGCACGAGCATGGTCATTGTACAGTCATCACGCATGGGTTAATAGGGTACCCTGTACCGTATGCAAGGTATTGCAATCGATCGAGTGTCGCGGTCATCCAGTAGATTATTCCTTTTGAATCGGGGTGCCTTACGCAGCTGACCCAGTGATTGCTGCTGCGGATCTACTGGTGTCAACATGGACTTGGTCCTTGTCTAGGATGTGAGTCCATGGTCTGGCGTCTCGCATGTGGTGCTTCTCAGCCGTAGTGTCACAGATATATCCCGGGCCGGGGGACACCGGGAGAAAGTAGAAATTCAAATTACCGAATCGGACACGCTTTTCCCCACACTAGTGGGCCCTGTATTTGCAAGCCAGCGAGCCACTCTTGGCGTGGTACTTATGAGGCCTTCGTGCTCTCCCCCTCCTCCCTTTCAACCTTCCCGCTTGCCTTGACACACCCCACTATGGCGACCCATGATTCCCAAGATACCTCTTTCCTGCAGAGGGCCCGCCGGTTCTTTCTAATCCTCGGTGGCATTTATGTCTTCCTGGTTGCACTCGGGACGACCCCTTTCGTGCAAAGAAAGTAAGCTAATTCCGCTCATCTCTTTCGGCGCCGCATTAACAGCTGGTCCTCTGACCACCTTTAGCCTCCTCTACATGCACAACCTCAGACTTCCTCCCTTTGCCCAATATGACACGCCGGAGAAGTACGACCTCGCGCGTGAGTTTTCACTCCTCTAATGGCAGGGTCGTGTTCTAAAGCCCACTTTCATCTCACCCTACTTTTCCACTCATGCATGCGCACGACCAGCTTTTAAAACGCACAATGTGCGCATCCACACTGCCGACAACGAGACGCTCGGTGCCTGGCTCACCTTCTCGGATCCGTTCTACACCGCGAATAAGGCGTCCCTCCTTGCATCCCCCTCCTCTTCTCCGGACCCCTCGTCGCCCGTCCCTACCACCGACGTCGACGCGTACATCCGCAACGCTCTCCGCACGCACCCGACGGTGCTCTTCCTGCACGGCAACGGCGGCACGCGGGCGCTGCGCTCCCGCGTGCAGCACTACCAGGCGTTCGCATCACGCCTGCATGCAAACGTGCTCGCACTGGACTACCGTGGCTTCGCGGACTCGACCGGCGTGCCGAGCGAGGCGGGCCTGTCGCTCGACGCGCTTGCCGCGTGGGACTGGCTGCGCGCGCACGGTGCTGCACCCGAGAACGTACTTGTCGTCGGGAATAGCCTCGGCACCGGCGTCGCAGTACAGTTCGCCAGCGCGCTGCAGGAGCTGGAGCACGGAGAGAAGCCCCAGCGCCCGCGCGGGGTTGTGTTGCTAGCGCCGTTCAGCAGTATCGAGACGCTGCTTGATACGTATTTTATTATGGGACTCATACCGCTGCTCGCCCCGCTCCGCATATTCCCTTTCGTCTCCAGTGAGTCTTTCCTTACTCGCTATAGTACAGTAGTCGCTTTGCGGTTTCGTACCTCGGGTCCGACAAAGCTCACACGAGCAACAAAGTGGCGCATGAATGCAAATACCAAAAAAGGATAAATGACAACCGCTGACCCGATGCCTTCTGATAGATTTCGTAAAACGCTTTTTAGTCCACCGCTTCGATTCCCTCTCCAAGATCGTGGTAAGTCCCGGCCCTTCCGCATCCCTGTTTCCCGTGAGTACTGTGCTGATAATCATCGTGCGGCTGCAGTCCCTGAAGGTCCCGCTGCTGATCGTGCACTCAGAGGACGACTGGGACATCCCGCACGTGCATTCGGAGACGCTCTTCGACGCCTTCCTCGAGCCGCACCTGCCCACACTCCCGGAGTTCACCGCTGCGATGGCCGGCGCGTCGGAAGAGGTCGCGAAGCGCATGACGGTGCTCGCGCACGAGCGTGCGGCGCTGCGGACAGAGCTCGTCGCCGTGCGCGATATGGCGCGCGTTGGGCGCGCGGAGGTGTTCGCGCGGAACGCGGCACACGGAGAGGTCGTCTTTCTTCGCACGCGGTGGGGCGGACATGAGAGAATCGGGCTCGTGGAGGGCGTGCAGGATTACATGGTCGGAAATGTTCCGCTTGGGCTGATTGATACTTTACTTGTCCTGCATTTTTTCTTTTGTTTTTTTACACGGTAATACACACGCGTTTATTTATTTTTGTTTGTTTGTAAGAGTCGGGTCGTCACCACTGGACTCGGTTGGCGGTTGGCGTGTGCACAGTGGGCTTTTTCTTGGCAGATGACAGCATATATCGCGCAGAAGTATCCTGTAACAGCTAAGGCTAGAACAAATAAAATTGATGACTAGACGGGTATTGTAGGGGTTCCGCTGGACCAATATGTACCTTCCTTTGTAACCAGCATAAGACCTGCCTTGCGCCCAGGCGACTAGAGCCACCCGATAGGTTACTAGCATCAACCGCGATGGCCGTTTGTCCACCAACGCCTTGGCTCGGATCAACGTATTTTCAATGTAGTACCCGACTTCGTGAGCGAGGCTGTTAAGTTTGCAGTTTGCAGGGTGCTAATTAAGCACCCTAGCGCTTCCACTCGGATTCCCTTGCAGATTCCCCGCGCCCCTCTGTCAGACCATCTGACAGATCGAGGAATCGTAGTACGGGCGGCTGTGCTGTATTTTGTGCTCACACGACCACCCCTATCACACGACCAAGTAAAATGACTCAGATGGTATGTGGCGACATACGTAACTGGTCACATGTATGCGGTCGCAGAAACCACGCAAATGCCCTTGCGTCCTGGTCCCTGCGCTTGCGCCACTCCCACTTGTTTTCCAACGAAAATTTCCAGCGGAATATTGCTTCTCCTACCACTGCGCTCGTTTTGCTACGCACTGTTTCCATATGCATCCTGGCCCTCCCGGCGATGTCCCTTGTATGTTTCGACAGGCCACGAGTAGTAGCGTACCATATCCTCAGGCACAGTGACACCGGCGAGTCCGTCGAGCTCTGCTCTAGGGTGATCGCCCCAATGTACTGATATGCCTTATCGACGTATCTGTGATTCTCTGTCATCCGATTCGGCGCTTCATGTCCCTTGTCGTGTCCCCCGGTCTCTCCGCGTTGGGCCACAACACAACTTCGCCGGCACTAGCCATTGGTACGAATGTGTACAGCATCAAGGAAAGAAGCGCAGTGGTGTCCGGGCGCTGTGAGCTTCACGCTGTTCTATCAGATACACCCTGACAAGGTGGTGTGTTTGTTTGGCTTCGGAAAGGGCCCTGGGCCCCCAAACGTCATGCGTCTTCTGTTTTTCTCTTGGGCGCCTGCCAGGGTGAACTGGCAAAAAAGGCGTCATCAGGTCGTGTGCTACCAGTGGCCTCGCGGTCGTCCAGTCGTCCATCTTTCAAATTCGATCGACAGCTGCTGTTGTTTTCCACGCTACAGAACGGGGGACCAAACAGATGTCGCGGTACCTGGACCGGGCTTCCTCCCCCTCTTTCCATGGTCCGCGCTTGCTAGGTTGCGTGGCGTCTTCTGGACTTTCTATGCTTGTTCGCTTTCTCGGCTCCAGGAACGTATAGTAGTAGGGTACTAATAAGCCCCCAACGCTGCGCGCGAGCTCTCGGATCCTCACCTTCTTTCTATTTCTCCCCCACTTCTCGCATCCACGCATACACCTAACCGTTTTTACATATCATCGCAACATAGATGACGGCGGTGATCCAAGTCCCTCTTACTGAACGCCTGGGCTTCCTCTACAAGGCTCGCAATCTTTGTATGGTCCTTGGTGGTATCTATGCACTCTTGGTCGTGCTCGGAACGACGCCATTTGCGCAGGGACAGTAGGTTTCGTGCCCTATTCTTTGCAGGCGCCAATTTAAAAAAACTGGTCGTGTGACACTCAGACTTATCTTTATGCACAATCTCAAGTTCCCATTTTTTGCGCAATATGACATGCCGGAAAAGTACGATCTCGCCCGTAAGCATTCATCGTTCCACAGAACAACTGAGCTCGCAAAATAATAATTTTCGAACTGCAGCGTTCAAAACGCACAATGTTCCCATTCACACGGCCGATAACGAGACCCTCGGCGCTTGGTTCACCTTCGCGGACCCATTCTACGCCACACACAAGGCACACCTGCTCGGTCTCTCCGGCAGGCCCACCTCAAATCTCTCGTCGCCCCGCTCACCTCGCGCGACGACCATATTCGCGCAGCACTACGTGCGCACCCGACGATCCTGTTCCTGCACGGAACGACCGGGACGCGCGCGATGCGCATCCGCGTACAGCACTACCTCGCCTTCGCAGCACGCCTGCGTGCAAACGTTCTCGCGCCAGACTACCGCGGCTTCGCAGACTCGACCGGCACGCCGAGCGAGGCGGGCGTCGTGCTCGACGCGCGCGCCGCGTGGGACTGGCTGCGCGTGCGTGGCGCTGCACCCGCGAGCGTGCTCGTCGTCGGGAGCAGCCTTGGTACTGGCGTCGCGGTACAGTTTGCTAGCGCACTGGAGGAAGAGGCTGCGCGCGCGGAAGACGCCGGAGACGGGGATAGGAAGACGAAGAGCGGTGTTACGGGATGGATGCACCCGGCACCCCCCGCGGTCCGCGAGAGACCGCGTGGCGTGGTGCTCCTCTCCCCGTTCAGCAAGCTCGAGACGCTCCTCGATACGTACTATATCCTCGGGCTCGTACCGCTGTTCGCGCCGCTCCGGACGATCCCTTATCTCGCCAGTGAGTGTCTCTTATCTCAAATCGCGGTCACACGAGCAAAAAAAATTGACTAGCTTGTGGGCGCCAAAATAGATTTCATCAAGGGGTTTATGATTCACCGGTTTGATTCGCTCGCCAAAGTCGTGGTACGTGTTCTCCTCATCCCTCCTTTCTAAGGTTTCCTCCCACGGCTCCCAAGAGGTTCGTCCCCTTCTGGGGACGATGGATTGCATTTTCCCACCGTGAGGCGATCACACCCCTATGTCTCGCCAACATTTGTGGGTGTCTCGGGGTGTTCGGCCAGTTTCGTTTGATGCGACAGGCAACACAGTACCGCACGCTAACGTACGGCCTCCTTGTCTTGTTGCAGAGTCTGAAGGCGCCGCTGCTGATCGTGCACGCGGAGGACGACCTCGACATCCCGGTGTGGCACGCGCAGATGCTCTTCGACGCGTTCCTGGAGAAGCACATGCCAGCGCTGCCGGAGATAACGCCGGAGATGACAGCGGTGATGGCGCCGCCGGGCGAGGTGGCGGAGAGCGTCGCGGCGTTAATGCAGGAGCGCGCGGAGCGGCGGCGCCAGCTGGTGCGCGTGCACGAGATGGAGCGCGTTGGGCGCGTGAAGGTGTTCTCGAAGGACCGGGCGGACGGCGAGGTCGTGTTCTTGCATACGTGGTGGGGCGCGCACGACGTCGGGCTCGTAGAGGGCGTGCAGGATTTCATGGCGGAGATGTTCGACATGGACACCTCTTCGGCACGCAAGTCGATCTAGATCACCTGGTTAGACAACCATTACCTCGCAATTTGGCAACGTTGCTGGCGAGTAGAGCAGCACATCCGAGCTTGCATCCGAGGCTACGTGATTGCTGCCGAATTTAAAATTGGTTCGTTTCCTCATCGAGGAATGCGTCTCATCCATTGGCACGGAAAGAATCCCACGGAGTGTATACCAGGGAAGAGCTGCGCGCCCTCGATTCAAAAAAAAAAAAAGAAGAGCTGCTTGCCTCAGATGCGTAACAAACAGCGATGGCCCTGGTAGTCCGCCGGCGGAACGACCAAGGGAACTTGAACGACCATTGCCACAAGGTCCTCGCTTCCACCATGAGCGAGTTTAGCAGACTACCTAACAAGCTCTTCCTCGAGTCACTACCAAGAGCTAACTGTTCGACTCCTGACCCACTTCGACGCTCCCCATCTGCCACCACGCCGACCTCCTTAGCCGCTGCTCAGCGCCGTGCCAGTGCAGGTGGCGTTTACAGCTGCACAGCATCTTGGCTCGTACACGACCAATCGACTGACACAAGGACCAACGTGCTCGGCCCTCCATTGTCACCCGGCCGTGCCACCTCCTGCCTTACGCTTGGCGTCATGACTCTCACGCCAGACAAGGTTATCCGTCGTGGGCACCATGACCGGACATAAGCCTGGGCAGGAACAAGAACCCAACCTCGCTGCCGCAGCGTCGCTCTTCGTGCCCATCGTTCCTCGTACTATCCTTGCAGACCTTGTGCGCGGACGTGTTGCGTGCTGAGATTCCTGATTTTTCATCACCGGACGGAACCGCCTCAGGCCCGGTGTGGTTTGTGATGCGCACCTCTGTCTCCTGAGTCTCCTCACCTTCCATTCTCCACATATTCCCCAATTCTTTGGTGCGCTGTTTGCGATATTCAGTTGATCTAACTAGTACTTATCCACGATGCGTTTAGACTCGGAGAGGTGGCATTTCGGTGCACCACAAATCTTTCTGGAATCTGTATCACGTCACACAAACGTACGCTCATGCCTGCCACGGCGCATTGACCCCTCTCTGTGTTACTCCACGCTTCTCAACGCGCTACACAGCACTCCCGACAGCACTCGGTACCGCTCCCGTCTCTTTCGCACCCCCCCCGCCGCGGCTGCCGCATGCAATAGCTCTAACCTTGGCCCACTATATTTCTACGAAATGCTTGGAAAAGAATGTAAGATACTGCGATACCGTTTACCTGGGGTGATACAAATGGCAACTCAGGTGGACTGCTCATTCTCACAGTAACTCGAATGCACATACAAAACGGCGTCGTGTAGATAACTCATCGACACCAACACTAGAATATTTCTTCAGGGCTTTTTTTACGCTCGGGAGGTGTCTACCGTGCAAAGATGCCTTTGCCTCACCCGGGAGGCAGAGACGCAGGGAAAATCAGCAATCATGCTTGCGTCTCCGGAGTCAGTCACAACGAGGTCGTAAATTGGCGATGACTGTGACAGGAGACTCTCACCTTTTGCTGGGGCTGATGGGGGAACCAAGATTAGGTTCCCTACTTTATCCCCTGGGCTGATCAACGGTCAACCAGAATTCTGGAGCTAGTGGCTCATGAAAACCTCAACAAGAGCAACTACTACTTGTAGAAGCCAGCGTCCGCCACAGGGTCTGACAGACTCTGACTAGGCTAGGAGAGTCGAAGGAGACCAATGACCTATAAAAGATTACAGAGTGTGTAAACAATATGGTACATACGAATGGTTCTCGCATATGAGGGTGGCCACTAATAATAATACCGTGGTAGCGCGACGGCTTTGCTATCCAACCTCAGGAAGGGAAGGAACAAGGGAAGGAAACAAGACCGAGCAGAAGCAGGACCGAGCACGTGATAACTTATATCCGATGAATCTCAACCAACTTCGGCTGTACTTGGTTGGTGGTGGGCAGTGTCAACGTAAGTTGATTACAATAAGATCGGAACGCCTTGCAAAACACAATAAGGTAAAGTACCTTTTTATATGCTATTTTCCAAAAGCCAAAGACAATAAGGTGCGAGCGACCACAATAAGGTGCAACTCCTACCATAAGTGAGCGCGACGCATGCGAACATGGATTTAAAGACTAGCATAACACTCCCTCAAAAGAGTCCCTTATAAGTCAAGTAACTAGCTCTCAGACCTCCTGCTCGTCTCTGTACGGCAAGTTCAAATGGAAAATCAATGGCCCGTTCCACCCACAGACCCCCAATACCATCACGGGGTACGACAACCAATTATGTTTGTTACATCCGTTCATTTCAGTGCCTTATCTCCAGATCCCACCTACCACGGATCGTCCAGGTCCCACTTTCCAACCGAACGTGCCTACCTACCAAAGGGGTGAAGATAATATCGTTCAGAATTGTTCCTGTCCGCGGTGTTCCAAGGTACAGCACACTCAAGCTGGTCCATCTACCTGGTACTCCGTTGAACAACAGGATCCAAGGAATTTTGGCGTAAGTAGCCCTTCCGGTGACGATGCTGCCCCACTGCTGATCGTACCTTCTTTCCTAAGGATGTTGTTGCTCCGTACCATGTAAATCAAGACCAAGACGTCGTCGACAATCGCGATACTGCCATGGTCGCACCTGCTCACTCGCGGGCACAGTTCGCCCCTCCAAATACTGGCGTACGTGTAAATATTGTCCTCACACATACATGTCTGAGGTCTTGACGTAGCGGGCTCCAGATAACTATGTACCTGCCCAAGAGAGAGCGGGCCCTTCGAACATCGGGCTGCTCCAGGCTCCGACACTCGACACGTCGATCGCAGAGAGTCGAAGGCGTCTAGCGAGCCGCTACCTCAACAACGCCGACGCACACGTAAGCATGATCCGCCTGGAACCGGGCGCATCTGGTCAATTCCAAGTCATTATCACGCTTGAAATGACCAATGTATTCTAAGGCCACGAGACGAAGATACTGAGGGGCTATTCCATTGGAAGTTGTGGTGCCAGTTTTATGTTGCTTTGCCCTGTTGCTTTGTTGCTTTGCTCTGACATAGCACGTTTTTGTTGACTTGTACTTCGCTTTTCCCAAGTCACCGTTTTCATGAAGATTAGATATTTGAGCGTGTTTGTTGCAGACGGTAAAACATGAGAGGCGGGAATAGGCACAGACAGATTGGAGGATGGACGCCTCCAGGTAATACCGCTTGCATCGTGACTAACATTGTATGAGCACACGGGGGTGTATCTGAGCTCTCATTAAGAGAGAGAACCACTTCCGGCGGTACAGCCCGCGCAACCGGTGTGGGAGAGGGAGCAGGGATTGGAGATTGGGGACTGGGCAACAAGCTACTTCGTAGGGTGCAAGAGTTGGCCGGTCTCTGCCTGAGCGACGACGGACTCGCGCCCGCCGCCTGTATCTCCACGTTATTGTAATCCATACTATTAATTACTGCTGTACCCCAGCACTCTGAAAACGCGTACCGTACCGAAGTTGCTCATACAAGGACTGTGATAATATGAACGGACGCATGCCTAAGAGAGTAGGAATCATCATCATTGGTCTCTTCGTACCCAGGCCTTGTTGATCTCACCATCTAACGGACTTGGCTGATCCTCCTCTATCTACCAGTAGTCCGTTTCATCCTCATTATATCCATCACCGTCACCATCTGAATCCGAGTTGTCCCATACCTCGTCATCACTCACTGCATTGTCGACAAATTGGTCGTAGTCAAAGTCGTAGTCTTCGTCAACGTCTTCGTCTGCCCTAGAACTGTCCAAGTCGTCTTCAACGAAAAGGCCACGAGCCACCACAGAGAGACTCGTTCGTGCCCTTTCCTCGACGGTTTTCAAGTTTTCGGGACCTAGGACGTCAACCACAATTTCACTGAGCAGCTCGATTGCACGACTAGTCGCCAAGCACGCGCGTAAGTCGAGCGTCTCCAAGGGAACCCCCTGCTCCACGCGCATCATAAGTGCGTCGCACAGACGGAGTGTCCTGCGCGCACTTAGTGCGGTGTCGACCAGGATGAGATTTGTCAGCGATGGGAGTAGCGGACATTCGCGTTCCCCAGTGCCCTCTAGCAGCATCTCCGTGAATCCACGCGCTGCAGGGGCTTCCAGACACAACTGCTGGAGCAGGGGCCATCTCGGTGCTTGGCGGAGCCAGGATTGCGTGTTGAGGGGACTTGTGCGGACTCGTGAGGTAAATGTCACGAGGCTGTCCATGGGGAGGGCCGTCATCGCAGCTTCGAAGACTTCCGCAGGGATCCCAGGGAACCATTCCTTGTTCGCGACAGAGAACGTTACACGTGCGGAAGGCTCGGACTGTGCGACATAATGGGCTCGGTCCATACATCCATGCTGGTGTACGTTTTATTATTGGAGACGAGCACACTCTGTAGAGGTTGGGTATCCTGAGGTCCGTGGGCATGTCGAGCAACATATGGGAGGACTTCTTGCACGTCGCTGCCGTCTCGGCTACAAGATGATGTCATGCAGCCCAGGTGAGTGAGAGCCGGTAGGAGGATATGAGCGAGTGTGAGCCCACAATCTCTCACAGAGCCGGAGATACTTAAGAGTGCAAGGGAGGCGAGTGTGACGGTACGTTCGACGCCATGGGGGAGTAAGGCACCAGGAGGAGCAATCGGGGAGGCCGAGTGAAGGTGAAGCGTCTTCAGTTGATGCATTTCATCCAGAGCATCCAACCAATCTGAGAGGCTCGGCCTCGCATCCCTGGACGCCATGTGTATCTCGAGGAATCTGAGGCCCTTCAGGAGTGGTGACTTCCAACTGATGTCGCATTTGTGTAGCTGGAGGTGAGAGAGCCTAGGAGCGGTGCCATCGAAAAGGGTGTCGGGGATGAATACTTGTGTCGATATTGGGCTATTCCAGTGTTCATCACTGAACAGTGAAAAGTATTCGAGGGTAGGAGCAGGTGATACAAGCCCTTCGAGTGTTTTGCGAAGATGGAAGTGTTCTGCGCTAATGGCGAGGTGGCATATATGGGAGACACGCGCCTGGAGATCTTTTTGGAATTCACAAAATCGAGCATCGTCCCACCGACCGATGGAAACCCTTGCCTCCAAATGTAAGGGTGCTGACTTCGCCCGCGCGAGGACCCCAGCCGCGCCAGCCGAAGTCAGGGTGGTGAAATCGACGTGACTCCAGAAGAGTGGTTGGCTGAGTGCAATCTCGCGCCAGTGGTGACAAACATGGGCTACGCGTAACCATGCCAGGTGGTCAGGCCTTTGGCCTAGCATAGCAAGGGGTGATAGCGAGGGTGATGGTGAGGTGGGCAAAAAGGAGAATACGGTGGCGATGACCTCGGTAGGGAGAGACGAGATAGGTGTGAGTGCGTTACGGCGAAGCTTCAATGCTCGAATGGACGCTTCCAACAACTTGATTTCGGCATCGATGGCTTGCTGTTGGTACTCCCGAGAATTTGCCTGGCTTGGGTCCATCGAATAGTCAACGGTGGCCGGGCACGGTTCCAAGCGCGCTTCCAAGAGATTCCGTCACATTATATAAGCACCAGCGGTTTTTGTACTAACCAAAGTAAGTGGCAGCTCGATGGGCTTGGGAGTCAACGTAATACAGCCGGACCAGCAACCAGCAAAATCATCAGGTTTACCGGATATCTCAGCAACCAGATTTTTCTGGAGAAAACTAATAGATTCAAACTCGGATAGGCTGAAAATCATTTCAGATCAACTTAGACAACTTCTAAGACAAGAAGTTCCGAGTCACGACTTGGTTCACGACTAACTTTACTCTCTTGGACTCTTGAATGTAAACAAACATCCAGTGCTCCCTTCTGCGCATCTCAGCTGCATGCTATCCTAGATCGCAAAGACGCCTAGAATAAAAATGGGGAAAAAAGACTTCACAGATGCGTTGCTTGACGATATTATGTCTCAGCTCTGGGGCGAAGGGTTTTGGCCATATTCCAGTGATGTCACATACCCGAGAGTGAACTGGGCGGCCGACGCGACAGATGAGGAAGCGCAGGAGGGTGAGCACGAGCCGCTTTAAATTGAATATATGCAGCGATCCTACCCGGCAAAAACCGGATCAACTAACTTACCCGTGCAGGCAGGTTACTGTACTATCACGTACGGGCTATTGCAATTGCACAACCTAGTGCGACTTTCAAAGATTGGGATAGATCGCTGCTTTCCCGACATCCTTTGAGCCCAAAAATATTACACTATGTACAGTGGGTTGTGTAGATACAGGATCAGCAAAAAAAGGGGGAATCAATTGGTGACTGCGAAGGGAAAGTAAACAAAAAAGTAGGGAAGTCGTTTTCGAGAGGTTTTTGTGCGTGCAGATCCCAACGATCTTCCAGAAAATTTTAAGATCTGCCAAGCTAGGGTGTTAGGGCATATAAAGAAGACTCCCTATGACGATTTTGGACTCACCAGGCTGATGCGATCAACTTGTGGAAGGGAAAAACGTGAAAACCGTCCCAGAGGGTGACAGAGACGTGATGCAAATTCAAACTCCTTTAGAAGACGGGTCAGCATTCTCGGAACAGAAAGAATTGCCGACCGCTTACCCGCTTGCCGTATGCTGCCAATCGTGTGACTATTCGTGACAAAAAGTTGCAGATGTGCGTGCAAACTCGGATGTATTCCGAACCCTCAAATAAAATAGAAACAAATACAAAAAAATCTTCAGAGGATGTAAAATACCATTGGCTATGAGTATGTACAATGTTTAGTAGCTACGACAAGTTGTTGAGACTCCAGAAGCACTTTAGTGTTTTTGGTGCAATAGCCCGTACGTGATAGTACTGCATGGCGAGAAAAAAAATGAGAACCTGAGTCAGACCTCGGTGGCCTTAACTCACGGCATTTGCCGTTACCCACAACCAACCGCGCATACTATATGAACTAAGGTTCCTATTGTCTGGGCATTCAATGATTTCCATCGTTCCACAGAACAACTGAGTTCGCAAATAATATTTGAACTGCAGCGTTCAAAATACACAATGTTCACATTCACACTGGCACGGCCGATAACGGGACCTTGGCGCTTGGTTCACCTTCGCGGACCCATTCCACAAGGCACCTACTTGGTCTCTCCTGCGGGTCTGATCTCTTGTCCCCACTCGACTCGCGCGACGACCTGATCCATGCGGCATTACGTGCGCTTCCGACAATCCCGTTCCTACACGGAACGGCCGGGGCGCGCACGATGCGCATCCGGGTACAGCACTACCTCGCCTTCGCAACGCGCCTGCGCGCCAACGTTCTCGTGCCCAACTATCACGGCTTCGCAGACTCGGCCGGCACGCCGAGCAAGGCCGGCGTCGTGCTCGACGCGCGCCGTGCGGGATTGGCTCCGCGTGCGCGGCGCTGCACCTGCGAGCGTGCTCATCATCGGGAGCGGCCTTGGCACTGGCGTCGCGGTGCAGTTCGCTAGCGCACTGGAGGAGGAGGCCGACGCCAGAGACAAGAAGACGAGGAGTGGTGTTACGGGCTGGGTGCAAGCGGTCCGTGAGAGACTGCGTGGCATGGTGTTCCTCTCCCCGTTCAACGAGCTCGAGACGCTCCTCGATACATACTACATCCTCGGGCTCGTTGCACCGTTCACGCTACTCCGGACGATTGCTTATCTCGCCAGTGAGTGTCCCTTATCTCAAGTCGCGGTCACACGAACAAAAAGAAATTAAGTGGTTTGCTTGTGGGCGGCGGGCGCCGAATAAAAAGATTTCATCAGGGGGTTTATGATCCACCGATTTGATTCGCTCGCCAAAGTTGTCATACGTACTCTTCTCGTCCTCCCTTTTTACGGCTTCCCGTTTCCCAAGAGGGAGAGAGGGTTCGTGCCTTCTGGGGACGATGCATTGCGGTTTCCCATCGCGAGGCGATCACACCCCTATGTCTCGCCAGCATGTCCCTCATGTGGGTGTCCGGCCAGTTTCGTTCGATGCGACGACAGGCACACAGTACCGCACGCTAACGTACGACCTCCTTGTCTTGTTGCAGAGTCTGAAGGCGCCGCTGCTAATCGTGCACGCGGAGGATGACCTTGATATCCCGGTGTGGCACGCGCAGATGCCCTTCGACGCGTTCTGGAAAAAACACTTGCCGGCGTTGCCAGAGATAATGCGTGAGATGACAGCGGTGATGGCGCGATCGGACGAGGCGGTGGAGAGCGTCGCCGCGGCGGGAACTCGTGCCTGTGCGCGAGATGGGGCGCGTCGGGCGCGTGAAGGTTTTCTTGAAGGACCATGCGGATGGCGAGGTCGTATTCTTGCATATGTGGTGGGGTGCGCACGATGTCGGGCTCGTAGAAGGCGTACAGGATTTCATGGCGGAGATGTTCGAGATGAACACCTCGGTACGTAAATCGCCTAGTTAGGCGGTAATTATCTCACGATTTTGCAACGTTGCCAACGAGTATCTGTTGTGAATTTAAGATTGGTTTGTTTCCTCGTCCAGGAAACACCCACCTGCTCGGAATGCGTCTCGTCTACGGATTCTGCGCGCTGAGGAAGGCGAGGAGGGGAACAAACACCCAGTGTGAATAAGTGGTAAAGAAAGTGGTAAAGGTCGGGCCAGATGCGTAGAGAATGGGCTAAAGCGCGAAGCGCTTCTCAGTCGAAAACGAGGGGGTTCTGTGGCCGAGACGAGGTCGCGACGGGTGGTCACCGAGGGTGGGCTCCCCGGCGCGACTCGATGTGCATCGGATAGAATCGAGGACCTCATCATCGATCTTATTAATTACAGGGCGTGGTAGGGCAGGCGAAATAAAATGACTTCCGGTTTTCAAACCGGTTAGAAAAATGGGTGGAGAGGTGGCGACATGCAAAAAGACAATGTGCACGTGCCTCCCTCTCCGCTCACATTGTTGGACGAGACGAGGGCTCGCAAGGAAGATCGCGAGCGTTGGTGGTCGACATCCCAGTGAGCTCGCGCATCTCAGCTACGAACTTGAGGGATACTTGATAATAGAGCCGAATATGGACACACTTGGAGCGTGCTTGCTGTCGTGGTTTGCTTGGTGGTTTGCACTTCCAATGCAGACGTGCCTTCCGCAATTCGATATGTAATTCATGGTAATTACTAGCTCAGCCAAGGGCCCAGTACCTACCAACGCGTACCGTACCTAAGCTGCATCATATAAGGTGTAACAACTAAAATGCGACACATAGCCTAGGTTGCCCGTAAGAGCGTAGAAATCATCATCATTGCTTCCTCGTACCCGGCCATGTTGGTCTCACCATTGAAAAATCCTCCTCCATCTACCGGTAGCCTGTTTCATCCTCACCATATACTGAAACCGTAGTCTATCCTGGAACCGTCACTCTCTGTATCCCAATTGTCCCATACCCCGCGATCACTGTCTGTATCTGGATCGTCTTCGTCGAAGTCTTCGTCAAAGTCTTCTTCTACCCCAGAACTGTCCGCGTCGTCTTCAACGAAAAGGCCACGAGCCACAGAGTCCCATATGGAACTCATTCGTGCCATGTTCTCGAGGGATTCATCGGGACCTAGGACGTCAACCACAATTTCACTGAGCAACTCAATGGCACGACTAGTCGCTGAGCACGTGCGCAAGTCGAGCGTCTCCAAGGGAACCCCCTGCTCCACGCGCTTCATAAGTGCATCGCACAGACGGTTTGTCCTACGCGCACTTAATGCGGTCTCGATCAGGACGAGATTCGTCAGCGATGGGAGCAGCGGACATTCGCATTCCCCGCTGTCTTCTAGCAGCATCTCTGTGAATCCACGCGCTGCAGGGGTTGCCAGACAGACGCGCTGGAGCAGGGGCCATCTCAGCGCGTGGCGGAGCCAGGATTGCGTGTTGAGAGGACTTGTGTGGTCTTGTGAGGTAAGTGTCACAAGGCTGTCCATGGGGAGGGCCGTCATTGCAGCTTCGAAGATTTCCGCGTGGGTCTCAGGAGGCCAATCCTCGTTCGTGACAGTGAACGCCACACGTGTAAAGGCCATGACTTTAAGATAGGCGATCGGGTTGTGTGACTTGACATCGATATCTGGTTTGGTCCACGCAAGCATGTCGGCGCACGTTCTATCATTGCGGACGAGTACACTTTGTAGAGGTTGGGTATCCTGAGGTCCGTGGGCATGTCGAACAACATACGGGAGGATTTCTTGCACGTCGCTGCCGTCTAGGCTACAAGACGTTGCCGTGAAGAATAGCTGGGTGAGAGCCGGTAGGAGGAGATGAGCGAGTGCGAGCCCACAATCTCTCACAGAGGCGGAGATATTTAAGTTTGCAAGGGAGGCGAGTGTGATGATGCGCTCGACGCCATATGGGAGCAAGGCACCAGGAGGAGCAATTGGGGAAGCCGACTGAAGGTTAAGCATCTTCAGTTGAGGCATCTCACCCAGAGCATCCAACCAATCTGAGAGGCTCGGTCCTCGCATCCCTGGACGGTATGTGTATCACGAGGTATTTTAGACTCTTCAGGAGCGGCGATTTCCAACTGATGTCGCATTTGAGGAGCTCGAGGTGAGAGAGCCTAGGGGTGGTGCCATCGAAAATAGTGTCGGGAAGGAATATTTGCGATGATATTGGGCTGTCCCACTGTACCGCACTGCACAATGAAAGGTATTCGAGGGTAGGAGCAGGTGATACGAGCCCTTCGAGCGTTTTGCGAAGATGAAAGTGTTCTGCACTAATGGCAAGGTAGCATATATGGGAGACACGCGCCTGGAGTTCCTTTTGGAATGTACTAAATCGAGGACCGTCCCACCGACCGATGGGAACCCTTGCGTCCAAATATAAGGGTGCTGTCTTCGCCCGAGTGAGGATCCCAGCCGCGCCAGCCGAAGTCAGGACGGTGAAATCGACGTGACTCCAGAAGAGCGGTTGGTTGAGTACAATCTCGCGCCAGTGGTGACAAACATGGGCCACACGTAACCATGTTAGGTGGTCGGGCCTCTCGCCTAGTATAGTAAAGGGAGATGGTGCGACGGGTACCAAAAAGGAGAAAATGGTGGTGATGACCTCGGTAGGGAGAAACGAGATAGGTGTGAGTGCGTTACGGCGAAACTTCAACGCTCGAATGGACCCTTCCAACGATTTGATTTCAGCATCGATGGCTTGCTGTTGGTACTCCCGAGAAGTTTGCCTGGCTTGGGCATGAGCTTTGGTCCATCAGAAAGTCAACGGTGGCGCGACTCTGTTTACTGTAAGCTTACTGTACTTGGCAAACCCAACTGGCGAGAACAAGGGCGAGAACGTGTCGGATGCTGACCTTACTGTAACTCACGGCATTTGCCGTTACCCCACGTAAACCACATAAACCATCCGATATCTATTACAGGTTCCTATGATTGCCCGGGTCGGGACCATAGGTAATCCAGTGGATGCTTGGGTCTTATTCACTTCTTTTTTTTCGAGTATAAATTCCCGTCTTACGGAGCATTCCCAATCCAAATGAGTAATGATACTCAAGATGATACAGTTTCGATATTGGTCGAGAAACGAGTGTGTCAGTGTTAAGGATCCTGGGCTGGGCAACATAGGCGATATACATGGTAACCCCGATCGTATAGTACTAGTGTATCGACTATAACAGTAAGTACGGGTTCGTAATGGACCTTCTGTCCACCCTTTTCACCAGTCATAAGAACCCAAATATCTTTCGTTCGCCCATCCTCAGCGCCCAAGGATGATAGCAGTCCTCTTCCGTTTTTTTTCGGGAGTCATATGTCACATATCAGGATTCTCGCTGATAAGGGAGCCTGGGATTCCTTGGAAATTCCTGTGGATGTAATTTCATTTCATCTGGCTAGATAGAGACGTGGTATGGTGCAGGTTATGGATCATAAGTGCTCAGCAATGATAGTAGTAACGTTTATAGTAAGGTACTACATAAGTGTGTAGTGCACCAAATAATAGTCTCCGACCCGGATCGCGGGAAATAAATGATGTAGATGAGGACAATAGTCGCATTATACAGAATCGCGTAGTGTGCACCGGAAAGAATGAGGGTCGTCATGATGGTCTAAAGACAAGAGGGGTAAGAAAGATGCTCTCGAGAGAAATGGGTAATCGACCTACCAAACATATCCGATCTACATCTCAACCACATCGAGCACTGCAGGACGCGATGTTGGCATGAGCTGACTGACAGAATATGTCACGGATTTGGACCCCGAGATGCTGCCCTGTTCCATATTGTCAGCACTTCTGAGGACCGAGTATTTAAAGTAGAGCAGTCGACTTACCCCACGCCGTCTTGAAGGAGGGAACTCTATCAATGGCACATCCGGCATCGACTGTGACTCGGTGAGCTGGTCCGCCATCGGAGTCGCAAACAGGCGCGAGATGGTGGACAGGACCGATCGGGAGAGCGTGGGCTGGGAGCGAGAGGGCGAGAATGGCTGCGACATCAGGGGAGTGTAATTGGTCTCCTTGGGCGGGTAGGTGTGTGCGTTGGGTTTTTGTCGCGGGAGTGCGGATGGGTTAGGGAAACGGAGTATGGACGGTGTTCGTTATATAGGAGCCAGGAGCCAGCTCAGCCTTAACCTGCCCTGGGCTCGGTGTGTCGGGCTTGAGGATGGCATGTTGCGTCACCCGGGCCAAGTCGGAAGCATCGGGTAAGCATCGCTCCCGCATCAGGTTCCACCAAATGATGATGACTAATTGTCAACTTGGGCATTTGATCGCTTGTTGGATCGCTGATCGCCTGTGTTATCTCGATTCGCCTGTGGCGGCGAGACACTGTGAACACGAACACGATTGGATGCATCATCATCTCGGGTGGGGGGTACTGTAGCTTGAGATAAAAACATCGACTTACAGGATTGACAACCTAACCAGTTCGGCGACCGGCCCCTAACACGCCTAACTTCCGAGCTCCCAAATACCAAATACCAAATATAGATACACTTACGTCACTGGTGCAAGAGTAAGCCTCAAGGCGATCCTTTCTTTTTCAACCTTTGCATTTGCAAGCACGACGATTCGTATCGATACGGTCTGTCCCGCGGACTTATGGAAGTGTCGCTAGTAGAGTCCAGACTGGATGCGGGAGAGTGCGGTAACGGTGAAAAACCTTGGCAAAACTTGCCTCCGATGTCCAGAGGAACCGCCGATTTCGACCGATGGTGCGACGTGATGAGAGAGAACTCCCTTGTACACCCGTCTCCGACGCAGTCCATTGTACTGGCACACTACTCCGGTGATACGGGGCCAAGGGTTGACTGATTTGTGTGGCCGTCGATGCATTCAAGTTACAATCGACGCGACACAGCTTGGAGCATCTGCTGTCGGAGTCATAGATTGAGCAACTCAGAAAAGGCTTCATCTTGAAATAATCAGACCCAGGCCCGCGAACGAAGGGACTTAGGTTTCAATGGAGATATGCGCGCTCGATAACGGGCTTTGTAGATAGGCTCAAAGTTGGACCCGGAAGTGTGATTGCTCCCGTCTGGCGTACGTACCAGGAACATAAGAATCCTGGGCACAGGGATAACACTGCTCCGACTTCTCTCCTAGTTGTCGTCTGCTATTTACCGACTCTTTGAAACCTTTTTCCTTTTCAGATAACCAGCGATTACTGAGAGATGAGACCAGCTGGGGGTGTGAAGTGCGAGTTCTATCTTCGTCTCAGCAGGACTCCGATGCTCAATGGGTACATTTAGCATTTCTACGCTCTCGACCCCCTCCCGGACCTACCCAGGAACCGGACTTCATTGCCCTTCCGCGACCTCGCTCTAGAGCAATCCTATCAGCGGGATTGACGACTCAGTCTGGTTCTGGCTGGGGTATCGTCTTCCCCCTGCCGTCTCACCAATGACTTCCTCTTCAATCTCACGGTTGCCGCCATCGGCGACCATTGCGGACCACCGCTGCGATCAGTGCGACAAAAGTTGATTGCAATACATCAGGTCATCTCCTCGCTGCAAACACCCACTTCTTATCTTCGAGCAACAATTCGGACATGGAAACCGCTGGACATAGCATCCCAGGACTGTTAAACGGACTTCCAGCCACTGAGCCCGCGCTGATCGACCTGCCCCTCCCATACGTCGGTGTCGGTGTTGTGGCGCCACACGAAGCGGCGCGAGGAGAGCCATAGCGATACGGTGCGCAGGCTGGGACAGAACGTGTGCAGCTCCGTGACGAGGATGCGCTGCAGCGCGCCGGTCGGGAGCGGCATCCAGGTGCCGAGCTCGAACTCGAGCATCACGAGCGCCTCGAAACATGTCAGAGCCTCGTGCACTGCAGTGCGCTGTGGGGACGCCGTGCAAGCGACGAGCGACAGAGCGCCCAAACGAACAGAAAGACGTCAGTAGATATGCCAGGCATGCGGAGATAGTGCGGGACGGAGGAAAGGGGGCGCACCGGGCCGGCTGGCAGCGGGAGTATGCCGAGGTATCGCAACTGTGGACAGTGCTGCGCTGCGAGCGCGACGACGTCGGCCGTGCGCGCCTCGGGTACGTCATACAGGCTCAACGAGCGCAGGGTCTTGTGTGCGCAAGCGAGACGCGGGATGAGGTGTAGCAGATGCGCATCGCGGCCCGTGGCCCGCGCGTCGGCACCGGAATCACCGAGGACTTGCAGGTGCGTGAGCGGGCTGCGCACAAGCGCGTGTGCGAGGCGCAGCGGACACTCGACGGTGGAGAGGAAGGGCAAATCCATCGTGTCGGGCTCGGGCTCGGGCTCGGGCATGCGATCGGGGCCGGCAACTTCCGTCGTTGGGTGCGCCACCTCGCCCGCATCGGCTCCCCCGCGCGATCTGGCGTCAGCGGGGGCCAGCGCGGGAGGAGAGTAGTTCTCCGCGAGCTCGAGCACCAAGAGCGTTCGCAGCGCCGTCTGGGTGCGCACAAATGCCGCAGCTTGGGCTTCCAAGGGGAAGCAGAGGCGGAGGTCGCGCAGGCGGAAAGATGGCGCGAGTGGGAGGACCCACGATAATCGCATGCCGCGCGCATCAATGGCGAGGGCGTCGAGGCGCGGAAGGGCTTCGAGGGCGCGCTGGAGCGCTTGCCACACGCGCGGAGGGCCGGGCCCGAGGACGAGTCCACGGACATGTGTGGCCAGCGCAGGTGTACATGCCAATGTTTCGCAAGCAAGGAGAGCAGTGGAGGGATTAGCGAGAACGAGAGAATGGTACAGGCGCCGAGTGGCAGACGAATGAAAGGACTTTGTGGTGAGACAAAGGGAAGGGAGGTCAGTGACGCGTGCATGCGACGCTATGATAGAGACAACGACGGGGTCGCTCAAGGCAAGGAGCTGCAGGAGATGAAACCATCACGAAGGATGACAACAGTTGACTCTCATCCCGTACATAACAGCGACTGATTTATTACTGTAATAGCGTGAGATGCGATACTTACACGAGTACGTCAAAGAGATAACAAAATGGAAACAACAATAAAAATAATGCCCGCTGGCTGGATTGAACAACCGACCTCATCATTACGAGTGACGCGCTCTACCACTGAGCTAAGCGGGCTTCCCTATTGAGAAGGACATTGTGAGTCGTGTACCACCTCGTATCCATTGACAAATCACGTCAAGTCCAGCCCAGCCACCTACACCATACACTCATACCCAGTGAAGCACCCGTTTCCTCAACATTTCCTACCAGTACCATCTACCCGAGTACATACGCATACCATGGCAGACCTCACGAAAGCAGAGATGGACCAGGTCTTCAAGGTTCTCAAGGCTGGCAAGGGCAACAAGGTGCGAAAAACATCGCTGTATTTGTGATAACAGCTGATCCAGCTTTTAGATGTGCTTTGACTGCCAAGCTCGTAACCCGACATGGGCTAGTGTCACATTTGGCTTGTACATCTGTCTCGATTGTTCCAGTGTACACCGCAATATGGGTGTGCATATCTCCTTCGTTCGGTTCGTCTCGACCCCGTCCTACACGTGTACCGTACCGTCTGACTCCATGGTTATAAGTTCAACCAACCTCGATAGTTGGCAGCTCAACCAACTACGGACAATGAAGGTTGGTGGCAATGGTTCTGCCACCGACTTCTTCACGCGACATGGTGGCTCTTCGTTACTGAACGACTCAGATGTCAAGAAGAAATACTCAAGCCGCGTGGCTGAACTTTACAAGGAAGAGCTCACACGCCGCGTTAAGGAAGATATAGCCCAGTGCGCTGCCCTGTGATAATGATCACCTACCTACTGCTCACCGCGCAAGCGCACCCACACAGGTTCCCGAACGGTATCGTCGTCGACGGCGTAGATACATCTAAATCTGCCGCGCAACCCACTGCCGCGGCCGACGAGGAAGACTTTTTCTCATCCTGGGACAAACCCGTTCCCAAGGCCAAGCCCGCTTCACCCCCGCCAAAACCCGCCGCACCGCCGTCCATCGGGCGCACTGTTTCCGCCCCTGCCTCCGCTTCCCCCTCCCCAGCCCCAGCCGCAGCACCGCGCACCGTCACCTCCTCCTCCCTACGCTCAAACTCATCAGCAGCTGCCAGCGCGCGCACGCTCACCTCGAGCAGCACTTCGTCCGCAGGCACCGGCGCAGGTGCCGCGCGCCCCGCAAAGAAGGGTCTCGGTGCGAAGAAAGCAGCTCCGGTGGACTTTGCGGAAGCCGAGCGCCGTGCGGCTGCTGAGGCTGAGCGGATCCGCCAGCTAGGCTACGATCGCGAGCGCGAAGAGGCCGAAGCGCAGGCTGCACGCGAGGCTGCAGCACTCGAGCTGAAGAATAAGAATGCAGCCGCTACAAGCACGGGCGCCAAACAGTCGGCCACTTCCGGCGCCAGCGCTGCGGACGTGGAGAGGCTCGGAATGGGAGTGAAGAAGCTTGGTTTTGGTGCGTTGCCCCGCGCACAACCAGCGGCACCGAAGACGTCTGTTGTTGTTTTTTTCCGCCGTCGGAAATTGCCGACATAACTGACGTTTTTGTCTCGACGGACGTCATCTTTGTCTAGATCGACTGCACCCGTTGCAGACGACGCGCCAACCACGGCCCGCGACCGTTTTGGGGGTCAGAAGGCGATTTCGAGCGACATGTTCTTCGAGCGGGGCTCATACGACCCCGACACCGTCGCCGAGGGACGTGCGCGGCTTTCGCAGTTCCAGGGCGCCACGTCCATCTCTTCGAACCAGTATTTCGGTCGTGAGGAAGAGGAGATGGTCGCGCAGGGATCGGACGGAGGGATGCTCGGCGATGGCAGCCTCGCAGGACTCGAGACCGCCGCGCGCGACGCCGTAACTCGCATCATGGCCAATCCCGACGTGCAGAATCTGGGTGAGAGCCTACGTACCGGCGCCCTCAAGGTGCGTAACCCTTCTTGAATCCAATGCGGGGATACCCGGGAGACTGACGCTGGTGGTTGTGGTCGCCCAGCTCTCGGACTATCTGGCACAGATGTCAGAGCGCTAGGTTTTTTCGCGGGACCAGGCGCACAATTTGTGGGTGGGCTGAGGAAGAGGAGTTGGTGGAAGGCGTTCTTTTTTTTTTTCGAGTGAGACATTGGTTGTATGTCATCCTTGCATAGATGATTCTGTGCTCGCCCAGCTGCGCGCCGTGAATCTGACCTACCCAGAACTTGGAGTTTCTGATATACCTTTCTGTGATGGAGGCGCGACATGCGCACGCGTGCAGTGTGCGGAAGCCGCACAACTTGCACCGCTGGTGAACCTACAGCATTGGAAATTCGACTGATCGTAATCGGAAACCTCCGAGACAAGTGTTCCTAGTGTTCACTCTGCTCCACCCTACTTTGCTTGACTAGGGGCAGAGTGGCACGTTATTCACAATAGCTCAAAGATGCGCCGACACTAAAGCTAGTCTTGTGCTTTGTATGCTCCTTCTGGTGCTTGGGTTGTCTATACACTAAACAGTTTGAATGATTCGACTTCCAGCGCTTTGTGCATGTCGACATTTCTGTGCTTCTAATAATTGTCTGAAGCATGGATGAACAGTGGGGTAAGGGTCTTCCAGTTCTTACCTGTCCTCTTGTCTGCACAGAATTTTTGGCTCCCTTTGGGTCTTTTTATTTGATCCTTATATTTTTTTATCAAAGGAATCCGTCATATGCATCAAAGGTAAAGACGAGGTCATACTACTGCTGCAGGCGTACTGTCCGTGGCGAGCGGAAATCCAGACCTCCCTCCAAAGCCCCCGTTGATGGTTAGCTGGAGGAAGATCAAGTAGGACGCACTGAATGAGCCAAGGCCCGGGTCGAATAAGGCTGCGCAGAATCCCTCGACCTCGAGCCTCAGAAGCGGCAAAGGCCGGAAATACCGGCAACCCCCTGGACGTTCGGCGGGGCCTGGCCTACGGTTCCAGTCTGACGACTTCGTCAAGTCGACAACGACCATGCTGATTAACATTTTCAAGACACTCCGTTGAAATCAAGTTGGGCTTTCCCGTCCCAGAGGTACCTTTGGGGAACACTCGAAGGAATTGCTCTTTTATCCCAACCCCAGTGCCAGGATCTTTGGTGAAAAACATCAGGCGCCTAGTGCGTTCGCCTGATTCCGCAGATCTCCGTTGCTCGTCGTTCTACATCAGGCACACATGGTAAAATTGCATGGAAGACGCAGGCGCTCGAAACCATGGAGCAAGGAACTCGTGTTACAGGCGCAGCGCGGGTACCAACGTGCCACTACCGGACTGTTTCAACCCATTGCGGACTGTCTTTTTGTTCTGATTACGGGGAGTGCCGTTTTTCAGCCGAGCGCTTCAATCCACGGAAATCGCACCAACATTTGCGTTCTTAGGCGCACCGTTCTGTGTTCTGGCGAGTAGTTCCAACCGCTCGAATCCTATAAATCTCCCCAGCACCCGCCTTATTTTTCAGGACAAACGCCCCATCTTACTCTACCAAGGCTATCCAATGGCCCACGGAAGACGTGAACACCAGAAAGACGACCGTTACAACGGAGAAACAAACCCTCGTTCTGCGGATGCGTCGCAATACCATCATTCCGAGAACGAACACGCGGAAGTGCCGCCGCAGAGCATGGTGAGCATTCACGATAGTCTCGCAGTTGTCCTAACCACCCACACGACTCTATTGAAGCCCCCGCCCCCTTCGCACTACTTTGGTTATGCTCCTTGGAATGCCCCACCACCGCATCCCAACTTTCAGGAACCGTGGTATGCGGTGTCAGGTGTCAATGATAGTGCCCCGGGCCATGGCGCTTGGCACGAAGCGCGACACAATTACCCTCCCGTTCCAGCAATGGTATGTCCGCTCATCCCAATGACCTCGTCGCTAACGCACATTGCATTTCTAGAGCGCTGCATCTCGATACACAGATCAGGGAGCAGGAAGTGCTGGTGGGGTCATTCCATACCACTGGGATAACGGAAACCCCGCGGGTGTGGCATGCGTTTATGCCCCGCCGCTCGCTTCCGTGAGTTTCATCGACACGCCGACTCAACCCCCCCCCCCCCTTTTCTGACGTACCAATAGAATGCCCAACCTAACGGCATGACAGGCCCGGGTACGGACACACCATTTCATGCCCCCGGTATCGATGCGCCTGTTTCCTCAGAATCTCTCATGTCCCTGGCAAGAAGCCTCATCCTCGATCTGGGGACCCGTGTTAAGGTACTCAACATGGAAGCAAGTGGGCGTGGGGGTTTCAGAGTGACCATCACACTCGAAACGGCGGACACTGTCTGAGATGTCAGTGGTTGGAATAGGTTTGGGAACGGAAGCCGTCGAGTATGATTAAATGTCTGGACGAAATGGCATGTGTTCTTCCCCCCGGGAGACCAATTTGGGCGTAAAAATTGTGCTAGTAAGCGTGTCGCATTAAGGGTGATCACGCCTCCCCGTGCTGAAAAAAAGGTCAGCGCGGCTATCGAGGATGCCAGCGCACCCTATGTTCTCTCTACCAGCGTTTATTTTCTAAATCAAGGCAATCACGGGATTATCACTGCTATCCTGTATTGGGACAGCTGCCGTCCACTGTTGTGAGCTATTCCCACACACCTACAGTATGCGGGTGCAATCTCTCAGCCTGAGGTCCTAGTTCTTAGCTCATGAACTTTGCCTGTCCTATTCGTTGCACAGTTTTCCGTCCGCACAGTTCCTCCCCTGGTTCCTCCCCGTTCTTTCCGCCCCCATTCCCCGAGCAGCGATCTGAGCAATTGGCCAGACTGCATTGGCCGCACACTGGGCGAATGGAATCACATTTCCATGAACGGAAGTAGGGAGGCATCAGAAAGATCAGAGTGATTGAGATAAAGTGATATCGGGCCAGAGAGAATGACCTTTTTGCGACGGCTATCGGGCCTGAGAGCTCGGGGGTGAGAAGCAATTCGACCAACCGGTGGGGGCCGCACCTGCAATTACAACCGAAGCATGCCTTGCCGCGTTGCAGAGTACCAGAGGAGCCTGCCCGCGGACATGTAGAAGGGTCCGCGTACTGTCAGTGGAAACTGTGATAAAAATTGGGGAACAAATAAAGCATGGGGTAGGCGTATATACTTTGATCCCTCGCGAACTTTAGAGTGCTTGAAAAAATAAACACGACCAATGGCGCGCCAGTGCCCATGAGCGCGGTGCATGAGAGCTACACCAAGTCACATCTTTACGTACTGTATGAGGTCGCCAACATCGAGTTGAGATGGCTGAAGAAGCGTCATGATGAATTGGACTTTCGAAGCTGACAAACTTGCTTTCGTATAAGCAGGAACGCGCTCGAGCCGGCTATTCCCCCTTTTGCGCTAAAAAAATACTACGAAGAGACCTGGGGAACGAGGCGGCAAGAAGGTACCCTGCGTCAGAGACGACATAAGGGCTTAGATTGTCTACTGAGTTCGGGTAAGTTACTGTAGTAGAGCGGTCGTAATGATGGGGTGTTTGGGGTCCGCCAAATCTGGGTGTTCTCTCACCCAGCCCGAGGAGCGCGGTGCATGAGAGCTACACCGAACCACATCTTTACGTAGGGTATGAGGTCGCCGACTTCGAGGTGAGACGGCTGCCAGAGAAGAAGCCGCGTCAAGCTGACAAACTTTGTTTTCATATAACTTGAAGCAGGGTGTTCGCTCACTTCAAGTTTGCCCGAGGATGAACGAACTCTGCTAAACGAGTTAGTTAAGTTCAAGTGGGCTTATCGCCTCTGGTTTACTTTCTAGAATCTTGTAGCAGTAGTCTCCTGGGCCCTGGCCGAGAAATGGCAAGCATATCACGTGTACTCGGGAGCTGGCGGTACTTCGCCCGAGCTGCACATTTGATTGTTCATTACTGTAGAGCGATCAACCTAAAGAAAGGGTAGAGAAAGGGACAGGTTGGAAGCAGACAGCCCTCCTCCCAAAGCGAAGAACCTCCACGGTGACGCGAATCGGTGACGCGATTACTTGATCACGGGACTCTCACGGCTCCCCGGGCCCCCTGTCAGCAACGGCTCTCAGTCGACTCTCTGCCACTCAGGCCACCATTGACAATTTTCTTACATCGTCATTCGCCTGAGAGCGCTTTGAGTGTGGGCTGTGCAACTGTAACGTGCATGTAACGGGTCGCTTGCGTGTTGATGCCAGCCATCTCGGTTGACGCAGCGAGTCTGAACGAGAGGAACAGTTGGAGTCAAATATTGAGCCTGGCAGGGGGCACTGCAACATGATAAAAGCGAATTGGATTGTCACTCGAGGC
The DNA here is from genome assembly GCA_024734325.1 of Lactarius hatsudake. Taxonomy (NCBI): domain Eukaryota; kingdom Fungi; phylum Basidiomycota; class Agaricomycetes; order Russulales; family Russulaceae; genus Lactarius; species Lactarius hatsudake. Next base: position 511,992 of record JANSJP010000016.1, on the reverse strand, counting down.
GAATTACGATATATTCAAGCAGAGTGATCAAGGGCATTGGATGTGCCCTCATCCTGTATAGGCCCGAGCCGCCCGACAGCTTACCCGACAGCATAGGGGAGTAACGCTGTCTAAATCAACTCCGAGTCTCAATGCACTAAGACTCTTCATGCTTCCTTCCTGCAGGCCAGGGTTCTCCGCGCCATGCAACCAAGGTCACCCATGACCGCATGACCTATTCACGATGCCAGAGAGCCGAGATCATGTGTCACTGATGAGATTTCATCTCGTAAAGCGTGGGACCGATTGCCTGAGCCAGACTCCTGAGACCTAAGATCTCGAATCGAGGGCTGTTGGACGTAGGCGCCCACAAACGAGGTCTGTTGGAAGTAGGCGCCCACAAACAGGTCCTGGTATCAGGATCCCCCCGGACCCCCGTACAGCCCCCCGCAACGCTCCGCCCACTTCGAAATTAAGTCAAGGGAAGGGTCAGGGTGTAAGGTATAACTGGTACTCCGATGACCCCAAAACTACCCCAGGAACCATTTATACGAAGGGGTGAAGTGGAACAGGAATACCCAACACCCACCGCAAGTAACAAGTAACAATCCGATTCTTTCTTACTCATGTCACAGTATCCCCCGCCGGACTCAACCTTTGGCTCCACCAATGTGCCTCACGCTACGGCGGCTACGCCTACAGGGACAGCTGAGCCTAACACGCAAGTAACCGTGGATAGCACATACTCCACCGTACTTGCACACAAGTATTCAAACACAGATCCACACAGTGGCATGGTGAGGTCGTTCACAACGTCCCTTGCAACGTCCATGACTCATCTACTGATGTGCCTCCAGGCCGTGCCTCCCACACACTGTCCCGGCTGTGTCCCTCCCTGGCGTGCGCCTGGCCTTTATACGAGTACTCAAGAGCAGTGCTATGCAGCGCCATATGTGAATCAGCATTTTTTGGGCCACGAAGTATGGCGTAACACGCGTCTTTTCCCGCGTCACGGTCTTCTCAGGGTTAACTAATTCGTGCTCTCTAGGGTGCTAGCGCTATGGTTCAGTATGGGAGACAAGACACACGCGTCCCCAATCTTACGATTCCTACTAGTAGCACCTACCCCCAGGACGATACGACCTGGGTGGGCCGTACCTCTTATGGTGCTTCGCTCGCCCCTGTGAGTCTCGCCCTTAGCTGTCACATGCCCTGCTTGTCTGAGCGACTGAAACTACTATTGGACCTCCAGCCCGACAGGACCAGAGCAGTCGGTCATGGTCCTATACTTGGTGAGACTAATGCCCACAGCGGGGCCGATACAAATGGACAGTCCCATGCCCTTACCACTGAGAACTTCAGGTCCTCTGAGTTCCTCAGGTCCCTAGCCAGACATTACATACTGGATCCGAGGACTAACGTCGGCACAATCCACATGGAGCCGAGCGGAAACGGTCTCGTGGAGATGATTATCACAGTCAAGGTGGCGGACACCGTTTGATGTATGGATATTCAGAGACTCGGAGCGTATCGGGCAGAGGCATAGAGTGGTACAAATAGGGAATATTCTACCGTAAACATGTAAGAAAAAGAGCCATTCTCTTCCAGAAGCCGCTGTTCTTTTTTTTTTTTTGAACCGTTTATATCCCGGGATGCGTACCATGGGTACAGACCGGTCATAGCCGAGACTACATGCATGTGCTACTGTAAGTGGTAATAGTAAAAGTTCCCGGGCATCCAAGCCCGCGTGAAATCGCTGTTCCAGATGTGGTGTCAGGTCCAGCCAAGTTAATTAGAGCCGGTCCCGAAGGCTGATATAATAGAAAAAGGGGATGGGAAAGGAATCCGGAGGGATCCAAAAAAAAAAAAAAGGAATCTGAAGGGAGATCCACAGTGGCGGTGTCTGTAGAAAATTGTAGAAAACGGGCGAGATCCTATCGGACCAGCTGGCAATGGTTGGGTTCCCGGCCACTGGGAACGCTATACATGAAAACAACTATGGGATGCCGTTGGTGATCCCGCGGGATTAGTTCGTCAGAGCCGCATTGCATCTGTCAAGTTTGTCGGGTCCAATAAACACATCCTCTTGGTCCTCTACCTGATGGAAATTGCTACGAGCCTGCCGTCAGCGCATTGCGTCTTCACTTTAGCGCTCTCTTTTCGAAAGCAACCAGCGGCAGAACTCGACTGGCAAGGCCAGGATGTAGTTATTACAGAGCACGAGGCACTCCGCAATTTTGCAAATCGGATGAACGGTACACTGTAGCTGCCAAATAGGCTCATGTTAATGGATGATCCGCTGAGCGGTTGCGCGTGAGGGAGACGGTTTCCATGATGAGGGGCGTACAATTGAAAGCTCCGGCTCCGCGGGCAAGTTCGTGCGCCCGCGTCGGGCTGTCAAGGGACCACGGATAACGTTCGGTCGCCGTAAGTTACAGTACATACGTACGTGATAGCCCCGGGGCCAGCTCCTCGGATCGGATATTCCACATCCGCGGGGACCGACTGCTCCTCCCAAGGCTTTTCCTTGCGAAGGTAATTGCTGGGTTGCTGGTGCACGGGTTGTCTACCACGATTACGACCACGATGGTCATCAGGGTGGAAGTATCGGGCAAATATGAAGGGCAGAACTGGGCCCGCCCGCCAAGCGCACTAGTGGAGCCTAACAACATAGGTCAAAGGATTGCCACTAGTCGTAACACGAGCGTTTCATGAGGGCTGAGATTGAGAACGGTAGCCTGAGTTGAATGATGGGGATCAGGGTTAGGGTTTGCGGCACGCGCCGTCCGGTTTGTTTGTATTTCATCGCGGGTTCATCAGCCTCGACAACACTCACACCCATACTCGCATCCACACCAACGAAGCGATCTATCCCGCCCCCATCTATTCCACGACAGCTATGGGCGAGTCGCGTTCTGACCTTCTTGCATGGCTCAACGAGCTACTTCAGATCAACTATACCAAGATTGAGCAGTGCGGGACCGGCGCTGCCTACTGCCAGATCCTCGACTCTATCTATTGTGTGTTTTTGAGCATTTGCTCCGATCCTTGTTAACTCGTTTGTGAATCTACAGTGGATATTCCCATGACACGCGTCAAAATGAACGCAAGACACGAATACGAATTTATAGCGAATTTCAAAGTGATGCAGAACGTTTTCAAAACCAAGCGGATAGAGAAGGTGCGTTCGTATCCTTGCCTAATATAACTTCTTCTTTCTTATCCTTGTAAATGCAGCCCATCCCCGTAGAAAAACTAGTCAAATGCAAAATGCAGTACGTCTTTTTTCGCCTCGCGTCAGAACGCCACGCCGACTTTTTCACGTGCCTCACTCACCAGGGATAATCTCGAGTTTATGCAATGGATGAAGCGGTTCTGGGATACCAATTACCCAGGACACCCATACGATCCCGTTGCACGGCGGCGTGGCCAGGCAACCGACACGCCTGCGACTCTAGCCCCTCTCGCGGCGCGCGGAACGGCCACCCCTGGCGCTGGCAGCGGGCGCTCTGGAGGAAAGACGCCAATCAGTGGACATCGCGCGGGGAGCGCAACGGCTGTGCGCCATGAGGCGGTAGTAGAGCTTCAGGCGCAGCTGAAAGAAATGTCCACGCACCTCGAAGGTCTCGAGAAGGAGCGAGACTTTTATTTCGCCAAGGTCTGTAATCTTCTCTTCTTCTCTACAGGCGGTGGCGTGTTTCTTTTTGTGCTTCACTCACGCATGTACACTCGCAGCTGCGCGATATCGAGATCCTGGTGCAGAATCAGATGGAAGATCTCGCAAAGGATGGTCGTGAAGATACGACGCTGAATGAGATTCAGAAGATACTGTATTCGACCGAAGTACGCAGTCCATTACTCCTTCCCACTATGTAGTTTTGCCGACAAGCACATGACAGGACGGCTTCGAGGTACCGGAAGGCGGGGTACCTCAAGGAGATGAGGAGGAGACGTTCTAAGCGGGCCTCTTGTCTTACACACGTATAGCTAAGCATCACAACATCAATCATACCCGTAGTTCCCCGCCTTTGCTTTGTCTGGTCTCTAGTACCGCTGTAATTTCTGCAACTTCGTTAGTATATTCTACCCAATTGAAATGAATGTGGCTGCGTCAAAATACAACGATCGACACGATATACTGATAAGCTATCTCAATTGGGGCACGTTACGCTGTTCGCTGATCTTCGCTTGCGAGAATTTCTCGGACCGAGATTAACCGCGCTGACTGTCCCAACTGTCCTGTCCCGTCCGTCCTTGGGCCGTAAATGGCAACCCGGCTATTAAACAGTGCGCACAGGGGATCCACCTTTCGAAGCACCAGCAGCTCAATGACACCCACACCTTCGACAAGCTCAAACCGGCAACGACGGCGTCCACCGCGACACGACGCTCCCGCGTCTGGAGAGCCCAGCCGCGCCACCCACCACGCTCGCCCTTCAAGGCACCCCCAAGCCCAAGGACAACGCTCGACACCCCGCCCGACCCACTTCCTCGCGCTTCCCATCGGCCACCACGCCGACCTCCGCAGCACCGTGCAGGCCCTCACGGCCTCCTGGCTTGCGCACGACCCGCCGATCGACGGGCTCGACCCCTCCATCGTCGTCCAGCCGCGCCGCCTGCACCTCACGCTCGGCGTCATGGCCCTCGCCCCGTCCCCGCCCAGTCGTGCCGCCGTGGACCCCGCGGCAGAGCCGGAGACAGAACGCGATCTTGCAGCCGCAGCACGGCTCCTCGCGGACCTCGCTCCCCGCATCCGTGAAGTCCTCGCGCGCGCACCACTACGCGTGCCGCTCGGCAGGCTGACGGTCATGCAGCCCGACCCGACGCGCGCACATGTGCTCTATGCGGAGCCTGATATTTCGTCGCCGGATGGACGCCGCCTCCGTACGGTTTGTGGTACGTGCTTCAGTCCTGTCTCCTCATCTCCGCATCTCCCTCACTTTCAACTACTTTGGCGTGTGGGTTACATTGTCGGGACTTATATTGCCTTAGAACTCATTCGAAATGCATTTATGGAGGCGGGCTTTCTCGCTGCCGATCGCCGCCCACTCAAGGTACGCTATGACATACTCTCCATACCCCGCTACGCTCATGTTCAATTACGTGGTATCACCCATGCGCGGTGTCGTTAGCTACACTGTACGCTCCTCAACACAAACTACCGCCGCCCAGTGCCTGGCCAGCGGCGTTCTGCTGGGCGCGTTCCCTTCAACTTCACTACGTTCCCGTCCGCCGCGCGCGACAACTCTAATCTTGGCATTTGGACGGTAGACGAGTTGCAGATATGTGAGATGGGGAGCTGGGCGCCGGACGGAGCTTATGTGCGGGTCGCTGGATGCGATCTTCGACCTGAGAAGAGTTGACAGAAGCGAACTGAAAGGATTAGTTTGGATGCTACCCCATGAGGATCCAATGCTCTCAAATCACGTCTCGGTTGACAAGTATATATGCGTACGTAAGCCCCTTCCGATCTTTCATTTGCCAATCTCGCGTCAATCTTGCATTCGCATCTACAGTAAGTTACGACTGGCGGAAGTGAATTAATTCCAGTTCGATCCACGAGTAGAGTCACCTCCAGCCTGCGCGCTGTATGTCTACCTCCCAACGTCATAGCTCAAGCCATCTGCGACCCATCTATGCACGCAAGGCTGTGACCCCCAATGTGCAGGAAGGACAACAGAGGTACCCTACGATCCGGGACTGCTAAGGGAGCAGTGAAATACAAGTTAAAGGACGTGCCGTGGAGCCAAAATCGGAGTTTTATCAGTACTAAGTACTTTAATAACCCCTCCGGGCCCTCCCTCCTCCAAGTCCCTGCGACTCAGGCAACTGCTCTCAAGTATTCCTGCTCATTTCTGTACCGCAAGTTTGGACACGAGTTTGGATGGCAATCAATGGACCATTCCACCCCAACACAGTCATGAGTGATACAAAGCTGTACGTCCTACGCAAGGTCCTACGTCTCCAATGGCTCATTTCGGCCCCTCAATCTGCCTATGTACCGACAGAGTGAGGGTGCTACTACCCAAAATTGCTGTTGTCCATCGTGTTCTGATGTATGGTGCACTCAAGTTGGTCCACCGACTTGCTACCTGTTGAATAGAGAACCCAAGGCATTTCGGCATGAGCGGCCTTTATCTTACCGATAACATTCCTACAATCGAGCGTGTCCTCTCTCAAATATATGAACCAGGATCAGAGTGTTGACAACCCTGCCAGAACAACACCTGACCGTGCATGGGCACTATTCGCCCTTCTGCAAAAGCGATGTGCGCGCTAAAACCCTCTCACATACACATGGGCGAGGTCCGAATCCTGATGTAGAGGCTCTAAGATAACTTAAACTAGGCACAACTGGGCAGAATGCCAACATGCTCGTCCGACCGATCGGTCAACACGAAACCTATCCCTGTCCGTATTGATTGGCAAGAAACATGACAGGTGATATTACCTAGTAGTAGTATCAGAGAGTAATGGTCGCGGGCTGGGCTGAGAAATCACTTCAGTGCACCTCGTGACCGCGTGTGGCTGAACTGAATGAATGAACTAAATGAACGACAAATGCCGTGAGACTTCTTATCAACCCCCTACAAGTCAGGGGCACTACCTCATGTTTGCCTCAAGGCTGGTAGGGTAAATTTTTTTAGAAAAACGAGGCGAAGCGATGAAGAGGCGCAGGCTCCGCGGCGTGGTGTCTCTGGGAATCCGGAAATGACATAGCCCAGATGGTCGGCAAGTGCCGACTAGTAACAACAAGAGTAACAAGTTCCTTGAAAGTTCCCGCTCATCTGTGTGCACTGTGCTTCAGTTAGCGCCGGAAGGGGCTTATATGCGGCTGCTGGCTGCAACCTCCGACTAGAGCATGGCTCAGATCCCACCCACTTCAGAACGCCCAGGTCCGACTTTCCAACCAAATATGCCTGCCTACCAACAGCGTGACGATGCTACCATCCAGAATTGTTCCTGTGCGAGGTGTTCTGGGGTGCAGCGCACTCAAGCTACACCACCAACCTGGTACCCCATTGGACCCCAAGATCCTAGGCACTTCGTGAGCAGCCTTCATGATGACGATACCGTCGCACAGCTGATCGCGCCTTCACCTTCTCTCGAAAGAACGCCCCACATGTGAACCAGGATCAGGGCGGTGACAATCGTGTCGAAACTGCTTTGATTGCACCTGACCGTGCATGGACACAGTTTGTCCCTCCGCAAACTGCGGTGCGCCCTGATATTCTCCCCGCACGCGTATGAATGACGTCTTGTCATAGAGGACACAAGATAACTTCGGCTACGCACCTATCCACGAGAGAGCAGGCCCGCCTGACATGGTGTTGCTCCGGGCTCCAACACTCGATACGTCGATCGCAGAGAGTCGCAGGCGACTTGCAGGTCAATACCTCAACAATCCAGGTGCGTATGTAAGCATAATCCGCCTGGAGCCAAGCGCATCTGGTCAATTCCAAGTCGTCATCACGGTGGAAATGCCAAACGTCTTCTGAGGCTAAGTTGAACAGAGACAATGGTGTGACGATAGTTTGCATTGCTTTCTCTGTCGCGTTGATTGCCTTGAAATAGTATGTTGTACCTCGTTTTGCCCCTTTGACACCCCTATGGAGAACAGAGTTTCGTTTCAAGTTCCGAGTTAGTCACTCAGTACGACTGTCAACAGGGGCGAAAGTCTAGTTCACATTGATAGGTGTGGAACAAGGAGCAAGTGGATTAAGAAATCACATAACAGCAGTGACACTGAAGGTCGCAAAGCGGAAATATTCGCGGGCTTACACAGACCGAACGAGCCCTCGAATGTGAACCAGTAAGAAATATATGGGAAATATGAGGGGCGATTCTAGCGCAAATGGCTTTGAGCTCTAGGTTAGTCGCTAGCGGTCAGCGGGTGCTTTGTAGACTCGGAGACCGCGACCCGAGTGCCGGAGAGCCAAAAAAGGTATTGAGTCGTGGGAAATCTGTTTGAGCGGAGGTGATGCGTGGACGTATTACGGTGGTGTGACAGCCAGCCACGCTCAACGTCAGGCGCGCCAGGCGGCGGCGTCCACTCCCCCGAAGCCAAGTGCGTGCGTGTTCCCACTCATCGTCCCTAGTTCTTGTACCATAGCTCACTGGTGCGTAGATATAGCGACAGGACGATGATGCTGCCTGCAAAAATGACGAAGCTCGCGAACAGAGAAGTGCGAGGAGAACATTCCCTCGCCCCACGCTGGTACTGCACTGCGCAGGAGTCCATGCAACCCCTCTCCCATTGACATGGCCACCATCACAGCACATCATTTTACCTCGCCTATCCCTCGATGTCCCGACCCGTCTGGCGCACAGGCACGGCCAGGCCTGCACGTCGTCAGCATGGTAGCTCCCACCCGCGCAGGTGCTGGCTCGAGCCCAAACATGAGTGTCTCTGTCGGCTTGCATTCTACCGATACCCCTGCTCCCCAGGCGCGTGACTCGTGAGGGCGTCGTACTGGCGCATCGCTGATGCCCACACCCGACAAGCATCTTGAACGTCGCGGGCCGCACGCCCTCCTGAAAGATCACATCGCTGGGACATCTGCCATGGTGCCTGCCAGCGACCTTGTGCATCTGGTAGTCAACGCTGGAGGCCGGAATTCTCACGGACCAGTGCTGCAATGCTACTAGACAGTGTTACACTTCTGGAAAGGGGGAGGGAGAAGGGAGAAAGGAGAAAGGATGGCAGGACGAACCCGGAGTCAACGTGCGACTGCATGCGTAGCAACCAGCGTAGTAATGTATGACCCGCCCCTGTCAGCCAATCCCATAAGGAAGTCTTGAAAGGGGCCACCAGTGTTGCCTTCGTTCACATTTTGATGCACACGGGATGTTGCACTCATCCTGGAGAGTCAAGTTTTTACCCGAGATAGAGCGCACTTTTTATATCGTCGTTTCTGCTCGAGGCGTTCTCTGGCCAGCGGCACCTACTACTACCTCAAGTGGTGCGACGATGAGGCGGTCACGCGTCTGCGTAACTCCTTCCGTTTTGGTGTTCCTGTACAGTACTGTATGGCTGAATGCCCTGAAGCCCAGAAAAGAATGTCGACCGGAACCCAAGCCGAGACCTCATGCAACTTTGTAATTCTTTGACCCCCAAGTGAACGAGGATCCGACCCTGCACTGGCTGTACCTCTTGTTCAGTTTCAGGGCGTACACGGGCAAGTACATGGGCACACGACAAGCGTGGGCGTGAACATTAGTCCGATGCCAGTCGGAAGAGAAACACATGACACGCGTGGGTGTGAGTCATTGCTCAGATGCTCGTTGCCACCCGTCCCGGCCGTTGACTAAGGTAACTAGTAAGTACTGTAATCTGGGGTAGTTCCCAATTTGGGATTAATTGGCCAAACCAGCAAGCCAATTAAAGGATGACGTAGACATTCCGCCCCGTCCGATTGGCTGGTGGTTGCCGGGTGCTGACACTTCTACGGCAACTAAAACAAAGGGTCTGCTAACTTACCTGGTCCCAGGCCTGTGACGCCTGTCCCCACTTGTTCTCCAGGCCGCATCATCGCTCCGCAGGTATCATCATTCTCCAAATTTTGCAACGTAATGGCACTGATCATGATAGGTTCCAATGGTCAAAAGGAAATAAAGACCATGTCGTCTTGCACAATAACTAACGTTACTCCAATGCGATAGAATCCTCAAAAGCGACAATTTCGGAGCTGAGACGTGAGCGGTACATGCGGTGCCGCTGAGGCAACCTGTGAATGCAGCCCTGGTTGCATATCCGCTGTCCCGGACCCCGGTCCTCGTGTTCAGGATGTGGTCGACAACTCATCATTTCCGAGTCCTCTAGACTATTCGGTGACTGAAATGCCCAGCAGTGTGGCCCATGCATCAGGGAAAGACAGTCTCCATGGATCAGATTTACCATGCCCGCAGTCAGTGTCTCCAAAGTGTCAAATACTGTCCGTGGGCAACGGGCTTGTCGGTGACTGGCTGTCAGGTGGGCATGAGAAGTGTCAAAAACCACTTTTCACCGTGATGATGCATTGTATTACTAGGAATTTGACTTTTCCGGCTCCTAGTAGCGGGAGATTGCTCATTGAGCCCTCACAGCATCTATAAGTACCCCCCCCTTTTGACTTGTAGTACGACATTCCCTTAGAACGGCTCTTCCACCTCCCTGACACGCAAACAGTTACTGCAGTCAGACTTCCCGCTCGCCTCTGTTCAATGGAAAATCAATCGACGATTCCACCCGCAGACCCACAACCTCATCATGTGACACAGAACTATGCATGCTCCATCTTCCGGTGCTTACTTCAGTTCTCCAGATCCCTGGCCACGCCTCCCGACCAAACATGCCTACGCACCAACAGGATGAAAATCCTACCATCCAGAATTGTTGTTGTGTGGAGTGTTTGTGGCGCACTCAAGCCCGTCCACCGACTTGGCACCCTATTGAACAACAAGGTGCAAGGCATTTCGGCGTGAGTAGCCTTTATGATGATGATGGTACGATCCCCACAGCTGATTGCATCCTCTCAAAAGAACGCCACAGCACCATATCTGAACCAGGATCAGGGTATCGACAATCGTGCAGAAACTGCTATGATCGTACCTGACTACGCATTGGCACGATTTGTCCCTCCACAAACCGCCGTGCGTACTAATATTCTCTGCTAAATTGCGCGTTGCTGAAGGCTTGACATAGAGGACCCAGGATAACGATAACTTTGGCTATGCACCTGTCCACGAGAGAGCAGGCTTTCCAAACATGGGGCTGCCACAAGCTCTGACACTCGACGCCTCGATTGCGGAGAGTCGGAGGCTTCTCGCAGGCCGCTACCTCAACAATCCTGATGCACACGTGAGCATAATCCGCCTGGAACCAGGACCATCTGGTCAATTCCAAATCATCATCACGCTTGAAATGGCCAATGTAGCCTAGGGCCACATAGAAAGAAGACGAAGAACCCAATGTCCATGGTATGTCCTTGGGCAGGTGCGATGATGCAATGATGGCTTTATGTTTGCTGTTGAACGTTTGTTCTGTCACGTTGTTTGCTCTGAGATAGTGTGTGTATTTTGGTTTTGTACCTCGCTTTGCTGCGGTCACCTCCCTATAGAGAATAGATTTTCGGTTTCGAGCTAGGGTCTCAGAGTAGGAACAAATGGTATGCACAGCGTACAACCCGCATTCAGCCGGCTGGTCGATGGTAGCAGAGAATATCTAGCCAGAGTGGTCCATATCGATAGGTGTGGAAAGAGGCGCACTTCACGCACCCTACCTCCCCGCTGTCCGTCTAACGCCACTCTGTGCAGCACAGAAGTTAGAAGAGCTTGCCTCTACTCGCGCCTCGATACTTGACACTGGAGCGATGTCGTGGCTTCTCGCTTCTCTGACTCACGAATAAGACCTGGAGCGGTTTATAACTGGAGTCCCTGGCTTCTATAAGTTAACACGGGTAGAAGATCCGGCGCAGGCTTTCCGAGCGGCAAATGCGGATACATCTCCAGAGGGAATTGTGGCTTTCCTGGACCATTCGTTATTTTCAGGTCTCGTCTCGAATGCGACAAGGCAGAAGCGAAACACAGCCTCCCTCAAGGCGATGCGGAGTGATCCGTACCTCCTTCAGCGCACTTCTATCGCTCTCTCTACTTCACGGAATCTTCCATCTTCAAGTCCGTCGACTTTGTTCTTCTTGCGGATCATCACAAGGATCGGCATGCCAACGACGAAGACCCGGATGTTCGCTCACTCGCGAGGTGCATCATCATCGCAGTTGCCATCAACCACCTCGAAGATTCAAGTTATCGGACGAACGTTGGGCCGGGATCATCCAGTGAAGGTTGAACTGGTCAGAAGCCATCTTCGCCGAATAGAGCGAACAACGCGATGGCGTGAAACTTTGTAACCTCGTCCGGCTTGCATGGGAGTTGAATACCGCACGGCCTGGCTCTGATACGCCCAAACTGCATAGAGTATTTGGCAACTCAATGCGTGCGGCGCGCCGACTGGATGTAGATGGGAGCGGTACCGCCCCCACATCCAGAAGGAATTCTGCGACCTGTGGAATCAGCTCGTGGTCGCGACGCAAGTCTGGTGCCAAGACCCAGTCCTCAGTTCAAACGTGATGCTTATACTTTCCTTCATCTGTCCCATTTACCTCCCGTTGCATAAAGGGACCGAGTACCAGCCATCAGCATTTTCGGCAAGCGACCCAGACCCTGTTCTTCGAGATCCGTCTTCCCATTCCCAGTGCACTGTCTCTTCCCATCGCATCGTTACTTTCGCGAATCTGAACGCAGACACTCCTGTCGCTCATGATGCCGGAGATGCCTACTATAAGAGAAAGGCAGAAGTGATACGAATAGGTCGGATCGCTTCATATCTTGAGGCTCACCCATTTCCCCATTTCCCCTCTTGTTCCCGCACTCTGACATGACAAGTCCATGCTTCCCGCTTCCTTTCCCAGATCTCACAAGCTTCGATTTTTACCCCACAGATTAATTGTGATTGTATCCGTATTTGTAGTAGTATCAGTACGGAGTAACGTGCCGGTGTGCACCTGTGTTCGAACGGGTAGATGCGAAGGTAGTTTCTTGTATAAATATTAGGAAGATCATAAAATATTGCGATACGGCTTGATTCATTACTTTGTACCGTCATTATATAGGAAGCGTGGTAAATTTGATGGAGATATGCTGGACTTTGATGTCGAGTAGCAAGCACCGCGACCTTGCGGAAGATATCAGCGGTTTCTCTTCGGATCCAGCCTGACGCGATGGCCCTCACGAACCCGTCTCTATACAGACCTAAGTCCGGTGGAATCTGGACAAGCTTACTATTTTCATAGGGCGCATCGTTGCCCAACCATGACGGCACAGAAATTGTATTACCGAGAACGGAGAGCAGCACAGCTAACAGTATATTGATGCGCACTTCGGAAATGTTCAGGTAACGGCCAGTGAGACCTACCTGACTATCCGCCAATAGCATATTAGGAAGAGGAGCGGGAAAGAGGAGCGGAACAGGGCCATGTCTCGGAAAGGCTCTGTGTTGGGAAGTGGTAACATACGGAGCAGCGTCATCAGAAATGCTATCCCGATTTTCTCAAACCACCTGCAGCAAAGGGTCTTGTCAGATAAACATTTGATGAAGAAAAGTCGAGACACTGGAGCGAAAGTCAGCGGTGCGTGAAGTCATTGAGGGGAGGACAGTCAAGCAATGGTCGCAATCCCGGGCCGATGACAGCACAGTATGGGTAATGGAGGAGGGAACGACTTGGAAGCGTGTGTGATTCCGAGTCGGTCTTAGGCGCCACCGTACCGCATGACGACCTCACCTCTTCCTTTTGGTATTTGTTTCTAGAGACGGCGGCCGGACAGGGACACGATGATACGCTGGCTGTAGCTTCGATCTCAACTTGATCTCCAAGGACATACCAAAAACTCAGCTCTTCCTCTCAGAAGTTCTCACTCAATCAATCCGGTACGACCGTCCGGCCCACTTTCCCATAAAGTGGGCCCTACGTCAGCTACGTGTCGGTAGAACTTTCCTCTACGTCCGAGTCCTCCCAAGGTAGTTTACACATCCAGATACCAAATCAACTAAGGTCCGTGACGAATGACGCAACAAGCCGATTGTCTCAGCGAGTCGCGTATGAATTCCAAAACTACTGGCGCAACCACGCAGGCGGTTGCGAGAGGGTGTCTTTGTGTGGCCATAGGGTTAGCATGGGGTTCGCAGTCTAGTCGCAGATATAAGGGACCAATAGAAGATAAGTTTGGGAACTTAAAGGTACTTACGTATGACGTACAGGGTAGAAGTCATAGTTGCAGAGGTGTTGCTCGGAATCACTGGGGGACATCGGGATGACATCTAGACATACCCTCGTGGATGGGATACGTGGACTATTCTCTGCGCCTTGTGATTAACACCATCCTAGCTTGCAGGATCGGGCTCGAAGTCTATGTTGTTTGCGACTCTGATGAGATGGCGGAGAGGTTGGGGGTGCATGCGAGTGTATGCGCCGGCCGTGGTTCGTGTGTGTAATCACTGCTCAATGGGAATGGCTGAGCCTGGGATCGACAGTGAAAGAATATGCGACAGTTTCAGGGAGCTAGTGTAGAGTCAGGTACACTTGTGGGATCTATCACTGACTGCCGAGGACAGGAGGGAGCGGCCCGAAGTTCCCCTTCGGCAACGTGCGACCTTTCCATATGGAGAAAAGGCCGTCCGGCGCTCTTGTCTCATCGCACACACCCCGTCCCCTCTTTTCACCCTCCTATGTGTGCCGGCTACGATATCGACAGCCAGGTAGGGTGGTCTGGCTTTTCAAACCTCACGATCCCCGCCTGGTCATCTTGGAAAGGCGCTCTGACGTCAATAATCGCGGCCGTTCAGCTTGCCGGGGTTCAGGCTCATCTGGTGGAGATTAGTGTATAGCTACTGAGAAGGGCCCTTGATTATTCACGCCATGCGTCGCTGTCTTCTCAGATACTTATCTCATGACATTTCCTTGCGCTGATAAGGGCAATTCAATTGTTAAAGGTCATTTCCCGTATTCGATTCGGAGTATCTCGTACCCTGGTCCCTGGGACACTTTCCGATTCACATCCAACACAGCACAGAAATCAGCGCTCCTATCAGCGCTCCTATACACAGAGAAAATGGAACGATAACACGACAGTAATATTACATATTCCGACTATACGTTTCTGGATCAGAGACTTACACACTGTTACTGTGTAGCTTACGGCTGAGAACCCCGCGTCTCAGCGATAAATGGAGCCTCACAAAATATCCGCCATTTCCAGCACAATCCAGACCTCGAAATGGCCGGCAAGTCCCGGCTCGATGCGAAGCATGTTGACGCGCGTTCCGGGGCTGTTGATGTAACGACCAGCGAGGTTCCTCAGACCATCATCCGGTGGTGCGTTAGGAAGGGGGATCTGGTGGCGCAATACTTCATGTCCAGGAAAATATCGGGGGCCAACCACGGGACCTGCGGGTGCGTAGCCGAAAATCTCTTCGTCATTCTCTTGAATCTCCTGCAATGAGGTCAGGATCGGGTTGAGAAAGAAGAGCCGTGAATGCCAACTGGCGCAACTGCCTGCGGGTAAGCTGGGACACCTTGGGCGACTCTCCCGTCCTGCTGCATGTACACGTGCGGAGCCGCAGGGTACTATGCAAATGGATCGCCGTTAGCTGGGGGAGCTCGGCAGGTATACTCATAGATGTCGCTCACATCCGGGTGAGTTGATTGTGTGCAGCAGTCGTAATAAGGCAGTCGGAGGCTGGTTTGCATCCTGGATTAAACCTTGCATAGGCCCCGTTTTCCGCTGGAAGAGAGATACCCTCCTGATGGACTTGTTGCTGCTCAACGAAGGCTGGGAGTGGGACCTAATAAATGATACAAGTGTGTAAGCGCCTATTGTGAACGAGGAGGAGGGCAATGCAATGCAAAGTGGAAGGCTGACAGCAGGGTTCTGCAGAACGTGGCCGTGTGGCTGGTAGGAGAAGAGGACGGGGGAATGTTGTTTCCGCCGAAAGGTGGTCAGCTTGTTGGGGTCGAACTTGATGATCGGGCATTTGATAAGGCTGACTCAGAGCTAGAGGACTAATGATCTAGTTTGAGAGCACAGAAGGGAGAGAGGACCCGCTTATAGTTGAGCATAGGTGAACCGGCTTTATAGTGAAGCAAGGTGCGCATCTCGCCTCGGACATGCGCAGGTGTCCGAGGCGAGATGTTACATTGGATCCCGGGCCGGTCCATTATCGCGGGCGCCAGTACACTGTACCAGCCTACTACCAGGGCGCCAGTACCAGTACGATGCGGCGATGCCAGTTGGAGTTGACGTCACAGAGGTGTTCCAAAGAGAATTCTGGAAGTAGGCTCTTTCGTCGGACCCCCGATTCGTTTCATTCAAGCGCCCCCGTCGAGGTCTTGGGCGATCGACCTTCCTTTCCTCACGGTCGAGTCCGTTCTTACACAGTAAACCGTCCCTATCTCACCGCCACTTCCGCCTGGCGCGTCTGGTCCTCCTACCCTTGATTCCTTGATTACCCCCAGCATATATAGCACCACCGAGTTACTGTGAACAAGGTTACACCTGCACGAGGCTCAAGGACAACTTCGGGTCCCAAGTCCAGTAATTATGTCCCACACTGCTACTGGTCGTCCCCGCCATCACCATCCTGCCGTACTGCCTATTGTACATCCCACGTCCGGCGTCATGGCCCTTGCGTGGCTCTCTTCCTGCGGGGCCTCCGTAAACCTCGCGATGGAGCCCGAGCAGGACAAGAACACTGTCTCGCGCAGCCGTAGCGGGCCTCGTGCCCGTCATCAGCGAAGGTCTCACGCGAGCCGCTCTGGAGGCCCGCAGTCACGGAGCCCGACCCGACGTGCTCACCCGTGCTGTATGCGAAACCTGATCTTTCCTCGCTGAACGGCCGGTGCCTTCGTGCGGTTGAATGGTGCGTTCTTCCGTCCCATCCCCTGCCCCAACCTCCCTCTATCAACTACTTGGCGTGCGGATTGGACTGTCGGAACTGATGTTGCCTAGGGTTCATCCGCGATGCATTTGCCGAGGCAGGCTCTCTCTCACCTGACGATCTCCGCATGCTCAAGGTATTCTACGATTCTCCACACTCCGCTACGAGGACTCGCACGAAGGTCTGTTGCGATACACATTATCTCCTGGCTGTGTTGTCCGCGGCTACATTCCACTCTCCTCGACACCAACTGCCGCTTCCCGTTCATTGCCAGCGGCGCACCGCTGGGTGTTCCCTTCTCCTTCGCGGAGTTCCCATTGACCGCACCTGACGGCCTTGATCTTTGCACGTGGACAGTGGGCGAGCTGAAGATTCGCGAGATGGGGGCTGGGCGACGGATGGAGCTTACTTCTGTACGTCTCGCTGGATGAGTCCTTCGACCAGCACATGTGAATTGACGATGTCAATTTACTGGTAAATGGTTAAACGGCCCCACAGGTAAATGATGTGGCTGTTAATTTCGTGGATTCACACAGATGGTTCCCGACGTTGAACGACACTGCAGTAGGAAAGGGTCTAGACATAACGGATATATTCGAAATGGCCAATAGAAAGAGACCTTGAATGAGGCTGTTACGGACGAAAATTATTACACTGTCTCCGTTACCTTTCCATTATTAACAATCTTTCCGTACGCGTGTTTTTGTGATGTCCCGGCGGGTATTGCTGTAAATTTTGAGGAGATCAATGCTCACTGGTACTTGCTGGCCTGTGCTGGAGACCGAGCTCAGAAAGTGGGAAACGGGTGCTGTTGGAGTCTGATGCCATTGACTTGGGGATTGCGCACTTTGAAAAAGCTTATTGGGGCAAGAACGTGATCAGATCTCGTGACCTTAACTCGCGGAATTTGCCATGACCCACGTCGACCAACGCCACGACCATGCCACCACTGGCTTCCTGTTGGCCTGTGAAGCTACAGGTACTTGTCGTCCTGGGTGATCCGCTGGTTTCTCTGCTCACCTGTGACTTTCTCGCTTTCTTCTTGCCACATCGACTATGATGGATTGACTTGCTCCAGAGTCCAGACGTTGACCAACTGGCTGACTGAGCATGGACTTACGCGTGGATTCTCTGGGGTCTTTATGCGCTTGCGTGCCATGTACTGACTGTGAGGTACTCGCACAAACTCAAAACTCTGGTCTTTATAAGAAGGAAACTGCAGAAATACGAAGTATCAACCAAGATACTCATACAAATTCAACACGACAAAGACAACAAAGCACTTGGCAAAGCAACATGATATCCATCATCATAGCGATCATCATAGCTATCAATTCCCGTTTCAACGTGGTCTCAGAGGATGTCGGCCATTTCAAGCACGATGATCACTTGGAATCGACCAGACTGGCCTGGCTCCAGGCGTATCACGCTGACGTGTGCATCTGGGTTGTTGATGTAGTGGCCCGCTAGACGCCTGCGACCCTCCGCAATCGACACGTTGAGTATCGGAGCTGGGACCAGCCCTATGTCGAAAGGGCCCGCTCTCTCGGGAACAGGTGGATAGCTGACGTTATCTTGGATCTCCTATGTAGGGTCCTTAGTCGTGAGTATGTGTAGAGAATATTAGTACGCACCGCAGCTTGTGGAGGGACGGACTGTTCCGGTTCCCACGACTCGGAGTGGACAGGTGCGATCGAGACAGTCTCGACATGATTGTTGACACCTTGATTTTGATTCACATATGGAGCAACGGCACTCTTTGAAGAGAAAGCGTGATTAGATTGGCATTATGTGACTAACACTGATATGCTGTACCTGTCGGTCCTGTTGTTCGATGGGGTACCAGGTCGGTTGTCTGCGTTGTGCGTCAGAGCACCTTTGGCAGAAACAATTTGGGATGGTAGCATTTGTGTCCTGTGCGGGTGTAGGCATGTTTGCTTGAAAATTGGGGTCCGGACGGGCTGCTGTAGGGGGTGCCTAGAGAATAACGAGGCACCGAAATGAGCTCTTGGAGAAACAGGGTGTATAGGTTTGTACCACGTGATGACCCTGTGGGTCTGTGCGTGGAATGGTCCATTGATCCATCTGGGACTACCTGTACAGCGACGAAATGAACAAAAGATATGAAAGTAGTTGTCGGGGAGGGGGGTGCTGAGGGGGTGATAGCCACAACCTCGAGTCTTTAAAAACCATGGTATCAAGTGTAGACCCAACAACTTGGTCATGAACCTGGTTCCAAGTCGCCGTTATCCGTTATGTCAAGAACGTTGAACATGATTGGTTGTTTTTATTTATTTTATGTTATTTTATTTTATTTTATTTTATTTTTGGATCCCATGATTGGTTGTTTGTGCAACACCTTTAGATGCTCTAAGGCGAGCGAGGCACGAGCGGTGCCTTAGAACACCGTCTTTGAGTGAGCGGGCGAAGCGGCACGTGTACATTCCTCTTTTGCGCGCTGCCACCTGCCTGCCCACCTTTTCAACCGGTCTGAAGAATTGCCGGGATATTGGATCCAAAAAAAAAACCGGTCTGAAGACCCGGATCCTTCATTTTTTACCCGCCCACCACACCCTTATTGGATCGTAAAGGAGGATTGCCCCCGTCGCCAGCTCATCAGGTCGCTCTGGGAGGGTCCCACCCACCCGTCGCGACCTCGCCTCGGCGACGGAAGTCCTCATTTTCGATCGAGAAGCGCTTCACGCTTTCACCTGTTCTCTTTGCCTCTTCGCACCCCGCATACAGGGGTGCACGTTCTTCATACTAAGTAATTACATCGCTTGTACATGCCTCGAAAACCGCGATTGGAATTGAGCCAGTCGCCAGCCTCCCAGTCCCTCGTGCTGCACCCCCATCTCCCATCTCCCTGCGCCTCAACTAGTGTGGCACGAATCTCCCTTTCGTAAAGCAGAGTTGCGACTCGCAAAGACTGGGTCCTGCAGTCGTTGATCCTTCCTTCCGTAAAAGTACGTTCCTTGACTGTCAAGGCACCAAACTGGTGCCGTATTACAGTAAGTTCCCAACGCACGTGAGGCCGATGTGGCTCGTGTCGTCAGCTCCCGCATTTAGCCATCACCACGGCGCCACATCCGAGAGCAATGGCTTGCTTCTGATCCTGCATATCTCACTCTTGTCTCACTTTATCGTCCTCCCCACTGGCCACTATGCCAATCTCCGCAGCCCCTATCGATTGACTGCCTTGACCCCACCTGTTGACGGTTACAGTAAAGCGTGGGATTGACAGCTACTCTCTGTCCGACGAAGGCGCCCATCAAATTGGTCCCGGTATCAGGATCCCTGCATCCTTGCGGCGCCATGAGGCCGTGCTCGCCCACTACGCGGTCTCTCTGGAAGCTTTCAAAGCACTATTTGGCGCCAATTTCTGTGACACGAAGCGGCCCAAACACCAAGTATGGAAGGTGCTGCCAGGGTGCTGCCGCGCTGGGCTGAGAAGCAGTGATTTCCGTCTTTCTAACTTATGACATACGAATCAATTGCGTTTCGGTTCTGTTGGATCATGTCTTTCGTAGTAATCGCTAGCGTCTAGGTGTCATCTAGAGGGCCCAAATGTCACCAACCTTCCATCATCAGGCAATATGAAAGAGGGAGTGTCGTTGAGATGTAAGCGCTGGGCGTATTGAACCTCGGAATGCAGTCTCTGAGTACACTGATGTTTTGTAAAGTCATCTGGCACCACCCAGGTACTGTACACCCTTACTAAATGCTTGACTAAATGTAAGTCGCAATACTTTGCTCACATAAGCGCTAGTGATTTGAGTCACGCCCACAGGCTCTAATCCTCCCGGGCCTACAGTTTTGAGGTCGCAGTATGGCATGACTAGGCGTCGGGGGCCGAACGCACCCAAGTCACTAGTCACTGGAGACCTCGCGGGGCGGGGCCTAACAGTATCCCGATGTGCAATAATTTCAATCCCCGCCCGGGGTGTTTACTGAAACTTTCCCGTTCACTGTCTTTTCCTTTCTTCGACCCCCTCTGCTCAACAATGGTATGTCGCTTCATGATTACCATTCACGCAGGTGTACCTGTATCTGAACGAATCCTTTGATTCCGAAAATGTGATATCTTCTTTCAAGATTGATCCTGGACTCAGTCGTCCTATTAAAACAGTGATCATACACAAACTACGACATACACGACCTATCAGACTCGCGGCCTCCGAGCACAATCCTGCGAGCTAGGACGACGTTGATCAAAGGCGCAGAGGATAGTCCACATGCCCCATCCACGACATGATATCCCCTTGGGTGACATCCCGATATACCCCGGTGATTCCGAACAGCGCCTTCACTGACACGACTTCTACTCCATGTCTCACACATAAGTACCTTTAGGTTCTCGTACTTATTTCGTGAGGCAATACTTGAAGCTACGTAAGATCTGAAGAGGGAAACGAAAACATTGCTGTGTCGAAATCCCAGGACAAGAAGGGAAATGGGTGAGCCTCCAGATAGGATGCGATCCGAGCTATATGAATTTTTTCTTTTTCTTAGGCATCTCTGGAATCTGGGCGACAGGGGTATCTGCGTTCGGATTTGACGAAAGTAATGAAGTGATGGGAAGAGACAGTCCACTGGGAGTAGGAAGACGGATCCCCGGGCCCGACGGGCGTGATCGTCGGGCTTAATACCAGCTTGATATATCACGGTAATTAGGAGATCTGGGTTTGTCTGGGTCTCGAAGAACGAATGCCTATCTCATTTTCCCCCACTCTTGCACAATGGTCTCCTTTCATTACGCCTTCACTATGCTATTTGAGTCACAATTCGCGTTGATGGCCTTCGCCACTGGCATGTTCTACTCAGTGCAGCACTCGACGCATCAGTCGCAGAGAGTCGGAGGCGTCTCGCGGACCGCTACCTCAACAACCCTGACGCAAATGTGAGCAGGATACGCCTCAAGCCAGGACCATCTGGTAATTCCAAGTCACATAACGCTCGATATAACCAACGTCCTCTGAGGCCAAGTTGAACGGAAACAATGGTTTTGATGTTTGCTTGCTTGCTCTGTCGCCTTGATTTCCCTGAGTCAGTATGTTGTACCTCGTTTTTCCACAGCTACAGTATATCCCTATGGAGAGTAGAGTTTCAAGTTTCGAGTTCCGGGTTAGTCGCTCAGAGTAGGAACCAACGTATGCCAGCGCACAAACGTTGTCGGTCGGCTGTCATTGCCTGTCAACAGCAGGAACAAAAATATGGACCACATTGATAGGTATGAAAAGGAGCGAGTGGACTAAGAAATTACGCAGTGACATTGAGAAAGGTCGCAAAGTGGAGATATCGCGGGCGAAGAACTTGAAGGTGTGTGAGGTGCTGGCAAATGCCGTGAGTACTGTGGAGGGCCACGAGGTCCGACGTTGGCTCGGCAGTCCTCCAAGATCACAAGTATACTCAATGTTGGCACGAGATTACTAGTCGATCTTTTCTTAGTCACAATTCAAGGGGGTTGCGGGACCGGAATTTTTCATATCCAGTCAGGTTTTATCTTTTAGGGGGTTTTCGAACCCCCCCCCCCCCTCTGAATTTCCATATATGGTATGTTTAACTCACGGTCACATGCCTTTATTTTCACAGAACTGTACGTGAATGAGAGTGGTTTATTACAAAGAGCTCATATCTACTACCTAACCAGCACAGTAAGGTAGACGGGTACAGGTGTGAGTAGGTGAGGTGGGTTGATGGCAGGTCTGATGCTCAGTAAAAAAGGAAAGTCGGCTGTGGTCAAATTTTAGTTGATCAACATCACAAATCTTGCAAATACTCAATCCTTGGTCAACTTTGGTCATTGTTGACTACTTGTGACTATTTCCTGAAACTAAATTCAGGTCACTTTGCCAATGGTCATTTCAAGTCGTTTCAGCAAATCTGTAGTCAATTTTTGTCATTTTGTAGTCGTCTCAAGTCTGATCCAAGTCGTCCGACAGTCACTTCTAGTCATCTTTTGCATACAGAAAATGTCCATTTATTGCACAAAATATGACATCTACAAGTATTTTATGAACCAAGGCTATTTACAGGCTGCCACCACCATTGTCGTCATTGTCATCAGGGCATGGCCAGGGGTGCTATGTGGACAGAGCATGCCACTGTGACTACCACAACGGGGCTCATGGCCGTGTTGGTGGAGTACCTCCCATCTTCCTTGGACACCCCGCCACCATTGCATTGTCGTTGTGGCACGTGCTGCCTGGTCAGCCTGCATTAGACCCCCAGCAGTGGTGGCTGTAGTCATGGGTGACTGACACTGGCTGTGGGTTGATGTTGGGTGGCAGCGGATCTGGTAGTGGCATTGCATGGATGGTGGATGTGGACCCAAGGTGGCTATTGCAGTCAACGTGAGTGCACTGTCAGCTTAAAATCACTAATACTTTATTTTATTTTGGTTTGTGGGGGCAGCGTTGACGATGTCTTGTGGCAGGTGCTGACGGGCGTATGTTTGGTCTGTATAGGAGGGGTCAGTGGTGCACGCAAGGGCAAATTCTAGAGAATGGGCTTACAACCTGCAACGACATGACAGTACTTGGACCAGTAGCATCGATGAAGGGCAGAGGCGGTTGGGATGGAGTGAGGCAGCAGCATGGCAGCAGTATGAGTACGTTGATTCCCCTTGGGGAACTTGCACTTCTGAGGCGGTAGCGCAGTTGAGGCTGGGGTGAGAGACAAAAAATTGGGGGGAGTGGGCATACAGTACGCAAATAGGTAAGTTAGGACAATGTTCGTTTCAACTTGGAGTCACGTCGGCAGTCAGATGGTTTGAGCGTGGGAAGTTGTTTCTTACTCTGTCCCACACCCAAGGTGCGGGCACTCCTCTAAGTTCAAACTCGTCCAACTCTGTTTTCCCCATTCTCCTGCCACCATGCTTCCACTCCAGTCTACATTCAAGACAACAAGACAGTACCCTGTCAACCCACTGCCCACCTGTTTTCTTCCCATGTTTCTCCCCATTGGACTGCCCAGGATGCCCAGGTGCCAATGCCATGTCACTACAAGTTGCATGTGTGTACGTGTAGACAGAGTCTTGAATCTGCCCCTTGCATACTCCACTGACCCCTCCTATACAGACCAAACATATGCCTGTCAGCGCCTGCCACAAGACGTTGTCAACGCCGCCCCCACAAACCAAAATAAAATAAAGTATTAGTTATTTTAAGCTGACAGTGCACTCACGTTGACTGCAATAGCCACCCTGGGTCCGCGTCCGCTGTCCATGCAATGCCACTACTAGATCCACCGCCGCCCAACATCAACCCACAGCCAGTGTCAGTCACCCACGACTATGGCCACCACCGCTGGGGGTCTAATGCAGGCCAACCAGGCAGCATGTGCCATGACGACGATGCAACCGTGGCAGGGTGTCCAAGGAAGATGGGAGGTACTCCACCAACACAGCCATGAGCCCCGTTGCGGTAGTCACAGTGGCATGCTCTGTCCACATAGCACCCTGGCCATGCCCTGACGACAATGATGACAACGGTGGTGGCAGCCTGTAAATAGCCTTGGTTCATAAAATACTTGTAGATGTCGTATTTTGTGCAATAAATGGATGTTTTCTGTATGCAAAAGATGACTAGAAGTGACTGTCGGACGACTTGGATCAGACTTGAGACGACTACAAAATGACAAAAATTGACTACAGATTTGCTGAAACGACTTGAAATGACCATTGGCAAAGTGACCTGAATTTAGTTTCAGGAAATAGTCACAGGTAGTTGACAATGACCAAAGTTGACCAAGGATTGAGTATTTGCAAGATTTGTGACGTTGATCAACTAAAATTTGACCACAGCCGACTTTCCTTTTTTACTGAGTCTGATGGGTTACCCATATGTGCTCTGTGCAATCTCAAATATATTACTACTAGTACAAGTCCAACTGCCATGGCATGACTATCATCAACGTTGCTGCCATCATCACCCTGTCACCATTGCACCAATGCCTCATGACACCTCGTTGCCATTGCCATCATCACCAGGCCCAGTATCAGGTATCTTCATTGCCTTCAATGTGGTTGCCCTGTTGCTGTCGCTGTCATGGTCGCCCCATCACAATTGTGGTTGCCCCATCTGTTGTGATCACCTCATTGCCATCATAGTTGCCTCGTTGCTGTCCCCAGTGTTGTTGCTTCATTGTCTCATGTTGCCAGTGTTGGTGTTGTCACCGCCACCGTCATCATGTAAGACCGGCAATGCCTTGGAACAAGTGGGCCACGAACCATTTGTGAGGCTACCGGCAGCATGCATTGTGATGTGATGTCCATTGTGACATGGAAGGGCTGTGTATGGATAGGGCTGACAATGAAGTCAGCAGAAAATGTTACAACTCAATAAAAACATGCAGCTGAATCCATAGATACAGTGTTGGGAACTTGAAGCAAGAAGTTGGGTAGCCATGCATTTGTCACAGGCGAAGGTGTAGCTTAGGCATGATGAGGAGCTGTGGCATATACGTGAGGGAGACCAACAATGGTAAGTAAACAGAGGTGAGGTGAGGGAGAGTGGCACACCTGTAGGCATGTCGTTGTTGCAGTTGCAGGCACTGTGACTTGGTGATGCTGAATGGAGACAGGCGGTATGAGAATCGAGCGTGGGAATGCACAGCCAGTCCATGAGTGCCAGTGCTGCAGAGGCAATTTAGATGAAGGTGGGTGGTCACTTCATTCGAGTTGATGCATACCCAAAAAGACATCGTGACTCATGAGGGTGAGTGAGTGAGATAATGAGAAATGGCAGACATTGTGCATGGATGGAGGCCAGACAATGGGGGTTCTCACAGTTGCAGAATGGAAAGAGTTGTTGATGAGGTGGGGGCTGGTGTGACTTTGAGAGCGGGGCAATGCAAGCCAACAGTCTTGAATCTGGGCAGTCATTGCAGTGGTGTCAAGTGGGAACAGCTGCTGAACCTTGTGTTGAAGGGGATAGTGTCATCTAGCGATGACAAGGACAAGCTCTGAGTGACTCAGCGTGATGACATCTGAAGACACAGGGACAGGGGAAGACTTACCACAAGCTTCACATCGCCAGGCTGAAGAGGCTGAGCTAACGATGCAGGTGTCGATTCAGTGTGTGCAGGGGGGACAGGGGTAAGTCAAACATTGAGGGTGATGGTGCAAGATTCGCAAAGGGGACAGAAGGCCAGGTGGTGCAGGTGCGTTCTCAGGGATGTCATCAGTAATGGGAGAAGCAAGCAGTGTGTTGATGGGAGAGCTTGTAACAATGTGGTGATTGAGGACATGGATGCAGACTTGGGGTTTTTGTCAATGGGTACATGTGCAAGTGAGGGAGCAGATGACAGGGAAGGAGAAGTCAGGGTGATCAAAGACAGAGACATGGACTTAGGCTTGGGCTAAGAGCTCATTGATGACTGTACACTGGCAGGGAAAGACAGGAATGTGGATGAAACTGAAGATGGGGGCACAGCTGCAAAAGGTGATGCCCAGGTGATGGACTCAGGTTCGGGCTCAGATTGCTCTTCTGTCACCAAGGGTAGACACTTGAAATCGGATGAAATTGGCATGAAAGAGGGTGTGGGTGTGGTTGAAGACAAAGAATGTATAGATGAGATCTCAGGGTTTTTGTCAGCAGCTGAGTGTGTGAGTGAGGAAGTATGGGATGGGGTCTTAGACAGGGTAGGAAAAGGAGCCGATCACGAGGGGAGCAACGTGGACAATAGAATTGAAAATGTGGGGTTAAGCTCATGCTGCTCGACGTCGCCAAAAGCTCTACTGAGATTCTGAGGCAGAGAGCAAGGCAAAGGGGAAAGCTGGGGGTCTGCCACTGGCATCGACTGTGAATGTGAGGGAAAGTGTGTGTGGCCCACCAGTGACTTCCTAATTAGGAATGTCAGAATTTTTCGCTCTGTCACTGGGCCACCCCTCCCCCCACACCCATGGTTTGGGAATCTGGTCCTGCAACCCCCTTGCATCGCATATCAATATGCTTGGCTCTTTTGTGGAATTGGGGGTTTTGTGCCATCGCTGATTGCCCTGTTATTGTCTCCTTTTATCAGAGTTGGGTGAGTCTGTTTAAATCCTAACTCATCATATAGACTTCTTAGCCAACAGGTGTTGCATTAGGCCCTTCCTAACGTGCTCGACTTGAGCAGTGACAGAGTGGCTTGATAGTAGCAAGGTCACTTAGCGGTAATAGATACATGTCCGTAGTAGGAATGCGATCGTCCAGAGCACTGGGGCGAAGTCCACCAGGCGTATACGTCATCTTGTGATCTGCCTGATCGAGGCCAGATGCACTAATAGACTAAGGGAGAGGGCAAGGCAGACGACCAGGAGAAGAGCGAGAATGATGGCTGAGGATTCAAGAAGACCAAGCTGAGGAGCTCAGTCTTTGTACTGCCTAGTAGATATACAGTTGACGAGGAGCTTTGAAGCTCCTCCTAAATGTAAAGTACCCAGTGGTGATAGTAGCTCAAACCCTACTATGACTGTCCTAGGTATGAGTAAAGTCTGATACATGTGATACTCCTACTACGCTGACTGATACGATTGTCTCTGACTAATACTAGGGTAGTCAGAACCCCACAAGTCCACGATTCGTACCGATGAGTCCGATCATAACATCACCCCTCTCTCAGGTGCGATGCCCCAACGCTCCAAACCCTTCCTCCTCGTACAAGATTCTTGTACGCGTTGCTCCCTGCGTGTTCTTCCGCCCCCAGTGTGTCTTCTTCCTGGTCAGCTCGTAATCCACCATTGTCCAGGCCTTGTCCTCGATGCACTCCAATGCATTAGCCATCTCCAGTCGATGTCTGCTTGCTGCCACTTTGCCTTGAATCTCCCCCCACCACGGCGATGAGGTTGTCGATCCGCTGATTGAGGCGCTGCAGCTCTCGGTCAGCAGCGTGGTAGCGTGTCACGATCACGTGACACGTGACGGGACTTCAGAGAAAAGCCGGTATTGCATGATCTCGCTTCATCATTGTCTCATTGCCAGCGGGCTAGCTTGGGTAGCCCTAGTATTACACGAAAATAGTACTGAAAATCACAGTCTGTACGAGTACAAGTACAAGGTCGAAATGTCTGTAGTTACTTTGTCTTAGCTTCCCCAATCCCAGCCATAGTTTGCACGTCTTGTGTGACTTGCGCGATCCCTCTTGTCTCTTGAGCATCTTCCCGCAGAGTTACCCTCTGCCTGCCGTCATCCCCAATCCTGAACCCTTGCCCTCGGCATGAATGATCCGGCTGGATTGTGAAATAAGCTAAGACCACCATCTACGATCCTGCGCTCGCTGCGCAGACACAGTGAACCTTTCGCCCGTAGCGGCAGAGAATAACGACGGAACATACTGGCCAAAGACATGACCACTTTGTTCACCCCGAAACCGAGTGCCGAACGTGCATTCATCGAGCCAGGCACAGACAGACTGATCCCGCCAAATGACGCGTCGTTGTACGCAGGACACATCCGAACATCAACGATCTTGCGGGGACAGGCACCTTTTGGGAGCACGCCCATGGATATCGAGTAATCGCCGCTAGTAATCAGGCAATCGACATTGAGTACTTTCGAAGCCGAAGACAATTGGTACAAAGTTCATTCCCATGAAGACGGTTGGTATATGTATAATACCCATCTGATCGAAAACCCGACTCTCTGGGGATTAAACATAAGAGGAACCACCGCCGCAGACTCTCATATGTGGAGAAACAACCCCGTAAGAGCTATCGAAGACAGTTCGTCAGACACGTCAGCAAAGCATAAAGGAAAAGGACGGACCTCGTTGCCAGTAAAAGGCGTCTCTGTCATACCGTTAACACTCCCTCCCACAACCCCTCCTGTTCCAATGGCTACTCCACCAACGGTGGGCTCTCTGAAGGGCCAACCGCCAAAGGAATTCACGGGCGATCGATCCAAGAGTCTTCAGTTCCTACGAGAATTCCATCAATACTGTCGGATCAACAGAGCACACGAACTCATGGTTTTACCCTACAGTCGCGTCAGTCTTGCCTTGTCGTATATTCGAGGACCCAAGGTAGATGACTGGGGAGATAAAGTTAGTAAGGAACTGGACGATAGCGTAACAACGCACGTCCCGAAGGTTGACAAGAAGGACGAAGCTCTGTGGAACGCCTTCGAAAAGGGATTCAAAGATGCTTGGACCGATATGTTGAGCGAGCAAAACGCTCTACAAAAACTCACGACACTCACTATGTCCGGCGATGACATTGATTCATACATCGCCACGTTTGATCAACTCTCGGTCGCTGCAGGATGGGACCCCGACGCTAATGGAACCATCGAGTTCTTCAAAAGAGGACTGAAGAAAGGCTTGCTAGTTGCATGTCTCCGTCGCTCGTCTATGCCCAGAAAAATGTCAGAGTGGTGGGAGGCCACACAGGAAGAAGCGCAGAGATACCAAGCCATCTCAAATGCCATTGCTAACCTCAGTCGAGGAAGGACAGATACACAGAAGTTGGGACCTACAAAATCAACCCAGGTCCAACGTCCTTGAAATGATCAGACTGTCCCGATGGACGTTGATAATATACAAACCTCGCAGAAACCCACGTGGCAGACAAAGAGAACGCCCGAAGAAAAACTCAAGTGTCAAAAAGAAGGACGGTGTTTCCGCTGCATGGCGCAGGGACACATGTCAAACGCCTGCCCAAAGAAGTGGCAAGGACAACCTCAGTGTATCGCAAACATAGCACCAAGGACAGCGGCGTCGCCAGAACCTCCGACACCAGAACCAATTTCAATGGACGCCGCAAAGCTAGCAGTAATGAATATGTCATCAACGGAAAGACAAGAATTTATCTCGGCCTTACTGTTAGACACAGGAGACGACGTCGTTCTGTCAATCAATTCGATCAACACCATGCAAAGTGTCACGACTGTCCTCAATCACGGTATCCGTGGAAGTTACAGGTACAAATCAGAACCTGCTCATATTGCTGGACACAGGGGCTAGCAGAAATTTCATCGATAGAGGAGCTGCTCGCTTACTTGGGTTCATCTTGGAAGGTATCAAGGCTGTGGACGTTCGCAATGCAGATGGGACGATTAACACTGATGGCGCGATAACGGAAAAGTGTCGACTCACCCTTATCGATGGGCCGCACAAAGACGTACTCGACTTCCTCATTACTGATCTCGGCTCCTGTAGAGTGATACTCGGTCTCCCTTGGTTCAAATTGCGATCGCCCACTATCGATTGGGCGAAGGGAATGTACGAGGGAGGACCAATGAACCTCACACAAGGGGGAGAAAAGATCAACGAAATGGTGGCTCAGAAGATGGCCATGGCGGCAGGTGTGAAGAAAACGATGGAGCTACCCATACAGTATGAAGCCTATGCCACCGTCTTCTTCGGAGGAAGCTGCGAAGAGATTCCCCCCTTCCAGAAAAGATGATCATGCCATTGTACTAAAGGAAGGAGCCCCTGGAGCGCCTCAGTAGCAAAGTGTATCCCATGAATGTCACCGAAATGAAATATTTGTGCGATTGGTTGGCAGAGCAATTGAGAAAGGGGTACATACGAGAATCGAAATCACCTTACACGTCTCCGCTGTTCTTCATCAAGAATGTCACGAATCACGTGACACGTGACGTGGCGGAAAGGTAATCACGCAATCGTTTCGTCTTGACTCGTCATCGCCAGCGGACTGCTTACGCGGCTTGGGGCTGCACTTACACGTCCCCATATATCATAGAAAATAGTAACGAAAATCACAGTTTGTACGAGTATAAGCACAAGGATGTATCGTAGCTATTCTCCTTGTCTAAGCTTCCCAAATCCCAGCCATAGTTTGCACGTCTTGTGTGACTTGCGCGATCCCTCTCTTCTCTTGAGCATCTTCCCGCAGAGTTACCCTCTGCCCGCTATCATCTCCGATCCCGAACCCTTGCCCTCGGCACGAACGATCCGGCTGGATCGTGAAACAAGCTTAGACCACCTAACAACTCCACGCTCGTTGCGTGGCCTATCGAACAACGACCAGGCTGGCCGAAGATACAATCACCTTGTACACGCCCGCACCATCTGCTGACAGAGCATTTATCGAACCCTGCGCAAGACGAAAGCGATCTTGCCGAACGTCGCGTCGTAGTACGCCAAACGCGCCCAAATATCAACAATCTTGCTGGCAGAGGAAGTTTCTGGGAGTCAACCAGAGGATACAGACTCGTTGCGGCCAATAATCAGGCTATCGACGTTGAGTATTTTGAAGCCGAGGACCGCTGGTACGAAGTTTACCCACACAAAGATGGCTGGTATACGCATAACACGAACATCATCGACGAACCGCGCTTGTGGGGATTACAACTAACAGGAACTACTTCTGCAGACCCTAACGCCTGGAGGAACAATCCCGTCGAAGCTGTAAACAACAGCTCGTCAGATACCTCGACGAAGCAAAGAAAACGAACTAACGTACCACGACCTGCCTTACCACCTATCACGCCTCCCACCTTTGCTGCTATCCCACCCGCTAAACCACCTGTACTTATGACTACACCACCGTTGACAGGCTCCCTGAAAGGGCAAGCGCCAAAAGAATTTACTGGAGAACTAAGCAAAGAGTCTTCAATTTCTCCTGAGAATTTCACCAGTATCGAAGGATCAACAGAGCTCACGAGCTCATGGTCTTGCCGTACAGTCGCGTTAGTCTCGCCTTGTCCTACATCCGCGGGCCTAAAGTAGACGACTGGGCCGACAAGATTAGCAGGGAACTCGACGACAGTATAACTACTCACGTTCCGAAACTGGACGAAAAAGACGAGGCGCTCTGGAACGCCTTTGAGACAAGCTTCAAAAGCGCTTGGACTGATACTCTGAGTGAACAATGCGTTGCAAAAGCTCACAACACTCACGATGGCGGGCGATGACGTGGATTCATATATCGCAACCTTTGATCAGCTCTCTACGGCAGCTGGGTGGGACGTAGATGCAAATGGAACCATCAAATTCTTCAAACGAGGGTTGAAGAAAGGATTATTAGTCGCTTGCCTCCGGCGGCCTGCTATGCCCAAGAAGATGTCCGAGTGGCGAGACGCTGCACGAGAAGAAGCACAAAGATACCAAGCAATCTCTAACGCCATCGCTAATCTCGGCTGGGGAAAGACAGACACACAGAAATTGGGACCTACTAAGTCAACGCGGGTTCAGCGCTCACACAATGATCAAGTTGTCCCCATGGATGTTGACAATATTCAGACAGCACAGAAACCGGCCTGGCAGACAAAAAGAACCCCCGAAGAGAAGCTGAAATGTCAGAAAGAAGGACGGTGCTTCCGATGCATGGTGCAAGGACATATGTCGAACGCCTGCCCAAAAAAATGGCCAGGCCAGCCCCAACGCATAACAAACATAGCAAAAATGGAAGAAAGTCCTTCACTGTCCCCTTCACAAGAGCTGATATCGATGGAATCGGCCAAGCTCGCAGTACTGAATATGTCGTCCGCAGAACGCCAGGAGTTTATCTCTAGGGCTGTACACCGTACCCGTAGTACGGGGCCCGTACCCGTTCCGTTTGCCATTCGCTATGTGGGGTATGTGGTACGGGTACAGGACGGGCATCACCCATCCGGACCCGTTAGTTGACGGCAATTTACGGGCGTTGTACGGGTCAGAACTTGAGGGTCAATAGGAACAGGCAGAGATGTGTTGACTTAGTTCACGCAGACTAGAGATACAAGGCAACAATGATATTGAACAGACCCAGGGCTATCAGGGGCAATACAGGGGCTACCTAAAGTCGAATGAGGTGGCGGTCGGCTGCAGCGATGTCATCGTTGGTGTCGTCAAGTGTGTGGGAGGCCGCGATAGTGGCAGTCAACCTCTGCAGAGAAGGGGACACCGGGGTCCGACCGTCCGAGGTTGCGCCGCCCCGTGTGGGCTCGGCAGGGCATGCAACGACGACGAGGTGTCGCACAACGGGCTTTGGTGCTACGAGTGTGCGTGAGGGCAGAGAGAAAGAAAGAGCAAAGAACGCGCACGCAACGAGAAAGAGCCTTCTGCCTTTTCGCTTGCGTGGCAAGAGGACCGAGAGGCCGTTGAGTTCCTCCGTGCCGACGTGGGGCTCGTTGACTGCGGTCTCTAATTTCGCCTTGTCGGCTGGGTCGAATTTGTCCGCAAGCTTTTCATCCGTCAACGAGTTCCGAAGGTTGTATGAGACTTGAATGAGCATACCGGGCTGGTTGTCCGAATACGTGGAGAAGATCTCGGACTTCTTCGTCGGGACCGTGGTGTTGCGCTTGATAAGCGTGGTCATGACACCACCCGCGGTCTCGATACTAGAGCGAGGGTTATTTTCGGGTCTGAAAAATATGAATAGACCAACTTACCGAAGGGACAGTGGGGCGACATCGAGGAGGAGATCCTGGGTCTTCTCCGAGGTGTCACCAGAGAGGATGGCGGCCTGCACTGCTGCGCCATATGCAACAGCCTCGTCTGGGTTGATGCTCTTGTTGGGCTCTTTGCCATTGAAGAAATCGGAGACAAGTTTGACGATACGGGATATGGGTGGAGCCACCGACGAGGACAATCTCATGAACGTTGGCCTTGTCAATCTCTGAGTCCCGAAGAACCTTCTCAACCGGCTCCAACGTGCTGCGGAACAGATCCTGGCAGAGCTCTTTGAAGCGTGCATGGGTGAGGGAGGTGTAGAAATCGATACCCTCATAGAGAGTGTCGATCTCGAGTGTGGTGTTGGTAGCAGAGGAAAGGGTACGCTTGGCGCGCTCGCAAGCGGTGCGAAGGCGGCAAAGAGCGAAAGTTCCTCCGCCCAAATCGAAGATGAGAACGTTGCGCTCGCCAGAAACCTTCTTGTCAAGACCATATGCAATGGCAGCTGCGGTGGGTTCGTTGATGATACGAAGAACGTTGAGGCCAGAGATTGTGCTGGCGTCCTTCGTGGCTTGTGAGTCGTTGAAGTATGCAGGGACTGTGACGACAGCATTCGTGACGCGCCGAGGTAAGACTCGACTGTCTGACCATGTATGAGACCTCCTCGGGCGACTGCACACAGTATGAGCAATATATATTGGCTGGAATCGATCTGCAACTCACAAACTCTTTGTCCTCGCCACGGTATTGAATGCGGATGTAGGGTTTTCCAGACTTGTTAACGACTTTGAAGGGGAAGTGCTTGAGATCCGCCTGCACTTCGGCATCATCGAACTTGCGACAGATGAGACGTTTTGTGTCGAAGACAGTTCTGAGTCAGATGATATAGTGATAAGATCACACCGTATACATACGTGTTGTGGGGGTTCATCACGACTTGGTTCACCGATGAGACGCGATGCCAACAGCCTTTGAGGTCTTCTGGTGGGAACTGGAGCCAGAACTGAGACTGACCTAGGGCCTAAGTAAGTAAATGTGAACCAGGCGTCGACAACATAGAGCCCGGATGTGGCAGCTACGCTCAAAATGTTCAGGGCACGATTAGGGATGCTGTTGGCGTCGGAGAGGTTGTCAAGTGAGAAGCCAAACACAATTGTGTTGCACCCGTATAGTTAGTATAGTTAGTAAAATACAAGGCCGCGGTCAGGAACAATTGTATTCACCTACGACGGCCTCAATATTCAATACTGTCGGCCGAGGGTTGTAAAATATTGGCAAGGGTCTTGAACTCTGCTAAAACATCAGGCATGCAAGGAACGATATGACGACAAGATGAGAAGATAAGAAAAATGTAAGATGTAAGATGACAGATGACTCAGATGAGGCTTGGTGCGAGCGATGGATTGCATGTTTACATCGTCTGAGATGGCCCTATGACCAGCAACTCCGAAATGGCCGAAACCTGTCCAACGTTCATCAACTTCGATTCAACCCTCAAAGGCCTCAATGTTCTTTACTATGCCACCACCTTGCCATTTGGTCTCAAGTTCCCGACCATCTCATGGCCTCAGCGTTCACTGGCACCTCGTCAATTTGTAGCCCACCCTTGCTCAGAGTCGCTCTGCTCCGCACCTTGCCTGGCTCAACATATCAGTGCAACTGCTATTTATCTCAGCATCATCATCGTACATTTATATTTCGTCACTTTCACTTTACTATTTTTGACCTCTTTAAGTCAGGACAGGACTCGATTGCGTTAGATGACTCAGTCGTCTCCATCCTCACGCACTCCTTCATTTTTTTTTCATATTACCTACCATTCCTTGGCAAGGGTTTTCTGGACCCACCTCGTTTTGTCTTGGTTGCATGGACTGTCGGACTTCACCTCGGACTTCATCTCTGTAGGGCATCACGATGACGCAGTCATGTATTTAAATTGGCCCCCTTCCCTGTCAATTTCAAGTGTTCGCCCCCCACTGCTTTTGAGTGATTTCATATAGGCTCTTTCCTCCTCACGCATCAAAACCAAACCCCCCGGCATTCTTTTATTCCATCTGCAGCCACATGTTGCGATGCCTGGAGGCAGTTCGGCAAGTAAGTAAACCAGTACAACCTTCTCCACGCACGATGATCTAATCTGAGTATCACGGACAGCTACTGATCAATGTGCCCTGCGATCTGATGGGACTCTGAAGGACGCTTCAGAAATCCCATGGTATGGTGACAAGGATGACGATATGCCTATGGCACCCCCAGTCATAGTCCAGCCTCGGATAGGTAAGTTTGATTTCGCTTCTCTTCCTCACATACTAAATTCCCTTCAGAACAAAAAAAGAGAAAGCGGAACACCGCTCGGATGGAGGAAATCATCAGAGCCGAGCAAGAGAGTGATGAATCAGACATGCAGCCTCGCCAGAAAAAGAAGAAAAGACGTAAACACAAGCCCGAGGTGCTTTCTGACCCTGAAGACAAGCCATATACAACTGTGGCCTTGGGTTTCAATAGCGAGAGTGATAGTAGTAGCATCACTGAGATCGTGCCTGATGAGGTTCGTTTTGTTCCACATGACCATCTCATCTGTTCACATAAATTTAAGATTGCGGATATGTTACCTTCGAAGATGAAACCCCCGAAGTCTCGGAAGTCATCGAAGGGGAAAGGTAGAGCCAAGGCTTCATTGGACAAGCCCTCAGCTGCGAAACAACACCAGGAGATCGCTGATGGCCCTCCCGATGGGGGTTTGTTACGAGCCCAACCGCTACAGGGCTCTTCGTCAACTAATAGCCTCGAGGGCTCAAGTTTGTCCCAGAAAAAGGTATGCCCGTTCTCATTTGATTTCGTGCGTCTCTGATTATCCCAGGGAGTAAAAAGGAATCCGATCTACCTGTTTTACGAGGCCACAGACCTTGGCGCGGATGGCAGTCTGGGTAGGCCAGGTGACAAACACTTCCGATGCCGCCACGGAAACAAGAAAGTCCTTACTATCACGAAGGCGATGAACCACAATCTGAATGGTGTGTCGTCATGACTCACACCTGGCACTTCCCGCTCTCATGGCCAATAGGTCTTGTGGGTCATTTACGAACCCATTTCAAGTCGCTTTTCAGCCTATACATGGTCCTTAAAGATCGAGAGACTCTGCCAACTGAAGATGAGAAAGCCTTCGCCTCCGGTGACAAGGAATTTACTGGTCAGGATCAAGCGGAATATGTCAAGGCTCTTGAGATGAGAGCGTCAACAATAGCATCGGCATTTCTAAGGCAACAACAGGCTGCGGTGGTGAGTCATCCTGGTGTCTTTGGGTTACGACTGACATCAGTTTAGGAGCCTTTTGATTCGTCAAAATTTGAGCGCCTCCTCACGGAGTGGATTGTCGCTTGTGATCAGCCACTGGATGAAGTAGAGAAGCCCGAGTTTATCCGCATGATCCAGTACGCACACCATTCCCAGACCAAGCTCAAACTGCCAAATCGACAAGGCATACGACGACGTGTGATGAAGCTTGGTGAAGAGACAATGGAGGGTATTCGAGATATGTTTAAGGTGAGATATATTCGCTCCACTGAAATGGGTCTAACTGTCGATTAAAGGCCCTGGAAGGGAAGGTCAGTCTCTCCCTCGACGCATGGACATCAAGCAATGGCATCGCATTCTTGGCGATTGTTGCTCACTATGTCACCAATGACGGAGAATTGGGTGAGTTGATCTTACAGTTCCCTTCTTTTCTTTCGACTGACAGACTCAGAGGAGCTCCTTGTTGATTTCCAGGAGCTGATCGGCGCTCACTCTGGTGAGAACATGGCAGAAGTGGTTTGGGAAACCTTAGAATTATACGGGCTCAAGGGTAGGGTATGTTATTCCGGCGTTGAGTATCCAAATCTGAGTCCCTTACTGACGCGTTATAGGTTATCGCGATAACAATGGATAACGCAAGCAACAATGACACGTTAATGGCTGCATTAGAAGCTCGTTATCAAACAGAAGGTGTTTTCTTTTCGGCTCGAGACTCTCGAATGTGGTGCATGCCCCACACCATCCACCTTGCCGCACTTAAGGTTTGTCATTCACTTTTGTCATCTTCGTGTCATACTCTAATACGTACTAGCTTCTTGAAGCCATTGGCGTAATCTCAAAGAGGGACAGTGATAAAAGCGCCAGTTGCGGAGGTAATTACCAAGATGAGGTCACTCTTCACCATGCCAGTGACAACAGCGACGCATGCCGGGGGGACGATGAAGATGGTGAAGAAAACATTCTCGAAGCCATTTCAAAGGTATGTTTTACGTGGCCATTGACCTGTACCTGACTTGGACTTACTCGGACTCACTCCCTTCTGTCAGCTTCGCAAAGTTGTACGAGCAGTTCGCTCAAGTCCTCAGAGGCGTCAGAGCTGGCTTAAGGAGGTCCGGATGTCTCTTTCAGAAGAACTGATGGGTGCCGGCAGTACTGCGTTCATGCTTATTCTAGACATCAAGACGAGATGGTCGTCAACCTACCAAATGCTTCGTAAGTGGTGCATAGTAGTCAAAATGTAATCGTCTCCGTCTCACATCATTCTAGGCCGGGCATTACAACATCATGAAGCTATCAACACCTACATCTACCGACACGAAGATTTAATACAATTTCGGCTGACCGAGGAAGACTGGAGAGCAATTGAGATGGTAACACGCTGGTTGAAGTCATTTCAGTCCGCTACCACTCAAATGTCAGCCTCGAAGACACCCATGCTCTCCTCCACTCATGCGATTTTCCGTGGACTCCAAGCTGACATCAGGGACATTCTTCGCGAGGAACAAGGCCTATCTCCCCAACTCATTCAAGGCCTCACGGACGCCCACCTAAAGCTTAGTGAATATTATTATAAATTTGACGAGTCGCCATTCTATCTGTGGGCCTCTCGTAAGTCTTGTCCTCTGGATTGCTAATTACTGATTGATTCGGATTGAACTGACACCACTTAGTTTTGGACCCTCGGATTTCATATTCAGTGCTTCTGGATGAGTTCGAGGGCGATGACGATCTCGCACCTTTCCTTGAGGTGGCGAAGAACAAGCTTCATGTATATTACAAGACACTCTATGTGAGCAAGACAGCGCCCCGCCCTTCCTCATCCAGCCCATCCAGTCAGGCTGCCTCGGCGGCTCTTGGCCACTCCCCACCAAAAAACTTCACTGCTCGATTCCGGAAACCCCGTGCGCCAATTGACGAACTTCTCGAGTTTTGGAAGCTCCCTCAAGAGGATTTTGACACTTGCGATCCACTTCAGTGGTGGACAGGCCGTCGGGCTTCTTTTCCCAACCTGTATCGACTTGCGTGTGATATCTTGTCCATCCCAGGTGCGTTCTCTTTCTTTTCACTGACAGCTCACTGACCTCCACATTATTAGCCTCAGCCGTGGCTGTAGAAAGGGTCTTCTCTGGTGGCCGTGACACAATCTCTCTCCGACGTGCTAGCTTGAAGGCTGAGACTATCAGGACCCTTATGTTGGTCAAGAAGAAGCTACATTTAGAACGTGAACGTGCAAACAGAGCGCTGAAGGGTAAAAGTTCCAGTATTTTACTTTAGTCTCTTCCGATATCTTTAATATACAAGCCATTTACTCTCGTTTGCTTATGACCGCCCCAGTCAGCCATCACATCCCTGATCAAACACGACAATGACTTGGACTGACTCTCGTTAGCTATGGCGCGCGTCACCTATGATAGTTCAGGTGAGTGTCAACCATGCCTTCCATAGCCAACCATCGCTCCCCTGCATCAACCGCCTCACCCCTGTCCCTCACCGACACTGGCCCATCCTCCTCGTCCTGCTCTTCCCTTGCGTCCCACACCCAATGCTTTCCCTTCCGCACACACACCACCCTCTCGTACACCATCGTCCTCCACAGGCTCCTCCGGAAGAGCGCATACACCCTCGCTCTGGAAGTATGGGAGTGCTATCGCAAGCACGGGACCCCGCAAGCTGCGCCTCGATCCGGTCGCCCTCAGCGTTGGCATCGAGGTGCTGAGTCTGCTGACCCACTCACGGCACCCAGACTGCACACTGGCTCTTTTCAACGCACAACACACAACAAGGACGGTGCAGGTCCCGTCGTCTGTCGTCACCTGCTTGATGCTTCCACGGTGTGCCGCTGCAGCCAACCGCCACCTCGTTTGACGTTAAGTAGTGTAGTATTGAAGAGCCTTGTATTCAGTCTTTTCTGAATCTTTTATATACAACCCGTTACCCGTAATACAGCCGTACAAGTTCCCGTCCCGTCCCGTTTGGGCTCGCAGTAAGTTGATATACGGTACGGGGACAGCACAGATAAACCCGTTCTGACCCGTTAAAAACACGGCCGTACCCGTAATACAGTACGGTGAACAGCCCTACATTTCCTCCATTTCCACCGCTCACCCTTTCTCAGTTATTCAAGGACGCAACTCTGTTCTTTTCACGTTCAACGCCGAGCCTTTCCACTGTGATACCCGCAATGGATCACATTGACGCACATCTCGCGACTGCGTGCCAAGACCCGAAGTACTCACCTGCCATTCGCACTTCCCTGGCACTCGGAAAGGCCCACCTCAACAAATACTACGACATGACAGATAATTTGGAAGTCTACCGAATTGTTATGAGTGAGTGCGTCCCATTCGACCATTCCATTCTACTAATCCTGTTGGACAGTCCTACACCCACGGCACAAACTCCAATACTTCCGCAACACCAACTGGGACAACGCATGGATTGTCACTGCAACTGAAATCGTCCGCGATGAGTTTGTGCGGGCATATGCAGCCCTCCCTGTCGACGAGGTCGTTGTTCATGTGGAGGACGTATGTGCATTACATGCCTAATGTTTTTTCCCCTCCAAACTCACAAACCTTTTTAGACCACCAAGCCCTTCAAAAAACAGAACATCTTTGACGATCTGCCGTCGATCTCCACCCCCCTCACCTCCCAGGTCAAGGATGAGCTCCAGCAATACCTTGAGCTCCCTGTCGAGGATGTCAAGGATGTGTCCGCGTGGTGGGTCAAGAACCGAGGGGTGTATCCCCGTCTCTCTCGGATGGCGCTCGACTACTTGTCGATACCAGGTAAGCTACGTCTTTGTGTCTCCCATACTCGATCTAACTACCTCTACAGCTACATCAGTCGATGTCAAACAAGTCTTCAGCAAGGGAAGACTCGTTCTGTCTCACGTTCGAAACGGACTCTCAGTTCAGTCCACACGCACATCAATGTGTCTTGGTGCATGGAGTAGGATGGGTTTGGTGAAGGACAAGGACATATTGGAGGCGGAAAAACTGCCTGATGTTGAAGGGTCTGAGGATGAGCTAGATAGTGACTGGGACAATGTATTCAAGTAGTATGGAAAAACAAACATTACGCTGGCTTCATGCAAGGTTGTTGCAAGCCGCTCAAACAATGCAGGTCACGTGCTGACCCACAGGGCCAACCCACACGGGTCTTCCGTACCCGCACAACCCGCTGGTACCCATACCTGTGGCTGCGGGAACCC
The DNA here is from genome assembly GCA_024734325.1 of Lactarius hatsudake. NCBI lineage: Eukaryota > Fungi > Basidiomycota > Agaricomycetes > Russulales > Russulaceae > Lactarius > Lactarius hatsudake. Next base: position 471,718 of record JANSJP010000016.1, on the reverse strand, counting down.
ATACCCATGAGCCCGGGTACAGGTTTTTGGTGGGTGTGGGTGTGGGTAGAGGTCTAGTCACCCATGGGTTACCCATGCTATGCACTAGCGGGCAGATACTCCTACGACTCAAGACGACTTGTTCGGTACCTTTACCTACAGAGACTCGGACACTAGTAGGAGGCGACATTCTCGGGCCCAGGCAAATCGTCGGGAGCGTCTTAGACGAGAACGATGTGAAGAACTCGCGCAGGAAGATGCTCGGCTGTTAGGGAAGTACTCAGATGACGTCCCACCACCCATTGCTGAAGAACCAGGAGTTGGTGGGCCAGTCGTAGAAGCTCGCAAAGAACTCGTCATCGAAAGGATAGGGCCAATTAGAGGGGACAGTCTTGACGACCCAATAGAGCTCTCAGATAGTCCCGAACCCATCAGGGACCCATTCACTGGGGCGTTCAGTTCCCCTCAGCCCATGCTTCCAGTAGAACAGTGTTACATCTCGGCCCGGAAGTGGACACTGACGCTCAGGGATGACACCACGTCAGCAGTATATCGTCATGGACTTGTTGGATCAGTCAGCCGGGTAAGCTCCGGCGCATGTGATTGTGTACGATAACGGATCGGATCATGACTCGATGTGACTCATTCCTAGGATAGCTGTATTAGGATTTGCTCTACTTACGCTATTGGCTAGGATAGTTTGGAGCGGCGCTTGAAAGCCTGCGAGTATCTGTATAAGTAGCAGTCGTGGAAGACCAGGATCGCCATCTTGGTCTTCTTCAATACCACCATCTTCGTCATCTCCTCATCTCTAGGATGCTCTTCCCTGTGAAGTGAGTCGCCTCCGGCATATCCCCTTAGACCAGGGATCCCCGTGAGCTTATCCCGAGTTCCCCTTCGTGGGCAGTGGATGCATATCCTCTTGGATCCGTATATCACTGCGTATTCCTTTACCACAACGAACGAGTCGCCAAACCGTATGGTTACATCTACATCATCGACCACCCCTCTTGGAGATCTATTGTCCCCTTCGACGAACCTCCTGTCAACGTACCTCAAGAGGAGGACCTTCATGCATTCATCACATTGAACGGGGATCTAGCCCCTCATCCAGCTGAGTATCCAGACGCTATCACCAATCGCCTATTCTACAGAATGTTTAGGATCGCCGCATCAACCGAGGCCTAAGTCAGGCATACGTCTGTGGTAGACGTTACAAACAGCCCGTCCCAGAACATCCCGGTCCAGGGTGGAAGATCGCCCGACCCTCGGAGCCGTACGCCTTCGACATCCTATTCGAAGATGGGACTCAGGGACCGACCCCTTTCATCCGCTTCGCGATCAATCAACGCGACCAGCCTGTAGCCCTAGGCACGGAGGGAAAGAACAAACCCCAGTACTACAAGGTTCTGTACACAATCCCACGTCTGGCTTACCCTCAGGCTGAAGTCACACCGGGACATTCATTCGCCCTCTTTTGGAGACGCACCCGGCTCGGATCAAGGTCGATCGTGCGATAGCCTACGTCGCGGATCCGGGTGTATGTGCAGAAGTGCACAGGTTTAGGTGGTCAATGAGGCAAAAACACGAGTTGTTCACGTGCATGAGAGAGCTTGATAACGCGTGGAATGATTGGCTATCTGAGGCTGAGGGGATCGACAAACGTCTTAGGGAGTCTAACATCGCCTCTTGCATGCATCCCTTCCTCCCCCAACCGCTCCCCATCAGCCTGGACGTGTACCACATGTCTGACCCCATCGCCAACGATTGTAGGTATCGAGCGCACCTCAACTCTCTCGACGGCGTAGCCCCACGTCCGGTCCCTCCTCGCCCCCCGATTCCTTCCACGTCACTTGCGCCTCCCCGTCCACCTCTCCCCTTTCCGGTATTACACGACGAAGCACCTAGAGACGCACGTTGTGCGTTCTGCGATGGGTCTCATGTCGCTCGCGAATGCCCACTGCCGCATCGCTTCTGTCAGTGGGGCTTGCGATGCTATGTCCCAGTACGTCACCCCCGCTTTTATGACACCCAGTGTACAACGCGGGTAGTCACCCCATGATTCGAACCCTACAACCGAGCGAACCTGACCCGTCGCCATACGATTAGCGGAGAAGTCGAGACGACTTCGGCTAGTAGGGGGGCTGTGTCACGATCATGTGACACGTGACGGGACTTCGGAGAAAAGCTGGTATTGCGTGATCTCGCCTCATCATTGTCTCATTGCCAGCGGGCTAGCTTGCGTAGCCCTAGTATTACACGAAAATAGTACCGAAAATCACAGTCTGTACGAGTACAAGTACGAGGTCAAAATGTCTGTAGTTACTTTGTCTTAGCTTCCCCAATCCCAGCCATAGTTTGCACGTCTTGTGTGACTTGCGCGATCCCTCTCATCTCTTGAGCATCTTCCCGCAGAGTTACCCTCTGCCCGCCGTCATCCCTGATCCCGAACCCTTGCCCTCGGCACGAACAATCCGGCTGGATCGTGAAATAGCGGGTGACTTCGCCTGAAAGCGAGATGTCGTGGAGGGATGTGAGGCAGCGGTCTACATGCGCTCTGTCCTTGAAGCTGTCGGTGAAGAGGACCATGTCCTCGTTCTGGTAGAGTGGCTTGCTGCCGTAGTTGTAACAGGCGGCGGTGTAGAGGGGGTGGGTGTAGACCTTGTTGGACTTGTCGATGATGCCCACCACCATAGGGTCTGGTCCCATGATGACCTGGTGGTAGTGGGCCTCGCGCTTGATCCCATTGGGGGAGACGATGCGGAATGGGATGTAGTCCGCACCGGCGTTGTGTTTGAAGCTGGTGGGGGTATGTGTGTTGATGATAGTGAGGGGTTGATGAGTTGGTCCTCCCATCACTCCGAGGTCCCGCTTGTACATGGGGGATCCGTCGGTGTTGAGGGAGTATGGGGTCTTGCGCAGGTTGTCAGTATCAGTGGTGGAAAGAATGAGGGGGTGCGCAGCTGGGTAGTCCTCGTCTGCATCCTCTCCGAGGCCCCAGTCATCGCCAGCAGCCTCCTGTGCCTCAGCTGCTGCATCCACAGTTGTGCCCTCCACAGCTGCTCGTCCCTCCACTCCTTGACGATATCTTTCCAGGGCCGTACTGGCCCGAACTCAGTGTGGTACCTCGACAAGTCGAGGGTTACCGTCTCCATGAGGGTGTTGAACGAGGCGACTTGCCGTCTGGCCCTCGAGTATGGCGTGCTCTTCTTCTTCGCCGACACCCATTTCATAGGTGATAGGTTGCGCATCAGGGGTGTTGGCAGTCCCTCCGACAGTGGGTCTGGGAATGCCTGGAGGACAGAGATGGCATCCTCACAGGTGGCTGGTCCATGGGTGGTGACCAGGGCCTGAGTGACAGTGTTGATGGTGGACTGCGAGGGGAGCGAGCAAGAGGACATTGCGCAGAGGGATGCAGGATGGGTGACTGTAGCAGAAGTTGCTGGGGGAGTCAGCTCGTTGTGGGTCCTTCTTAAATGTGTTTCTCGCGTGTGGTTCAGCACTTTGAAGTCCTGAACAGCCTGATCGGCGAATACTTCGCTCTGGTCGACCCACTGGTTCTCCGAGTCGGGGTATCCCTTCCATTTCACGAGGTATTGAAGTTTCCAAGTTCTGCTGAATCTCCGCGAGTCTAGAATCTTCTTGACTTCATATTCTTCCTCTCTATCTACCAGATCTGGAGGTGGGCGCTGATAGTTAGGCCCATGTGTCACTGTCTCTTGATATCTGGTGAGAAGATCTGTGTGGAATACCAGGTGGATGCAGCCAATGCACAGAGGTGGCTTATATAACTGATACCCCCAATCGGCGGTGAGACTCTTTAATGGTTCATACTCCAGCTGGCGCTGGCCGATGTCGGGATTCCGCTGCAATTGATACTCCAGCCGACCCTGGCTGGGTCGGAGATAGTTGGAAATCCCTGTGGGCACTTAAGCACAAAATAGAAACATAAAACATTTCCCAGAAAATATTATGGATCCTGAAATGCTCCATATTAAATCACCTGAGTAGTATTCAACTCAAATAGGCACAGCAGAGTGCAAGCACCCTAGATACTTACAAGTGGACAGGAATAAGTAACGGATGTCCAATCACAACTCCTCCACCGAACAGGGCCTCTGGGAGGTTGACATTGAAGGACTGTACTCTGGTGGGGACCGCTTGGAGGCTCTGTGACTTAGCTTGCAGACTCAGCTTCTAACAAATAATATTACTTGAAATCAAGTATCTGTGAGCTTTAAACGCTTAGTCCCCTGATGTCCTAACTTTCACTGGAAAACCTAAGTGCTTACTGATGTCTTACATGTCTTTGCTACTTATTTACTTATTTCAGCTTTAAAAGAATTTAGTATGCTTATGCTTGTGCTTGTGCTTTTGCTCTTCCTTGCCAATTGGTTCGTGAATTTTGTATAAGCAGAAAATAAGCAACTTGAGAAGCTTAGAGGGCTTATTTTTGAAATAAGCAGAATAAGCCTTCTAAGTTTTTTCTATATTTTGCTGATGCGCAGGGATCCCTTACAGCAAAGTCCAAAACAGGGGGCCCCTTGAGTAATTATGGACGACAGCTGACCTCCAACATCAGGAAAACCCATGTATGAATAAGTAAAACATGGGTTTTCCTGATGAAATTTGACATGCGGGGTTCATAGTTAAGTATGGTTTGAAATTCTTGAGAAATCTGGTATCTTGCAAATATGTAGTTATTAAATAGTTATCCAGGGTATCAAATAGTTATCTTGTGATGCTTGGATGGCATGCCTTGCAAAGTCGGGGTTATCTTGTACTTATCACCCATTGTGGAGTATTTTTCCCTGAGTGTTACTGTACTGTACTGAAGTGTACTTTGCTGAAACTTCTACTTCTACAAGAATCTTTATTGCACAGGCAATGTATGCTTCCCACAGTGCAGCTGCTGCTACCATTGCCCTGCCCCGGCATGCGTCCTTGCCCTTGCCATCATCCTTGCCCCCACATCATCACCACCCTTGCCCCATCATTGTGGTTAGCAGCGCACGTGTTATGTTTGGCCTGGAAGTGGACACTGATGTCAAGGGAATGACACCATGTCAGCAGTATATTGTCATGGACTTGTTGGATCAGTCATCTGGGTAAGCTCTGGAGCATGTGATTGTGTATGATAACAGATTGGATCATGACTCATAGTGACTCATACTAGGATAGAGATACTAGGGTTTGCTTTATTTACACTACTGGCTAGTACCTCTTGGAGTGGCACTTGAAAGCCCGTGCGTAACTGTATAAGTAGAGTATTGCAAAGACCAAGAACGGCATCTTGGTCTTCTTCCAATACCACTATCAGTTCTCTGCTCTATAGGGTCCTCCCCTGTTAAGTGAGTCCTCCAGCATATCCCCTTAGACCAGGGATCCCCGTGAGCTTATCCTGAGTTCCCTTTGTGGACAGTGGACATATTCCCTATCAACTGTGTTTGTCATTGCGTGCATCTCTACCTCAATGAACGCGTCGCCTGCCCCTACGGACATCTCTACATCATCGACCATCCCCAGTGGGACAACCTCTGTGTACTCAACTACCGTCCCGCCACCATCCCTCTCCTTGAAGACCTTCACGGTTACTTATCATTGGATGGACGTCTCGTCCCTCATCCTGCTGAGTACTTTGACACTCCAACTAATCGTAACTTCTATCAACTGTTTAGGATTGCCACAACCAATGAGGCCTAAGTCAGGCAAACATCCATGGTAGACGTTACAGCATGTGAATCGTGGCTGCATTTGAGTTGGGGGCTTGCCGCTGCCGCAGTTGTTGTTGTTGTTGGGGTGCATGCGATCAGCAATGACTACAACCATCACCACAGTTGTCGTCACTGCCACGGTGGGGGGTAAGTAGCTCGGAACTGCATGGGCCTTGTTGTGTGTTGTTGTGATTGGACTCATTGGTATGGACAGTGGACTCGTGGGGTTCTGACTACCCTAGTATTAGTCAGGGACAGTTGTCTTCGTCAGCCTTGGGATCATTATCACATGTATACAGTATGGACTTGACTCATTCCTAGGATAGTCGTAGTAGGGTTCGAGCTACTATTGCTACTAGGTACCTTACGTTCAGGAGGAGCTTCAAAGCCCCTTGTCAACTGTATATCAGACTCATAGTACGAAGACCAAGCTCTTCAGCTTGGTCTCCTTGAATCCTCACTTGCATTCCCCTCTCTTCCACCTGTTTGCCTTAGTTTCCTTGTGAAGCATACAAGGAAGGGTCGTGTGGCATACCAAGTGCCCCATACCATTGAAGCATCTTGTGACTCAGATATAGTCCGAGTATTTGCTAAGTCATCGCCCCTATATCAAGCCACTCTGTCTTTGCTCAAGTCGAGCACCGTTAGGGCAGGCATAATGCAACATTAAGACCAAGCTGCACCCTACAGACACAACACAGTGGCGTCTACAACCACCGATCGGTGGGGCTGGAATCAAGTCCTCGCATACACCATTATTAGTAGAGGAGAACAGAACGTCCCTATGCACTATCTCAAGGCCGCCAGGTGGAAAACACACAGAGGAGAGACCAGATACTTTGTTGACTTCCCAAACCAACTGAGTCAGTACTACCCAGTTGAGTTTAACTTTGAACATACCTGTTGGTGCATACTTGCAACAAACAACACAGGAGTATGGACCGTTGTCAGACCAACAACACATGAATACCGGTGCGACATCCTAGAAAGTGAGGTAGTACCCCTTGCAGAAGCAGGACCCATTGACAGCGCCACAGCCTCAAGCACTACAGAGGAAGAAGGATCGGAATCAGAGCACAGCAGCGACAGGCCAGAAGAGGACCACCTCTCACAAGTGAACGCAGAAGAACAGGAAGAACTAGCAAACCTAGCTGCAGGCATCATGCTCAATGAAGTGCCACAAGCTGAACATATTATCATTCACCCACCAGGAGATATGACAACCACACAGTTAGAACCGATGTACACACTCCAGATGGATCCCATACAGCAACCACATGAAGAAGTCCCAGAAGACCTACTCCCCATCGACCCAAGCATGGGCCACCACATGACTGTGGACAACGCAGCCCTCATGAGAGCCATAGGACCCGACGAGCCAGACCCCCCAGGGGGAGGACCACCCGGAAGAGGCCCAGGAAGAGGTCACCCACACAGAGGAGGCGGAGGACCACCTGGAGGAGGAGGCAGATTCCCCAGAGTAGGCCCCATTGGCAACCCACATTGATCTGACAAACTCATGGGCAACCCACCCACCATCTTCAATGGTGATTGCACCAAGGCACTGCAGTTCAGAGCGCAGTGGAACCTCTACCAAGGGGTCAACAGCACGAGTGACATTATGAACAACTACTATTGCCAATTGCTCCTCTTCCTTGGATACATCCAGGGAGAGCTAGTTAACGAGTGGGTAATGTACATGACTGACTGGCTCATGTGCCAGATAGAGACCGGGTTCCCCAAGCACACTTGACGCCTCTGGGACAAGACCCTCCATGCTTTCACAAGATGGTTTGCAAATACCATGGAGAAAGAGCAAGCACAAGCAGAGCTGCGCAAAGGCTTCCACATGAAGGATGGGGACATTGACAGCTACATGGCCACTTTCAAACGACTAGCTCACCAAGCTGACTATCATCTTGATGCCCCTCAAATGCTGGATCTCTTCACAACAGGGTTACCCAAGGGACTGTTCACCAAAGTCTACAAGCAGTACAAACCCACCACATTCAAAGCATGGAAGCAGGTGGTGATGAAGAAACAGCAGCAGTATATGCACCTGCAGGCACGTCTCAACTCACTGAAACCATCCACCAAAAAGACTACCCCACATCCTAGCCAATGGGGACCCCCTCAAAGCGGATGGACACCAAGGAACCTCCCCTGCTACCAAGACCCTAACGTGACGGACACCTCTACAGATTGGACATGGGCCTGAGGCATGGAAGCAGAGGATGCTCAAGGAAGACTTACAGGAGTGGAGTTCATACTCAATTGACAGAGGCCACCCTACCTGCCTAGGGAGGACCAAGGACAGGATCAAGAGGATGAGGAAGGGGACCACCCTGAGATGCAAGGGAAGTGATCTGCTACACCTGTAACCAGAAAGGACACTTCAGTTGTGACTGCCCACAGCATCGCAACAATGCTCCAAGTGGCAGTAGTAGAAGGTCAGAGACAGACTACTACGCTGTAACGGTAGCTCGGCCTCTGAGTCCGAAACCGCTCATTTTTGGACAATCGATCACCTCGGCCACGCGGCCCTTTGTCTACACTTCATATCTCTTTTATGTTACCCTTTTTCCTTTCCGCTTTTACCTTAGCTCTATAGCTCCTCCTGTATTTAAACTGCCACTCTTAGGCTCTAGGAGGGCATCTGGTCACATCGAATCGAATCACAGCGCTCGGTCGCCCTTTCCCCCTTAACTTGAACTCACTGTGAATATTCCGGAAGTCAGGCCCAAACGCGGGCACTCGAAGGATACATTCCCACTTTCCCCTACCCTCTTCCTCTTGGAGTGGAACACCTCCGCCTTCGAACTCACCTAGGACCCTCACGTCCTTACACATTGGCTGCCCCAGTGAGGCGGAGTCGGTTGATTCCCCCTCCATCCTCCCCTCATTCCTTTCAACCTTCAACCTTTTCACCTTCATTTCGGTCGCCTCTGGTGACCAACTCAATGTCAAACAATCTCCCTCAGTCTACGACGCTCGCTCGACTCCAGCCTGTACCCCGCCTCGTTATCATCATCAAGATCTAGTCGTCTCTGGTCTCCTCCCATCCCTACCATCTTTCCCCTCGCTCTCGTTCAATCTTCGTCCCACCTTCTCTCATCCACTTTTAGCTTACACTTCGCTTCATTGTTCCTTTGTTTTCTCCCTTCGATCCCTTCCGATCCCTTTCAATTCCGTTCCATCTGCTTCGATCACCCTCCCGTTCCAATCTCCGAACTCACACATTCGCCCCCCTTCGATTTTGCACCGTCATCGCCCATCCCTCTTTTCATCGACCATCACGCCCACGCACCATCCGGATGTCACGGTATTACGACGATGACGACGATGACGACCCGTACGCACCACGGATCGGACCAGCGGCGATGCCATCACCTCGCTCGAAGTTCGCACCTTACTTTTCGGGATGTACAGACACGCTCGAAGACTTTTTGGAGGAATACGAAGGCCTAGCATACGACTGCGCACTGACGGATGCGCAGCGAGTCGATGTGCTCATCCGCTATGTAGTCCCCTCGTTGCGCGACTTCTGGAGATCGCTTGACGGATTTCGTTCACACAACTGGCCCCGGTTTCGACAATCCCTCGTCAACATCTTCGGCAGTACCACCCCACGTCCCCAGGTTATGAGGCAAAGGTTACTGAACTATGTCCAAGACTCCTCCAGAGCACGAATGGACTGTGAGGACGACGTGCTACAATACTACAGACAGTTCTTGCGCTACAGTGCTCCATTGGTTCATACCGGTCACCTGTCCGAAGAAGAACGAGACGCAGCGTTTTGGTATGGATTTCACCCCCTGGATCGCGAAGTCCTTCAGCCCCGTCTTCTTGGCAAGAACCCTTTCCAGCCGCCCGACATTCCTTTCCACTTCGAAGACGTTTTCGGTTGCGCGCGTGCAGCGTTTGCATACGACGATTACTTCCCGTCGCCCTGGTCGCATGCGAAACAGTTCAAGCCCCCGATCGTTAGACGCGAGCAGCCCGTCGTTGAGCCCATTCCTCGGGATGCCTACAGTTTCCGAGCAGTGACGTGCTCCATCGCCTCGAAAGCTGAGATAACTACCACCCCCGACGAGCTCTCTCTGTCTTCTCACTCGACGCCATTCACCCAGTTTCCTTTGTCTTCGCCCTCGGCTTCGGAACCTCAGCAAACGCAAGCGCCTTCGGTGACGCTCGATCAGCCCGAGCCCGCACACACGTTGTCGTCCACGTTGCTCCCCTCGTCCTCATTTGCTACTCAGTCACATACCCCGTCACTTGTATATTCGGCTACTGACAACGACCCCATCTTCGCGTCCACGTTTCCGATCACCACGTCCACGTTGCTACCCTCAGTCTCTCCTACCCTGTCTCATTCTCACTCACTCGCACACTCGGCTGCCAAAGAAATCCCCGAGATCTTGTCCACGTTTCCCTCGCCTTCGATCCCGCCTGCACCCTCTCCATGCCGATGTCTGAGTTCGGGCACCTGTCCTCGGCGACGGTCGATCAGCCCGAGAACGCACCCACCTTGTCGTCCACGCCCCCTTTTCCGTCTCCGATTTCGTCCACGTTCTTACCCTCTCCTGCGCGTTCGGCAACGGAAGATCAGTCTGAGCCCGAGCCCGCGCCCACGTCACTCCCCTCCATTCATACACTGCCCACTCCCTCGCACATTCATTCGGTTATCGACAATTTCGCGCCCACTCCCCATCTTCGTCTCCGACATCGTCCACGTGCCTACCCTCGGTAACAGAAGAACAGCCTGAGCCCGAACTTGAGTCCATACCTTCGATCACCCCGGCGTCCACTTTCGTGCTCACGTCCCCGTCTTCGTCCATGTTCCTACCGTCTTCTGTCAGTATGCGATCGGCGATGAACTCTCAGCCCGAGTACGAGCCCGAGCACGCGCCTTTGTCTTTGATCACTCCGACTTCTCCCTCCCTGCCTGCTCCCTCGCTTGCTCTTGAGTTTACCGACGACGTTCGCGCGCTTTCGTCTTTACCTCTGCCAGGGACGTCGACGCTCGACTCCCTGCCTCTCATCCTGTCGCTTGATCAGTCGTCGTCGTCGGGATCTCTCAGCCAGTTGTCTAGTCCTTGCGAGTTTGAGTCTACCCCCGTGTCTGTTGTCGATTTCGCCCCGCCGAATTCTGAGTCCCCGGAGTTTTCCGAACCCGAGTTGTCGCAAGGCGAACCCATTCCTTTCTTCCTCGCGTCACCCGAAGCACCGCCAATCGCGCACATTTCGCCCCGTTCGACGCCTCTGCAACGACCTCCCGGACTCAAGACGATCGGCTCAGTTTCCACCCAGCTCGAAGTCACACCATCCCCTGCGTCGCCAACGGTTTCCCCCATCCCGCAGCAAGTCACAACGGCCCAATGGCTGCTGTATCTGGACCCTCGACTAGCTGAACGGCAAGAAGTTTCGCTGGCTTACGAAGTCTCGTCGAACAAGCCGCCAGCGCTCACGCCTCGCCCCAGTCTCTTCCGCTCCTCAGGCTCGCTTCGACGTACTCCTGCTCGTTTCGGCTTCGCACTCGCACTCGTCACCATGGCAATCCTGTCCTCGCTACTCCTCAACATTTCGGCGACCACTTCCACCCTCGCGAGCAAGTTCTGGAGCAAGAAAGAAGACTTCGGCGGCAGTCAGAACGGCGCCTTCAAGACATACAAGCCATGCAACATTTCCGTGCAACATCTTCGACCCGGACAGCTCACGCCCCGCGACCCACGCCTCGTATTCGATCCCGGAGGCCAGGCTTCGAGTTCAAGCTTTCAACCTTCGGCACGCGAAGACATTCGACAACGCAAGACGACGACACGCAGCGGCTGCACCACGCTCAACGCCAGCATCCATTCCCATTCCAACTCTCGACAATCCCATCGTTTTCGATCCCGGAGGTGTAGGGTTTGTGTTAGAGCTGGCACACGAGGACTCGGCGACGCTTGACGAAGATGCGCGGTGATGTTTTTCTTTACGCATGATGTTACCCTTTCCCTTACTGTTTTAGCTCGCGTTTTCTACTTTTCGACGTCGAAACCCGATTTTTTTTTCTTAGATGTAGCTTGACCGGGGACGGTCAAGATTTTGACCCCCCAGGAGGTGTAACGGTAGCTCGGCCTCTGAGTCCGAAACCGCTCATTTTTGGACAATCGATCACCTCGGCCACGCGGCCCTTTGTCTACACTTCATATCTCTTTTATGTTACCCTTTTTCCTTTCCGCTTTTACCTTAGCTCTATAGCTCCTCCTGTATTTAAACTGCCACTCTTAGGCTCTAGGAGGGCATCTGGTCACATCGAATCGAATCACAGCGCTCGGTCGCCCTTTCCCCCTTAACTTGAACTCACTGTGAATATTCCGGAAGTCAGGCCCAAACGCGGGCACTCGAAGGATACATTCCCACTTTCCCCTACCCTCTTCCTCTTGGAGTGGAACACCTCCGCCTTCGAACTCACCTAGGACCCTCACGTCCTTGCAACACTCAAGAACCAAGGGTGGAGGCACGCGCAGCAGTAACCCCACAGCAACAAGCCCAAGAATGGCTCCAGGGAGTGGCTGGAGCACTGGATGAAGTAAAAGATCTGGTCCTCCAAGAACTGTGGGGGAAGGAGTGTTACGATTTTCCCCTCTTGCCCTCTTCTTGCGTCTCACTATGTCTTCCCTTACATGTTCTCTGTACTTTTACAATGTGACCCAGTTCAGTGCGCTTCTTGGTTTCCATTCCGCGCCTTGTGCCTCAGGGATACGATGGCCAGTTTTATGCTTCTTTTCATCCGCCGATCATTTCTGAGGCACGCGTTGTTCCGCGGGATTTACTTGTACCACATTCAACTTCTCCCTTTGTTTACACTTTAGGGCTATTGGCTCAGGATTGCGCCATGTGTTTGCACATCGCAAACACCCTGTATTAGTATATAAGTCACACCCTACCTAGCTTGTACAGTAGACTTGACTTCTTGTGTAATACCACATTGACTTTGTCTCACGAACGACCTTCAACTCGCCATTGTGCTTGAGTCCTTGTCTTTGTTCACACTTTTGCTTGAGCCTTGTTTCCCCGCTATTATCCTTGGATCCCTAGGAGACCAAGTGATACTTGTGTATCACTGAACCGAGTCCTAACTGACTCACACTACTCCGATCCTGTTGACTTGCGTGGTACATGTTATGCCTAACGCCCCTGTGGTGGCATTACATTAAGTCAAGTCTCTCACAGTGGCGACTACTAGCCACAGCCGATCCCAGTTCCAAGCAGAATACATTGAACAATACAGTGACGACGAGCTCTCTGACAAAATCAAAGGAGCGGTCATCTGGAAGGAACACGAAGGAGTGGAAGGATACTTCCTTTAATCCTTTTCCACCCAAATACTCAAAAATATTGACAAGTCCACTACCTCAAAGATTTGTGACAGTGGGCATACATCGACTACTCAGCAAAGAAGGGTCAGTGGTACACTATCACCATCATACCCCAAGCTCTTGGTGTTGAACCTTTGAAGACCTCCACCCCTTCAGGAATTGACATTGATAACGACGACCCAGACTCCCCAAGCATCTCTGTCCCCACAACGAACCTACCCCTCAGTAACCCGACAATGCATTTCCAGACCCATGTTATGTCCCAAACCCAACAAGCTTCAGCCAGCACAACCCTCACCAGTGGAGGAGGAGGAGGACCCTCAGGAGTGCCAACCCACTGAGTGGCAGCACCCCGGCCCCACCCGGTGGCAGTGGCGGTGGTGGTGGTGGTGGTGGTGGCGGTGGTGCTGTGCCAGGAGGAGCTGTGCCAGGAGGAGCCGCCCCACCTGGAGGCAACGGCCAGCTAGGGGGAAATCCCCCTCCAGAATTCACAGGAGCGAGGGGTGAAAGCAAGGCCTTCTTGCTCGCATTCCAATTGTACAAAGGAATGAATCCCACAGTCGACCAGTTAACTGTCCCAGCCTCGCGAGCCATGACATTCTTATCCTACATCCAAGGCCCACTTGTGAATGACTGGGTAGCTGAACAAGCACAGTGGCTAGACGACCAGATCACGGTGGGAGTAAACCGCAACAATGAGGTCTTGTGGACCACCGTCAGAGACCGGTTCGTACAAGCCTATACCGACACCGCTGAACAGACCAACGCACGGAAAGCCCTCCAAACCCTTACTATGAAAGGAGAAGACATCGACACCTACATCGCGATGTTCCAAAACCTTGTCACAAAAGCAGGGTATAACCCTGATGAAGCCACGACTCTGGAGATGTTCCAGGATGGGTTGCACAATCAGTTAGTCATTAACGCTATCCGCTTCCAGCATCCCATCAACTGGGAGCAGTGGAAAGCGGCTGCCCGCTTGCAACAAGCTGAATACCTTGTTCTCAAGGACCGCTTGGGCAAGGGCAAGCCGCCACGAAAGAAGGGCGGCCATAGCTGAGAGCAGTGGGTCCAGGCCCTCAATCGAACGTGCGACCCCAACGCCATGGATGTTGGACACGCCCAAGCCTCCGTGGCCCTCACCGATACTGACAAAGCACAACTTCAGAAGGAGGGACGATGTTTTAGATGCCGTGCTCAAGGACAGATCTCACGTAACTGCCCTCAAAAAGGCGTGCGAGTGGCTGCGACTACATCTGCTGTGGCGCAACCCCCCCTGCCCTCGAGACCACCAACCATGACTCCCTCAGGTCCAAGTCTACCAGCTCCCACCGTCTCTTCTTTTGCCATACAATCTAGTCGCGTACTATCGAATGAAGAGCAGGCGGATCTACAGATCGCAGCGATGAAGGCACAAACCGAAGAAGTGTGAGATCTTATGGTGGAAAAGTTATTCGGACAAGAGGATTTTCTCGACGCTTGAACCCGGTGGCCTGGGCTAGAGCATTAAATTTGAATGTGTACACTAGCAGATATTGATCCATACAAATTCCAGTTCTATTCAAATCTGCACACACAACGGCCGAACGACAAGTCCTTATCGACTCTGGAGCTACCGATAACTTATATGTTCCTCTCTCCTAAAGCAACTCCAAATCGGGACAAGAGATGTCACACCCCATCCGCATTTGGAATGTAGATGGCACCCATAACCAAGATGGCGCCATCACGCAGTATACAGACCTCACCATATGAACGGGAAAGGAGGAAAGGACGCTTCACTTCCTAGTCACAAACCTAGGAAGGGACGAAGTGATCCTAGGATACCCTTGGTTTACTAGGGCTGTTCACCGTACCGTATTACGGGTACGGCCATATTTTTAACGGGTCAGAACGGGTTTATCTGTGCTGTCCCCGTACCGTATATCAACTTACTGCGAGCCCAAACGGGACGGGACGGGAACTTGTACGGCTGTATTACGGGTAACGGGTTGTATATAAAAGATTCAGAAAAGACTGAATACAAGGCTCTTCAATACTACACTACTTAACGTCAAACGAGGTGGCGGTTGGCTGCAGCGGCACACCATGGAAGCATCAAGCAGGTGACGACAGACGACGGGACCTGCACCGTCCTTGTTGTGTGTTGTGCGTTGAAAAGAGCCAGTGTGCAGTCTGGGTGCCGTGAGTGGGTCAGCAGACTCAGCACCTCGATGCCAACGCTGAGGGCGACCGGATCGAGGCGCAGCTTGCGGGTCCCGTGCTTGCGATAGCACTCCCATACTTCCAGAGCGAGGGTGTATGCGCTCTTCCGGAGGAGCCTGTGGAGGACGATGGTGTACGAGAGGGTGGTGTGTGTGCGGAAGGGAAAGCATTGGGTGTGGGACGCAAGGGAAGAGCAGGACGAGGAGGATGGGCCAGTGTCGGTGAGGGACAGGGGTGAGGCGGTTGATGCAGGGGAGCGATGGTTGGCTATGGAAGGCATGGTTGACACTCACCTGAACTATCATAGGTGACGCGCGCCATAGCTAACGAGAGTCAGTCCAAGTCATTGTCGTGTTTGATCAGGGATGTGATGGCTGACTGGGGCGGTCATAAGCAAACGAGAGTAAATGGCTTGTATATTAAAGATATCGGAAGAGACTAAAGTAAAATACTGGAACTTTTACCCTTCAGCGCTCTGTTTGCACGTTCACGTTCTAAATGTAGCTTCTTCTTGACCAACATAAGGGTCCTGATAGTCTCAGCCTTCAAGCTAGCACGTCGGAGAGAGATTGTGTCACGGCCACCAGAGAAGACCCTTTCTACAGCCACGGCTGAGGCTAATAATGTGGAGGTCAGTGAGCTGTCAGTGAAAAGAAAGAGAACGCACCTGGGATGGACAAGATATCACACGCAAGTCGATACAGGTTGGGAAAAGAAGCCCGACGGCCTGTCCACCACTGAAGTGGATCGCAAGTGTCAAAATCCTCTTGAGGGAGCTTCCAAAACTCGAGAAGTTCGTCAATTGGCGCACGGGGTTTCCGGAATCGAGCAGTGAAGTTTTTTGGTGGGGAGTGGCCAAGAGCCGCCGAGGCAGCCTGACTGGATGGGCTGGATGAGGAAGGGCGGGGCGCTGTCTTGCTCACATAGAGTGTCTTGTAATATACATGAAGCTTGTTCTTCGCCACCTCAAGGAAAGGTGCGAGATCGTCATCGCCCTCGAACTCATCCAGAAGCACTGAATATGAAATCCGAGGGTCCAAAACTAAGTGGTGTCAGTTCAATCCGAATCAATCAGTAATTAGCAATCCAGAGGACAAGACTTACGAGAGGCCCACAGATAGAATGGCGACTCGTCAAATTTATAATAATATTCACTAAGCTTTAGGTGGGCGTCCGTGAGGCCTTGAATGAGTTGGGGAGATAGGCCTTGTTCCTCGCGAAGAATGTCCCTGATGTCAGCTTGGAGTCCACGGAAAATCGCATGAGTGGAGGAGAGCATGGGTGTCTTCGAGGCTGACATTTGAGTGGTAGCGGACTGAAATGACTTCAACCAGCGTGTTACCATCTCAATTGCTCTCCAGTCTTCCTCGGTCAGCCGAAATTGTATTAAATCTTCGTGTCGGTAGATGTAGGTGTTGATAGCTTCATGATGTTGTAATGCCCGGCCTAGAATGATGTGAGACGGAGACGATTACATTTTGACTACTATGCACCACTTACGAAGCATTTGGTAGGTTGACGACCATCTCGTCTTGATGTCTAGAATAAGCATGAACGCAGTACTGCCGGCACCCATCAGTTCTTCTGAAAGAGACATCCGGACCTCCTTAAGCCAGCTCTGACGCCTCTGAGGACTTGAGCGAACTGCTCGTACAACTTTGCGAAGCTGACAGAAGGGAGTGAGTCCGAGTAAGTCCAAGTCAGGTACAGGTCAATGGCCACGTAAAACATACCTTTGAAATGGCTTCGAGAATGTTTTCTTCACCATCTTCATCGTCCCCCCGGCATGCGTCGCTGTTGTCACTGGCATGGTGAAGAGTGACCTCATCTTGGTAATTACCTCCGCAACTGGCGCTTTTATCACTGTCCCTCTTTGAGATTACGCCAATGGCTTCAAGAAGCTAGTACGTATTAGAGTATGACACGAAGATGACAAAAGTGAATGACAAACCTTAAGTGCGGCAAGGTGGATGGTGTGGGGCATGCACCACATTCGAGAGTCTCGAGCCGAAAAGAAAACACCTTCTGTTTGATAACGAGCTTCTAATGCAGCCATTAACGTGTCATTGTTGCTTGCGTTATCCATTGTTATCGCGATAACCTATAACGCGTCAGTAAGGGACTCAGATTTGGATACTCAACGCCGGAATAACATACCCTACCCTTGAGCCCGTATAATTCTAAGGTTTCCCAAACCACTTCTGCCATGTTCTCACCAGAGTGAGCGCCGATCAGCTCCTGGAAATCAACAAGGAGCTCCTCTGAGTCTGTCAGTCGAAAGAAAAGAAGGGAACTGTAAGATCAACTCACCCAATTCTCCGTCATTGGTGACATAGTGAGCAACAATCGCCAAGAATGCGATGCCATTGCTTGATGTCCATGCGTCGAGGGAGAGACTGACCTTCCCTTCCAGGGCCTTTAATCGACAGTTAGACCCATTTCAGTGGAGCGAATATATCTCACCTTAAACATATCTCGAATACCCTCCATTGTCTCTTCACCAAGCTTCATCACACGTCGTCGTATGCCTTGTCGATTTGGCAGTTTGAGCTTGGTCTGGGAATGGTGTGCGTACTGGATCATGCGGATAAACTCGGGCTTCTCTACTTCATCCAGTGGCTGATCACAAGCGACAATCCACTCCGTGAGGAGGCGCTCAAATTTTGACGAATCAAAAGGCTCCTAAACTGATGTCAGTCGTAACCCAAAGACACCAGGATGACTCACCACCGCAGCCTGTTGTTGCCTTAGAAATGCCGATGCTATTGTTGACGCTCTCATCTCAAGAGCCTTGACATATTCCGCTTGATCCTGACCAGTAAATTCCTTGTCACCGGAGGCGAAGGCTTTCTCATCTTCAGTTGGCAGAGTCTCTCGATCTTTAAGGACCATGTATAGGCTGAAAAGCGACTTGAAATGGGTTCGTAAATGACCCACAAGACCTATTGGCCATGAGAGCGGGAAGTGCCAGGTGTGAGTCATGACGACACACCATTCAGATTGTGGTTCATCGCCTTCGTGATAGTAAGGACTTTCTTGTTTCCGTGGCGGCATCGGAAGTGTTTGTCACCTGGCCTACCCAGACTGCCATCCGCGCCAAGGTCTGTGGCCTCGTAAAACAGGTAGATCGGATTCCTTTTTACTCCCTGGGATAATCAGAGACGCACGAAATCAAATGAGAACGGGCATACCTTTTTCTGGGACAAACTTGAGCCCTCGAGGCTATTAGTTGACGAAGAGCCCTGTAGCGGTTGGGCTCGTAACAAACCCCCATCGGGAGGGCCATCAGCGATCTCCTGGTGTTGTTTCGCAGCTGAGGGCTTGTCCAATGAAGCCTTGGCTCTACCTTTCCCCTTCGATGACTTCCGAGACTTCGGGGGTTTCATCTTCGAAGGTAACATATCCGCAATCTTAAATTTATGTGAACAGATGAGATGGTCATGTGGAACAAAACGAACCTCATCAGGCACGATCTCAGTGATGCTACTACTATCACTCTCGCTATTGAAACCCAAGGCCACAGTTGTATATGGCTTGTCTTCAGGGTCAGAAAGCACCTCGGGCTTGTGTTTACGTCTTTTCTTCTTTTTCTGGCGAGGCTGCATGTCTGATTCATCACTCTCTTGCTCGGCTCTGATGATTTCCTCCATCCGAGCGGTGTTCCGCTTTCTCTTTTTTTGTTCTGAAGGGAATTTAGTATGTGAGGAAGAGAAGCGAAATCAAACTTACCTATCCGAGGCTGGACTATGACTGGGGGTGCCATAGGCATATCGTCATCCTTGTCACCATACCATGGGATTTCTGAAGCGTCCTTCAGAGTCCCATCAGATCGCAGGGCACATTGATCAGTAGCTGTCCGTGATACTCAGATTAGATCATCGTGCGTGGAGAAGGTTGTACTGGTTTACTTACTTGCCGAACTGCCTCCAGGCATCGCAACATGTGGCTGCAGATGGAATAAAAGAATGCCGGGGGGTTTGGTTTTGATGCGTGAGGAGGAAAGAGCCTATATGAAATCACTCAAAAGCAGTGGGGGGCGAACACTTGAAATTGACAGGGAAGGGGGCCAATTTAAATACATGACTGCGTCATCGTGATGCCCTACAGAGATGAAGTCCGAGGTGAAGTCCGACAGTCCATGCAACCAAGACAAAACGAGGTGGGTCCAGAAAACCCTTGCCAAGGAATGGTAGGTAATATGAAAAAAAAATGAAGGAGTGCGTGAGGATGGAGACGACTGAGTCATCTAACGCAATCGAGTCCTGTCCTGACTTAAAGAGGTCAAAAATAGTAAAGTGAAAGTGACGAAATATAAATGTACGATGATGATGCTGAGATAAAATAGCAGTTGCACTGATATGTTGAGCCAGGCAAGGTGCGGAGCAGAGCGACTCTGAGCAAGGGTGGGCTACAAATTGACGAGGTGCCAGTGAACGCTGAGGCCATGAGATGGTCGGGAACTTGAGACCAAATGGCAAGGTGGTGGCATAGTAAAGAACATTGAGGCCTTTGAGGGTTGAATCGAAGTTGATGAACGTTGGACAGGTTTCGGCCATTTCGGAGTTGCTGGTCATAGGGCCATCTCAGACGATGTAAACATGCAATCCATCGCTCGCACCAAGCCTCATCTGAGTCATCTGTCATCTTACATCTTACATTTTTCTTATCTTCTCATCTTGTCGTCATATCGTTCCTTGCATGCCTGATGTTTTAGCAGAGTTCAAGACCCTTGCCAATATTTTACAACCCTCGGCCGACAGTATTGAATATTGAGGCCGTCGTAGGTGAATACAATTGTTCCTGACCGCGGCCTTGTATTTTACTAACTATACTAACTATACGGGTGCAACACAATTGTGTTTGGCTTCTCACTTGACAACCTCTCCGACGCCAACAGCATCCCTAATCGTGCCCTGAACATTTTGAGCGTAGCTGCCACATCCGGGCTCTATGTTGTCGACGCCTGGTTC
The DNA here is from genome assembly GCA_024734325.1 of Lactarius hatsudake. Lineage (NCBI taxonomy): Eukaryota > Fungi > Basidiomycota > Agaricomycetes > Russulales > Russulaceae > Lactarius > Lactarius hatsudake. The sequence continues at coordinate 451,486 of JANSJP010000016.1, read as the reverse complement.
ACATTTACTTACTTAGGCCCTAGGTCAGTCTCAGTTCTGGCTCCAGTTCCCACCAGAAGACCTCAAAGGCTGTTGGCATCGCGTCTCATCGGTGAACCAAGTCGTGATGAACCCCCACAACACGTATGTATACGGTGTGATCTTATCACTATATCATCTGACTCAGAACTGTCTTCGACACAAAACGTCTCATCTGTCGCAAGTTCGATGATGCCGAAGTGCAGGCGGATCTCAAGCACTTCCCCTTCAAAGTCGTTAACAAGTCTGGAAAACCCTACATCCGCATTCAATACCGTGGCGAGGACAAAGAGTTTGTGAGTTGCAGATCGATTCCAGCCAATATATATTGCTCATACTGTGTGCAGTCGCCCGAGGAGGTCTCATACATGGTCAGACAGTCGAGTCTTACCTCGGCGCGTCACGAATGCTGTCGTCACAGTCCCTGCATACTTCAACGACTCACAAGCCACGAAGGACGCCAGCACAATCTCTGGCCTCAACGTTCTTCGTATCATCAACGAACCCACCGCAGCTGCCATTGCATATGGTCTTGACAAGAAGGTTTCTGGCGAGCGCAACGTTCTCATCTTCGATTTGGGCGGAGGAACTTTCGCTCTTTGCCGCCTTCGCACCGCTTGCGAGCGCGCCAAGCGTACCCTTTCCTCTGCTACCAACACCACACTCGAGATCGACACTCTCTATGAGGGTATCGATTTCTACACCTCCCTCACCCATGCACGCTTCAAAGAGCTCTGCCAGGATCTGTTCCGCAGCACGTTGGAGCCGGTTGAGAAGGTTCTTCGGGACTCAGAGATTGACAAGGCCAACGTTCATGAGATTGTCCTCGTCGGTGGCTCCACCCATATCCCGTATCGTCAAACTTGTCTCCGATTTCTTCAATGGCAAAGAGCCCAACAAGAGCATCAACCCAGACGAGGCTGTTGCATATGGCGCAGCAGTGCAGGCCGCCATCCTCTCTGGTGACACCTCGGAGAAGACCCAGGATCTCCTCCTCGATGTCGCCCCACTGTCCCTTCGGTAAGTTGGTCTATTCATATTTTTCAGACCCGAAAATAACCCTCGCTCTAGTATCGAGACCGCGGGTGGTGTCATGACCACGCTTATCAAGCGCAACACCACGGTCCCGACGAAGAAGTCCGAGATCTTCTCCACGTATTCGGACAACCAGCCCGGTATGCTCATTCAAGTCTCATACAACCTTCGGAACTCGTTGACGGATGAAAAGCTTGCGGACAAATTCGACCCAGCCGACAAGGCGAAATTAGAGACCGCAGTCAACGAGCCCCACGTCGGCACGGAGGAACTCAACGGCCTCTCGGTCCTCTTGCCACGCAAGCGAAAAGGCAGAAGGCCTCTTTCTCGTTGCGTGCGCGTTCTTTGCTCTTTCTTTCTCTCTGCCCTCACGCACACTCGTAGCACCAAAGCCCGTTGTGCGACACCTCGTCGTCGTTGCATGCCCTGCCGAGCCCACACGGGGCGGCGCAACCTCGGACGGTCGGACCCCGGTGTCCCCTTCTCTGCAGAGGTTGACTGCCACTATCGCGGCCTCCCACACACTTGACGACACCAACGATGACATCGCTGCAGCCGACCGCCACCTCATTCGACTTTAGGTAGCCCCTGTATTGCCCCTGATAGCCCTGGGTCTGTTCAATATCATTGTTGCCTTGTATCTCTAGTCTGCGTGAACTAAGTCAACACATCTCTGCCTGTTCCTATTGACCCTCAAGTTCTGACCCGTACAACGCCCGTAAATTGCCGTCAACTAACGGGTCCGGATGGGTGATGCCTGTCCCGTACCCGTACCACATACCCCACATAGCGAATGGCAAACGGAACGGGTACGGGCCCCGTACTACGGGTCCCGTACACCCGTAAGACTACGGGTACGGTGTACAGCCCTAATTCCCATCCCCCATAAGTGTAACTTACTATTTTAATAAACACTAATTTCTTATTATTCTTTAATTTAATTTTGATAAATCAATGTGTATTCCTATATCTTCATTAATTCATCCTCATGTTCCCTTCCTCCTTGTTCTCCTCCCCTCCCCCCCTTCCCATATTCCCCTCCCTCATCCCCATATCCTCTTCCCATATCTCCACTCCCCATATTCCCTTCCCCATGTTGCCTTCCCCCATCCCCATATCCCCCATCCCCACATTCCTCTCCCCCATCCCCATATCCCCCTTCCCCATGTTCTCTTCCCACATCCCCATATCTCCCCTCACCATATTCTCCTCCCCATCCCCATGTTCCCCTCCCAACATCCCCATATCTCCCCTCCCAACATCCCAACATCCCCCCTCCCCATGTTCCTCTCCCCCATCCCTGTATCCCCCATCCCCATATCTCCCCTCCCCATATTCTCCTCCCCCATCCCCATGTTCCCCTCCCAACATCCCCATATCCCCCCTCCCCATGTTCCTCTCCCCCATCCCCATATCCCCCTTCCCCATGTTCCTCTCCCCCATCCCCATATCTCCCCTCCCCATGTTCTCCTCCCCCATCCCCATGTCTCCCCTCCCCATATTCTCCTCCCCCATTGTAACGTTCCACCAGACGTTCTTCTAGCAGCGCGGTCCTTGTTGGGCTCTAGGAGAAGGCGGCAACCTAACAATCACGAGAGATGTCGAAGTCACGTACATGATCACCTATTAGCTCACAAGTGAGACGTAATAGGGATGCCCAAAGGATATGGACAGAGAGATATGCGAGATAATGGAGGATCTCCGGTGAATACAGCACAGAGATACGAGAAAGGAGTCGGCGGCAGAGCAGCACACCGATAGTGAAGGAGTAAAGAGGGGATGCCAGGGGTTACCCACAAAGGCCGGCTAAGGACAAACACAGATGTATAGGCACCAAAGGCACTATCAGCACGCTACTGGCAAGACAGCACAGTAGTGGCAGTACAATGGGTGGTATAATCCAAGAAGTCAAGCTTAGGTCTTCAGTGACCATAAGCCCATCTACTTATACAAGTCCAAGGAGGTTTGAACCCCAGCTTGGAACTCCGAAACTCTAGTAAGGGGATCCTAGGAATGAGTCACAACGAGTCAGAGATAAGCAATCGACCAATGGCAGTAAGGTGCAAAGGTATGAGTCAGAGATAGGGGAACGAGGCATACAGTCAGGATGAGGGAGCCAATGAGAACGCGCTATCGTATCAGAATCAAGGCACAATCGATGGGAGCATACGAGTCACAAAACATGAGGCAGTCTAGGCCAGTCCAGGCACAAGCTATCTGGACCCTTCTGGTGTGAGTCTAGCCAGGTCACATGCCAGGGTCACATGACGGGCGGGCGCTAAAGTCACGTGTGCATATCACATGGTTGGTGAGCACTTATTGGTCATGTGATCGGAGTTGGGTGACTTAGCGGTCAGGTGGTTTCCCACAACTTCGGTCTGTATTCCTCCAATCTTGTCGAAGTGAACCCTAAGTTGTCGTCCTATGGTGTTCGGGGTCTTGGCTAGGGGTGTCCGAGGGGTTGGTGAAGGCAAAAACGTAACACCCATCCCCATGTTCCACTCCTAACATCCCCATATCCCCCCTCCCCATGTTCTCATCCCTGCATCCCCCTTCCCCATGTTTCTCTCCCCCATCCCCATATCTCCCCTCCCCATATTCTCCTCCAAATCCTCCCCTATCCCCATGTTCCCCTCCCCCATCCCCATGTTCCACTCCCCATATCCCCCCTCCCCATGTTCCTCTCCCCCATCCCCATATCTCCCCCCACATCCCCATATCTCCCCATATTCTCCTCCCCCATCCCCATATCCCTCCTCCCCATGTTTCTCTCCCCCATCCCTATATCCCACCTTCCCATATCCCCTCCCTCTCCATATCCCCCCTCTCCATGTTCCCCTCCTCCATGTTCCCCTCCTCCATGTTCCCCACCCCTATCCCAATATCCCCTTCCCATGTTCTTCCCATATTCCCCATACCTATCCCACTTGCATCCAATTAAAGTTTTTCTCTAAGTAATATGACTTTGAACTGACTACAAGCCAACTACAAAATGACTATCTCTTGACTTTGGTGAAATTTCTGACTGTCATCTGACTACTCTCTGACTGCTCTCTGACCACTGGCCGACTTTTCTTTTTTACTGAGGCTCACTGGGCTCGACCAAAGTAAAGGCAAAACCGCTCAACGTCACTCTATTATCCGAAGGTGGTCTTTCTGATGCTGATGAGACCAATGGCAGAGAACTGGGAGGCCGCAGTTAAGAGCCCTCCAAAAGGCAAGAGGCATGCCACCAATGATGTGAGTTTCTTTTTTTTGTCGTGCTACTGTACTTATGTTATTTGATTCTAGCAACTCGTAGTCATAAAGACTGAAGATGTGACTTCTAAAAAACCTCGAAATGAAGAGCTCCCTGACTGGACCAATGCACACTGGTTCTGCCATACATTTGTCACCACATATATGGCCTTCATTGGTCAAACTGCCGACCCCTGGGATGTGCCCATTAAGCAAGCAGTTGAGGTCATGCAGAAGATTTGGGATGCCACAAATGGCCATGAATACGAGATTACATCATCTAGCATGGTCTGTCAAAAGGTATGTGGTGTATTCACAGTTAAAACAGTTTGAATATCTGTGCTTCAGGCTATCCAATGCCTTGCCGATTCATGGTGAAATGTCATTGGTTCCATTGGAATTTCATGTGTCCAATCCTTATGTGACTCAGAAGATTCGTTGTGGGATTCAGATTCAGAGTGTCAAAAATTTGCTAGCTTTCACCTCGAGGACTTTCGCTTTTTGTATGAAGACACTGATCATGAAGACAAAAAGGTATGCAAATCCAGACATCATCCTGTTCCCACCTTATGACAGTGCAATGCCATTTAGAAATGGAAGGGCCTCTTCCGTAGCCCATTTATCCTTCAAACATTTGCTGCACACTGTTGATAAGTGACCTATGCGCACTTAGCGGCTCAATGGACACGCAGATAACGGACTGCTTTAGATAAGATATATTGGACTTATGTAGATTAGATTATTATGATCTTTACAATCTCGGACTTTCTTATCTATGACATCACTGTACAATGACATCATGGACTCCTCTGGACTCCTATTGTATTTCGTCCTTGTACTCACTTCCCTTGTTTTATCTTTATTGTGATGTCACTATGATATCATAGTCTAGCCTTCCCTTGTTCTTTGCGCTCTTGTTCTCTTTCTGCACACTCCTTTGTGTTCCTCTATAGAACAACGCTCCTTGTATTGTGTGACTCTGTGTTACTTCTGTTGTACTAGTGTCACTCCTGTATTTTGTATAAGTAGTACAGCTTGTACGCTCCTGGTCCACATCAGTTCTCATCTGTTGTGTGCCAGGTATGTCTCCTCTCTTCTATATAATATCAGTTCTCATCTGTTGTGTGCCAGACTCTCATCTGCTTCACTTGCTTGATAACACTCTGTTGCTGCTTCCAGCCACTCTTGATATCTCACCACAGTCACCAGTTCACTGTGAGTATCATCCCTTCATGTGCGCTGTTCATCACACACCTCGAGGCTATTGAAGGTTCCCAGAAGGTTCCCGACCTCCATGGACCCAATACGCCAACTCCTTTACCTATTGGTGGGCTCGGCATGGCTGCTGCAGCAGTAAGTGATGTTTTTTTTTGCTCACAAGATTGCACTGAACGCTGCTAGGTGGAGAGGGCACTGACTCTTATCATAACTGGAATGGTGATGGTCAAGACGCCCTGTGTGGCTAGAGGTAAAACCCTAACCCTCCCTAAGACTCTCAATTATTCTACTGGCAAGGACTCCACACGTCAGACGGGGTTCAGCAATGCAACTTGGGGAAAAGTCACCTGGAATTACACAAAATCAGCACGTTCGCTCACAAAGGCCAAATTTGATGTTATCATCAAGGAGGCTCAAGTATTCATGAAGCCCACTTGGACTCAGACCAAGATGGCCAAAGCTGGCAGTAGTAGGGAGGTCATTGATGTTGACGACTATGATATACAAGCGTGCCTCGTTGCCAATTCCGATTCTGATTGTAAGTAGTATTTTTTTCTGTTTCTCACTTGACTAACTGTGATGTGACCCTCCAGAATCTGCATTGTACTGTACTGCAACCAAAAAATCCCACTCCTTCCTCAGTCTGATTGGCGAGCCATCGCATCTGACCTACTTACTAGATGGACAGTGGATCTATGATAGCCCCCCTAATTTGATTTCTTTTTTGTCTTTCTCTACGTTTTAAGTTTGTGTTCCTGACTGCAGCACGTGTGGGTGGCCTTAGTGACTCCAGTGAGACACGTCCCCAACTGTGGTAGTATCCTTGGCAGTATCTATACCAATATATAAACAGGCAATAATTTGTCTCCAGAGTTTGCTGAGTTCTCATTTGACGATGTCTTTGCATGCTCATTTTGCATACTTTGCCACCCTATTTTGTTTAACCACTGAACCATTTCTCGTTCTTACTGTCACTTTCACACATTTTCGGCACAAGCGAAACAAGTGTTCATGGGCCCACACATTTTCAGACATGAAAATTGCCACATCGGAATCAGACCTTCAGCACTTCAGTGCTAGCTTCAGCCACTGTTTGGCAATTCACGTGTTGTCACATGCTCTCATTTGCCAAGGTCACCCGCATGCAACTTCAATGCAGCCTTTGTTTGGAAACATTTTGTGTATTCACTGTATGTGTGTGGTCTTACGTGCACTCTTCGAGTCTGTCGCTTCACCATTTCGATCTACAGGTATGTCTAATATGCCTCGTTCGGTTTGCAGTTAATTGGCACGCCACTCTATTTGGTTCTGCTCTGTCGTTTGCTGTGCTGGGCTCGGCCAGGGTTTGGATGTCCCTCTTCATGCTTCATGTGGTGCTCACTCTACTCCTCTTTTCACGCTTGGAACTTGGACGACGACAAAGACATAGTCAAGAACTGGTGAGTCACAAAAGGGTTTCCAAAACCTTTCAAACACGAAACAGAACTCACAATACTACGTGAAAACCGACATAGACAATTGTCATGTGGTTTCATACTCCCCTTATCTACTTCTGCGTTACCATGCACACATGCGGTGCTGGAGGTGCGCAATGTATCTTTATCCGACTTCTCACCCCACTGAAATATTTCGCTGTTGTCATGATAGTCAGACCTGGATGAGCTGTCTTCACCCTTGCCATGCCCTCTGCCTGTAACGCTACCACTAGCGTTAGTCCGACTTGGACGGCGAAAGGGCGTTCATGACTTAGTGGAATACGTCCTTGAGGTCACGTGACCTGTTATTGCGAGATACACGGCGCTTGTTCTTAGGCACATGATCTTAACTGTACACCAGGGCGATCTGCGCCACTGAGTAATCCGACGATCAATAGAGACGACTTGCACGACGAGGCAAGTGAGTCACGTGTGAGAAGGATGAGGAGAGGAAGTGGTAATTGAAGAAGACCAAGATGGCATATCTTGGTCTTATCGAGCCACTATTTATACATGTATGAGGACACTTTAAAGCTCCTCTTGAAACCGTAAGATGAATAGCGTAAGTAGCTCGAACCCTACTATAGTTATCCTAGGAATGACTCATGCCACATTGGCATGTGATTGTAATACTACGCTGACTGGTCCCCATGTCCATGACACATTACTGCTTACACCGAGGTCATAACCGTGAGTATGAGTCCACGATGCGCGAACCATGACATCACCCCCTTTTCAGCCGCAACGACCACGGCGCTGGTGGGTCCCGATCCCTCCGATCCATCCCTCCTGGACCTGAGTTCACTCGGTTATGAATGTCCGCCATCTCCAAGCGGAACTTGCTGCGTGCGACATCACCCTGAACCCCACCGAGAGCCTGCGTGAGGGCGTGAAGGCACTGTTCGATCCTCTCAGCCTCCCTCTTGAGCATACGGAACCTGTGCAACTCAGCTTTCAGCCCTACATCCTTCAACTCGTTCACCGCCGTATCAAGGCAGTGTTGGTTCGCATGGCTGGCAGTGAGGGCGTGGACCTCTAACTCTCCGTAGTGGGGTTTGCCTCACTCGTGAACCTGAGGCTCAGCGTACAGTGGCTTGAAGAAGGTCTTGTTGCTGTCCGCCACGAGGGCGAGGACGATGGGGTTCGTGGTCATGACGACCTGGACGTATGGGGCTTGGGTAGTGACACCTTGGGCGTCGGTGATGGGGAAGTGGACAAACTTGTCCCCTCGGTTGTGGACGTAACCATAGGGGGCGAAGCGTGAGTCAGAAAGCCGGTGGTTAAGCACGGTGGTGTGGTGTGAGGTGGACGGAACGTCCATTCGGAGAGATCCCCGGTATAGGGGGCGGCCCACAGGTGTTGAGGGCGTATGGCGTTTCGTGGGGGTCGTCAGAATCGGTAGTAGTGATGATGAAGGGGTGCTCATCTGGGTACCACTCCTTCAATTCGCGTTCGGGCTGCTCTCGAATCTGGCACGCATCATCGCGTCGAACGACTTCCTCCTCTCCAGGAGGCGCATTCTCCTTGTTGCTGCCATTCGCTAGCTGCTCCTGCCGCCATCACTCTGCTGTTGCCCTCCAATCCCTCCAGCGTTGCATGCTTGGATTCTTGGCCAGGGTCGACCCAGTATTCGACTCGAACCGGGAGAGGTCCCGGTGAGGAAGGCATACAGTCTCGGAGAGCTGCACGAAGCCGATCAACTTCGGCCTGCGTGTAGGGGGTGTGGTTGAGGTGCTGGCCATCGTCGCTGAGGAGCCAGTAAGTGGTGGGGGCGTTGGGGTCATTGAGGTCTTTGATGGCAGTGAGGTTATCGACGGCCGCGCTGAGTTCTTGGTGGGTGAAGGACCCCCAGAGGTTGGCAGCGATAGCGGGGGAAGATGCAGGAGTGGGAAGAGACATTGTTGGTTGAGTGGGGAGTCCAGGATGAAGGGATGGGGGTACTTAGCGATATCTGGCTTGCTTATATGCGCTCTGGCGAGAGTTAAACTCTGTTCGTACTCCGCTATTGCTTCGTCAGCGAATATGTCATCCTTGTTGACCCACTGATTCTCTGAGTTGGGGTAGCCCTTCCATTTTACGAGGTATTGTCACTTTTTGCTTCTGCCAAAAGCCATGAGTCTAGTACCCGTTCGATTTCGTATTCCTCTTCGCCGTTCACTAGATCCGGTGGGGGGTGTTGGAAGTTTTCCCCATGTAGGGGCGTCTCGCGATAAGGCGTGAGTAAATCGATGTGAAACATGGGGTGAATACTCCACTGCGTGGGAAGTGCAAGTTGGTAGTTGACCGGCGATAGTACACATGTGACCTTGAAGGGTCCGTGCCATCGTGCTGCAAGTTTGGCTGTCAGTTGATTTGTCCAAAGGTGGCGTCCTTCTAGCCAGACCTGATCTCCTATTTGGTATTTGGGCGTATCTCGGTGTTTGACCCATAGTGATTGGGCCTTTTTGATAAGGGTCTGGGCTTCTTTCCGTGCTTCTCGGAATTGCTGAAGCCGCATGGATACCTGGGGAATAGGAGATGGCTTATCAATCCAATCAGCGCGCGGGTTGTATCCCATCATGAGCGAAAATGGAGACTTCCTTGTTGCCTCGTGCGGCCAGCTATTGTGAGCAAATTCCGCCATAGGTAGGAATCACGCCCAGTTATCTTGACGCTCGTTGGTCCAGAATCGCAAGTATTGCTCTAACCATTGGTTGGTGCATTCCGATTGCCTGTCTGTCCGGGGGTGGTAGGCTGTGGAGATGTTCTGGTAGATGCCCAGGATCCGGCATAGTTCGCGGGTGAATTTGGATGCGAAGTGTGGATCACGATCACTGATGATTTTCGCCGGTAGCCTGAATCTCTGAAAGACGTGAGTGACGTACAGGGTGGCAGTCTCTTCTGCGGATATCTCCTTGTTACAGGGGATGAAGATGGAGGCTTTGGTGCAGTCGTGGTCCGTTACCGTGAGGATGGAGTCGAATCCCTGTGATGTCGGTAGTTTAGTAATGAAGTCGAGGGCTATGACCTCGAACGGCTTAGCGTCTGCTATTGGGGTAATGGGGACTAGTGGTGCCTTCGTGGGTCGGTTGTTGACCTTGTGACGTTGGCATTCCGTGCACCCTCGGACATATTCGGTGACGTGCTTCAACATGTGCAGCCACCAATGACTTCGTTCGATGATTCTTAACGTTCGACTTATCCCCGGGTGTCCATACACTGGGGGGTTGTGGTGATTGGCGATAATGGTGTGGATTGCGCCCTGTCCTCCGGTAATTACTCATGCTCCCTGGCGGTACCAGGTCCCCTCGACCTTCTTGAGCTTGTGCGGGTCTACCCAAGGGCGTAGGGTGTCTTCGTCTTGGTCGTGGGTTTCTGGTGTTTGTGTCACGAGGTTTTGTATGAATATGGCTTTGGGTAATACCACGACCCCTTCGTTGTCCTTTTCGCCTTGGTCATAGTCGGGTCTTCATGATAGTGCGTCGGCTCATCTGTTGTTGGTGCCTTTGATGTGGTGAATCTCGAAGTCATATTCCATGAGTTCGAGGACTTCTCGAGCTACGCGACGACTTATCTTCTGGGGGGACTTCCAGTGTGTGAGGTTGAGGTGATCAGAGAAGATCTTGATTTTATGCGGTGAGCCAGTGAGGAATGGCCTCCAGTGTCGTAGCGCTTTGACGATGGCTAAGAGCTCTAGGTCGTAGATGTCGTAGTTGCGCTCGGCTTCGTTTAGGGTGGCAGAGAAGTATCCGATGGGGTGTCGTTTCCGTCCTTCTTCTTCTGCAGGAGTACTGCGCCTACTGTGTATCCTGACGCGTCTACTTCGAGTTTGAATTGGTCGGTGAGGGTAGGGTGTGCCAGTACGGGTTCACTGGTAACCAGGCATTTGAGGGTTTGGAAGGCCGTCTCTTCGTCTTTGCCCCATGTCCAGTCCGTGTCTTTGCATGTAAGTTTGTTGAGGGCTTGTGCGTAGGTGGCGAAACCGCGAATGAAGAGGCGGTAAAAATTGCAGAAGCCTAAGAATGAACGTACATCGTGTACCTTCGTGGGTGTGGGCCAGTCGCGTATGCCAGCAATTTTGACGGGGTCCATGCGAGTTACCCCCTTTTCAAGGATTACCCCCAGGTAATCCATTTGTGGTTGGTGGAATTGGCACTTTTCAAGTTTGAAGTAAAGGTCGTGGTCGAGCGCAATCTGTAAAACCACGCTGACAGCATCGATGTGCGCTTGTAGGCCCGCTTCCTCGTTTGTGGCTATGCCAATATCATCCATGTAAACTTGTATGATCATTCCGCGTGCTTCGTAGTAGGGGATGATGTCGCCAAATATGACGTTCATCATGTTTTGGAAGGTCGCCGGTGAGTTGGTGAGTCCAAAGTACATGACGAGGGGTTCGTAGAGTCCATACTTCGTCTTGAAGGCTGCCTTAGGTTCGTCGCCGTCCTTGACTCGTATGTTGTTGTACCCCCATCGCACATCAAGTTTGGTGTATACATGTCCATTCCCGAGGTCATTGATAAGTTCTGACATGAGTGGTAGTGGATATTGGTTACGCACGGTGCAGGCATTGATTTTTCGGTAGTCCTGGACAGGTCGTAGTTTTCCATCTTTCTTCTTGATGAAGAAGAATGATGACACGTATGGTGACTTTGAAGGTCTTATATAACCCATCTTGAGTTGGTCATCCAACCATTTGCGGAGCTGTTCGTCTTCATCCTGTGACATGGGATAGATTTTGCAGTCGATACTCACCGGCGTTCCTGGTTTGAAGTCGATGGCGTGGTCCCAGGGTCGCAAGGGCGGGAACCGATGGGATGCTTCCTCGTTGAAGATTTTGGCAAATCGTCAGTACGGTTCCGGAAGGATCGCCGCGACCGTATTTTGGTTAGCGGCAATGGCTAGTTTGGTGGCTGTGGTACGTATCTGGCATTCTTCCTCTAGTTCCGTCACGATGTCCTCTGCTTCATCTTGAGTGATTGCCCCAGCAATGGTGGTTTGTGGTTCGGTCAGGTTGATTGACCTGAGTACAATGGGGAGTGCGTCTTCGTGAATGGTGGCGTGGGCCCAACTGATGGTAGGTTCGTAGGTTGCGAGCCAGGGATATCTGAGGACTAGGTCTTCGTTCCCGATGTCCATAACCAGGAACCTCATAACTTTGTCAATTCTGTTGGTCTGGACGTTTAAGTCGACGAAGTGAGTGATGGACCCAGCTTTGTTTTCAGTGTTGTCTATGTTCCATATCTTTTTTGGTCGCTCAAGGGCCTGCAGCCTGAGGCCCATGTGTTTAGCAAATGCGGGTCTTATGAAGTTGTCGGTGGCGCCCGAATCAGCGAGCCCTTTAATGTCGGCCATGGAGTAACTGGTGCGAATCGAGACTGGAATTCGGAGCGAACAGTAGCGAGTCATGATTACAGAGTTACAATTAACTGCCCTCACCCAGGCCAATGGGTTTAGGCATCCTGAAAACCCTCTTGGGTCCATAGGTCTTTGAATATGAGGTCCTTGACCTCGTCACTAGCCCCTCGTATGGTGTCCATCCATCCCTTAGCTTGTTCCTCAGGCGTGGCCTCCGCGCGTTGCGCGGTGGTTGGCTCTTGACTGTAGTAGTCCGTATCCGCGCTTCGACTTGTGCTTGCATGTGGTTGGTATGGTTGCCGCGGCTTTCTAGGTCACATACAGTCTCGTGAGAAGTGGCCCAGGTTGTTACAGTTGTAGCAGATAACTTCCCTCATATCGCGGTGTCATCCGCCCCCTCTGGCTTGCCCCAGCCCTCCTCTTGGCGGGAATGGTGGTTGCTGGTAGTTCCCTCTGTTTGGGTCTCCGACTTCTGCGAGGCACGCACGGGTTCGATCCACCTGAGGTGTCCATCGTGTTTGGGTCGTATCGCAGTGGTGGGAATCTTGGGGGTGCCCACTGTGGGTTGTAGCTGCATGATGGGTTTGGCCTGGGTTGCGGTGCTCTTTGTGGGGTATTTGTGTTTTTTTTTTTTTTTTTTTTTTTTTTTTTTTGAACCATTTATATTCTGCAGCAGTACATAGTACAAGAACAGTCTCCGCCTCTATCAAGAGAGCGGAAGTATGAAACACTGGTATCGTAAAGCTGAGCTCCACATGCAGTCAAAGTATCCGTAATGGTAAATAATCGCGACTAGCGCAGCTAGGTGGCACCTTCCAAGGAAGCCGGGTCAGGTCATGGGCCCTCGCGGGCGAGCATAAAGAGGGGTGCGGGCAGTCCGAGACAGAGTAAATAAGGAAGTGAAACGCACGGTGAACTTACGACAGCCAAGTTGGCGGGCTGTGTGGTGCAGGGTCTTCCAGAGTTGAGGTCAATTGCCGCAATCACCCATGATCAGCCGGGGGTTGGGCCCCAGCCTCCGGTCTTGAGGCCGCGCTGGTCTGTTGAAGAAACGGCAGAAAGCGTAAGGCATGTCCCCCGTCCCCTGTGAAGAGATCGACCGGAGGAGTTACGTCCTCCGGGATGTGTGCTGTGAGGCTTCGTGACGAGAACAGTTCCCAGCGCTGAGTGTGGAAGCGCGGGCAATCGTACACGAGGTGGTAGAATGATCGGTCCTGGAAACCGCAAGGACATTGCGATGCATCAAGAGGGAGGTCTGGGCGGTGTGAAGGAGGGTGTAGTCGGAGGTGAAGGAGTGGAGTGTGGCGAGTTGGAATGCGGTGCAGTGGGATCGTCTGGTGATGGGGACGAAGTCCTCACTGGGCTTTTTGGGGGGAATGGCGGCCAGCCATAAGGGGTGGTTACGTCCATTGGGTGGGTGTGTGAAGTCGATGGAGTGGCCGTAGGCGCGTGGTCCTAGGCGGGTGGGGTGGTTGATCTCAGCGCTCCACTCGACTGTCCACGAGCGGAAGGCGGCTGAACGGAGGGTTTTTTTGACAAATGCAGGGGTTTGCACTCATCGGATGGATGCGGGGGGGGTTAGGGAACATGCGGCGCTGGCGGCTTTCCGGGCTTGGGAATCTGCGGGTCTCTTCCTGAGCTCCTGGGACCAGACGAGGTGGATGCTTGTGTCCCTGTGGGTGGAATAGAAGGCCGTCAGCGCATTGTGGAAACGTAGGACATCCGACTGGTGTGATAGAGAACGTGTGTTCGTGATGCTCGTGATAGCCGAGTCATCCGAGGATAGTATGTAAATATGTGAAGGCGGGGCATGTGAGAACTCAGCTGAAACAAGCTCGGCGGCTTTCGAGATGCCGAAGAGGTGGACGTCATGGGGTTCCACCCCTGTACCGAGCGTCCATGTCCGTGCACGCGGCTCCAACTCTCCCTGCCACAGCGAGACTGCGGCCACTCCTACCACCTGGTTGTCCGGCCTGTTCCGATTGGTTATGAGGCCGGACACGTGGATGATCAGCGTACTTTCCTCATGTCGCGAGGCGTAGAGCCCGTGGGGTATTTGTGTTGAGGCCCAATCTTGCGCATAGGTGAATGTATTGTTTCTGCTGACGTAGGGCTGCCTCCTTCCACTCGTTGAAGCTTTGTGGGTTGTCAAGCTCGTATATTTTTGTGAATAAGGCTTTGGGAAGGCCCGCCGTGAATTGGTCCATCGTTTGGCGGTTGTTAAGTCGGTAATCAGCCTTCCGCACTAGCTGTTCAAAGTTGGTGACGTACGAATCGATGTCATCTCCTATCATTTTAAATCCTTTGGCGAGTGTTGGAACGTGATAAGTACGTAAGGACCTTATCTATAGCAGTTACGACATTACGGTAGTATGTTTACCTATTACGGTAGTTGGGATACGTACTACAACAGGCGCAATACGCCCTCCAAGTGAGAGAAGCCCTATGCCTATCTCGAAGTGGTAGTTTACATCAGGCGTGTGTAAAAACGCGATATTGTGGACGCCTGTACTCATCACTTTTACGCAAATGGTCAGGGTAGGACCATAGAGTATAAAAACCCTCCTATGGGGAGGGAGGCGAATAGACATTCACTCTCTTTCTCACTTGTGCGCCCTCTCCACTCTTGCAGTCTCTCAACCTACTCTAAGGTGAGAACACCATTCCTGTTAGCTGCGTGCATTGCTGCGCAACAGGTTATGGGCCCTGCTACAGGGTTTGCCGTCGCACTCTTTGACAGAGTTGCGCCTTGTGGTCATCGCCCACCACGTTGTTACCTTTGCAAAGAGGTACTCGTGCGGTTGTAGGCACTAGACTCAAGGAGGCTCCCTGGTCAATAGCGAGCTCAGTATTGTGCTCTTGAGGAGTACACAGACTTGGCCTATCGCCTAACTAAACAAGGCTCTATTACGGCTCCAATTAACTTTGGAGTGTCGAATAGCTCAACCTTGGGGTGACGTCGAGCAGGATAGTCCGACGCATGGCATTTGTGATCCAAATGTCAAAATGGGCGCTGCCCATTCTGTTGGAAACAGCCTAATATTGGGCTATTGTCACGCATTGTATTGCTATTAGCCGTGCTCTGGCGTTGGCAATTCTTTTTGATTCACTCAGTATTGTTATTATAATAACGCAATGCTGACGTTCTCAAAGCCAACAGATCTATCAAAACTATGTCCTCTCAACTCACTCAGCTTGTCCCCGTCTTCGATGGCTCTAATTGGGCCACTTGGTCTCAGCAGATGACCGCGTTCTTTATGTCCCAAGGACTCTGGGGCTTTGTCGCTGGTACCATCGCTCGTCCCGCTGCTGCTGCTGAACAGCCAGCTTGGGATCGAAGCGATGAGATGGCCAGGGGTAATCTCACCCTCCGCCTTTCGCCCACTATACAGCAGGCTGTTACTGGGAACACTTCCCAGGCGCTCTGGGACTCCGTTAAAGACCGGTACGGTGCGGTATCTATGCCCCGCATCTACAAAGACTTCAAAGAAGCGATTTCTATTCGCTTCAATTCAAATCAGCATCCTGCCCCTCAATTCGAGAAGATGGCAGCCGCCTTCTCTCGTCTTGGTTCCGTTACTATCGGAACTGGTGCTGCCGCCACCACACTTGCCATCAAGCCTCAGCTGCAGGCCCTTATCGCCATGTCCGCTTTGCCCCAGAAATGGGAGCACCTTATCCCTGTCATGTGCAACAACCTTCCCATTGCAGATCTTAAGCTCGATACAGTCTCGGCTTGTGTGAGAGCCAGTATGAGACTGAGACTAATCGAGGACAGCATAAGGCCGTTCATAACGCGCAGAAGCTTTCTGCCGTTAAACGGAAGCGCACCGACCCTCGCTTTTCGAAGCAGGGTACGTCGCAGCAGCCTAGCGCTCCTGGCCCGTCCAATCAGCAGCAGCCTTTTAGGCAGCGCGGAGGACGTGGATCCGGAAGAGGCAAAGGCAAAGGGAAAGGCAAGGCACCTGCCCGTGCTCCACAGCACTCGCATATTGCTTCTGTCGCCGCATTAGCCCCTCCTACTTCCCACAAGGTGACTCATATTGGGTCATCTGGTGTCTCTACGCGAATCGAAGTCGAATCCTCCTCACCTCAGAGGACCCCCAGCTTCTTCCCTTCCGTCAATAAGGCATTGACGCTCGCTGAACGGCTGGATGTACCCGCTACAGTCCAGACCGTAAAGACGCTTGAGCAGCGCTTTGCCGAGATTGACGCGCAGATGCGTCCCCGTATCGAAAATTCATGGACGAGGAGTATGACTCTGATGTCGATATCGATATGTCGCAGCAGCCTTCTGGCAGCGCACAACCGATCATGAATATCGCTGGGCTAGATGACACGGAAATATTCGGTGAGCGTTCTAACGCTCTCCAACTTGACTTATCGGGACTGACGATAAGCGATGGGGATTCTGATAAAGAAAACCGTGCCCCCACGCCTCCTTACGTCAACCCTGCTTCAATTGTTGAAGCAACAGTCAAGAAGGCTACTCGCGAAAAGGACACCCTTGGTGGATCACGTTCTAACGACAAAATTGAAGCAATTTGGCGCAGTAACCAGCAGTTCCTGTATGATAATGGTCGTCCAACGGACCCCCGTTTCGACCCTCTTATCCCGACACCGGCCTCTACTGGCCGATCGCTGACTCCGGAGTCTTTTCTAACCGGACCGGATGACGAGATCTCCCTTGATTGGGGATCTGATGAAGAAGAGTACGCCTTCTCTTCACTTTGCGCACCACATGCTGATAACGTTACAGTATTAGCCCTGCCCCCAAAAAGTCTAAGGGATGGCAGTTGTAACGGTTACGTATATCTACGGGATTCGCATGTAATAGTATCGAAGTTACTCGATATGTACAATGTTAACAGCGCTCTCCTCGATTTACTTGAGTGTGAGCACAATGAGTACTTCAGTCAATGCGCAGAGTGTTTAAAGCGCACTCAAAATATGTGGCTCCTTGACTCAGGAGCATCAGCACACTTCACTAATAAACTTAGTGACTTCATCGATTACAAGCAAATTGCTAAGTCTGAACGAATTCCTGTAAAGACAGCAGCTCAAATGTTGTATGTTGAGGGAACCGGAACAGTCTTGCTAGAACATTACGTCGCAGACAAACCCGTTATTACTCGGGTATATCCGGTTCTATACATACCTTCTATGAGCATGCGTCTTCTATCTATGGGAGTTTTTCTACAGCAAGGTTTGCGCGTTTTGGGGAATTCGCGGCATATTAACTTGCTACGTAAAAACAAAAAGATTGTCCAATGTAAACCCCTTCTTCACGGACAATCCCTATATTGGCTAGATGCCTCTATATCCACTCTAACTGAGTCGCATATTGTGAACCAGTCTGCGTTAATCAATGTAGACTATGACCTTATGCATCGTCGCCTCGGACACCCATCCAAAGAGGTTCTAAGACGAGCTAAGGAACACACTAAGGGCTTTCCAGAAGGGATAACAATTCCCACCTCTGATGTAATATGTCCTGGGTGCGCACAAGGCAAAATGCCTGCTGCCTCACATCCTCCGTCCGATACAAGGGCTAAAGCTTCTTTCAATCGAATTCATTCTGATTTAAAAGCTTCCCTATACCGTCATACCATAAATACAAATATTTTATCGTCTTCTTTGACGATTATACTTCGTTTGCATGGATTACTCTTTTACGGGATAAGGCCTCTGCTATTACAGCACTAAAGCAGTGGCTTGCGTTAATAAAAAATCAATTTAACGCTACCATAAAAGAATGGATGTCTGATGCCGGCGGTGAATATAGATCGGACGCTTTCCTAAAGCAGCTTAAGGATGCCGGCATAACAGTGCTACAATCTGCGCCACATACGCCACAGCAAATGGGCGCGCTGAGCGCTTTATGCGTACCATAATGGACAAAGCTCAGGCCATGCGCCTTGATGCTTGTTTACCACAGAGTTGGTGGGAATTTGCAGTACAACATGCTGCACATTGTTACAATAGAACCCCCATAAGTCGCCTTAAATGGCAGACTCCTTACAAACTATTACACAATGACGTCCCTGACATATCGCATCTCAGAGTATTTGGTTGTGGCGCCTACGTACATATTCCAGAAGCTCGCCGGGTGAATAAACTTTCTCCCAAAAGCGAGCTAATGATTTACCTCGGAAGAGGAGCTGGAATGAAGGCTGATGTCTTCATGCGCACACCAAATACCTTGTTCTATTCGGACAAGGCTCTCTTTGATGAAGCGTTATTTCCTAGATGTCCTAAAGATAATTCTAGGAGTATGCCCCGTGGTGTAACTCAGTTAGATGACACAGCTCCAGATGAGCTGTCAAATGACGATACCACTCCCGGTGATGATGATGACCTACCACCTGAGCCTCCTAATACCAAAGGGAGAAGCGCTCCCCAGCCGGCCGCTGGACTTCCTCCTAGTAGTTCTACTGGAGGATCTGGATCGCAGCTACCTCCGCCTTTACCCCCTGTTCCAGTACCTGGTCCTAGTGAACCTAGGAGATCGGGGCGTATAAGGAAACCAGTTACTCGTCCTGAAAATGTCTATGGAGATAGGCCTCCTACTACGATTATTCGAGACATTGCGCGGACTCGCACATGGCGACAGTTGACTGCACCGCAGCCGGGTAGCTCCCAGCCGCGTTCGCGTCAAGATCAGACGGTTCCAGGTGTTAATCCTGACCCAGCCGATTCTGATTCTTCCAGTGCGAAGAGTGATAATCCGCATGATTTCAGACGAAGTTGATCAGCAACTTCTGATCCGCCTAGCTCAGGAAGGGGGAGTCAAATTTCTAGATCTTCTGCTCGCCAAAGCAGTTTCACCAGTGGATCTAGAGTCACCTGATACCTCTAATATACGTGAATGGACCTATAAGGACATTCTCAAAATGCCAAGTGAATCCCAGGGGGAGTGGCGTAATGCCTGTGAAGAAGAGCTTGACTCTCTTCGCAAACGCAGAGTCTATGATCTTGTCAACCCGCCAAAAGGCAGAAGGGTGATCAAGAATAGATGGGTATTTGACTTAAAGTCAGATGGCCGTAAGAAAGCCAGGCTAGTCGCCAAAGGCTTCTCTCAGGTTGAAGGCATTGACTATGACGAAATATTCTCACCAGTGGTACAGTTTGAGACAGTCCGGATGATGCTCGCGCTTACTGCGCTGAAGGATTGGCACATCTCTGGACTTGACGTCAAAACTGCCTTCCTATATGGAGACCTTGATGAGGAACTCTATATGGAACAACCTGAAGGGTTTAAAGACCCTAGCCAACAAAACAAAGTCATGCGCTTGAGGAAAGCTATATACGGACTTAAACAAGCAGCACTCGCTTGGTGGAGAGCGCTGGATAAGTCCATGAGTACTCTTAGCTGCACAAGACTTCAATCAGACTCAGGTCTGTTTGTAAATGACGATAGAACTATTGTAGTCATCGTCTATGTCGATGATGTCCTCTTCCTTGGAAGAAATAAAAAGGACATAGCATCCCTGAAGAAACGCTTCATGGAGATTTGGGAATGCAGAGATTTGGGTGATACCAAAGAATTTCTACGCATGCGCATACTACGTTCTAAGGGTAGAATCCTGATAGATCAGCAGGATTACCTTCAGAAAGTGCTGCAGCGTTTTAATCTGATTAACGCCAAATCAGTACCTACCCCACTACCGGAAGGGTACCATCCAATCCCTAATAAAGGAACTGCAACCCCAGAGATCCGCGCGTCATATCAACAAGTAATAGGATCTCTCCTATACATAATGATTGGAACGCGACCGGATATTGCCTATGCTGTTACCAAAATGGCGCAGTTTGCTGCCAACCCATCTGAGGATCATATGAAGCGTGCACTTTATATCTGCCGCTACTTACTTGGTACCTCTAATTATGCGCTTGTCTTCGATGGCAAAAGCGATGGTGGGATAATAGCATATGCAGATTCTGATTGGGCCTCTGACCCAACAACCAGAAAGTCCACTACGGGCTACTTAGTAAAAATGGCAAATGGAGTGTTCTGCTGGAACTCGAGAGCGCAGAAGTCAATTGCGCTCTCATCTACTGAAGCAGAATACATGTCGCTGTGTGATACAAGCAGACAATTGGTCTGGATTCGCTCGCTGTTTAGTGAGCTTGGAATAAACCTTGGACCTATTCCATTATGCGGAGATAATCAAGGCTCCATATTCTTATCTTCTAATCCTGTTCAGGAGAAACGGATCAAACACATTGATCTACGTCACCATTACATTCGTGATGTGATCCGTGAAAAGAAGATAGAACTATTCTTCATTGAAGGAGCCGAGAACCCCGCAGATCTTTTTACTAAGAATCTGGGTCGCATTAAGTTCCTTAAATTCAGGGAACAGCTAGGGCTAGAGTTTGGTGCGCTACCGCGCACACACACCATATCTGATGATGGTGACTCGTGAGGGGAAAGCGTGAAGGAACTTTTGTCCCTCCACTGCCACCGCACCTTCTGAAGCTGAACATATGTTTCTCTATGTTCAATAGCATCCACCGCTTCTTCTTCAGAGGAGTGCATCACGAGCAACTGTCTCCTTAAAACGGGACAAAGTCACCTTATTCTCTTCAAGTTATGGTGTAATGTCGCTTTAACCAGCTGACAACTGGCTCCAAGCCTTTCATGAGCTACCAGAGGGGAGCTCACATGTCCTGTCCCTAATGGGGATGACATATGACACGCCCAGTTGGAAAATGTCGTTTATAATGGACATTCACAACTTGATGAGACGTGTTAGAGACTCGGATTGGACACGACACTACTAATCGACTCTTACACAACCCTCACTCGAAGCCTAGGCTCGTGAGGACGCTATCAATTGCTTAGAAGCGCTTTCGAAGCTGCACTAAGCAAGGGGGAGTGTTGGAACGTGATAAGTACGTAAGGACCTTATCTATAGCAGTTACGACATTACGGTAGTATGTTTACCTATTACGGTAGTTGGGATACGTACTACAACAGGCGCAATACGCCCTCCAAGTGAGAGAAGCCCTATGCCTATCTCGAAGTGGTAGTTTACATCAGGCGTGTGTAAAAACGCGATATTGTGGACGCCTGTACTCATCACTTTTACGCAAATGGTCAGGGTAGGACCATAGAGTATAAAAACCCTCCTATGGGGAGGGAGGCGAATAGACATTCACTCTCTTTCTCACTTGTGCGCCCTCTCCACTCTTGCAGTCTCTCAACCTACTCTAAGGTGAGAACACCATTCCTGTTAGCTGCGTGCATTGCTGCGCAACAGCGAGTGTGGCTTGCGCTTGTTCTTGCTCAAGTACATTGGCGAAGCGGTCCGAGAATCCTGCCGTCAGGGTATCCCATAAGAAGGGGTCATTGGTTTCGTCCGTGGTGGAGCTCGTTATTGAGCCATTGGAGGAAGCCAAGCGTCCAGTTGGCTACCCGTGGTCCTTTGATGAAGCCCAAGAATAACAGACACCGTCGATAGACATTGGTCATAATCGGTGCCTCTGCATTTTGCCCCCAGTAGATATGCCATTGAGTGAGGAATGACTCGTACTCATCTCGGTTCCGTCGAAGGTGTTGGGGGGTTCCCCTATTAGTTTGTCCGATCCGTGCGGTGCTCCGGGCGGTGGTCCTGCTGCCGGCGGGGGTGGTGGTCCTCCTCCAAAGGGATGCCCTCCTCCTCCGCCTCCTGGTGGTCCTTGACCGAAGTTCCCTCCTGGCCTTCTAGGTGGTGGGGGTCCTCCTGCTCCTGGCGGCGGGTCTGGCATGTCTGGTCCTACCGCCCTGAATATGGCCGCATCGTCTGCCATCATGCGATGCCCTGTTGCTGGGTTAATAGGTCGTAGGTGAGCCTCGGCTTCTTCTGCGATTCTTCACACTTCTTCAACTGCGAGTTCTTCTCAAGTGATCGTGGCTGTTGCCATTTCGACTGGGGGGTGTATGTCGATTGTTTCTGGTTCGTTTATGTGGAGGGACTCAGCTGTTTGGACTACGTCTTCTATTTCTGATTCCTCGTCTGCGTTGGTGTCCTTGTCGTCTCCGCTAGTTTCGGACGGGGCGGGAGTTCTTGGTTCGGATGTGCTGGGTTCTTCTTCTGGTTGTCCGTCAATGCGTCCCCACTGTTCTCTGGTGGGTAGGTTTCGGGTGTCGATGTCGCAGTTGTAGTTTCTTCCTGCAGGTCGTACTGCGTCGTATCGATTGTCTATGGGGTTCCAGGTAATCTCTACCCAGCACAAGGTATCAAAGTTGAACTCAACAGGGCGGTATCAGGTTGGCCCCGATGCAAAGTCGATGAAGTAGCCGGTTTCCCCTCGGTACTCTCTCCACCTGGTGGCTCCTAAGAATTGTTCTGGTACGTTGTGATCTCCCCTTTGTTCGAGGGAGTAAGTCTGAAAGTTTCTCCACTGGTCTCGGGTTGTGAACGCCACGGTGAAAGGATCTTGGTCTTAATGTAACACTACCACTAGCATTAGTCCGACTTGGACAGCGAAAGGGCATTCACGACTTAGCGGAATACGTCCTTGAGGTCACGTGACCTGTTATTGCGAGATACACAGCGCTTGTTCTTAGGCACGTGATCTTAACTGTACACCAGGGCGATCTGCGCCACTGAGTAATCCGACGATCAATAGAGACGACTTGCACGACGAGGCAAGCGAGTCACGCGTGAGAAGGATGAGGAGAGGAAGTGGTAATTGAAGAAGACCAAGATGGCATATCTTGGTCTTATCGAGCCACTATTTATACATGTATGAGGACACTTTAAAGCTCCTCTTGAAACCGTAAGATGAATAGCGTAAGTAGCTCGAACCCTACTATAGCTATCCTAGGAATGACTCATGCCACATTGGCATGTGATTGTAATACTATGCTGACTGATCCCCATGTCCATGACACATTACTGCTTACACCGAGGTCATAACCATGAGTAAGAGTCCACGACGTGTGAACTGTGACACTGCCAGTGCAGACCCACCTTCTCGCATGTCTCACCTCCAAATCACGCTCAAACACCCTACTCAGAAATCAGCACATGTGTGCC
This sequence comes from Lactarius hatsudake, assembly GCA_024734325.1. NCBI lineage: Eukaryota > Fungi > Basidiomycota > Agaricomycetes > Russulales > Russulaceae > Lactarius > Lactarius hatsudake. Next base: position 428,142 of record JANSJP010000016.1, on the reverse strand, counting down.
CCACCACTCACAATCACAGAGACCCTTACAGTGCCGTTGAGTCCGAAGATGATGACAATCAGCCCCGCGGTGGAGCAAATGGCCTCGATATGGTTGCTCACAAGAACGAAAATGGGAAGTGGAGTAGCTGGTGATTGCACGTCACCTCGGTGCTTGAACCAAGCATGCACCCTTAGCCCCAAACATCTGTCTATTCTGCATACAAAGGACTCTCCAAGAATTGGAGCACGGGAAAATCATCTTGATTCATGAGTAGACCACTCTTGACCCGTAACTTTCCCGATAATGACCCTCAATTCCAGCCTGGGTTCCACAGCACCTCGACCCTCTGAAATCAGGGGGGTCGATTGCTTCTATTGTGGGGTAACAGCCGGTCAAGAGCTGTTTATGAACAGCATTCAAATCACCGAATCTCAGGGAAGCCGATCTCAGCCAGTGTGTGTAGAGACAACTCTGGTGCGTACTCAAATCTCAAATTTGTTCAAGCCCTGGTATCTATTTATGGGAGTCCTTCGTCACTATAGTGTACGGGATGACAAAGGAGAAGACTAAGAAGCAATCTAAGAAGAGGTCGAAAACCGTTCACGGACAGTGGGATGGGTCCAGAATGTAACGCTCCACCGGGTGTTCTTCTAGCGACGCGGTCCTTGTCGAGTCCTAGGGAAAGGCGGCGACCTAACGATCACGAGAGATGTCGAAGTTACATACTCAGTCGGCGATCAGCTCGCAAGTGAGGCGTAACAGGGTTGCCCAGAGGATATGAACAGAGATGAAAGCGATGTATTGAAGGGCTACTTCGGCAGACAGCTCGAAGTTATGAGAATGGTACAAGTCTCAGTGGCAATCGGCACACTTAGACAGGAGAGATGAGGAGAAGAGGGAGAGGACGCCTGGCAGACAGCACAGACCAGCTAAGGACAAACGAGGATGATAGGCACCAAAGGCACAAACAGCACTCTATTGGCAGACAGCCAAGTAAAGGCAGGTACAATGGGTGGTATAGTCCAAGAAGTCAAGCTTAGGTCTTCAGCGACCATAAGCCCATCTACTTATACAAGTCCAAGGAGGTTTGAACCCCAGCTTGGAACTCCGAAACTCTAGTACGGGGATCCTAGGAATGAGTCACAGCGAGTCAGAGATAACAATTGACCAATGGCAGTAAGGCGCAAAGGTATGAGTCAGAGATAAGGGAACGAGGCATACAGTCAGGGTGAAGGAGCCAATGGGAACGCGCTATCGTATCAGAATCAAGGCACAATCGATGGGAGCGTACAAGTCACAAAACATGAGGCAGTCGAGGCCGGTCCAGGCATAAGCTCATCTGGGCCCTTCTGGTGCAGGTCTAGCCAGGTCACGTGCCAGGGTCATGTGATGGGCAGGGCGCTAAGATCACGTGCACACTTCGTATGTTTTGTTAGCTTGGATGATCATGTGACCAGAGTCATGTGACTTAGCAGTGGGAATGCAATGCATAATCCTGGTGGTTGTTGCACCGTCTTTGCCGAATCGTACTTGCATGTGTCGTCCAACGGTGTTCAGGGGTCTTCGTGAGGGGTGTCCGAGGGTCAGGTGAAGGCGAAACCGTAACACAGAAACTTGACACTTTGTAAGACTTTCTTCTTTTGAGTCCCCTTTTTTCCAGCTGCAAGTTCCTATCAGTTTCTTACAGCTGTCTCAACGTATTCTGCATCTTTATGGGAAGCAGTCAAGAAAAAATGATATCCTTAGCGGAATGCATGAGACAGGTGATACCTGCTGAATCTGAGAGTGAGCTAACTGAGCATCTTACACATACACATTTGTTTTGTTCTCGGCCATTCCCACGATTTGTCTCATGAACGCCACGACAGGACACAGCACCGCACAGGGAAAGCGATCACTTGGGTCATCCTAGCTGGACTTCAGAACCCAGCAAAACCGAATCCTATCTATTATCTCTTTTCACCAACAATGTCACCTCGAGTTTACACAACTTAGAGCAACTGATGCCCCCAGAACACCCAGACTTGCACTCAAAGGAGTACACGGCGGTTTACAGTGCCCTTCTGGACAATATCTGCCATTCTTTCAGTAATGATCAGCTACAGTCCTTCACTCAGCAGTATGGCTTGGTGCTTGGCTCAAAATTGAGGAAAGCCTCGTACACCAAAGCTATCATAGAGAAAGTGTGGCAGTGGCCTTCCATCAGAGAGCTCAAACATGCATGGAGTGGTTGTGCTGAAGTGACTTCCTTGGGTAGGTGCACTGTGTCCCTTCATTGATCTCTCTCACTCTTCCTAGCATTGGCACTCAGCCCAAGTGAGCTCTTCGTCCTTTTAGGAAAAGGTATGTCTATACATCTCTTATGCGGTTTTGTCTAATACTGTCTCAAGATGGTTCCAACTTGTTTCAATTATTGAGGGAATATAATGTATACTTATCACAATTACTTGGCTTTATCCTACTGCTTAGGGACCACTTAGCATGTTTATCATATTTTGTGCTTTCCATGGATGTTGTCAGGCTTTTATACACTTAAGCCTACTTGTTTGTGCTCTTTGACTGCTTATGTAAAATTCTAAATTGCTTGAACCCTCAATTGCTGCTTATTTTTAGAACCTACTTGGACTCTGGTATTGCTTATTTTAATGTTAAACTTGCTTGGAGCACCAGATGCTGCTTATTTTTAGAACATACTTGGACTCTCATACTGCTTATTTTAATTTTAGAATTGCTTGGACCATCAACTGCTGCTTATTTCTAGGACTTACTTGGGCTACCAACTGCTGCTTATTTTTAGAATCTACTTAGACTCTCATACTGCTTATTTTAATTTTAGAATTGCTTAGACCATCAACTGCTGCTCATTTTTAGAACCTACTTGGACTCTTGTATTTTGCTTATTTTAATTTCAGAATTGCTTGGAGCACCAACAGCTGCTTATTTTTAGAATCTACTTAGACTCTCGTACTGCTTATTTTAATTTTAGAATTGCTTGGATTCACAATCACTGCTTAATTTACTACAACCTACTTGGATTATTGGAGTCTTAGACTGCTTATTTCAATATTCAATACAGCTTGGAATCTTGTACCATTGGGGCCTTAGAGTGCTTAAAAATAATGCTTATATTTGTGCTTATCCCAAGTCAAGAATAAGCAGACAATAAGCCAAAATTAAGTCAGGTTCAGAGCGAGGCTTGACTTAATCTAAGCATGGTCAGGCTTAGCAACATATGGCTTAATGTTGCTTAAAATGGTTATTAAGTTATATTAAGCACTATTAAGGGCCATTAAGAAAAATCAACATTTTCCTGATGCGCCTGAGGTATCTGTCTGGGTTGCCGGTGATAGAAGTTATGGTTATCTGGTCAATGTCGTCTAAAGGTGCTTGGGCAGCTCCGTCATACCAAGGATGATCGAGTTGACCGAGTTGACCGAACTGACCGAATTGACCGAGTGGGTGCACGTGACCGAACAAGACTGAGCAAGACCAAGTTGACAGAGCGGCAAAGGTCGCGCGCGTGTACAGGTGCGCCGCGGATGTTCTGCGCGAAGAGGGAGCCCGTCATCGTAGAGGCCAACATAATTATTATTGAGGTAGCAAATAGGAGTGTAGGTAACAAAAAAATGAGTAAAGATCAAAAAAAACGAGAAGACACCCAATCGTCGGTATCGCGCAGGCCTTCGCGGGGCACGAGCTGTCGAATATGGGTACGCGACGATTGGGGACACATCGGTATTGAAGGGCTAGAGCCGCGCGCGAGTGCGGCGAGGTTGGGAATGGAAATGGGATTGGTTGGTCGCAGGTGGTCGGAAGTGGTCGTGCACGCATCGGCGTGGTGCGAAACTTCGCATAGGTGGCCATTGGGGTCGGGATTGTGTCGCGCTGGAGTTGCTAAGGCCGCGCGCCAGTGCGGCACATTGGAGAACGCGAGGGACGAACTACACTGAGCCCTGAAGCCTGAGAGGGGTCTGTATTCAAATTTGGGGTGTAAATGTGGTAAATACATGGGCTATATACCAGGGAAGAGTGGGGGAAAGGGTGCAATAGATAACAGGGGAAAGGGGGATGCTAAAACGCGAAGGGAAGAAGAGTCCAGAGTGAGAGAGGAACCGAGCATTCAGAGAGCGCGGGAAAGCGAGAGAGTAGCGCTTAGAAATCAACTAGGGCAAAAACCCTGGGTCCTTAGAGAGTTCGGCACGGGAAAACCCTTCCCCGAGGAGGCCATTTCTGTACACTTGAAAACCCTTGGAATGACCGATTTTTCGGTGCTTGGGCCTGAAAATTATAAATTCCCAGCTCGTGATTAGCTCACGGCATTTGCCGTGACCCACGTCGACAAATGCGGCACGGAGGAAGCAAGTGACTAATAGTCTCTTACGCGGACCTGATCGGGAAGAGTCTGGTGACTGGCACCTTCCAATGTGAGTGAGTGACAACGTTTCTTTACAAGTTTAACCGTGAGCATTGTTTCCATTGGCGGAGAGACAACGCAAGTTACACCAGTGTCAGCTTGGCGGTGCAAGTCGAAACCAACTTACCACTGCAGTAGCTTCCATTAGTTGGACCGCAGCTGCGCCCAAACTGACGCCATGGCGGTTAAACCTCAGTGGCACCAGCTTGCCATCAATGAGTCGCAGATATGGGTTGGTCACGGGCCTACGTTGACCCCCCTTTTAAATTAATCGCGAGGCAAGAACAAGGGCCATCCCCACCGCCATGGTTGTCTTCTCTCTACCAGGCTATGTCACGGCACTTGCCGCCATCCTGACCTATTCCAGTTTGGCGAATCGTATACAACCTATATTTCCACCCGCTCTCCCACTTTCCTGGACCCAAGCTTGCCGCCTGTTCCAGGCTATGGTTGGCGTATCGCGAGATCATCAAAGGAGAGTCATTGAGCGACTTGCGCGTAGAACTTCATCGACAATATGGTGCGCAATATTATTCTCCAAGCTGTGACTTCCCTTGATATACTTTTGTCTCTAGGAGAGATTGTTCGTTTGACACCTAACGAGGTTCGTAAAAGTCAACTAAATCAGTCTAAATGCTCTGTTTTCTTCCATCTAACACCCAAATTACCTTGCTCGCAGCTTCACTTTTCGAATCCCGCCGCGTATAGCGACATATACAACCAAAGGAACAAGTGGGACAAGGACCACCTGCTTTACAGCGCTTTCAACCAAGATACATCATCATTCGGCTCCATACACTACTCTGACGCTAAACAGCGTAGAGATATTATCGCCCCTTTCTTCTCCAGGACATCGATCCTCCGAATGCAGGATATCATACAGGAACGGGTAGGACGCAGTCCCACTGATGGGGCAACTATCACATTTTCTTATCTATCCTTCAGGTGAACGTTCTTTGTGGTGCCTTAGCTCATCAATTTGCGGCAGGTAAGAGAGCCGTTTGGTTCTAACCTGCGTCGTGGTTTAGACTTGGTTCAGGTGATATAAAAGGAAAGTCTAGCGATCTCATGCTGGGCTTTCAGAGTTTTGGTGTCGACGTAATCATGGCCTTCTGCTACGCGAAAGATTGGGACACGACCAAAGTGCCGGACTTTCAGTCTGACATTGTCATCGCTTCCCAAGTGGCCATAGCTGTCACTACCCTGAGCAAGTATTCGAGGACTTTGGTGAAGATGACGCGTTACGTTCCTATGTGGGTTGGTAAGAATTTCGGTTCTCGCATGACGAGGGCAGTATTTTTTATCCACGCGGTGAGTATTCGCCCTAAAGCAAAAGCGACAATTGACACGTTCCCCCAATAGTCATTGATGGACCAGATTGACGAAATCCTCCGTAACCCAGCCAGCCTTGAAGATGCGCCTCACAAAACCGTTTACCACTCGCTGTTGGATCCCGATGCTAATAAAGGAAGACCACTGCCCTCCAGGCTAAGCTTATGGCATGAAGCGCTGGCATTATTCAGTGCCGGCTCGGACACGACCGCGCTCGCCGCGACGACAATTTCGTATCATGTATTACACAACCCGGAAATACAGCAACGACTTGTGAACGAATTGCGTACAGCGTGGCCGGTTCTGGAAGAGGTACCGCGTTACGAAGTCGTTGAAAAGCTACCGTACCTGGCAAGTCCTTACACCAGTAGCTGGTTTAGTTCGAGTCCTGAGTGGCCCCTTGCAGACTGCGGTTATCAAAGAGGGGCTTTCGCATGTTTCCAGGAGGCGCAGCGCTACCGCGTGTTGTCCCCCCAGAAGGTGCGACGATCGCTGGAACTTTCGTTCCTGGTGGAGTAAGTCCTTACTTATGTGGTTCAACCATTTCCGATGTATACTCACAGAACCGCAGACTGTCGTCGCCCAATGGTTCCTTTGTGTAGTCCGTTCACCCGCGGTATTCCCCGACCCGGATGTGTTCATCCCAGAGCGCTGGCTAGGAGGAGACGCAAAGACGCTTGAGGCCTCGTTGGTGTCGTTCTCGAAAGGTCCGCGAAGTTGTATAGGCGTGAACTTGGCATATTGCAATCTGTATCTCGTCATTGCCGGCATCTTCCGTCGTTTTGACGTGACTTTGGACGCGAAAAGGTTCGGATTGCGCCTTGTTTTTGTCGTGTTACTTCGTCGCTAAAGGAGGCCCCGTACGTAGGTCAGGAGATCTGGCTGTTGTGGAGCATTTCGAACCGGTATTCAAGGGCCCACACTTGCACGCGTATTGTAAGTCTGTCTCGGATTAGTGCAACTTGAACAGGGGGACAGGAAGTGTACGACAGAACGTAACTATTTTTTATATTCGCTCTGTAAATAGGTGTCGACATCGTCGACTTTAACCTTGCTTGTCTGGTATTTGGTTTTGTTTTGCGAAAATGTGATGAGGCTGCTGTCCGTTGAAATTGTGTCTCACCGCGACTCGGATGGTGCACGTTTTTGTGAGATAGCGACATCGGCAACATTCGTATTTCCCTAAAACGTTTAGTTACAGTACTGCTTACGATTACAATACACCTGTGAATACTGCACAAACTTTCTGGGACAGATAATGCCGCCTTTGTTCGAAAAGAGTAATGGGTGGATAGGTGTTGAATCCAATTAATGGACCAGACGGAGGACCGTCACTGCAAGTAGCAAACCTAGACCGCGTGTCTAGTTATTAGGAATTCGCACATGCCCCAACGGGCTAACAGCGCCTATCCTTTCGGGTCGAATCGTAAGAAAAATTACCCCCGCAAAGCCACGACCGCGGGTCTAGGGACCGCACCAAAGTCTAGCATTACCCAAGAGTTACCACGAAGGAGAACGGAATGCGCCCCACAACCCAAAGCTTGAGTTGCTAAGGTAATGGATTCAAACAGTCGACAGGCGTAGCAGTAGCACCAGAGCCAAAGTTGAGGACCTCTTTGACACGAAACAAACAATGTAGGTACCCAAGCGACACAGAATAGCGGGAAATGGGAAAATCGCATCCGGGTCCTGATGTGCGTCGGTGACAAGAAACGTGCCTCCCGGCCTCCCCTGAATACGCTGGGGCTCAATGCGAATATGTGAGTAACGGTTATACAGAAACCACAAATCAGGAACCACGATCGGTGAGAGAGAAATGATGAAATGCGGAGCAATAGCAGCACGACCTCGCCGCCGCAGCAGCTGTTCCTCGCGCATGTCGCTCAGAAGCTCGAGGGCATGCAGCCCGACCCGACGTGCGTACTTGCGCCGCATCCGGAGTCTGATCTTTCCTCGAGATGCAGCCACTGGACAACGATGGAGGGGTCGAGTTACTTGATCTGCAAGTCGTGCGCGAGCTAGGAAGTTGTAGGTCTGTGTGGTGGCCGATGGGAGTAAGGAAGTGGGTCGGATTGGGTGCCAGATTCGAGCGTTCCTCTTGGGGCCTTGGGCATAGCCCATTGATGGGCGAACGTGTTGGCTGGTGGCAGTGGTGCTGCTAGGCTGTCGGGGTGGCCGGCTTGAAACTTGCCGATGGTGAGGGTGTAGCGCCGGTGAAAAAGGGTAGATGCCTGGGTTCATTTACAGTGGTAGTGAAAGCGGTCAAGTTCAAGTCCGTTTGCGGTCGTGGCAAAATATGTCACGTGATGTTTTGGTCAGACTCCTACTATTGCCGAAAGACCACTAGCATTCACTTGCCGCCCTGCCACTAGCTTGACCGTGACTCCCGTGGCTCCCTTCCTCATGTAGACGCGAATTCAAACTGAGAAAGGCTTAATATATGCGTCGATCTCCAACACATCCAACACTGTAGAAATCCTCAATCATCTTCGATTCTTCATAGAACGATTGCAACCAAGATTGCAACGACTACAAGTTTGACCGAGGCACAGGTCGAACACAAGATAGAAACCAAGAAGCTACGACTAACAGGACGTTAAGAATACGGTGGTACACTTATGGTGAAAACGATGGTTTTTCAAAGGCGAACCAGGCAAGGAACCAGGTTCAAAAAACATCAGCCAATTCGAGAGTAATCCACACTTCAAAATGACCACCAGGGCCAGGTTCAATCCGAACCATGTTGACGCGCGTATCTGGATGGTTGAGGTAACGGCCAGCAAGGTTCCTCAGACCGTTAATTGGTGGCATGTTAGCAAGTGGAGCCGGGAGGGGCCAGATGCCGGGAAAGGCTTCGGGAGGGTTAGCCGCGGGAAACCGAGCACCGTAACCAAAAAGGCCGTCGTGATTCCCTTGAAACCCCTACAAATGATCTAGTCGGTTTCATATGTGTAGGAGACGAAAGGTTCTACATACTGGAGCAAAAGCATATGCTTGTACCGGGACGCCTTGGGCAGCTCCCACACCCTGATGCACGTGCATGTATGGAACCTCCGGATACTAAGGGATGGTGAGGGAGGCTCAGTACCACACCGATGGATTTCGCTTACAGGTGGTGGGGGGAGGTGATCCTGTGCCGCATTGTAACGAGGTGAATCCATGGCCTGGGGGTGTGGATACTCCATTCGACCTTGCATAGCCATGTTTGCCATTGGCCGAGGGATTCCCTCCAGATGGACCTCTTGTCGTCCATCACTGGCCAAATGAGGGTTCTGAAGAACGATACACATGGTCACATGGGTGAGTGCCTATCGTGAGTGATGTAGTGAGAAAGGCGGACCCCAACATGTTGCTGTACATCGACATGCGGTTGGTGGAGAACAGGAGGAGGGTATGCGTCTCCTGACAGGTGGTTGGGGGGTTGAGCTCGACGGTCGTCCATTTCAAGTTACAAGTAGGCCTCGAGCTGCTCCGGAGGTGTAGGACGCGTAGTCTAGCTTGGTAGAATTCAAGCTGGGTTGTACTTTTTTAATTAGCCGGAGTAGTACCAGCTTTATAGGGATGGGGTGGGCATTTGGCATGTGTCCCGGTACCGCACTAGCCCAAGGTGACTGGTGAGTGCTGTAGGCTCGCTGGCAGTATTTTACAAGGTATTCTTCCTTTTGGAGGGTTGAACCCCGACTGCGCCCTCCTGGCAGGAAGTCTCCACAAATGAAGAGCGCATACGTTTTCAGGTAGTACTCTACTAGGCGCCAGTCAGTCGGGTCTCCTTAGACCACAGTTCTCGGATTCCTCATGAAGTTCGAGCCAGCAGACCTTCCTGTCTTCTCACCTCATCGGCACAAATAATTGCCCTTATCTTGTACGAGTCCCCGTCCGTTGCCGTTCCTAGTCCAACTCAACGACTCGGACACGCCACCGGGCTTCTACACTGAATGAATGCTCTTATCAGCTGCAGCTAAAGCAGGAAGCTTAATCCGCTGGATCCGCCCGATGGGCTAGCATAGAAAGTAAGAAAGCGAGAATCATCATTCACTGTAATCGGAGAACAAAGGGTCAGGTTCACGAACAACTGGGCACAAACAAGTCCACACATCGGGATTACTACAGGATTAGGATCACAGTTATTTGTGCAGCTGCTGTAGTCATGCTGCCAGTGTTTGCGAAGGGGTTTAAACGAAAACCCAAGCCCTTAAGCCTTCCAGGTGTCGCATCAAAAGGGGGGTCCAAATATCCCTCTTCCATCGCTCGAGAAGAAAGGGTGAGGCGGTGCACCACGTCGACTCAGCGAGAGGTGCCAGTGAGCACTGAACGTTGAACATTAGACGCTGGGGTGGGCAGAGTCCAAGTCGATCTGGTAGTCGTCAACACTTAGTACATGTTACAAAGAGGCCGCTGAGGGAGGCCGCTGAGGGATGCAAGGTTATGTATCAAGATGGAGATAGGAGTGCCGACGGACCGGGAGATTGCCGAGAGATTAGAGCATGCTGTGTGGGTCAGAGTGGCCGCGTCCCGTTTCAAGTTCCCGACCAAACGCGTTCGGGAACACGACTGAGTTATGACACGGCACCTCTTTCTCCCACCCTGACGACACGCGACCACTGCCGCTCCCTCTTTTGCCGCCAGACAGGCTCTTAGGTTTAAGGTTTAGACTGGCCGACGACTCGAATGTCACCCAGTAGCGCAAAGGACTTATTGAGTCCGAGTTGGTTGTCCACCCACACTGGTGACTCATAGAGATCTCGTGTATAGATCTCATATTTGTGGGGGGTCTCCTTCTCTGGAGAGAAGTCCTTTCCATCCCTCCCTCTACGGGCCTGGCTCAACAGCGACATATATGTCTGTTAAGGACCTTCGAGCGCACAGCCTACCATCTTTGCTTCTCGAGATTATCTGAGTCAACCCCGGGCCCAGCCATCATCCTATTCGAACGGGCATTACACAAATTAAGAAATAAGAAATATACGCCCCTCCAGTCTCAACAGAGTTGCAAAAAAACACGGCTTACAAACCCTGCCCTGTGATATAGGAAAGCGCTGATTACAGGTGGCAAAGGGTTGTTCACATGCCCCATCCACGATGAGACACTTTAGCGTGAGTCCAGGATATCACCCCCATGCACCCCAGTGATCCCGAACAGCGCCTTAACTATCACAACTTCTACACCGTATCTCTCATGTCAGCACCATCCCATATCCATCAAATATTTGTCTGCGATTCATCCGCAACCCTCGCGCCAAACTTACACACCTCCTCCCGCAGCAACCCTGCAGTGCTAGTTCGGGAATTCACAGACGAGAAACAAATGTATCGAGGGGTGAGAAATAAAGCAGAGATCGTCCGGAAGGTGGCACATGAGGAGGAGCGTAATGGAGAGGGGGATGAGGGGCAGGATGGAGGGAACGAAAGAATGACTCGTCCGGACGATTACAGGAAGACCCGGGCGCAAACGCTAGGCCCTGAGGACGCTACGCAACACAACGCACCCCTTTTCATCGTGGTATGTGTTTCGGCAATCTTCTGGCCGTATTCATACGGCCAGCCTGAGATGGAACCTCTAACTTTATCTCCAAGGATACATCACCTGTCTTTGGATGCCCATGCTTAACATTGCTTACAATAGTCATATGGCACGTCTACAGTTAGTTTTATGGCCAGACCATGATCCAGCAAAACAAAACCCCCTTCCAGATTCTCCAAGTCCTAAGCCAGACTGCACGCTCGGAGGTCAAGTTAACTGGGGCCGTATTAAACGGTACGCAAGTTGCCCACCTTTCGGTGAGTCCTGCTCTCCTCTGACCAGCCTGACAATGGCCATACCTGACGGAACGCTCAGCCAGCCCCTTAACACGATATCATCGATTCACTTGGCATGTCCCCACTCAAAATAGGTGCTTCTTGTTTGTATCATTTCGCTGGTCTTATATGCGGTTAGGCGATAGCCAGCAAGACGGGCTTAGGTAACAATTGGGTTTGCATCTGCTAGCGGGAAACTTAGCTATGAAACAGTATTTACAGCAGATTAGAGATTTAGTGCTAGAATCGGCGCACCTCAGGCTTACGGTGGTAATGACTTTTATATGCTATCACACTGGCAATCTCCCACATACATGCGACGCCACATGTTCGCATTACGCGATGGTTCTTGTAGACATAGTAGGGTCCATAGTCCTGTCACGTAGCAGGACTCGGAGCAACGTCTACTCCTTGGTCTACTCTGCGCTACCTTCTTTGTGCCCTGAGCTCTTTATCTTGAAATCTTATCATGCGGCGTGCCCACGGACATAGAAGTATTGTAAGCATGTGGGGCTACGATTCCGTTACACCCAGGGTGGTTTCCCGGACACTGGCTCAACATGTGGTCGTAATACCATCGTATCATCAGTTTCAGTGAACAAGACATTGATGCCGATGATTTATGAACCACGCCGCACAGAAATGTGGAGGCCATCACCTCCGATGAACAAGAAGGCAACAGAGATGGTGAAGAGAATACTAGGGCCCAACTATGTGAAGCAGATGAACAAGCCACAATGACGGGCGGAACTGGCGTGCTGATTACATGACCATCACAAGTACTAATAACACTGTTCGCGGCAACTTGAAGGTCCGCGGGTGGGTAACAATGCAGAATTAAATTTTGCATGGGAGACGGGCGCAGAACCGAGTATCATCGAACACAGTGCGCGCGACTTTGCCAGTGGTTTCCTCTGTCGCCTGCAGGAGAAAGTGAGGGAGAGGACATCGTACGGGAACTTCGTCGGGAAGGCGCCGTGGGTGTACACAGGGATTCGGATCTTGATAAGCTTGATATCCTGAAAGAATATTCATCGGACCTAACAATGAGCAACCCTCGCTTCACACTTCCCCTCTTCTTCCGGTACAGTACCCTGTACCCTTTAAGTTGCGGCCCCTGTCTTGCGGCGGTAAGGTCCGAGTCAGTGCCACAATGAGGGCTGCCTTTCCTCCACGGTTCTTGGTTTGGCTCGCTTCTTCGCTTTTCCCCCTTATTGTACTGTATTGGTGTCGAGTAGCCTTTATGGTTTAATCACTTAGCGGAAGGAGCCGAGGACAAGGGGCTGGTCTGCAGCCAGGAATCTTCGTCGTTATCATGAAATGGACGACATCCAAACTTGGCAAGCGCAACTGCGGAGGTTTTTTTTCCGTCACCAAGCATCTTCGGTAAAAATTCTTTCAGCTGTAGTACGTACACGTCACTGCTACACATGACTCTTGCATGGCTCGCGATCCTCAGTGCACACCTCCCGTTGTCTGTTGGCCCGGCCCGGGCTGCACGCGTTCATTCTTTCACTCTGGACCATCCTACAAGGCGCTCATCCACGTGCATCGTTCTTTAGGTCCCACGGACCACTGGTGACGGTCAGCCGGCCGTTGATGGGAGAGGACGTTCATCTACTGGCTGGAAACGTAGCGGTCACCATCCACACAACGTCGACCCCCATATCACGGTACGGCATGGTATCGCCCTCCCCAATAAATGTAAGCTACATCCCTCTGTGGGTGACCGAGCTTACCTCCCGGCAGTTTGAACTTTGACGCAGCATAGTATCCTGCAGCTCCACGCGTGTACTTGGAGGAGTTCACCAAGATAACCTAGCATGCGTATGAGCTTTCGCCCCAGTGTGTACTTTCCTTCCTCGCATATATCCCCAACTATATCTTTTCGCCCCAGGAGGCCCAGGGGCACGACGATGGCGTTTTCCGCTATGCTACATGTCTGGCAACTGGCCCTCCCGAGGCCTTTCCCAAGGCACTACCCCTCCTTGTTCCCCTTGGCAGCGTTCCATCTGCGAATGGACTTGAAACTTATTGGACGATACCTCAACAATCCCGACATGCGCATCAATTTGTTTCGTGTTGAGGTAGGGCCCAGGTGGTCGTATCGGGTTATTGTTACACTCAAAATAGCCGACACTTTCTGGCTATCGTGACGCGGAATTCTCGCTGCCACATGCAAGAGAGCCTTTGATTGGGAAAAATTTTCTAGCCCGCGGAGTGTTCGATATTGGTCTTGCTCTCCAAATATCTCGTTTCACAGTTGCTACGCTCTTGGGCCATGCCTCACATCAAACCGTGCTGTCATGTTGTTCTTCCCTTTCATTCATTTACACGATGCGCTAATGTGAACAGTGAACAGGTGTTGTTAATCTCCGAGTCACAACATATTAGGCTGGGCCTTGTACGAGGACGAGCGCATGTGGCTCATCCGACGATTTCTCCAAGACAATTAGATGAGTAGGGCATTGAAGACGATACGAAGAGGAAGCCGGCCCGATCAATGACATACTCATCCTCCAGCACAATCATTGACGCACAGGTCACTATCTCCCGATCTAGACAAGGTTTGTCCAAAAAAACAAGAAAGCAATCATTGACGCATGCGCTCCCTCAATACGCCTATCCCCTCGCGACAAAAGGAAATGACGATGGCGTTTTTTCTACGTTACATATCCCGCTGTTGGCCCACCAGAGGCCTTCCAAAGGCACAACCCCACCCGGTTCCCCATACCAACGTTCTGCTGGAGAATGGGTTGAGGGGACTTACTGGACGATAACTTAACAATCCCGACATCATATGCGCATCAGTTGGTGTATTATTAAACTCGAAACGGCCGACACTTTCCGAGGCTTGACGCAGAATTCTCGCTGCCCCGCCACGCACAAGAGAGCCTTTGAGGTATGATAGAAGGAAATCGTTGACCTGCGTTCAAGGCCTGCGTAAGTTAGTGTTCTTAGCCTTGCTTACCTAACGTCTCGTTTCGTTTCATAGTTACGCTCAAGCTCACGCTGTTCCTTTTTTTTGTGTTTTGGATCGTGGCTGTTCCTTCCTTTCCTCCGTCTTTCCTCCGTTTACACGATACGCTATTGTAGTGGATGGTGATGCACTGGCACCTATCATCCGAATATCCGAACAGTGACAAACCGTTGTTTATCATTTATCATAGTCAGTAATATTAGACTCAGCCTCAGGCTTGTATGAGGACGGGCTTTGTGAGGCTCATCCACGATCATGATTGCTCATCGGACGGGCCACCCGATGGTGTAGACGTCTCTTGGAATGCTTTGGCCAAAGGCCATTCCAGGTACGTCGGGAGAACTCATCCATGGTGTTGTCGCTAGCTCGGACATGCCCGGCGCGAGGATAGCGGCACACAAATCGTTGGAAGAAGGGGCATCCTAGGTGCAATGGTACAGCAATAATGAAAACGTTCCGTTGGTCGTCTACTGTGGTGAAATACCGAGCGTACCACACATCCCAGTTTGCTATATCAGTGGTCTCAAGAGTAAATGGTACGACAAGGTCTAGGACCAAAGCACTGCCGCGTAGTTGATGACTGGTAGTCGCTGGTATATAGGGTGATCCTGTGGACTTCCGATTCCAAGTAAGGACGGACGCGTCAGTATTCTTGTGTACGTGACGGGCACTTGGATGGGCGCCGAATATTGCTCAGATAAAGAACGAATTCTGGGCACGTCTGATGCCCGCGGTGACGGAAGGAAATAGTAAGCCCGGAGCGAAAAAGAAGGTCGAGAGGGATAGTGATAGAGATGTGAATGGGTTCCAACAGGATTGGGCTAAATGCAGTACCATCGCAATCCGTTCATTCACGAGCGGTATGGTAGCCAATGACATATTGAAGGGGGGTGTAGTACCCTGGATAGCGTGGATATTTCTCTGCCAGTGCTCAGAATCAATGTAGCGTGAACAGCTGAAACTGTAGACGAAGAGGAGAGACGAACGGATGACAGACTTGGAGATGCATGCCAAGAACTTCTATTGATGTTTCTCATATAACTGCAACCAATCCAATATGGAACCACTTGCTCACTTGCAAGTCGCTGAATGGAAATACGTCGATGGCTCGTATTGGTATCGTAGGGGAGAAAGCTGTAGATACGATTCACTGGGGGATACGGGGATACTGACACGGACAGAGCACTTGGACGGCGAGGCTCATTCCGGCTCAAGTGCCGGCCCGCCGGCTAGAGCTATCGACGGTGTGCTACAAATGCAACTGGCACACTAGGTTTCAGGGCCGTCGAACCCTCAATCGTGCGCTCCTTGTGCGCTCCAGCTTGAGTGTGTCAGCTCTCCGTTACCCCTGATCTTAACAGAAACCTCTCAATCATCCATCGAATCCAAAAGGTCCATCCATGAGACAACAAGGCTACCGTACCGCCCACTCGCAGCCATCATATCAGAACCAATACCCACATCTACGCCCGACCAGGACCACTCCTTCGGTAGTTCCTAGTTTCATTATCATTCTTTTTTTTTTTGAACCGAATTTCATTATCATTCCCCTGCAGAACTCCTCGGCGCCATCCAGGTCCCAAGCAGGTCGACACTCGTCGACGTATGCCCCACCAGCCGTTGAGACGGGCACAGGCAGTCGTATCGGGCCATTATTACACTCAGTCGGAGCACTTTCTGAAGCTGACCAGCGTGACGCGGGACTCTCGCTCCCACATACAAGAGCGCCTTTGAATAGGAGGAAATTGTGGGCTTGCGTAGTGTTCGTTCTTGGTCTTGCTTTCCAAATGTCTCGTTTCACAGTTGCTATCACGTTCTCGTGTTATGCCTTACATTGAATCGTGCTGTCATTCTGTTCTTCCCTTTCCTCCGTTCACATGATGCGCCGGTATTTCTGTACTGCGTTGACGGTGATGGTCCGATCATCCCGAGCATGTGAACAGTGAACAGGTGTTGTTCATCTCTGAGTCACAGTCATAGTAGACTCGAGGACGAGTACCATGAGGCTCATCCGCGACGATTTCTCGAGATAAGTAGATAGGTAGGACATCCCGGGACGATATGAAGAGGAAGCCAGCCGGATTAAGGGTGTACTCACCTACAAACGCAATCATTGACGCGCGCTCCCTCAATACACCTATCCCCCTGCAACAGCCAGCGCCTCACGCCCTAGCTCACAACGATACTCACCAAAGTTAGCCGCCGCATGGTGAAGCCACTGACGTGAATGTTGTCTGTAGGTGTAGCGTATCACCGCTGTTACCATTCACCAGAAACTAGCGGGCATCGTACCCTCTGCCATCCTGACGATGTGGACATTTCTTGGAAATGCATCGACGCCAGGGATAATTCATTCGGTGTTGTCGCTGGCTTGGACACGCTGGGCGAGAATTGATGGGGGTAAATCGGCACGCAATTCAGTCATGGAATCCGGAGGGAGAAGAAGTAATCACAGGTACGGGGAGATGTTCCACCGGCGGTCTACTATGGTTCAATACCGAGAGCACCACACATCCATTTTGATATGTCCAAGGTCTGGAAGAAAAATGAACGTCAGAGTCCAGGGCCGCTGAAGAGAAAATATTCCTGCGTCTTAGATGACGGGAAGCGTGGTGTCATTGCGTATGTAGTGATTTTGGGACTTCCTGTTCCAAGAAAGGCAATAGAATTGGAGCTAAATGCGGCACCATTGCGGCCGCTCTATCCACGGGAGTGGTATGGTAGCGATGTGAAGGAGGATGTGGCACCACTGGCATGGGTGGCATAAATGTTCCTCAAGGCAGCTCTGAATCAACGTGTGGCGCGAGTGGTAACCGCAACCAGTCCAATACTACACGGAACCACCTGCCCACTTGGGGGGCGCTGAACGGGAATAGGTCATTGGCGACGCGCAGCCTGCATTGAGTAACACTGGAAACCGAAGGTAAACAATGGGTGGTATCCCTTAATTAATATTGCAGGAGCAAGCTGTTGACGCGATGTACTGGGGGATACGGGTATACTATAGCACAAGGAATCTGGCCTGCTTGACCCTGGTGTTTCTGACTCTCAAATTTCATGGTCCGCTTTTGCACCTCCACCCATAACTGGTGCATGACTGGATGACCCGGCATCTTTACAGTACCTCCGAGCCTGTAACGTTGCCTCAACCTTCTGGAAGTCTTGCGCGTGGGGAATTCACTGCTCCCTGTAGAGATTTATGGCAGCGGGCAGCCGAATAGGTGAACGATGTACGAGTGTGGAGGATTAGAGGAGAGCGTATTGCTCCTCTGCTTACAAATATTATTCATAGATAACCGTTTAACTACGATAATATTCCGATTATCTAATATGTCGGTCTAGCCTCGGTTTGCCGGACTGCGTCCGTTCCCCGCCGAATCCCAACACCCCTCTGCTACACCGGCGCATACTAGCGCTGCTGGCCCCTTTCGGCCGCCCGATCCCGGCACATCACATTGTCCGCAGTCTTGCAGTGCTCGTGCTGTGGTGCATGGCCAGAAACTCGGCTGAGAAATGGATCCAAAAATAAATAAATAAACGGCGAACTTTCATTTGGATACGCCAGGCGGACATGAGGCGGTGTTTTCGCGGCATTCCAAGTTCTAGAGGATCGCGCGATCGAATAGGTTATCCTCTCGATCAAACGGAGACGGAAAGGCGATCGATTGGTTTTTTCCTCTCCTCTCCTCTCCTCTCGATCAATAGTTGTCCTCTCCTGTCCTCAATCAGTAGAGTAGAAACTTAGAGTAGAAAGTTGAGAAAGTTGACCGGTTGACCCTTGATCGAGCAGAATGGGGTCCTCTCGAATAGATGACGTGTCCCAAGCGTTTTCAATGCCCGGAGACAGCAAACTTTCATCGACCGCTTTCATACGAACGGCGCGATTCGAGATCGAGAACATTAGGCGGACAATGTAGGTGATCGGCCAAATTGGCCGTGAACGCCGTAGGACTCCTTGATAACGCATCGAGCAACCATCCAGTCTCCCTAGTCTATCATAACGAATCGGTGCATTAGAGGGAGAAGCAAGAGAAAATGTCACTGTATTGACCGCAACCAGCAGCGCGTGACTTCAAGTGAGAATTCATTGATGAACATACCTTACCTCTCCTTCAGACAGCCACGCCCTGGTCTTTTTCATGAATAATTGAAACCAGAGGTTTGTTTTTTTCTAGTTCGTGCACTCGAACTGCGACGCTTGCTGCGACGGATGCCGACATGCTGACACAGGTACCATGAGTATCAGGCCTCATGACCTTGGTGTCGGCATCCTTAACGCGTTCTATCACAACGTGCCCTTGATCTACGCCGATCGGCATTGCTTTAGCAATGGCCAAGTCACGACTCTTAATTAATAGAGATATTCTCTAGTCAGGCCGATAAGCACTGGTGTTTGCACGGGTGACTATTACGGAACTTCCCGTTTTGTCGCCCAACCGTGACTTGGGCTATTAGCTTGTCAACATGTCAAGCACGACCCGAGTAAGCCACACACCAGCAAGCACTTCACAAAGTCTTCACAAGCACTTCAACTAGTTCCGTACAGTGACAACGCCTACACCGTACCTATAAATCTAGCTCTACTATGGCCAACCACAACCTACCAAGTCCCTAGCCGTCGAGTACTTCTAACTAGTAGATCACACACCTCCAGACCATACCCTACCATTAAATGGCCGATTATCGAGTCCCATCTCAACAAGAGGACCGCCTCTCCGCAAACACATTCTCTCGTCCTGTTCTCCACCGGTCACATGGAAATGAGCAGCGTATGGCGGTCAGAATTTCTCACTGTGTCACCTACCATTTTTGTTTAATCCTTTGCATCGTTCATTAGAACCCTCATGCAGCCAGTGATGACCAGCAAGCCATCCATCAGGATGGTGCCCCTCAGCCGTTAGGAAATTTACCCATGCAAGTTGAAACGCAGTACCCACACCACGTCGGCGCACCTCGATTCCACTACAACGCAGTACCCTATCACCCTCCCCAACCGCCAGTGAGCGATATTCAGATGTGTGGTATTAAACATCCCTTCTGACAGTGACACCCTCGCTTAGTATCCGGAGGATCCATACGTGCGAATGCATCGGGATGTAGTAGTTGCCCAAGGCGTGCAAGCTCAAGCACGTGCTTTTGCACCAGTATGTAAAACCTTTCTCCCCCCATGTACATCAAACCAATTAAATTGGCGCAGGAGGCCCAAGAGAATCACAATGGCCTGTTTGGCTACGATGCCCAGTTTCCTGCTGCTGACCCTCCCGAAGCTTTTCCCGGCGTCTGGCAACACCCGGCCCCGCTCGTCAACATGCCGCCGGCAAACGGTCTGAGGAACCTTGCTGGCCGTTACCTTAATAATCCTGATGCGCGCATCAACATGGTTTGGATCGAGCCGAGCCTCGAAGGTCGTTTCAAGGTATGGATTGCGCTCGAATCGGCTGATATCTTCTGAGCCGGGATTCACCGTCGAAACCGCGATGATTTTGGCCATCACCCACGATATTTGAGCCTCAGAGAAAGAGTGTACCAGTATATGTCATATTCTCGCTGCTGCTTTGTTGACGTCTTTGTCGTTGTTTCATACTTTCTATTGCTCGAGCCGTATCTCCGTTAAACGTGTTATTGCTACGTTCCTTCCATAAATATGATCGGAGATTTATATGCACTGGATGCAGTGGGAGGTATTGGAAGTCGATTCATCAGTGACCGGGTCTTGTTCGTGTCCGGGTAATACTGGACTGGCGCCTATGCCAGTGGGAGGAAGGGGGACCACTGGCACGAGAGTCAAGCAGCGGTCTTCCAGTCTCCAGATATGCCACCACCAGCGCGATGATACCCTCACCTTCGACGAGTTCAAACTGGCAATGTTGGCGTCCAAACGTTCCCGCATCTGGCTAGTCTAGCAACGCGGGCCTTCAAGGTACCCACGCTTGAAAGGAGCGCTCGCGGCCCCGACTCGGACTACTTCCCTGCGCCCTCTATCTGTTGCCACTCCGACCTCCTCAATGCTATGCAGGCTCTTACTGTCTCCTAGCTCGCGCACGACCTGCCGATAATGGGTCCGATGCCTCCATTGTCGTCCGGCAGCGCAACCTGCATCCCACGCTCGACACCATGGCCACGTGCCTCCCACACCTGTGACTGTGCAAGGGAAGGAGCACAAGCACGATCTTACCACCGTAGCGAGGATCCTTCCCCAGAGTCCTGGCGCACACATGTACTCTATGCAGAGCCTAATCTTTCACCAGTCAGTCGACTCCGCGCTGTTTGTAGTGCGTTCTTCCGTCCTCTCCTTCCCCTCTGCACATATCCCACCCTACCATTTCAATTTCTTGGCATGTAGTAGACGTGAGGCGTTGTGCTGATCTTTTCCCCGAGGTGCTTACAGAGTCAGGCTCTCTCGTCGACGATTACCACCGCCCGATCAATGATGTATGCCACGGTTCTCCATACCCCCGCTTCAAAGACTCGCACTCACGTCTGATGCGGTACGTATTATCTCCGGACCGTGTCCGCAGCTACACTCTACACCCCCCAACACCAACGACCGCACCCGATTCATGGCCAGCGGCGCGTTTTCAGGAGCGTTCCCTTCTCTACCGCCCCGAAGGCCGCACCGTGGCACCTTACGACCCTGACCTCGGCACGTGTATAACATACGAGCTGTAGATTTGCGAGATGGGGGCTGGGCACCGGTTGGTGATTATGTACGCTTCGTTGGATGTGATCTCTGACTAGAGCACGGCAGGCACAGAACGTGACTTCGAATGTGAATCGATAGAGTCCGCTTGCACGCTAAACGGTTAAACTACCCCACGAGCTGTTTATTTCGTGATTCACGCAGACGCTTCCCGACGCAAAACGAAACTGCTAGAGCAATGTGCATCATGGATGATCGCCATGAGCCGACTAGAAGTTGTAGAACCCATTCGCACACGAGCTCAGAGGGCCGTAGAGAGCTGCAATGCTCATAGCCCAATGTCGTCATGATGGCATGAACGTGGTCAGTCCTCGTGACCTTAACTCACGGCATTTTCCATGACCGCCATCACGCATTGTGCATCATGCCTTGTCGTCGACGATCCACTGACATCTCAATCCGCTTCTGAACCTCTACGCTTTCCTCTCCCCATTCACGGACTGCTATGTGATTACTCACATACTCGCGTACTCTTACTTCCTGCCATGCCAACTACGATGGATAGAACCGGGGCATCTGTGTGCTGGCACAGCATGTAGTTGCCGACTTTGAGGTACTCACAAAAAGCTCGAAACTCTGATGTTTATAACTGTGGGAAGGCGAGGTACAAACCAAGAAACACATGCGAATTCAAAGCGACAGAGCCAGCAAAGCGACATAAAGTCTATCACCATACTTATTCAAGGAGTCATCCTAGCTATTGGATAGTCCAATTCCTTTCGGCGTAGTTTCATAATATGTTGGGTATTTCAAGCACGATGATGACTTGGGATTGACCAGATGCACCTGGGTCCAGGCGGATCATGCGCACGAATGCATCAGGGTTGTTGAGGTAGCAATCCGCTAGACGCCTGCGACCCTCTGCGATCGATGCGTCCGGCCACGGAGCCCGGAGCAGCCCTACGTTTGGAGGGCCTGCTCTCTCGAGGCCAGGTGCATAGCCGAAGTTGCCCTGGATCCCCTGTCGAGACCTCAGCCATGTGTATGTGAAGCGAATATCAGCACTCACCGCAGTTTGCGGAGGGACGAACTGTGCCCACGAGCGGACAGGTGCGATCAAGGCGGTTTCGACATTATCGCCGATAGATTGATCACGATTCACATATGGCGCAACAGCATTCTTTGAAGAGAAGGTGTGATCAGACGTGGTGTATATTTTCGGAATTAAACTACCTACATCCCGTTGTTCAATGGGGTACCAAGCCGGTTGCCTGCGTTGTGCATCAGAGCACCTTTGGCACGAGCAATTCGGGATGATGGTCGCATTTATTTCCTGTGCAGGTGCAGGCGTTTTTAGTTGAAAATTGAGGTCCGGACGTTCTGTAGCAAGGGGGATCTAGAGAGTGAGGCGTTGAAATGAGCCCATGAAGAGAAGCGGCGTGCGCAAGCAAGTTTTCAGGTCTGTACCATGTGATGACGCTGTGTGTCTGTGTGCGGAATGGTCCATTGGTTATCCATATGGGAATCGAAGAGAAAAACAAAGGAATTGGCTGTTTGAGCTGTAGGGGAAGGATAGTGTTGAGTGATGTGCCATAACCTCGAGTCTTAAAACCTATGGAATTCGGCTTCCATTGCGGGGTTGCCCAAAATGGAAAAAATCGCATTTTGTGTTATCCGCGGACTCCGAGGACGGTCACGAGGCCGCGACATAGACATGCCAGTGCCAGGTTCTGTACTCTCAGGTGGAACGATAACGGATCCAAAACGGTCAGTGGGATTCTTTTTCTGTTCACTTCGCGTGTTCATCGTTCACCATCCATTGGTAGTGCTGTGACACTCTCACCTTCGACACGCTCGACGACGACGACGTCCTATACTTCCGCGTCTCGCGAGTGCAGAAGCACAACCAAGAGCAGAACGCCCGCTGCTGACACTACTCCTGACCCATTTCCCGACCCTCCTCACCAGCCACGACGCCCGACTCCGCAACGCCGTGCAGGCGGCGCTCATGGGTTCTTGGGCCCCAGCTCAGTCACGACCAACCGATCGGCGAGCTCGACGCCCTCATTGTCGTCCAGCGGTGTCGCCTCTATCTCACTCCCGGCGTCATTAGTTTCATGCCAACACCCGCCCGGCAGGGTTGCCGTAGACAACAGGAATACAGTAAGCCCATGTCTAGAACACGATCTTGCCGCCATAATGCGGCATCTAAATCTCCTCATTCCCTACACTGGCATCCCTGCAGTCCTCGTGCTCGCGGACGTGTTGTGTGCGGAGCCTTATCTTTCATCACCGGAAAGGCCCGTCGCCTCCGCGGGGTTTGTGGTGCGTACCCCTATCCTCTCCCCTTCGGTTCCACATATTCCCCAACTTAAGGTTTACGGTGCGCCGGCGCTGTATTGAACTGTTTCGATCTGGTCCTTGTCTGCGATGCGTTCAAAGGGGTGGGCTTTCTCGCTGACGATCGTTGCCTGCTCAAGTTGCACTACAGCTCCCTCTATATCACGTCACACGGACGCATACTCGTTCCTGCTGCAGTTTGAGTGGTTTCCGTAGCTACATTGCACGCTTCCTCGACACCAACCCGCCGCCCGATGCCTAGCTAACGCCGTGCTCCCGGGCGTGCTCCCTTCTCCTTCGCAACTCTCCCCCGCCGCGTTCAACAGCTATAACCTCAGCACATGATCACTGACAGATATGAGAGATGGGGCGTAGGATGCTGGACAGGGCTTTTGCGTGAGATGCAGTCGCAGACCACAGCAAGAGGCTGTCCAATCATGTGACCTTGACATGATGCAATTTGATGCCAGTGGGATTGTTACGGCGTTAACTCTTCCCGCCTCCCTGTTGTGCGAAGTGCTAGCTGAGTCCAAAGCCTACCAGCCCAATGTGCAACTCGGCCTGATTTCAGGGTGAGTCGACCAAGGGCTTGAATACGGCGAGGTCGGACATCATGAGTAAGTTAGGGTGGTAATTTTTTCTTTCCCTTAGCACGTTTCAATGAAACTATGTGAGGGACTACAAGTAAGACGTAGCTAGTTGGACTCGGAGTGTTGCTTGTGTAAACGTCACACGTACGAATGGTATCAAATCACCGAGGATGGCACGTCTTCCAATCTCCCAATTATTTGGGGTGGAGTGTGCGCAACGTGATGCTTTTCGAAGCCAAAAGATAAACTAGTGCGATGTGAACATGAGATACCGAGTCTGATACGCCATCATGATTTGTCTGATGGAGTGATTCATATGAAAACTCGAACGCCGTAACCTGAAGCGGGAAGCTCGCCTTTAACTTAAACGCTCATACAAAACACGATTCTGTGTGCTGTTGATAAAATGTCCGCACTAGAACCCAGGTTCCATCCGACATTATCCTTCAGCCTGAGGTATCAAGGCTTATTTAGCGGTCGAGAATTTTCTCCGTGAGTTGCTGTGAAAGCCCTCTGTATGTTACCCTCACCCTCACCCGGGTGAACAGAGACCGCACGAGGCAACTCAAAACCATACTTGTACAGCCTGTGTACAGTTCTTTCAACTCAGTTGCATGAATTGGCGACAGGTGACATGTGAGAGCGACTCACTTTCTGTGGTGGCCCAAGCCTCGGCCTTGGGCTGCAAGGGGGAATCGAGATTAAGCTTCAAAAAAAAAACAAAAAAAATCGAGATTAAGTTGCTTTGGCCCTTGGTTGATCCACCGGGGGGACGGGAACAACATTAGTGGACGGAAAACTCTGTAAGTGCCGGCTATTACACATTGTAGAAGCCAGTGGTCCCATGGATGGTCCCATCCGGCGCAAGGGTCCCCAGGTGATCCACTATTGGGTCGGATTAGCAAGGGCGTCCGGCGGTGCCGGGGCAGTAAGCTTGAAGGAGGACTCGGATGAGGGTTGTGATAACTGACAAGGGTTAGAGCGTCCGAATACCTTATTGTAAATGGTCCTCAAGGAAAATAGCCGGTCTGACGCGTAGCGAGGAATGAGTGAAGGCTTAGAGCCAAGCTTAGAGCATAGTCTTTGCGCGAGCGGCCCGGACAGGGCGGCACGTGTTCATCCTCTTCCTCCGTGCACGGGCCGCCACCTGTCCACGGTGGTGGACTGGCGGTGGCCCGTATTCGGCCCAGTCTCAGCCAGTTCAGTATTCTTTTTCGCTCGCCCATCACTCGCTTTTCTTTCGCCAAACGCCAAATGGTCGTGTTTTTTTGGTGTCCCTCGCTCGTCCGAGCCTCGTCGGCACGTCTCGGGTCGTTCCCACTCGCCCGGTCGCGACCTCGTCTTGGACACCAAAACCCCAGTTTTCGATCGAGAAGCACTTTGTCCTTCTGCCCTATCTCTACTAGCTCGCCATGTATCTATTTGATCACACGCTTCCATGTACATGCCCCCCTTTCTGCTACCGCCAAGATATCCCCGTCGATTGATAATGCAACGCGTTTGGTTCTCTCTTCACCTCTCCCCGTGTCTTCGCACCGGATCCCATTATCACCCGCATAGCGTGTCTCCTCAACCAGCGCCACACGGTCATGCTCCCATGGAAAGCCAAAGTAAGCGACTCGCAAAGATGATCGATGACCGGCTTGATGATCGGCGCCCTTCGCCCTACAGTGATAATAATACTGTTGCGGCTGCAATATAGGTTATCATCTCCCTTCGTTCAAAAAACTCGAGTATTTAATTTCCGTGAAGTACAGAATGCAGTGCTTCCACCCCTGGCTACTACCTCCGAGCCGATCTCAGGCTCTTCTCCTCCCTGTTGTATGCGATCGGCCTCGCGTCAGGATTTAAGTTAGTAGATAGTACCCATACCCCTTTTGCCTTCTGTAATGATCATCGCGACCATGTAAGTCTCGGTACCACGTTCCCATTCACGCTCCGACCTTGGTACGCCTGGATCTGATGTTGCCGCCACGGAAATTGATAGTGATTCCACTTTAGCAATAAGTGATTGGTGATTCTTCAGCACAGTTTCTCACCCTTTCCATCTGTACCAAGAAGGGGTTCATTGGCATCCATACAACAGAAATAGACTTTGCGAAGCAAGGGCCGTTGCCGTGGAAGGCTGGAAGCACGCTCGGTGATATGAGCGATGCAGGGATATCGAATATTACTTATACAGTACGCACAAAGTAAAAGAGGGTGTAATTCCCACTGGCATTACGTGCGGTAACCCACAGGTCCCACACGCATGAAAGGCGGATCCTAAATGAAACTTCCCGAATCAACGCTGCCAACCTAAGCAACTATCAAACAACCTCCCCCTCTCCTCTCCTCTCTTCCTAGAGAGCTGTTGGCTAGCCACTCGGACATCTTGATTGATGGAAACTGCTAGTCTCACTAGGAACGGCTTACTCAGAAGTTAGAACACTGGGCATATATTCATAACGGAGCAGCGGACAGTCTCTTAGTAACGTTGAACTAGGAGGGAACCTCACGGGTGGTATCCGCCGAGCAGGCGGAATATGAAGAGGTAATGAAGGAGCAAAGCAGTTTACAAACCTCACATCAGAGTTAAAACAATGCATCAATTACATATTGAGCGCATCATATTGTGACTGGTAAAAAGTGGGGGACCAGCCTGTGCCTTCCTAAGTTGGTTTTCCGAACCTCGGTGGCACTTCTTCACTTCCCTTCCTTGAAATTTTTTTCGTTCCTAAGAACTTGAGGCATGGAAATCTCGTTGAAGACCCACGTTGATACTGGTAGCCAAACACTCGACCTCGGACGCTTTAGTGTCGCGCGTCACATCGATCAGGTCGGTCTGCTAACCAGCGGTGTTCTGCGTGCTGCGTCTGCGTGCTGCGCGCACGTTGATTGTATTGAGTACGTGGCCAGACGTGGATTGCGCTGCATCAGACTCCAATCCGAGTTGTAAACTAAAACTTGAAAGGCCTGAACCCCAAAATTTGGGTCAGAGTGGCAGAGAGGCGCTGCCACTTAGTGTAGTATCCTCCACCATATATTCATCGCTGAGGTCTTGACATAGAGGGTTCAAGGTAATTTCGGCTATGCACCTATTCACGAGAGAGCAGGCCTTCACAACATGGGGTTTCTCCGGACCGCGACATTCGAAGCGTCAATCGCAGAGTGTCGGAGGCAGCTTTACAACCCTGATGAATATGTGAGCACGATCCGCCTCGAGCCAAGACCAACAGGTCAATTCTAAGTCATCATCACGCCTAAGATGACCAACGTCGTCTGAGGTCACGCCGTCGCGCAGAAAGGAGGCGAAGAACCCCATGCCCATAAGACCTTGGGTAGGTGTGATAACGGCTGCATATTGCTTTGCTTGCCCTGTAGCGTCAATTTCTCTGAGATAGTATGTGTTTCTTGGTGGTACCTCGTCTTGCCACCGTCACCTCCCTACTATAGAGATTAGAGATTCGAGTCTCACCGCGACGCTCGTTCCATGGAGTCAGGAACTGCACAGTTTGCCAGCGCCATACCTGTGCGCGTCCAGCAGGTTTGTCATTGAGATGTGGTACTAAGGAATAGTGTAGATCATATAGCAGCAGTAGCAGGGCGGGGAGAGAAAAGTCGCAGAGATTCGCGGGCCGGGTAGGGCCGTTTAGTCGAATGTGGTATCGGCAAATGCCGCGAGGTCATGTCAACTTCCAATGGAAACGTCACATACATATGTGGCATTTCTTTTTCCCTTGTCGATCCTGCTTGCAACTGCCATTCCGGCAGGCTCACAGATACTCAGCGCTCAGGCGCTCATCCCCATCACTCGTGAATTGGAATGAATGTGTCATACAAGGGTTTGTCATGCGGAAATGCTACTCATTTAGGTAGTACCCGACCTGGACCACGGAGCACATCGAGCTTCGACATCAGGGAGACTACGCTCGAGTCCCAAAGCCTTTAGCATTATTCGTGCTTACTAGTGGCCCGGTCAGTCATTCCTCTTGTTTGTATTACGCATGGCCTTTCTGTCCAAGTGTGTCGCTGCCGCCCATGCGTTGATCTTGCGTCATGCATTATGTGTCAACTGGGTCCATACCCCATTCATGGGGAAGGTGCAGGATATATATATAAGCCGTGACGCTTGACGCCCGCTACAACCATCACCCATCCTTTCTGTTTATCGTACGATCTATCCCTGCGTAGTCATGTCTCAGGACGAATGGAAAACCGCAGGAGTATTCGCCTACAAAGACACAGGCGTACCGACTAGCACAAGCGAGCGAGGGACGATACCCCACTCTTGTCATGGTGCATGGTCTGGCGTCGCCAGCGGGTACGCGCTCCAACGCTTGCTCGGATTAAGTTCTCAATCTCTGCCCCCTTTGCGCTGGCAGGTGTATTCAGTCGCCTCTCTCAGAAAGCAGGGAAGCTCGGTGCTCGCGTCGTGCTGATCAACCGGCGCGGCTATCCTTTCTCAAAACCCTTCAGCGACGAAGAGCGCGCTCTCCTAGTTTCGTCCGCAGATGACACATTGGGAGGTCAGTCGAAAGTCGACGATTTCGTGAAAGGGCTGGCACGCGAACTGCACGACTTCCTCCTCCACCTTGTCTCTGCGGGCGATATCCCTCCGAAGAGCGTCACCCTCGCTGGCTGGTCGCTCGGTACGCTCTGGATGGCGGCATTTCTGGCCCACGCTCCTTCCTTCCCGGCGACTAACGTCGCGCTGCACCAATATTTCCGCCGGATAATTGCGTACGGTGCGCCACCCTCGGTTGTCCTTCTATCGCTTCTTCGTGCTCATCGTTTCAGACCCGGTGCCGCAGCTGCTAGGATATCACCCCCCCGAACGGTACAATGTACCGAGCAACCCTTCTGTTACTCCCGGAGAACGCGGAAAAGTATTCCTCACGTCGGTATCTGGGTATTTCGCCCACGGCGACACGCCTGAGACGCTGATACACGATGCCCTATCGGAGCCAGGCCCGTCTATCGAGAACATGTCGCCAGAAGACCTCCTGCAAAATCTCTATGAGGAGGCTGTAAAACCTGATAGCATGGACATGCTCCTCACATATAGCGGCGTTAAACAAGGTACCTTTGACCGTCTTCACGATGCTGCGCTTTTCCCGTCCCATGCCACGGCGAGTGATCGGGAGTGGGGTGATGATTGAGTTCAGAGTTGTCTGGTGCGACCGCACAATCGCGTTGATCGTTTGGGGCGCTTGGGCGTTCAAGGCCTGAGATGGCCGAATCGGCTAAAGAAGGGGAGGACTCGGTGAAGAAGCGGATGAGGAAGTGTTCGATGGTGCGCATGCATGGAGCTAACCACTTTGTGAGCGTCTCTTTGGATTTGCGATCATGGGTAGACTCCTGACCGTGGTTCTATCTGGTGTAGGCACATTGGGATGAGCCTGAGCGCACTCTGACGGTTCTCCTAGCAGACGAAACTAACGTGAATTTTGTAACGTAACGCCCAACAGCTTAATGTGTACAGTAAGTAAACCGATCCAACGTGGCGCTTACAAAACCATTCTGCTTGCGTCCATGAGTTGCTGTAAGCGGACGGACACTGGCAGTGGCCCGCTGTTTCTCCTCTTCAACATTTATCACACAAACCCAAAATTAGAAGATCAAATCAAAGCCGATGAAAACGACCATGAAAACATTAGAATGCGCACAACGTGACGAGTACGATGCTGGACCCTCCCATGAAACTTATAGACTCAAAGCTAGCCACTCAGACGAAACTTGAAGCATCGCAAACAATTGAACGCAGATTCAGACAAGAGTGACAACAAAAAGGAGTACAGAATAGATGTCATTCCTTCCGCATTTACCATAAATTCTCCTCCTGGGGTTCCCAAACTGATCACGATTGTGGAACCTCACAAGAAAGGGTAAATGCGAGAGAGAAGTATCAACGTGTCTACCTAGACGTGTATCGAAATTTGAAGACTGCATACGGAATCAACCCCTTCATATCACGCACATGACAATACAACTCAACGCATCACCAGTAGCTGCTTCGTTAAGTACTGACTATGCCGAGCCGAGGTCGTCCAAGACCTCCCAGCCAACCCAGTCTGACCCGCCGTTTTCCGACTTGTACATGTACTCACAAAAATACAGAAGACAGTTTTATGCTGGTGCCGACTTCCGATAGCGAAGATCGATTACCCGAACGATGTCAGGTAGAAGACCATCCAGTTGGAAGGGCCAATCGTTCGGGAACACAGACCGATGTAAGCTAGGAATAGTAGGTTGCGTCCGTCCGTCATACAGTAGACGCATTCAGACAGACGGGCTCATAAAAATAAAATACAACTCAGGTAGTTACCAGATTTGTGCCAAGGAGCGCATGAACTGTACAGTTTCCATTATATTCATCTCAGTCATCTTCTGAGTGAGGTGAGTATTTGTTTTGGTACTTACGAGTGACTTGTCTGCATTGCATGACGCCGTCGTGCTTATTCCCTAGTTCCCGCGACGCTATCGCTTGACACCATCAGAGCCTCAAGGCCGAGTGTCTCAAGAAGTCCGCCCAGTACTAGTGTTATCAAAGTACAACCACGATAAGGTCAAGATCACGTCTTCCTCTATGGATTCGAATCACTACTCCGTCTCAAAACATACACGACCCCGGGCCCCCGCACCCCGCACCTTGATCGTTGCTCACGCATACTTCCTAATGTCCTCCGGCGTGGGCCCCACGGGGGCGTTCGATGCCGCAAGGTTGGACTGATGGAACACGCGCACCTGGTCTGGCTCCAATGCGCCGACGACGGTGTGCATCACGCCGCGGTTATGGAATATCACGAGGTCTTTTTCCTTCCAGTCATGTGGGTATACCAACTAGTTTCTTTCACACGTCAGCGACGAAAGGGTATCGAGGATAAAGACGCACCGTCGGTGCGATGGCGGGACGCTGCATCCTGTACAGCAGGTCGCGCGTCTCCTTGAGGTCCGTGAGGTGGGCGCCGTCGGGGTACAGCGCGCCCTCGCGCGACACGCCCTCTGGAAGCGGGTCGACAAACAGCTCCTGCGCGGCACAAGGGTGCACTTGGAAGTGCAGCGCGCCCGTCACGGGGTTCTTCCACGTCTAGGCGCGGACCACAACCATCAGACGCTTCACACGCAACGGAGAGAGCACATACCGCGGGTAACACTTGGATCCTGTCCTCCGTCCATGGCGGGAGCTGGTCGAGGGGGACCTCCTTCCCTTCGCTCTCGAGAGCGAGGCCGGTGCTGTGCGCGGCGGCAGGCCCCATCCACACGTACGGGTGCGGGGCATAGCGCACACGGGAGCGCACAGCGACGCTTTGCAGCGGGCGAGGCAGTATGTCGAACATGGTTCGGCCAGAGGCAAATGCGGTCGCGCCGAGCGGTATGGGGAGCTCGTCTCCGGTGCCGTCGTCGTAGCGACAGACCTGCTGGGGGCCCTGCGGCACGCGCAACGCGTACAACGTCGTCACCTTGGGCGGTAAGAGATCGTACAGCGCCGCGTCCATGTGCCAGCGGCAGAAGCGCGTCGCGCCACGGGCCTCGTCCTCGGGTGAGACGACGGTCTTGTGGAAGGTGCGGTGGGAGGGGTGCTTGAGTTCGGCGGTCTCGAGGCCCTCATGGTTGTACAATGTGCCATTGCCGACCAACTGCACCTGCGGTACGTGGGGGATCATCTTAAGGTAATGCAGGATCGACTTCTTAGTCGACTCTGTCTTCTGGTTACCATGTGCATACGACTCGGACGTCGGGTCAAATGCCTGAACGGGAGGGACAACGGAGACATTGGGCGCGCGGTTAGTTTATGGTCCCCAGTGGTGGCCGCATGCACACTTACCCTGGTAATGGCATACTGTTGCTCAGGAGAAATGTTGGCGTTTCTGAAAAGAAGGGCATCGTGCTGGAAGGGGATAAGATCAGGGGATGGGTGTGAGACCTCCAAGGTCGAACGTACCGTGTAGAGAAGTCGTTCAATTTCAGCGAACTCGGTGGGGGATAGATTTTCGGGATCCACGCCGATGACCTCCCTGCCAAACACTGTGAACTTGGAGGGATCAGCCGAAGGAGGGAGGGTGAGAGGAACAGTCTGGACGGGCATGAAATTGTACGTGTATGATGGGTATTGCCAGTGTGTTATAGTATCAGCGCTATATCAGCCTTACAGTAGTCCCTATACCTCTACCGTATAGCACCTCTATAGTATAATAAACAAGATAGCGTTAGTATCGGAGTTGTCGGAGTTTAAACGGAACTGGGATTCCTATTGTTCTACAGTATCTTGGTTTGTCCCGTGCCCTTGGTTGACTTGCTTTTGCCTCTGTCTTTTGGACCTTTGAGACTGCCTGACTTAGTCGTGGATCGGTGTCACCTATTCCTGACGGCAGCAGAACTACTGTCATTGACGCTACATTTATAGTCAAGCTCGGGACCCACAGCTTTCCCCTCAGGCCGACTTCACCTTATGGAAACGACCTGTCTACGATCATCATAGTACGATGGTCTTTACTCCTGTGTGGCCCACCAATCTTCTATGTTCGATTTTCGTAAAACATGTGTTTAAACTTTGTAAGCTTTGATCATGATACCGATGGGCCTTCGGCATTTCTTTCTCGTAGAGGGTCGTCTCGGGCCTGAAGGCGCCAAGGGTGGTCTGATGTTATCTGGACCGGATCTGGCAATAGTCTGGCCAACATTTGGTATTTCTCACGACGATCACAGACGCATCCTTACTTGGGACTCTGGTTGGCAGCGGGCGCTGCTGCGCCAGCACAGTTGCGCAACGAAGGCACCCTCAGAGTAGGGCGGTCCATACCTCACTGACAACCCCATGAGACAACTACATGACCCTTGGATTGAAGGTGAGAGCGACGAGCCCTTGGGCGCGCCAGTAACTGGCCCCTTCAGTACGAGTACGAAGAGCTCTAGCAGCGGGCCAGCTCCTGATCAAGATTGTCGTCCATCGAGCGTAGCATAGCGGTAATAACCCTCGATTTGCGCCACTTTTCCCACACAGAAGACATGGCGACATGACATGAAGACAAAAACCGCGTATAGTAAGTGGATGCGTAGATGCGCTGTTGGAGCTGGAACCGGGGCGCCACACCGTTTTGCACATGTCAGTTTCTAGCGGGTATCTTCGGCTTCTACGTGCGCCTTATATACCGTCGAACGGAGTCGACGGTGGGAATCCCTTCCGATCATGCAGAGTACACAATGGAAAAGGCTGTGAGTCTTCGCTTTCATCGATACAGGCCCTCCACCCACCTACTAGAAAGACTATGTTACCCTTGTGATGGTGCATGGACGAGGGGGTACAGCAGGTCCGTTCCCTATTACCACTGTTTTATCTTTGTCATGAAGGTTTCCACTTCTGCAGATTTCTTTGCACGCTTCCTGCCTCTCGCTGGAAAGCTTGGGGCACGCGTAGTCACCATAAACAGACGCGATTATCCACCCCATTCAGTGAAGGAGATCGGGCCTTACTTTTTTCGACAACACACGACACTCCAGCGGCCTCTGAGCACGCTGACCACTACATGAAGGCTCGTGCCGGTGAACTTTACGACTTCCTTACCCAGCTCGTGAAATCGGAGGAGCTGCCTACCAATAGTATCGTCTTGTCCGGCTGGTCACTCGGCACGGCTTTTGTAAACTCATTTCTCGCTTACGGCCCATCATTCGACTCGGAGTTGTGGGGTTCAGGGCTGAACCATTACATCCGCAGAGTCATCGCATATGGTACGTCTCCCGGTTTGGCAAGACTGGAAGGGAAATCCTGACGTGAACACGGACATGCCCAGATCCCCCATCCCTAGCAATGGGTTATCCTTTCCCAGATGGATACTACTTCCCATTGAATGACCCGCCCATCTCCAAAGAGAATGAAGTTTTTCCATCATGGGTCACGGGTCATTATGCCGACGGCGATACCCTCGAAACGCTATCGCTTCGGGACGCATTAGACGAACCCAGCCCCACGATTACAAGGATGTCCCATGAAGACCTCGCTTCGACTTTCCACGAACCCCCTACATTACTCGACGGGTCAGATACGGTGATTCAAAAAAGCGGTGTTGACCGCGGCGTTTTCTCCCGGCTTCGTGAAGCCGCACTGTTCGCGCCGCAAAATGCTGAGATCGCATGGCCCAACGTCGAATTCCGCTATGTCTGCTGCGATCGCTCCGTTTGGTTGATGCCCTGCGGAATCTGGTCATTTGGTGCAGAGATAGACCAGGTGAGAAAGGACGGAAAGCGTATCAGGAACCACTCTGTGGTGCGAATGCGAGGCGCAAATCATTGCGTGAGTATAACTTTCACTTACGCCCTTCTAATTTCGCTCAAGTCCCATCTCAAGGCACACTGGGACGAGCCAGAGCGGACGCTAAGGCTCCTGCTGTCTGATGCGCCGTCTGATATTAATATTCAGGATGCAGCGAAACTCTAGTGAAGGAAGCGGAGGGGTTGAAATCGACCGATATTCATTACAAGTTAAAACGTGACTTGTAGCCCGGATTATCCCTCAGTTTCTCATTTGTATAGTTATCTGACACTGTATGAGTACCGTAAGGGCTCCAAGGAAGGAATGAAAGGAATAACGATGTCAAAGCATCAGGGTTCAAGTGCAGTTGACGTTAGCTTATCTTGAAGTTCTTCTGATTTATCAATGACAATAAATTGAACCTAGAAGAGTCTAAGAGGACGATGGACGCGCTGTGCCAAGCGCGTCCGTCCCATTGGACCATGGCATATCCGCACTGAGAATTAGGTGACCCGTACGCCAAGCGACACACTGTATTGTGATTCGCTGATACGACCACGCTCTCCCTGAGCCCTGAAAAGGGTTATTTTCGTTTTTCTACTTACTTCCTGCATTCGCTCGCGCTCACCCACGCCCGCTCGCGCCTTCTTGCGCTTTCCGCGCGCTTTCTATGCGCTTTCTAAGCGCCGCATTCCCGCGCTCTATGCGCGCTCGGCTTTCCTCTCATCCCGGACTCGTTTAGCTTCCCCCTTTCCCCTGTTTATCTAGTTCACCCTCTTTCCTTAGCTTACTCTCCTTAGTATATAGGCCATGTAACTACAACTTCACACCTAAGATTTCTAATAGTAGACCTCCCCTCGGACTTTTGAGCTCAGTGAAGCTCATCCTTTGCGCTCCCCAGCACGCCGCACTCGCGCGCGGCCTTAGCAACTCAACCGTAACGCGTTCCCGACCACGGCGGCCACCTATACGAAGTTTTAGCGCCGCGCCGACGCGTGCGCGACCGTTTCCGACCACCTGCGACTAGCCGACCCCGGTCCCCTTCTCAACCTCGCCGCACTTGCGCGCGGCTCAAATCCTTCAACACCGACACGTCCGCGATCGCCGCGGACCCATATACAACATCTCGTGCCCCGCGGAGGCCTGCGCGACTGCTCACGACGCTTCACACCCCCCAAATCCTGCGCTCGCCGTAGACCGTTTCCTAGCGTTCAGGGACGGTTTAGGGTAACATCGCGACACCGGTGGGCATTCGACATTGCGTCATCATGGAGGGTCTGATGTTATCTGGACCGGATCTGCAACAACGAACATTTGATATTTTCCACGTTCATAGACCCATCCTTATGGGACCCCGATTTGCAGCGGGCTCCGCTGCGCCAGCAGTTGCACAACGAGGGCCCCTAGGGAGGTCCATACCTCACTGACGACTCCATGACCCTTGGATTGAATGAGAGAGTGGCGCGCCGGAAACTGGTTCCTTCAGTGCGAGGACGAGCACCTCTAGTAGCAGGCCACCTCCTAATTAAGATTGTCATGCGAGCGTAGCATGGCGGCTGATGCGCAACTTGCACCACTTTTCTCACACAGACATGACATGAAGACAAAAACCGCGTATAGAAGTGCGCGGCCTCTGCAGGGCAATGTCTTTGTGCAGAGGGGCGCTCGGGCTGTCAGAGCCGACATGGTACATCCGTCTGCCACCCGTCTCCGAAGATAAGGGTCAGTACAGTATGCCCAGAGGTGGGCAAGGCCAGGCGGTCAGTAGCGGTTTCGAACCTGCGAAAGTTCTCGTCAGGGGGCTACTGCTACCCCGACCGCTGCGCCTTCCGAGGCCATATAGGGAGCCTACCAGTCTTACGACCTACCAGGGGAGTTGGCCTAGTATGGCACGGCGTGGCGCGACCCCTGGTGGACTGGTTGCAATTGGGGTGAGTGTGAGGAGGGAGGCTTCCTACTCGGCTTATGTAGCCACTGGCAGCCAGCCAGCGCGGCATTGGCACTGCGCTCCCACACGCACTCCGGCCAGCCAAAACGGGCAACCCCTTTCGGG
Organism: Lactarius hatsudake; assembly: GCA_024734325.1. Classification (NCBI taxonomy): domain Eukaryota; kingdom Fungi; phylum Basidiomycota; class Agaricomycetes; order Russulales; family Russulaceae; genus Lactarius; species Lactarius hatsudake. Next base: position 391,787 of record JANSJP010000016.1, on the reverse strand, counting down.
GCCCCGGCTGCACTTCTTCAACCCCATGTGGTCCCCATCAGCGAGGTCATATCGCTGTGGGACCCCTCTGCCATTCGAAGATCCGATAGCGACAAAGTTGGATGCGTATATGCGTTTTTGGGACCGGCACCGGGACGCCACCCCGGCTTTGCACATGTCAGTTTCTAGCCGTGGGTTTTCTACCCGCGGGTATCTTCGGCTGACTCCGGCTGATAGGAGCGTCTGCGTGCGCCTTCAAGTTATATACCGTTGAACAGAGTCGATGGTGGGTCCTTCCAACCATGCAGAGTACACAGTGGAAAAGGCTGGGAGTCTTCGCTTTCCTCGATACAGGCCCTCCACCCATCCACCAGAGAGACTATGTTACACTTGTGATGGTGAATGGACGAGGTGGTACAGCGGGTACGTTTCTATTTTCACGGTGTTATAATGTTATCTTTGCCATGAGGGTTTCCACCTTCTGCAGATTTCTTCGTCCGCTTCCTGCCTCTCGCTGGAAAGCTTGGGGCACGCGTAGTTGCCATCAACAGACGTGATTATCCAGGCTCTGCGACATTCAGTGAAGAAGACCGTGTCTTACTTCTTTCGACAACACACGACACTCCAGCGGCGTCTGAGCACGCTGACCACTACATGAAAGCTCGTGCCGGAGAACTCTATGACTTCCTTACCCAGCTCGTAAAATCAGAGGAGTTGCCTATCAATAGTATCATCTTGGCCGGCTGGTCACTTGGCACGGCTTTTGTAAACTCATTCCTCGCTCACGCCCCGTCGTTCGACTCGGAGTCGTGGGGGTTGAGCCAGTACATTCGCAGAGTCATCGCGTACGGTGCGTCCCTATTTGGTAGACTGAGGTGGAAGGAAAATTCCTGACGTGAACACGGACATCCCCAGACCCCCCATCCCTGGCAATGGGCTATCCTATCCCAAATGGATACTACTTCCCATTGAATGACCCGTCCATCCCCCCAGAGAAAGCCATCAAGATTTTTCCACTGTGGATCACGGGTTACTATACGCACGGTGATACTCTCGAAACGCTATCGCTTCGGGACGCGTTAGACGAACCCAGCCCCACGATTGCAAGGATGTCCCGTGAAGAACTCGCCTCGACATTCCACGAACCCCCTACATTACTCGACGGGTCAGATACGGTGATTCTAAAAAGCGGTGTTGACCGCGGCGTTTTCTCCCGGCTTCGTGAAGCCGCACTGTTCGCGCCGCAAAATGCTGAGATCGCATGGCCCAACGTCGAATTCCGCTACGTCTGGTGCGACCGTTCCGTCTGGTTGATGCCTTGGGGCGTCTGGTCGTTTGGTGCAGAGATAGAGCAGGCAAGGAAGGACGGAAAACGCATCCGGAAACACTCTATCGTGCGAATGCGAGGCGCGAATCATTGCGTGAGTATAACTTTCATTTACGCCCTTGTAAGTTTGCTCAAGTACCATCTCAAGGCACACTGGGACGAGCCAGAGCGGACGCTAAAGCTCCTGCTGTCTGATGCGCCGTCTGATATTGATATTAGGGATGTAGCGAAACTCTAGTGAAGGACGCGGAGGAGTCGAAATTGACCGATATTCAACAAAAGGTAAAACGTCCGACAGTCTGATCCTATCTTGTGACCCAGATTATCTCTCAGTCTCTCATTTGTACAGTTATCTTACACTGTATGCGTACCGTAAGGGTTCTAAGGAAGAAATGAAAAGGATAAGGATGTTAAAACATCAAAGCGCAGTTGACGTTAGCTTATCTTGACAGTTTACTAGAATAAAATAATCCCGGAGGATGATGGATGCGCCGTTGCCAAGCGCGGCTATCCCTTTGGACCATATCCGCACTGTGAAGATTAGGCGACCTTTACGCCAGCGACACACATTTCATTATCTTAAAGCTGAGCGCTGATCGCGCTGATCCACTATAAATGGCGCCGTTCCGTCCGAGTCACTGGAATCGTCCTGCTATGAAAGTCTTCACCAGATCAGCCATACAGTATTCTACTCCATTTGGTTTGCCGTGATATCATCTCGCTCTCAGTTGGAGAAGTACTTCGGACGCCAACTTCCATCATGATTACATCAATCAGAGGACGATTCAGTTGTGCAAACAAGTGAGGCATATCTCGCACGATTTTGAGCCTGGGACGCATTTGGGCGAACAATCGTCGCGCAAGGGCCTAAGCGCACGCGTCCTCGGCCATGCCGGTTGCTCTGGCGAAGCTCGGAGCCCGAAGTCCGAGGGGTCCACTCGATGGAGAAAGAAACTGTGCAGAATAAAACTAAGGGAAGCATTACAGTACCAGTTAAAAAGGAAATGACACATCGTGGAAACATGCGTGCCAGCCCACACTCTTTGCCAGTCACTGCCTTGCTCTCCGTTTCAGGTTCGGGATGGCGCCGGGAGGGAAGGGGACCAGCGCATGGTGCAGGTGATAGGCAATTGTGAGAAAATATCTAAGCTGGCAGACTGCAGAAACTGGGCGAGAAGCACGAATCGGGGATGAGAGGTTTATGTTTAGAGGCGATGTCGTGACGAGTGGGACCTTCCTGGAGCGAGCTGATGACAGTCGAAAAACATAGACTTATCCTAGTAATTACTGGAGATGGGCAGGCGAAATAAAAGTGTTCTTGTCCTTGAACCAGTCGAGGGCTTGGGTGGACAGGTGCAGACCATTGCCCGCCGCTCCTTCGTCACTCCGGCATAGTCCGGCCGTCGCATACGCACTGGCACGTGAGCCTGAATGCCACGTGTCGACACATTCTCACACACAACCTTGGCGCATACCGTACCACCTTCGAACCCCAGACTCGGTCGCTACGGCACAGCGACTCGCATGCTTCCGCAGACACATCGCCCCTGCACGCACAATCACCTAGGCCAGTTGTCGGCTTGCGCCATCATTACCTATGGGTTTACTATGAACAATTAACAGTGCGACACCCACATGGCTCTACCTTCGTAACCTGTGGGCTGGGGACAGTGTACGAGTAGATAGGAACTGTTCTAGTTGTGAAACTGGTGGTAGACTATTCCTCTTTTCAACCTCCCAGCCCAAGGGCCACGGAAGCCTCCACTCTTCGATATTCGATTCCCGTACAAACATGCGTTCAAACCTTGTAGGCCCCAATCACCACCCCGATGGGCTTGCATCCTGGAGGCCACCCCGAGGGGCCAAGGCTAGTCTGATGTATTCTTGACCGGATCCGCGACGGTTTGGCAACGTGCTTTGGTGTTTCCCACGATGTACGGGCACGTACCTCACTAATGACCATCTTGGGTTGAAGGTGAGAGCGCGCACCGGAAAAAATGGCACATTGAGTGCGAGTACAGTGCACCCTCGAGTAGCTCCTTTGATTGTCGGTGCTTCGGACGTAGCACGGCAGGAACACCCAAACACGTGATTTGCACCGCTCTTCTCGCGTGGAAGACATGAAGTATGAAGACAAAAACGGGTATAGTAAGTAGATGCCTATACTGTATGCGTTTTCTGGACCAGGATGGGGACGCCACACCGTCTTGCCAATTGTAGATCCTACCACCCGCCAGTTTCTAACCGCGGGTTTCTTCAGCTCATGAGAACTTCAATGCTCCTTATATAGTACCGTCGAACTGCGAGAACGAATTGACTCCCCTCTCAGCATCCTTTCCAACCATGCACGGTAAACAGTGGAAAAAACTGGGGGTCTTCGCTTTCCTCGATACAGGCGCGCCATCCCCCCACCAGAAAGACTATGTTACCCTTGTGATTGTACATGGACGAGGGCTTAAAGCAGGTTCGTTGCAATTTCCGAAGTTTAATCTTGGTCACGAGGGTTTCCATCTTCTGCAGATTTCTTCGCACGCCTTCTGCCTCTCGCTGGGAAGCTTGGGGCGCGCGTAGTCGCCATCAACAGACGTGATTACCCAGGCTCCACCCCATTCAGTGAAGAAGATCGCGCCTTGCTTCTTTCGACAATACCGGATACCCCAGCGGCCTCTGAGAATACTGACCACTACATGAAAGCTCGTGCCGGAGAACTTTATGACTTCCTTACCCAGCTCGTGAAAACCGAGGAGCTACCTACTAATAGTATCGTCATGGCCGGCTGGTCACTTGGTACTTCTTTTGTCCTCTCGTTCCTCGCTCACGCCCCATCATTTGACTCGGATTCGTGGGGGCTGAGCCCGTACGTTCGCAGAGTCATCGCGTACGGTGCGTCTCCCTATTTGGTATGACTGAGGTGGAAGGAATCAAGATTTTTCCATTATGGATCACAGGTTACTATGCGCACGGTGATACCCTCGAAACGTTATCGCTTCGCGACGCGTTAGACGAACCCAGTCCCACCATTCTGAGGATGTCCCCTGAAGACCTCGCTTCGGTGGTCCACGAACCCCCTACCTCACTCGACGGGCCAGATACGGTGGTGCTTGACAGCGGCCTTGACCATGGCGCTCTCTCCCGGCTTCGTGAAGTTGCACTGTTCGCGCCGCAAAATGCTGAGATCGCATGGCCCAACGTAGAATTCCGCTACGTCTGGTGCGATCGTTCCGTCTGGGTGATGCCCTGGGGCGCCTGGTTGTTTAGTGCAGAGATTGAGCAGGCAATGAAGGACGGAAAGCGTATCAGGAAACATTCTGTGGTGCGAATGCGGGGCGCGAATCATTGCGTGAGTATAACTTTCACTTACGTCCTTATGATTTCGCTTAAAATCCCACCTCAAGGCACACTGGGACGAGCCAGAGCGATTGTTGAGGCTGCTGCTGTCTGACGCGCCGTCTGATATTGGTGCTCAGGACGTGGCCAAACTGTGACTTTGACTTTAGTGAAGGGAGCAATGTTGAAAATATTACATATTAAACAAGGCCAAAAGTGTCTGATCTTTTCTTGTGGCCCCGATTATCCTTCAGTTTCTTGTTTACCAGTAAACAATTATCTTACACTGTAATACCATGGGGGTTCCAACGAATGAATAAGGATGTTAATGTATTGAGCGCAGTTAACGTTAGCTTGACGTTTTTTAATTACCTAAACCCAGAGGATGACGAATGCGCCAGTGTAAAGTGCGTCTCTCCCTTTGGACCATATCTGCACTGTGAAAAACAGATGACCTGTACGTCAGCGATACACATTATTTAAGGGCTGATCCTCCATAAATAGTGCCGTTTCGTCATCGTCTTGCTACGGAAATATTCACCAGATCAGCCTATAGCATTCTGCTCCATTTGGTTTGCCGCGGCGATGGATTCTCTCGCTCTCAATTGGAGAAGCATTTCGGACGCCAGCTTCCATCGTGATCACAATCAGAGGACGATTTAGTTGTCATGAGAGTCCGCAGACAAGTGAGGCATGTCGCACACAAGGTTTAGGTCTGGGATGTATCTGGGTAAGTAATCATCACCCCAAGCCCGAGCCGCATCCTCGGCCATGATGGTCGCCTTGCCAGTTGGTGAAACCTCGGAGTCCGATGTTCGACCGTGGTCCACTTGATGGAGAAGGAAGCAAAGTATCAAAGGGAAGCGTTGCTATGATGAGAGAAGGAAATAGCTCTTGGACTGAGCGCAAGTTTAAGTTAGAATATGTCACTCACCGTAGAAACTTGCGGGCCGGCCCCCAGCTGCTCAAGTAGGATAGAGCGGCTCTCCCTGCGGAAAGTAGATGATTCATTCCTTCACCTGCCCCACTCCTAGAAGGCTAAGTCTAGTATGGCTGTGACACGGAGATGAACAACACTTGATCACTGTTCACATGATTTGGGATGATCTGTTCATCCCCATTCAACACAGCACAGAGACAGCGCATCGTGTAAACGAAGGAAAGGGAGGAACAACATGACAACACAATTTGATGTGGGGCATATCTCGAGAACCTGTGAAACGAGACATTCAGAAAGCAAGGACACTACGCAGGCCAGCGATTTCCTCCTACCTCAAAGGCATTCTTTTACGTGGCACCGGGAATTCCGCGTCAACGATAGGCCAGCCTCAGAAAGTGTCGGCCGTTTCAGGTGTCGTAATACCCCCATACCTCCTGGGCCCACCTCAACGTCAAACAAATTGATGCGCATGTCGGGATTGTTAGTATCGTCCAGTATGTTCCCTCAGTCCATTCTCCAGCGGTAAGTTAGGAAGGCAAGGGGAATGAGGTGGGCCCGGGAGAGTGCCTCGGTAGAGGTCTCTGGAGGGCCAGCTACAGGATATGTAGCGTGGCAGAAAACGCCATCGTTCCCTTGAGCCTCCTACGGCGAAAGGGTATGGTTGGGTATGTATGTGGGGAAGGAAAGTAGATGCACACCGGGGTGCGGCTCGTACGCGCGCTGGATCATCTTGGTTAACTCCATGTACAGGTTTGGGGCTGCAGAATACTATATCGCATCACCACCGCTGGGAGGTAAGCTTGGTCACACACAGAGGGACACGGCTCACGTTTATTGTGGAAGGGTGACGTTCACTGTGATCGACGTTGTGTGGATGCTGCAGCTGAGCTCGCATAACCGATGCGTTTCCAGCCAGCAGAGGGATATCCTATCCACGAGTCTCCAGCGGATGGCTGGCTGACGTCACCGGTCCAGTGTGGGATCTAAAGAACAATACGTGTGAGTGAGCGCCTTATAGGATGCGGATGGTCCAGAGTGAAAGAATGGACCCAACGACTCGCCATGGATAGTCGGCGGCTATAACTAAGACGTTCCGCTGGCCGTCTTCTGTGATTCCAATACCGAACGCACCACACATCCTGCTTGCCATGTCAATGGTCTCGAGGACAAATGACACGCGTCAGCTTCCACGACTACAGAAGTAAAAGCATTGCCGTCTTGGATGACCTGCAGCCGTCGATGTATACGGTGAGTCTGCGGACCTCCGATTCCAAGTAAGGATACCTTAGTGTTCTTGTAGTGATGGGCACTTCAATAGGCGCGGGACTTTGCTCAGATAAAGAATAAGTTCTGGGTGTATATTATGCCCAGTGGTAATGGATCTGAACTAAGCCCAGACAAAAAGAAGGGTGAGAGGGATAGAGACGTTTGGATGGAGTGAACGGGTTCCAACAATATCGGAGCTAAGTGCGGCACCATTGCGGTCTATTCAAGTTCATCATGAACCACGGGAGCGATATGGTAGTCGGTGACATATTGAAGGGGGATGTGGCACCACTGGTATGAATGGCACGGATGTTGCTCAAGAATCAACGGGTAGCGCAAGCAGCTAAAACTACTGTAGATGGTGTAACGTATCAATAGAAGGGGGGCGGACGGATGATCGAGATGCGCACCGAGAACCCGATCATTTATGTTCCAACTGACTTCCAAGTTATGTTCCTCATATAACCGCAACCGATCTAATACTATACGGAACCACTTGCCCACTTGAAGTGAGGTGCTGAACAAAAATATGTCGTTGTCGACTCGCCGCCTGCATTGTGAAACTGAAGGGCAAAGTGAAGGCCCGAAGGGTCATACCGGCGTCCCTTGATAACGGCCGGGAGAATGTTGTGAGGTAGCAAGCTGTTGATACGAAATACGGTGATATTGTAGCCAAGACTTGAACGAGGATGGACGTCGGTGCTATTGCCAGTGACTCGGTCCGCCTTGCAGTCCGCTCTATACCCGAGCCATGATCCAAATTTTTACCAAGGCTTATACCCGCTCTTATCTTCAGGTCTGTAACGTTGCCTCGACCTTCTGACACAACTAACTTGATGTCATGCGCCTAATAGTATCTGGACTGGATGGCTGGGAGGAGGACTCACCCGTGGGATTACAGACGGAGCGCCGGCATTTCGTACGCGGCTGACACAGACCACTTACGTTCTAAAAGTCTCACGCGTGAGGAATGCGCTACCCCCATCACGTAGGCTACACCCGCTATTTTGGCAATATAGGTGATTAAAACATGGAGGGGACAGCCTCATGCAGATAGGGTTCGTAAGGAGAAACATAGCTAAGGTTTAGACAATTAAAACAATGTGCGGGGAACAGCCTCATGCAAATAGGGTTCGTGAGGAAAAGTATAGATGATTGAAACAACGTGGAGGGAACAGCCTCATGTAAGTAGGGTTCGTGAGGAGAAATGAGCTAAAATTTGATGGGATAAAGGCACTGAGAGATATAGGTAGTAGTGTGGAGCATTGGAAGAGCTGGCGTTGAAGGTAGCGGGAGAAGATGAGAGGCTGTACACGTTCTGCGTAACGACCTGACGGCTCTACGTGATGTCCTGCCAGTGGCCAGCGAACCCCTCGGCGTCAGTTGTATTATCTATAGGTAGGTAGTAGTAGAGGTAATGAGAGCGACCAACTCCTCGACAAATCCTTTCTCCCTTCCCCTTCTCAGGCTTCGCTTTGCTGGAGCTAAATAACAGCATTCGGATTTCCCGCTCGTCCCTGTACAAGTTCAGCTATGGAAGATCAATGGGCAATTCCACCCACAGGACAACACCATCATGTAGTATAAAATCACGAATACCCCATCTTCGAGTGCTCATTTCAGTGCCTCATTCTCCAGATCCCACCTGCTCAAGAACTTCCCGGCCCCGCTTTTCAACCTAACATGCCTACGTCAAGGCCTACGTACCAACAGGGTGAAGACCCTACTACCCAGAATTGTTCCTGTGCACGCTGTTCTGCTATGCGGCGCACTCCAGCTGGACCACCGACTCGGTACCCTGTTGAACGACAGGATCCAAGGCATTTTGGCGTAAGCAGCCTTTATAGTGACGATACCATTCTGCAGCTGATCGCCCTCTCTTTGAAGAGCACAGGTACTCCATATCCGGACCAGGGTCAGGATGTCGGTGTCGGAAATTGTGCCGAAACTGCCATGACCGTACCTAACCGCGCATTGGCGCCATTCACCCCGATGCAAACTGCTGTGAGCGCTAATATTCTCCCCCTCATACACAACGCTGAGGCTTGACACAGAGAGCCCAAGATAATTACAGCTATGCACCTGCCCATGAGAGAGCAGGCCCTCCGAACACGGGGTTTCCCCGGAGTCCGACATTCGACGAGTCGATCGCAGAGAGTCGGAGGCGTCTCGCGGGCCGCTACCTTAACAACCCTGATGCATATGTGAGCACGATCCGCCTGGAGCCGGGACCATCTGGTCAATTCCAAGTCATCATCACGCTCGATATGACCAGCGTCGTCTGAGGTAGAAAGGAAGCGAGGAGCTCCATGCCCATGAGATATACTTGGGCAGGAGTGGTGACGGTTTCATTTGCTTTGCTTGCTCTGTAGCGTCGATTCCTCCGAGATAGTGTATGTTTCTTGCTTGTCCCTCGTCTTTCCACAGTTACCTCCCTATGAAGACTAGAGAGATTTGAGTCTCACGTTAGTGCCTCAGAGTCAAGGACTGCACGGACCTGCACAGGCTGCACGGTATACAAACCTGTGCACATCCGGCCGGTTAGTTCAGGAGAAAAAATAGATCCAGAGCATTGATAGATGTGGCAAGAAGGATCATATAGTAGTAGCAAGGAGTAAGGCAGGGAGAGAAAATGTTGCAGAGATTCGCGTGTGTAGGTTTGGGCCTGGGAGTAGAGGTGGTATCGGCAAATGCCGTGAGATATGATCACGAGGTCAGGCTTTTCGTGGAAGCGTATCCGGATAGCATCGATTAATCGATTACGCGATTACGACTTGATCTTATAACGGTCCAGGGATCTCCGATCCGCGCACTTTTGACTTGTCGCCTTGCCCAAGGCCTTACCGGCCTTACCTGCTGGCAGTGTCTTCACGCGGGGTGTAACAAAGCTTTGCTGCACCCTCTCTGTCGGAGCCCGTCCTATCCAACCGAGAGCCAATTGAGATGACCCTGATGGTTTCTGCCGGACCCAGCAAACTTTAAGAACGTCGTTGCATCCCTCAAAGCTTCGAGCAAGTCCCTTTGCAATCGCTCCCTTTCACTGGCATGCGTACGATGCATTCTGCACACATTTTATCTGCCATTTTTCAACTGCACAGTCTTGCTGGCCGCTGTGCCCGTACGCATATATTACTTCAATCTGCGCATACATGTCTATCAGTTTGTTCGCAATCTATATCCGCGGCATCCACCCCCACTCGCGCTCAACTTCCTCGAAGTGGACTTCACCTTCGTGACCCTGTCGTTCAACAACGCGATTGTACCAGTGCCTTCTTGAGCAAGGATGGTCTTCAATTGGGTGCTACACGTGAGTCCCCCCACTGTGATCACTGCCTGACGTTTAATCGCATTAGGGACCGGCGCCGCGCCGCGCACACCGGCACTCATCTCTGCAGGGTTCGTGGACCCAACTGACATGACGGTCGAGCTCTTTATTAGCCTTTGCATTAATAGTAGTCGTCGTATACTTCGCCGATGAATGGTATATTGCGAGTATGAGAGTGTTTGCCCCAATTGGAAGACGTATGCTGAGATAAGAGGTCCTGAGAGTGCGGGAGACACAGGGAGCAAATTAAAGTGAGGCTGTCGTCACCCATTCGGACCAGGTCCGCACTGTGAAACTAGGAGATCTGAAAGCCAGCCACTATTATCTCGATGCTTATTGCGCTGATCCTCCATAAATAGCGCCGGCACATCGTCTGGCTGAAGCCTACAAACTTACCCATACAGCACTCACTCCATTTGGTGGCGTCCCGGGGCCCGTGACCTGCGGCGTCATGAGTTGGCAAAGGTCGAAAGAGGAAATAGGTCAGGTGGGACGCACGGGATGGTATCCAGCGATAGCGGATTTGGCGGTTAATCCATAGTGGCGGTAGTCGCACGGGCACCGAGCAGTTTGTGCCATCCGTGAATATTTTGTTGCCATTGATCGGATATCTCAAAATATGCACGTCTATGTCAGGCCAGTGAGGCGCCGCACAAATGACAAAGTAAGAATAAGTCAAATCCGGTCACATAGTAGCGGAAGCGAACGCACTTGTAGAGGCTATGGTACTGGTCGCCAAATGTTACGAAGGAAGGTATACACAGCCTCCCTGCTGGTAGCTGGACACAAAAGTAGTTCCAGAGGCCTCAGCTCAGTGGAAGGCTCGCGCCGACCTCCGGAACCAAGTCCGTCATTCTGTCAGAGCTAGCGACCCAAGGACCTGCGAAAGCGTGGCGGTTTGGTGAGCGCGGACATTTCCGGAGCCATCGAGGCGGTCCCTTTGACCGGCGCCGTCATCTCCGCTTGTCGTACGACATGCTAATTGCCCGCGGGATGCTCGACTGATCGGGGAGGTAGCCGAACCAGGAGAAGTACCAATCGTCCGCTTCCCGCGGCCAGATCCGCCGGGTTCGGATAGTCCCAGAGGTATCATGAAACAGCGAGCGCATTCTCGTTCACCTACGCGAACGTGTTGTACAGCCAGCGCATGTATAACGACAATGTGATATGATCGCGCCATCACCGGCCTCTACAGATTCCAACCTTCAAGTTGCTAGCCTCGCTGGTGCGCAGGTCGTTGCACAAGCGGTGGGGCAGTATGACCCAATTCAACCCGACGTGCCCGAAGTGGTATTGAGCCCCGAGGAGATTGTGGGCCTGGATGCGAACACGCAAGTGACCGCCAGCGAGATTCCACCGTGTGTTACCGAGACTGAAGCGGGGTGGACGTAGTAACATGCAAACCAAGAATAGACCAGCTTGAGCGCGATCTGGGTGCAGTACGACAAGCTCAGTGAGCTGCTCCTTGGACTCGGAAAGCTATGTGCATCAGAACAGCAGGCACATGAGTACATGCATACATGCATTCTTGGAGGATTGGTGGGGAAAACATGTTTTGGCCCGGAACGCCTGTGATTTCTGACCCAGTAAAGTGCACCAATCAAGGCAATCATGTACTGCGACGTAGAGGCTGATGCTGACGGAGAGCTGTTGGCCCGGGCTGTGCCACTTTGACGGGACGGCATCTAAAGAGTGCCTCATGTGCATGTCATCAAGAGAGGGGGGTCGCCCGACGGAGGGGAACAGACGAAGAGCACAGAGGGCAGGTAGCACATGGTTCGATTTCAGGGAGTCACAAGAAGGTGTCTCTGATGATCAGAGAGCTTTAAGTAGTCAGGCTTGACCAAGGGCTTGACTCAGGCTGGAACCGTGAGAGAGCTATAATGCCCAAGCTGATGCCAGCGGGTGTCTTGGCTTTGGGCACTGGACCCTGAAGGACAGAATGGAGATACTAGGAATGAGGGGTCCTTCACGATTTGATCAATTAAGACGCGATCCTTTGCAGCCGTTTCAAAGTGAGGGGCACCTTGGCGAAATGATTTTTGGAAAGCGAGGACAATGATAACTGGTTATCTGAGATATACCTGGAAAATATGCCTTTTCATTGTCCTTATCATTTCCTTTCGTTCGTTAACAAAGAATATCTACCATAAGATAAGTCCCAACATTTCTCCCGATGGGGTTCCGCTTGCCCAAAATCTTTCATCGATTCTGTCGTTAAACACCTCGTTCTAAAAAAGGCTGTACTGAGATCAAACCCAGTGGAGATGAGATCCGGACATGTTCGTCGATACCACATGGGTCAACTGAAGCGAGCGGCGTCAGCCAAAAAAACGGATGTTCACCCCAAGTTTTGGACCCATATATTCACCCAAGGCTCACCCCCCATAGATTGTCCCGAGGTGCGGCAGGGAGAGCCGGTATCAAGGCCGGTATTAGGACGTCTCAAACCAATGCAGAGCAGAGCACATAAATGATCCAAGGCTATCCCTCTTGTGATGAGAGAGGTGAAAGCTTCATCCTTCCCGGAATGCTTGTACTTCCGCAACTTGTATGGGAAAAGGGAAAAAGGAAAAAGACGAAGATTCGGGATTCCACTAATTCTACCCCCTTTTGGTTCCGGGTTTTTCTCGGTGTCGAGCCGGAAAATGTGAAAATACGATTCCAATGTCCCTCCTATATGTTAAGCTTTAACTGAGATGGACAGCTCTCACTGGGTCAGGCTTAAGAACCTCGTTGCATACCCCTCTAGCTTCATGCACACACCCCTCTCGATGCGCGTCATACACTTCACACGCTTTTTACCTGCGGTCTTGCAATTAGCGGCTTTACTTTCCGTCGTGCCCGTATGCATATAGCTGAGTGTACGTAGACACTCGCGATAATCAATTTATTCACAGATACTATCCGCGACTCCTCTTGGCCCTCGCGATGACCCACTTCCTAAAGGATGGTCCTCGCTTGGATGTATCACGTTCGTTTATCCTACCCTCAGGCTGTCCCATTGAGAGCCACGGCCTAACGCTCACTCTGCATCAGGGACCACGATGACATACTCACGCTCACAGCGTGGGAAGTCTCAATGAACAATATGACGGTTGGGTGGTGTGTGAACCATTGCATTAGTGAAGGCCTAATTTACGCCGGTCTTGAAAATGGCAAGGACTGCTGTGAGTTTACTCCTCGACGTCTCTTGAAGGCTGTACTCCAGGCTGAGTTCGGCTCTTATTCGTTGTTTTGATCACACACTTCGAATTACAGATTGCGGGAATGTTTTGTCCATAATTGCAATGAACGCTACGGAGACGGATTGCAATGTACCGTGCGGCGGTGATTCTACTGAGATGTGTGGCGGCCCTAATCGCCTCAACCTTTACTGGAGTGGTGCATCTCTTCCGGCTCCACCTACCTTGGTTCCAACCAGCTCCACTGGACCGTGGAATTACTTGGGATGCTATAAGTGCGCACACGTGTCTTACTCATTTGTCCGAATGCGGCTTTGTGACGTTTCCGTGCGTTTTTTTCGTAAACAGCGACTCGGATAGTCAGAGGATTCTAGAGTCGCCAGATAATAAACATCCCAGGTGGACCGTCCAATACGAGCGTCGAAAACTGTACCGACGAGTGCCATGCCCAGGGTTACGTCGTGGCGGGTATCGAATGGGCGTGGCAATGCTGTACGCGTATCTCTCTTCGATGAGCTTTTCTCTCCTACTCCTAACCAAACTTTATTCTTCCAGTTTGCGGCCATCTTATCAATTATCCTGGCATGTCAATGCCAGAAAAGGACTGCATGATGCCCTGTTCGGGGAACCAATCTGAACTCTGCGGTGGGCCTAAGCGCATGACCGTGTACTTCTACACTGGTACTCTGTAGTATTCTGCGACTCAAGTATTTTATGTTGTGGGCATATTAGTAACGTCGGTACCTGGGGAGGTGTTAGCGGTATGCGTCCATTATGGTGTGCTTTTTCTTTGACTACGCATTTATTTTTCGCTATATCCACTAAACCTTAGCCGCGGTCTGTGGACAAACCCCAGATTTAAACGATAGGAATAGTATTTGAGGCAACCTCGCGACGCAACATGTCGCGGGTCTGGGGTGATCGCAACAGACCCCTTTGGGCTTGCAGCCCCGCGGAGACTCGCGCTAGATAGAGAGATAGGAGTATCACTAACTAGGACCCGTGATGATTCCTGGAATGTCCTTGACGTTGTCCCGATCGAAATGCGTATGAGTCAGTGGTTGAGCCGGGCGGGGACACGTGGACCACTGTGTCCGGGAATCGATCTTTTTATCATACAACTCATAGAACATAAAATCACAGCTATTGAGTGAGTCCAAGCAAGCCCAAATCTTTATGCTCTTGTTCGCGAGATGTCTGTCATTGCTGTGACTTTATTTAATTCGCCATCAATGGGCCACCTATACCTATATCCGTACTTGCGTACTGCTCGCATGCTGCTAGGCTTACAGGATGTGGGGTACATAGATGGCAAGCATCGGATATTTCTTGAGTTGTCGAGGCAGTCAGGACCTTGACGACCGCCATCTCTGCTCGCGAATGGACGCTGACGTTAGTACGTAGTACGCCGAGCTGAGAGAACAGGAGGCATATGAATGATACAGTACAGTCCCTCGTGTAATCCCTCTCCTAGCTTCCGTACGACATACTGATCGCCCGTGGGATGCTCGGCTGATCGGGGATTTAGTTACGTAACTGAACTAGGAAATAAACTAGTCAGCCATTTCCGGCGGCCCGCGGCCGCGGCCAGATCCACCTGGGCTCCAATGGCAAGACGACGAATAATAGCAAAGTGAAACGGGGGGGTCGAACTGCAACCACTACCATGGTGCGGTTTTTCCCACACCAGGCATCTGCTTATACAAAAGATACCGACATCACACCGCCTCACGCGTATCCGGAAGATACTCATGCTTTACCCAGAGGGCACCGCCCTTGTACATACCTTCTAGGGACCATCCGCACCCCACGCATCCTGAGGAACGTTGAACCCAGGAGTTTATAGATGAACCACTGGCATTACATAATTGACATCAACAATGCCTGAACAAAGCCCTTAAGAAAAGGCACTGCGAGTCTGCGACCTACCAGTTTACTGGATAAACCGAAACGTGGTTTTTTAGTAGACCGGTAGGAGGTTCTAACCTTCAAGTGGGCATTTGAGTCCTACATTACCCATCTGATGGGTGTGCGCAAACACATCTTTCCCCGTTTTCGAGCCTCCAAGGTTCACATTAGCGCGTTAGATAGGGCTGTTAGGAAACCTACTCGGAGTTACTATCTTCTGCTTTCTAACACATAGCTTGTCCGTGAATACGTTCTCGTCGATGGGCACGTAGGCGAACGTGTCGCAGGTATGACGGCGTTATGATATGGTCGCGACTCGGCAGCACTGTTTACTGGCTCTCCAGGTGCTGATCTCGCCAGCCCCGCTGCTGCCCCACACTTGCGCGGTGACCATGAGGGGGAAGTGCACGTCTTCGGTGTCACAGTCTGCATGTGACAGTGCAGCGCAGGGAGCGCGGAGATGACCGCGCAGGGAGTGATCATGTTCGTCTCGGCATGCTAGTAGAACTGTAAAGGCGACCAGATGAATTTGTTTGGACACGCATGCGTCAGTGATCACCGGCGAACTTCCGCCGTGTGTCACTGACCCGGGATCGAGAGGTGCGCTGTCATTTATCAATCGAAGAATGACCCGAGAGTGCATCGATCGAAGAATTCACGGTTACGGGCTGAGTGCAAAGGAGAGGTTGATCGTGGGTTAGGCTAGCGGTTGGCCAGGCCGTCCCAGTTTGACGGAGCATCCCAATGCCTCATGCGCATGGCGTCCCGAAGTGATGGTAGGGGAGTCGCAATTCCTTCGAGAGGGAAAAGGTACGAGGACGAAGAGCACAGAGGGAAGCGCATGATGATCCGATTTCAGGAAATTGCCAGACTCTGCCCAGTGTCTTTGATATAACGAACTGGCGAGATTGAGAAGGTTCAGGGGAGATCCTTTGACAGAGATGTAATCTAGTGAGGTTGAAACCCGGTCAAGTTCGACTCGGAGACCACATGAGGCAACCGAAGTTGAACCTCAGCCCGTTCGGTGCACCTCAGGCTCTGTCCCGCGGTGTGTACGCATTTCCAAGCGTATTTCTTTATTCCGTGTATCGCTTGGCAAGGGGCTTGGCCTCTAGATGCGACGGGGAGAGCCGGCATTAGGACGTGTCAAAATAACGTAGAATAGAGTATGCCAGTGTAAAGCTTTCATGATGAGGACATCATCCCTCCCGCAGTGCCCGTGCTTCTGCAACGCAACTTGGATGGTAAAAAATCACCGGTTTCCACTTGAGGCGGAGTGGTGACGACAGGACGGCACGTGCTCCTTCTTTTCTCATGTGCCGCTACTTGGCACCGCCATCCGCTTCAAAGAACCGTAACATTCTTTTTCTTTCACCCGCCCGCCGCGCCCAGGAAGTACCAAGGGATTGATGATGTGGCTCTAGTCCCACGCTCATCAGATCCTCCGGATGGCCCCACCCGCCCGTCACGACCTGGCCTCGGACACAAAAACCCTGATTTTCGATCGAGATGCACCTCGTGCGTCCGCTCAGACATCGCATACCTACCTAAACACTTGCTACCCTAGCCTTTCCTTCCCTCACACTGCCACCTAGTATACCCACAGGTTAATGAAGTGACGTCCCCCTCTCTGTGCCTCGTGCCGGGTCCTTGCCTTCAAAGACGAGGAAAATTCAGGATTTCGCTAACCCTAACCCCTTGAATAAGGATTTCATGGCTTCTCGGTGTCGACCTGGGAAATGTACCAGAAAATACGTTATGGTTCCAAAGGTCATGGTTCTTGTCCCTTTCACATAGCGACAGTCTCGATAGTCAAGGAATTAACTTTAACTGAAATAGACAGCTCTTACTGGGCCCCGAAGGTTGAAAACCTCGTTACATCCCCCTCAAGCTTCATTGCGCACTCCCACTTCGTTCATGCGTGCCATACGTTCCACACACTTTCTACCTGCAGTCTTGCAGTTGGCGGCTTTTCTTGCCATTGTGCCTGTACGCATATAGCTGAGTGTACGTAGACACTTATGATAATCAATCTGTCCACAGACTATATCCGCAAGTCTTCTTAGCCCTCGCGATGACCCATTCCCCGAAGGATGGACCTCCCTTGGATGTATCACGTTAGTTTGTCCTACTCTGTCGCAATGACAGAGCCCACGGCATGACGCTCACTCTGCATTAGGGACAACGCTCAAATACCCACCCTTACAGCGTGGGAAGTCTCAATGAACAATATGACGACTGGATGGTGTGTGGGCCATTGCGTTAGTGTAGGCCTACATTACGCCGGTCTTGGAAATGGCATGGACTGTTGTGAGTTTACTCCTCGACGTCTTCTGAAGACCGTACTTCAGTTCGGCCCTATTCGTTGTTTTGATCACACATTCCAAATTACAGATTGCGGGAATGTTTTGTCCATAATTGCAATGAACGCTACCGTCACGGATTGCAATATACCATGCGGCGGTGATCCTACTGAGATGTGTGGCGCCCCTAATCGCCTCAACCTTTATTGGAGTGGTAAACCCCCACCGTCTCCACCTACTTTGGTACCAACCAGCTCCACCGGACCGTGGAATTACCTGGGATGCTATAAGTACGCACACGTGCCTTGCTCATTTGTCCGAATGCGGCTTTGTGACGCTTCTGTGCGTTTTTCGTAAACAGCGACTCAGAAAGTCAGAGGATTTTAGAGTCGCCAATAAACAACATCCCAGGTGGTACCGTCCAATACGAGCGTCGAAAACTGTACCGACGAATGCCATGCCCAGGGTTACGTCGTGGCGGGTATCGAAGAGGCATCGCAGTGCTGTACGCGAATCGATTTCCTCTCTTCGATGAACTTTCTCTCCTACTCCTAACCAAACTTTGCTCTTCCAGATTGCGGCCATCTTATCAAGTATCCTGGCATGTCGATGCCAGAAAAGGACTGCATGCAACCCTGTTCGGGGAACCAATCTGAACTCTGCGGTGGGCTTGAGCGCATGACCGTATACTTCTACACTGGTACCCTTTAGTATTCTGTGACTCAAGTATTTAATGTTGCGGGCATGTTAATAACGTCGGCGACCCAGGGAGATAACACCCGCGTTAGTGGTATGTCTCCGTTATGGTGTGCCTTTTCTTTAACGGCGCATTTATTTCCCGCTACGTCCATTAAACATAAGCCGCGGTCCCCGGGACAAACACAACATGTTGCGAGAAGCGAGAATGGTACCCTTGGGCTAATCGCAACTGACACCTTCGGACTCGCGGCCCCGCGGCAATTCGCGCCAGAGATAATTAACTAGGACCCGTGGTGATTCCTACCAGGTTATTCTCAATTCCCTATGACCTCGGCTCCTACTCGACATGGCTTAGCTAATAGCCCTGCTAGTGATTTGGCGGCTGAGGTAGAACCATCCGAATCATGACCCATGACCATCCCGTGCTTCTTGTCCCGAAATATACCATAAAGCCTGAGGTGCGATATAATGTCCCTTGACGCTGTCCAGATCGAAAGACCGGTTCTTGGACCCCAGGGTTCGCCCCACTGGTGACTGACCTATATATCGACAAGGACTTCATATGTCTTCTTGTCATAAAACTAGTAGAACAGAACAATCAAAGTTATTAACGTGAGTCCGACGCAGCAGGCCCAGCATGTCTGGAATTACTGTGACTTTATTCAATTCGTCGTTGTTGAGCTACATATACCTGCGCTTGCGTACCGCTCGGATGACGCAGGCTTACAGGATGCGGGGCAAACGAGCAGACACTGGATATTTCTTGGGCCATCGAGGCAGTACCCTGACAACCGCCACCACCGCCCGCCAAGTTCCGATAGCAAGATATCACGAAACGGTGAATACGTTCTCGCCCGTAGCGATGGGAACGTAGGCGAACGTGTTGTACAGCCAGCGCAGGTATGACCGCGTCGTGATATGACCGCGGCTCAACAACACCTTCTCCAGACGTTGACCTCGGGCCGCCTCCGAGTCGCCAGTCCTGCTGCTTCCCCCCATACCTGCGCGGGAAAGGGCGCTGCATGAGCGATGAGACAGAGCGCGGTCGTCTGCATCATCAACCATCATCTGGTGCTTGATCCGTATATTCTATGTTCGATAGTGGCGAGACATTCTCGATATTCAAGAGGTTACCGGTTAACTTTTATAACTGGCCCTGAGAACTTAAGAACCTCACCGCGTTCCCCCTCAAACTTCATCCGAATCGGCGTACCTTTGTCCGTGCACGTCATGCGTTCCACATACTTTCTACCTGCCGGCTTGCAATTGGCGATTTTACTCGCCATTATGCCCGTATCATGATGCATATAGTTGAGTGTACGTACTAGACACTCGTGATAGTCACAGACTATATTCGCTGGCACGTGGCCCTAAAACCTCGCGATCCCCAAGTTAGTAGGACCCCAACTCCCTGCAGGGTGGACCTCGCTTGAATGTGTCACGTTGGCTTTACCCCACTCGTCGCAATGATAGAGCCTATGGTCTGAGGCTTAGTACTCCGCATCAGCCTGAGGGACAACGATGAAATACCCACGCTCACAGCGTGGGGGGAGTATGGCCTACCACACATCTCAGTAGGATCACCCGCACATATTGCATGATGCATGATGTATTCCAATCCGACTGCGTAGCATTCATGGCGATTTCGGGCAAAAATATTCTCACAATCTGTAATGTGATCAAAACGGTCGAACCTGCAGACGGCTCGGACATTACTCAACCGTCATGGCACAGTCCGACTCGACCTTTAGTGGAGTGGTGCACCTCCCTCGCCCCAACCTACTATAGTTCCAGCCAGTTCCAGTGGTCCCTGGAATGCCTTATGTGCGTATATGTGCCTTTCTGTTCTATTGGAAGCGGCTTTGTGACCGGTTCTGCATTTCGCGAATAGCGACTCGAGTGGTCAGAGGGTTCCATCGCATACACCTGTCCTGAAAGGCAATTCTTGGGTCTATACGAGCTTCGAAAGTTGTACCAAGGCGTGTTATAACCACGGTTACCTCCTGGTGGGCATGGAAATGGCGGATCAGTGCTGTACGCCTTCACTCGATGAGCATTTTATCTCCCGACCAAACTTTTATCTTCCAGTTTGCGGTAACAGCTTTTCTTATCCATCCGTGGAGATGCCGTCAACGGACTGTAAATTGGCCTGCTCCGCAAAGCAAGCTGTAGCCTGTGATGGGGTTGACTGTATCATCGAGTACGTCTGCACTGGACAGTCTATCCCACTGGCACCTTCCTATTAATGTCCTATGAAAATCCCATAATTGAGCAATCGATATCATGGGCGTGTTGGTACTATACCAGCGAGCTGGATGCTCGTGGCCAGGCATCAGTCAGATGTGCAAGAAAGAGATGTTTCGGGTTTTTCCGTGAAATCCAGTTTGAGGACCTGGAGACCCGGAAGTGGTGAGAGGGTTATGCAGGGTGTTGCACCACATGTAACTTCGTAGGGATGCGAACATGGGGTGGAGTGCTACTAGTATTCGTCAGCGTGGTGGTCTTGGCAGTCTCGGCCACGCATCAAAGCCCTTCCTGACAGATACTTGTCACCTCGTGTGTGCTAGTGACCACTGTGCGGACATGGGGTTTACTATGTGAACCCGAAGCAGAGCAAGTTCTACCACCAGAGCCTAGGGTCACAGAAAGGAGAGTGAGAGCCCCAAGGAGAGCCCGGCGAGATACCAATGAGGCATCCCTTCCATTCAATTGTCCATTCCCTGCCCACACATTTTTCCCAAATGATCTCTTATTTACGCCTACATATTATCCGCCGAGCATAATTCATACATCAATGGAAACAAAGAACAAAAACGTCAATGAGTGAGTGAGTGTAAGTGCAGACTCAAACGCAACCTGCGCGTTGCACCGATGCTTGGGTAGGTAGATGGTATAGATGATGCTGACCAACCAGCAAAACGAAGGGGGGTTAACTTGAAATAAGAGAAAGATAAGGAGGGGAGGGGAGCCACCTTCAGAAAGGACTCTCAGTCGCACCCCTGTTTACCTGCTCGCATTTCTTTAGACTTGAATATGTACAGTATCTGCAAAGGAAAGCCGCCCATATTTCATTCCGTCCCAAACCAAATAAGAAGAGTGAAAGAACCGAAAAAGAGGGATTGGGTGTGTGCACACGAGAAAAGCAAAATTGACGTCAGGTCCGAAACGAAAGACAACGGCAGCAACAGAGTCCCAAAGAAGAAGAAACGGAAGAGAAAGAACAGGTATCATGGGGGCGGCGGCGGCGGCAATGGTGCGTCCTCGACGATCGAGTATGCACTCAACCGCTCGCCCGGCGCGATGCTCGGGAAATGCGGACCGCCAAGCGACAAGCTGCCCATGCTTCCCATGCTCCCAGCACTGCTCGCATGCCGCGCGCGTATACGCGGGCTGCGCGCTGCAGTGCCCACGCCCGCCATACTCGAGCGCCCCAGCTCCGCCAAGTCGTCATCATCGCTGCTCCCGCGGCCCGACGCGGAGCTATCGCGCGCGTGCGTGGGGAGCAGCGGCTCCACGGCGGCGGGCGCGTCGGACCCCAGGCCGACTTCACTTGGGGTATGCCGATGGAGCGGGAAGAGGCCCGCGGCTACAGCGGCGGCGATTTCGGTGGAGGAGAGCACGGACTGCTCCGAGTCGTGTTTGCGCTCGTCCGCGTCCGGGGCCGGTTTGGGTCCGGCCTCGGGAAAGTCGATCGTGCTCCCGACGAGCGTGTCGCGCCAGCCGGAGGGGTCGCCAGGGTCGAGGTTGAGGTACGATACCTGGCGCTCGGCGTCGCGCGCCGTGCTGCCGTCCTGGTCCTTGTTCCGCCGCAAGTGGCCGAACTCGCCGAAGACCTCGTCATCCTGGCCGACGAACGTGCGCGCACTGTTGCCAGCGAGACTCGCGCCAAGTGACGCGCGAACACGTATTGGGTCGGAGCCCGAGCCCGACGACGACGACGACGACCCGCGATCCGCGAGCTGGTATGCCGCGCCGAACTCCCCGCCGCGTTTGTCGTTTGTCGCGTTGGCGGATGCGTCGAGGAGCGGACCGTTTCTGCGCAGTCGACGCTTGACGAGGAACCAGCGCAGGCCGAAGAGAGCCGCGCAAGCACCGATGAAGCCGACGAGTCCAAGAAGTACGTCGACCCCAACTGATAGTTTGCCACTTTTTACACTCGTGACCGGCGCCGAAGATGGTGAGTTGCCCCCATTCCCCGACGACAACGGTTGGTTCAGCAGACGGACATTGTTGAACTCCTGTAATGCCTGAGTGGCATTGGTTAAGCCCAAGAGACCAAGTCGTGGGTTTAAATCTTCGCTACCGTTGCCATTAGGCGGAAACTGGCCGCGAGGGTCGGGAATGTCATATGCCATAACGGTGTAGACATTCCTTAGAAAAGCAACCCCCAGGATAAGATCGACATCGGTAAAGGTATCTAACTGGCCACCAGCGGTTTGGATGAGGCCAACACAGGTGGATGAAGATGGATCGAACTGCGACTCCGTTGTGACGTCTAGAGGATGAAGTGGTATCTCGGGCTGGCCATCGAGCGTTATGGTCATGTTGAGCGGTGTCGTGCACGGAACGTAGTCTATTGTTCTGTCAGCAGATAGCCCCCAGTGACAGGGTGATAGTAGATAGATCTCACACTGGCCGTCCGCCGCAGGTCCGATGCCGAGTGCGCCGTATATTCCGTTCGCTATATTAGTGGCGGCAAGTATGAATGGTACACCGGAGTCCAGCACCGCAACGGGGAATACATTGCCCGATCTTGAATGTCCAAGTTCGACCGGTAGCGCAGTGCCGTTGACGTATACGGTGATCGCACGAACTTCTGCTTCCCAGAAAAGGATGCCTTGATGTTCTGATACCAGAGTTGAGTACTGGATCTTACTCGGATCGGGAACGAGCTCTGAAGGATGCCGCCCAATGCCCAACAGTGATGGGACGGCACTGGACCCAGGTCGTGAAAGAGAAAGTGAGAGGAACCGAGACGCCGGAGCGGAATCGACTGGGGTGATTCCAAAGAGATTGGAGCTAAATGGTGCACCATCGCGGCCGTTCCCATCGATGGGAGCGATATGCTGCGCGATGATAGAGTTGAGAGGGAGTGCGAGACCAAGGATGCCGTCGAATTCGTACTCAAGTGGCTCCGAATCCACGGTTGTCGCAGCAGCTAGAGCAAAGGAGCACACGTCAATGAGAGGGGGAGGACAATGGTCGAGACACGCACCAAGAGCCTGATTGCTGAGGTTGTACCCCCCAACCTGCAATTGATCCCAATATACGGGACCAGTTACATCACCGGCGAGGTATGTAATGTTAAAGTTATAACCTGTTGCGATACCAGAAACCGATGGGTCGTACTGGCGCCCCTTGCTACCGGAGCATGCAGCTGACGAGCAAGATGTTGATGCAATCCACTGAGAAGGCCAGTAAGCACAAGGGGAACGGTCTATAAAGTAAATACCAACAAGGTCTGAGGAGCCCGTGTCGACTTGGAGGGAAAAGTTCTGGTTGCTATCGCTGACTTGGACAGCAACGGTGTAGACGCTAAGACCGAATCAGACAATAAATCAACAGGGAACGGAGAGGAAACGCCGCGAACGACACACGCTCAGGCGCGCAAGCGACGATGGCAGAGTGGCAGTGATATCAACAGCCAGTCGGCCGGAATCACGGCAGGTAAATTTCAACGCGACACACCGTGCCTAACGCAACATCGTAAGCGCCCCAGCTGTGCATGAGAGCGCCAGCGGAGAAAGCTGATCTGGGCATGCGTGTATTCACGTCGTGGCGAAGAATGTGGACGATGGAAAGAGGGAAAGGTTGGACGACGAGTGGGAGGGTGGGCTGCCGTAAGGGACACGACAGGGAAATCAAATACATGCTCCTCAACCGCCGGGGTCGAGCGTTTACTGCCAATGTGCAGGTCCTTGCACGAGCGCACGAATGCGGAGAGAAAGAGGACTCACGCTTCGTACATGCCTCCACCGACCATGTTCAGAGGAAGGACGATGCCGGCGGCACCACCGGTGCCATCGCCCCTCGGCTCTTCACTGTGTAACGCGCGTGCTTTCCCTTTCCACTGGGATGAACTTCTCGGTGAAATACGTGACATCCAGGAGATGGATCGTAAAGAGGCGTAATGACGGGATTATGAGAAGAAAGAAAGCTGGCGCAGCGGTGACAGGGAGTGAGACCTGTGTCTCAGACAAGTGTGGGGAGAAAAGAGAACCGAGGAAAGGAGGGATGGGAAGGGCGAGCCTCTTCGCGGAGGACACTAGATTATACTCGAAAAGGCAATTGATCCAGGCACAAATGGTTGACGCCCGCCCCGGCCGCCACCTCTAAATAACGGTATCAAAAAAGGAGAGAAAAAGGAGAGAAAAAAAAAGGGAAGTCGGACTATGTGAATGAATGATGTCCGCCCGTACAGTAAGGGAGGGACAGTGGGATGGAGTGGAGACAGGATTTTGGCCCTGGAACCGTGGGAACTGTCAGTTCCTGATCGACCGACCTGGGCTTACAGTCGGTACATGCGAGGCGGTGCTCAGGCTTTTGTAACATGAATGAAGTTCCAAATTGGTACCATTCTCGTAACGAACCACTATTAAGTACTGGTACGATGACGTGTGACTCGTTTACCTCTCCCTCTGATCTGGTCATCTCAGTTTACCAGCTTTCCCAAAGGTGTCTTCGCCATCACACTCAATATTTCGAAGAGCACCTGACGTGAGAAGTAACCGATCAATCAGCTTCGCACGTTTGTCGTTTGTCGCGTTGGCGGCCATGTCGAGGTGCGGACCGTTTCTGCGCAGTCGACGCTTGACGAGGAACCAGCGCAGGCCGAAGAGTGCCACGCAAGCACCGATGAAGCCGACGAGTCCAAGAAGTACGTCGACCCCAACTGATAGTTTGCCACTGTTTACATCCGTGACCGGCGCCAAAGATGGCGTGTTGCCCACATTCGACGACAACGGTTGGTTCAGCAGACGGACATTGTTGAACTCCTGTAATGCCTGAGTGGCATTGGTTAAGCCCAAGAGACCAAGTCGTGGGTTTGACTCTTTGCTACCGTTACCATTAGGCGGAAACTGGCCGCGAGGGTCGGGAATGTCATATGCCATAACGGTGTAGACGTTCCTTAGAAAGGCAACCCCCAGGATAAGATCGGCATCGCTAAAGGTATCCGGCCGGCCACCAGCGGTTTGGATGAGGCCAACACAAGGTGGATGAAGACGGATCGGACTGCGACTCCGTTGTGACGTCTAGAGGATGAAGTGGTATCTCGGGCTGGCCATCAAGCGTTATGGTCATGTTAAGCGGTGTCGTGCACGAGACGTAGTCTATTGTTCTGTCAGCAGATAGCCCCAGTGACAGAGTGATAGTAGATAGATCTCACACTGGCCGTCCGCCGCAGGTCCGATGCCGAGTGCGCCGTATATTCCGTTTGCTATATTAGTGGCGGCAAGTATGAATGGTACACCGGAGTCCAGCACCGCAACGGGGAATACGTTGCCCGATCTTGAATGTCCAAGTTCGACCGGTAGCGCAGTGCCGTTGACGTATACGGTGATCGCACGAACTTCTGCTTCCCAGAAAAGGATGCCTTGACTTTCTGATACCAGGGTTGAGTAGTGGATCTTACTCGGATCGGGAATGAGCTCTGAGGGATGCCGTCCAATGCCCAGCAGTGATGGGACGGCACTGGACCCAGGTCGTGAAAGAGAGAGCGAGAGGAACCGAGACGCCGGAGCGGAATCGACTGGGGTGATTCCAAAGAGATTGGAGCTAAATGGTGCACCATCGCGGCCGTTTCCACCGGTGGGAGCGACATGGTGCGCGATGATAGAGTCGAGAGGGAGTGCGAGACCAAGGATGCCGTCGAATTCGTACTCAAGTGGCTCCGAATCCACGATTGTCACAGCAGCTAGAACAAACGTAAATAGGAGGGGGAGGACAATGGTCGAGATACGCACCAAGAGCCTGATTGCTGAGGTTGTACCCCCCAACCTGCAATTGATCCCAGTATACGGGACCAGCTACATCACCGGTGGGGTATGTAATGCTAAAATTATAACCTGTTGCGATACCAGAAACCGATGGGTCGTACTGATGCCCCTTGCTACCGGAGCATGCAGCCTGACGAGCAAGATGTTGATGCAATCCACTGAGGGAAGGCCAGTAAGCACAAGGGGAACGGTCTATAAAGTAAATACCAACAAGGTCTGAGGACCCCGTGTCGACTTGAAGGGAAAAGTTCTGGTTGCTATTGCTGACTTGGACAGCAACGGTGTAGATGCTAAGACCGAGTCAGACAATACAGTAAACCAACAAGGACGGAGAGGGAACGCCGCGAACGACACACGCTCAGGCGCGCAAGCGACTATGGTAGAGGTGACAGGGATATCAACAGCCGTCGGCCGGAATCACGGCAGGTAAACTTCAACGCGACACGCCCGTGCCTAATCCAACATCGTAAGGGCCCCAGCTGCACGAGAGCGCCCGCGGAAGAAAAGCTGAGATGGGCTTGCCAGTGCGCAGCTCCTTGCACGAGCACACGAATGCAGAGAGAAAGAGGACTCACGCTTCGTACATGCCTGCCACCGACCATGTTCAGAGGGAGGACGATGCCGGCGGAACCACCAGTGCCATCGCCCCTCGGCTCTTCACTGTGCAACGCCCTCCCTTTCCACTGGGGTGAACTTCTCGGTGATATACGTGACATCCAGGAGATGGATTGTGAAGAGGCGCAATGACGGGATTATGAGAAGGAAGAAAGCTGACGCAGCGGTGACCCGGAGTGAGACCCTGTGTCTCAGACAATTTAAAGTGCGGGGAGAAAAGAGAACCGAGTGTTAGTCGACGTCGCGTGAACTCGAAACCCCGCCCAGGGCGCCCGCGTAACGTTCGTCTCAGACATTCTGAAGTGCGGAGAGAAAAGAGAACCGAGGAAAGGAGGGATGCTAACCTAGTGGGAGGGACCAGTCTCTTCGCGAGGACACCAGACTATACTCAAAAAGGCAATGGATCCAGGTAATGGTTGACGCCCGCGCCGGCCGCCACCTCTAAACAAGGTGTCAACAAGGGAGAAAATGAAGAGAAAAAGGAAAGGGAAGTTAGACTGCGTGAGTGAGTGATATCCGCCCGTACAATGTGTACTGTAGGGGAGGGAGAGTGGGATGGAGTGGAGACATGATCATGATTTCGGCCCTGGCACCGTGGGGAACCCACCTGATCGACGGTCACAATCAGTACGGTGCTACTGTAAATTTTAGTATGAATGAAACAAGTCCAAATTGGTACCATTCTCATAACGAACCACACTAAGTACTGGTACGATGACGTGCAACTCGGTTACCTCTCCTCTGATCCGGTCATTTCAGTTCACCAGCTTTCCCAAAGGTGTCTTCGCCATCACACTCAATACTTCGAAGAGCACCTGACGTGAGAAGTAACCGATCAATCAGCCTCGCACTCGCTCTTCACACCCGTTGCCAGTTACTCACGTCAGCAGCAGCCATAGTCGTCAACTCCGCATTAGTGTCATATGCGGGGGCAACCTCCACGATATCGGCAGAGACGATGTGGAGGCCATCCAAACCTCTCAGGATGGTGCGTAGCTCGCGAGTGGACCAGCCTCCGGTCTCCGGCGTACCTGTGGCCGGAGCAAAGGCAGGGTCGATCGAATCGATCTACGAATAACGTCACGTAAGCCACCTGACTCATCACATGCATCACGCTCAGCACTCACATCGATGGAGAGATAAACGGGCTTCTCGCCAACAGTCTCGCGGATCTTTTTGATGATGCCATCCGTGCCTTCAGAATGAGGATGAGAATATGCTCCACTCTTCACACTGGTACCACACTCCACGTACCTATCGTGTCAATCTCGCGTGCTTCAATACGCTGGAATCCCGACTCGTCATCGTTCGCATAGTCCGCCGGCCCAGAGAGCGTCGTGCGAATCGCGCCGTGCTATCGAAAAATAATGTCACTAGGATCCCAAAAATTCGCACGCACGCTCCAAGAAGGTGGAGATGGAAGAGGTGTGTGGAGAATGAATACTTGCAATTGAGCTCCCATTCGCGATGAGTCCCTCGCGACTCGCCCAGTAAAAGTACGTCCCATGGTTGATCGCAGCGCGGTCGCTCGGCGCGCCGCCAAATACGCTCGGCTTCCACGTGTCGAGGTGCGAGTCAAAGTGGATGACCGAGATGGGGCCGTACGCGCTGTGGACCGAGCGGAGCAGCGGGAGCACAATCGTGTGGTCCCCGCCGAGCGTGATTACGCGCGGGTGGTGCTTCCCATCGCGCGCGATCGGCGTGAGCGGCGTGCCCGTTAGCGTGTCATTCGGCAGCGCCGAGAACGGCGCACGGTGCAGCAGCGCGCGGTGGCCCTCCTCGATCTGCTTGATCGCGACCGTGTTGTCGTACGGCGTCACTGGTATGTCACCGCAGTCTACGATGCGTAGCCCTGACAAGAACGGGTTCACGGCTAGCGGTACGTTGTACCCGCCGTAGAGCGTCAGCCGCCGAGAGCCCGCGCGGATCCCAGCGGGCCCGAAGCGCGCGCCCGGTCGGTACGACGTGCCCGTGTCCTGCGCGCGAAATAAACAACAACAAACATCATTGGTCAGAGGTGCGTGGGAACGCGTCTCGGGTAAAGTGACATACGAAAGGCGCGCCGATGAACGCGATGTCGAAGGGGACGTCCGTCTCTTTTGTCAGGCATTGCACCCACGGCAGCTTCGCGAAGGTTGTTATTCCAGAGAAGATCGCGTCCGCGGTGACTGAAAGGAAGGACGAATGAATCTCCGTCAAGTAGGCATACGACGAGAGACCTGACTAACCAGAGTTGTCGCCAGGATAGGCCACCGCGGCCTGGTACGGATAGCGGACGTAGTCCAGAGGCATCTGGTCTTCGTCATGTCCATCATGGCCAACGCAGAACGTCCCGAGGGACAGTAAGAGTAGGCCAAGTAGGGTAAGTTTAATAGTCATTCTTTCTCTCGAGGAATCGCGAACGATATTCGCAGAGATGAATTGATGGGATTTTTCTCCATGCTAAACGACCCTCTTTTATGCGTCACCCTTCGATCATTCAATTGGCTCTCTGCTCACGATAAGACAGCACCCTGCGCACCACCTCTGATCGACCAGCCACGTACACACCCCTTTTGACGCTGACAAACTCGTGTTCGTTCGCCTCGAGGCGGGTCTCCTCCCGCGCTCTTATCAAATCCCTCTTTTTCTGCTCGGATAAACACCCCTATCTGTGGATCGGGAGAGTCTTTTCAATGGGTTTCTTTTTTAGATGTCTCCACACATTTTCACTCGGAGGCAATTTCTGAAGGAGGGGGGCGTAATAGTAATATGGGTCCTGCTGGAGCGAGGACGATCGCATAGGGTGAAGCGTGGGTGCGTACGCCACGCTGCATCGATGCGATAAAGCGTGGGGAAGACCAGGGCACTTACACGACTCAGTACTGAGGCCAGGCCCAACCCTGGCGCTGCGAAGTACGTGATTATTTAGTGTGGGGCCTTTTTGTATGTACGCGCGCCCACCCCTGCCACGAGTTGAAATCCGGATCCTGCGCCTGATCAGTTGTCGTGTGATTACGGTCGCAGTGCGAGGAGGAGAACACGAGCGGGACCACCAGGAACGAAGAAGCGAACGCGCATTACGAGAAGAAGCTCGCGACGCGACAACGAGGCTGGATCCGCAGGGAACGGCGTACCGGAACCAGCAGACACACTACACGTTACGCGTCTCGAGACTGTATCCCACACTGGCGGGCACGCCGTACTTGGGTCGTTATCGTACGCAGAACTAGAGAAAGGAGCAATAGTTTTAAAAATAAAAACAAAAACAAAAGAGATAGATTGGTACTTTGCGTGCTCGGTTTTTGGATGGTCTGTGATAGATACCATGACCCCGCCTCGTGGCGAGAAGCCGCCGGTAGTACGTCACCGGGCGCGCCACACACACCCTTACACGAGGGGGTCACCGTGGCCGTCGGTTCGCTCCCATCGCCACTCCCCATAGAAGACCGTGAGATGTATCAAAAGAGCGTTCATTCAGGGGCGTGGTTATATCGCGCGTGCCACACGTGCTCGAGTTGTTGACCGGACCGAGCCATAGTGTCCAAACTCCAAATCAAAGACCCAGGGGTTGGGGCTGAGCGCCAAGCTGTGCCGGGTATGCACTGCAGTAGCGCCCACCCCGACCCCGTGGAGCATCTTGAAAATTCGACTACTGTACGCATACGTACGGCCCCAATATTTTGGGGAAATGCAGTATAGATGAAGGTAGAGCGCCCCGCACATAATGTCAGTTGACTGGAGTGGCTCTGAGCGCGTGAGTATGTTGCAAGCGCCTACTGACAGCACACAATACATATTCTGTCGCTGTCGTATTGTGTACGTACGCGCTTGACAGGCTTCCTCTTGCGCTCTATAGCGGGAGGTATCTTCCCATCAATCTTGAATACGAAACCGGCGTGCCACTGACTCGGGACAACACGGGCTTGCAGCGTGCGAGAGCGAAAGAGGCGAGACGCGATAGCGGTAATGCGCATGCCCCAGGCGCGCTCGCATATCTTCGGTGCGCCGATTAGTCGCAATGCTGCAATTGGTGTGCAGCGATAAGGCTATTGGCACGAGTCGGCTACGGTCCGATATTTCGGCCGCCACGCTATCTCTCTACTCGAGTAACGAAGCAGGCCAATCGATAACCTACCTGGAACTGAATAGGTATATAGAAAAAGCATGTATCGTGAGATACTGGCGTCGCGACCAACATGTTGTGAAAACAAATGACCAGGGGTGGACATGTGCCTTCTGTTTTCCGCGCCTCCCCCCGCCATAGTTAACGTAAGGGCGGGAACGTGTACCTCTAGTAGTCCTCAAGGGTCATACACGGCGCTCTGCAGCCGATGTGGTCGGAGTCTACCCCACTGGAAAACTACAGTACCCGTGAGACAAGTAAGTAAACTTACTCGGAGGCGCCTGGTCAGCAGTGGTGTTACTTAGTTCGCCAGAAGGGCATCCCGAGCTCATCGGATCGGTGTAGTTAAGGTGGAAGGACGAACAGGTCTGCGTGTTCCATGATAGAACGATCATGGCGCAATGACCTCCCTCCACGGGGTAAGCCCCCTACACACGCCGTTGCATCTGACACAAGCGACATAGCCTAGTACTACCTTGTAACTTTGCATTCGGACACTGGTTTTAAAATTAGGAAAGGCTTGCTTGTACGGGGTTGCCTTTTCTACAACGTCGTTTGTATCCCTGGGCGGAGACCTCCGGAAGCCGTCAGACAAGGTTTTCAGGGATCGAGAGGGCGCACGCGTGACACGCCCACCAAAGAGCACCCCACCTCACGCGCAGAACTCCGCAGTACACTTCTCAACCTCGGGCCGAAAGTGGCGCATCAAGCCCTGAATGGGCCACGCCGCAATGTCTCCGAGCGCACGGATCGTGCAGCCTTCGACTTATTTGTTGTGGAGGACAGGGTGACTTAGAAACGGGCTGTGATGAGGCGAGTACTTGCGTTAGTTGAGGGCCTTCCAGGAGCATGTCAGTCTCGCGCCGGAACCCACGACCCTCAGGCTCGATGAAGAGTCTCATTATGTTCATCATCCACGTGATGCACTCTTGCCAGAGAGAGCACTGGCCGCGTAACTCTTGTTTGTTGAACTGTGTGGGAAGGTTAAGTGACGGTGAGCATTGCGGAGGTGCGGACCTGTGGGGCTGAGCAATAGTCACAAGCAATTTGACCATCACGATGATGGCGCCATTGCCGAGACCTGAGTACCCTACTGGATAATAAGATGGGCTGAAGATATCATGATGCTCACTTACAAAGCCTCTTCTCATTTGGGCCTCAGGAGTGCCCTGACCGAGCTCCCGCCAGAAACAATCTGTCCCAGCCATCGTGGACAATTTCAGCTTGTTTCTCGATAAAGTCCTTCAGAGAAATTCTCGTCTCCTCTTCGACGACGCAAGGACTGTTGACCTGACCTGCTGATGCTCGTGTCTCGATTACGTTCCCGACCAAAGCTTGCAAACCAGCTCGGGCCATGGCAGCACATAATCGTCGGCGTCGCAGATGCGGTTTCAACATTTGAAACCGCGGCGGGGCATCCGAACCGACATACTTCGGCAGGGGATGGCTTGAGACTGGTATCATTCTTTTCATTTTTGATGAGAGCTGTCTCTTCTCCACAGATTCATGCGCTGGCTCCGATACATAACCGGACCACACGCGTTCCACCACCCAATGAAGCCAGAATTGTAAGCCTCTGTGATAGCTTGTCGAAGGTACGTTGCCTCCTGGAAGAACTCGCGGGTGTAGATGTATGCTGCGAAGCTGTCAAGGTACAGCCGGAAACGAGGAAGGGGTCACCACGGGGGATTCCGCAAGCCTTACGTGGCCCAGGATAAGATAGTGGGGTCTTACAGCGCAAGGTCCCGTTGCGGAGAAAGGAGTGGCGCTGATGCGACGCCTTCGAGTTGCTTCTCTCGAGGCTTGGCTTCTTAAAACTCACCTGAGTCAACTCGGGAAACTGGAAACCAGTATCTAGGCCACCGCAAACTGGAATCTATGATCGTCTGAATGATCCACGAGTCACCTTGTGATTTTCTCTTTTCTCATGTCACTACGAGGCTGACAAGTCGATGAAATTAGTAGTCAAGGGTGGAGAACACGCACAATCGAACCCTTGATGATCATAGTAAGCACTCGTGAATATACATAGGGTCCTGGTCCCTCAACAACCCTCCTTGTCGTCAAGCGGGCGTGTCCTGTACAGTCGTCGAATTTCTTTGACTCAAAGGCCTCACAGAGTCTGACAACCCCGTTAAGACAAACGAAACGAGATATAAGTAACTTACGCACTGATATCGCAGCTTTGAGCAGTCAAGTTGGTCGATGACGAGTCGACGACAACGGTGTCACGGTCGACAACCTCGTTGATCCCGTTTGGAGGGCTCCAATAAAAATCGCCGGGTTTTTCCGCGTCTTCAACCACGGTAATTATTATATCTATTTTTATATCAACCTTCCGAAGCAACTCATTACAACTTATTATGCAGGCCTAGTCGTTGAACTACAAAGTAGGTGAGTGTAGTAAGCACGGGGAGCATTTATCGGCTGTGTACATGCACCGGTTCATCGTGCTCCTGCAACTGAAGTGTACTGGCACTTAGGCTCCCACAAATGTGCAAGAACAGAATCATTTGAGCCGAAAGGGTCTGAACAGGTTGAAACACGAGTCTGCCAGGAGGTGTGCGTCAATTTTCTTTTGGGCAAGTTCTGACACAGAGCAAACCGTAGTACTGTAGCCATTTCTCAACATTCCCCGATCTCTCACAAAACATTCGCCGCGGGGTGTGGCCTAAACCTAAACGCGCTAATGGACTCGGCTATATTTCTCCCCGGCACGCGCACTCCCTTCTCGTCTGCTGCCATCGTTAGTATTGAGCGTGCTACAGTAGGTCGACCCAACTGCAGGAGTTGAATGGTTTCCCACTCGTTTTCCCATCATTCCCGCCGATTGGCGCAACTTGAACCAAAGGACGGTACTATCCGAACTGTGTCAGTGGCGTTCCATACCTCTTTGCCTCGTTTTGGCTCCTTCCATCTATTTACGAACTAGTCCCTGCGCTTCTCGTGAGTGGATCAGTGGATCAATTCATTGTGTCACGGAAGATGCGGCCGTCATGGACGTTCGCCGGTTGGAATTGATGCATGACGCATCACAGAAGTCTCCAATCCCTTGTTCAACGCACCCGAGAAAGGCGAGAAAGGATAAATGTGACACGAACGAGACACGCACGACACTGGGTTTGTCAAAAACGAGTAAAGGTGGTTTAGAATCGTTTAAACTTCTAGCGCTGATGGCAAAGCGCGCCGTCCCCATCAGAATTACTTATCGGTTCTGGTGAGAGTTACATCTCCAGCCAAAACGCGCCAGAGTACCTTCACTAACCCAAACTGTAGAGTCTGTCAAGTATAGCTATATCTGGACTGACGCGGAGGAAGGGCAACCCGGTACCGAGTTCCAAGTCTTCGAATTTTCGCCCGGCTGATTCACCATTCACGTCCGGGCCACGTGGATGCTTGTTTCGAGGAATTGCGTCAGGCGTTATCTCGAAAGCGATGCAGTAACTTACATCGAAGCAGCTCGGCTACGGGACCAATGTTCGCTTGGGTGCGTCATACATCAGATCGCTCCCGAAGAAGCCCGAACAAACTCATTAATCTCGTCGAGTGGTTCCATGTAAGGGCCCCGTACGCGATGATTTGTGGCACAATAAGTTAAGCATTCGCAACGTCATCGGCTTTTGACTGGTGCCGGGGAACCGGGGACCATCAGTGCTGACTGTGCTAGGTCATGGAGCAAAGGAAGCGATGGAGAAAGGAGAAGGAAGCGTCGGCGGCTCACGTTGAGCGCCGGCCCAGTATGGTTCAGGTGAGAGGCCCCACTAGAAGCGTCGCAGGGCAGGAACTGACTCCTGCTCATGTGGTGGAAAATCTGCTTGACTCAGACATATCGAAAAGGTCCGCATACTCAGGTGACGAGGGCTCAGGGCTTAGTACCCAGTACTGTATCCTGCCTGGAGCGCCTGCCTGAGAGCACGCGCCGCCCGTATCTACACCATGCCTTGGAACGGCAACATCGTTTAGCAAGCTCACCACCAACCTGTGCGGGAATATCTCAGGCTGTGCCATACGACAACTCTGCAAAGCCCGAGGGCTCTTCCCGGCAACTATCCTTATTTGCATTGCCTTAGGTTCGTACTGTAAGGGGGGACTTTACATACGCATTTCTATTGTTACAGTTGTTCACGCTAGTACGACCGCCGACCGGTCTTAGTCTCTGGTTTGCACCCGGAATACAAATGGATTTAGAGAACAAAAAACCAAGCGCCCGCCCTGTAGTTGTGTTTGACCTTTCCATCAGCGTCTACGGCCCTTGGGACGGTGAAGCGAGGCCAGCCGCCAGAGGAGCACAAAATCAGTCGATGAACGTTCAATGAACACGTGAGAACTTGATTCCTAAACGGGGGAGCAACCGTCAAGGAGCAAGGCGTAGGTGGGTTTTTTGCTCATCTTCCCTTCCACTGGCACCACCAACAGTCACCACGTGGACATCCATCATACTGTAGTGAGTTAGGTTACCTCCTCGTGTCTTAGATTCAGGATGGAACGGGCGCCACGCCTAGCTGTTCCTAGGAAAGCACAGGGACCCCCTTCCATGGTGCGTGTCCCATGCAGTCGTGCCGCCCGTGTCACTCGGGCTCGGCGGCCCAGATGAGAGAGCGCTGGGCACAGATGTCACCGGGACAAGTCAACTGCCTGACCCGCTTCTTCTACCTGTCCCAATGCCGCAAGAACCACGAAGAACAGAAGGCTACATGGATTCGCTTTCGAGAAGAGGGGAGCAGAATGGGGCGTTCCGAATCCACGAGTTCGCGATCAAAAGATAGACAAAGTTGGGGTTTAGCGTGCGTTCACACCCTCAGCGTCATCCTTGATGTTCTCGATCTTGTCTTCTTTGGGGCTCTAGGGCCGGATTGTGCGATGCTATTCGAAGGAGCTCCCCGAATGTGACAAGCCGAAGGGCGACCCTTACTAATTCAATATGGGTCAAAATTAGACGCGCGCCGGCGGAAGCTAGCGCTGGGACGTTGATCAGCTCGAACCGGTCCTTGACGCGCGAGGAACGTATATGCGCAGCACGCCCACGGTGCCTCGACGTGGCGCCAGCTGGCCACGAGAACACGGTAATTCGGTGCTAGCACAATGCCGTGTGGGCGGGATCGTCTGGCCGTCCAAAGACGCGCTCAGGCTGTGCGCGGGCGCCCTCCATCTAGGCTGCAATAGCCCCGCGATGGTGCCATCTGGAGAGATGCTCCCAGCGCGGCCAATGGGGGTGGAAGGCACAGTTGGTGCAACTATGGCATCATCCTGCGCGAAGCGAAGCGGAAATAAGTCGTTACATACTTTTTTTCATGAAACGAGGCGCCATCATCGACCGATCTGGCGTCTGCGTCTATGCATCCAGTTGCGCTATAGACGTCTTGGCGCGGACCACCCCTGTCGCCGAGTCGCCGACGACTGTGGCGCGTAACTTATGGCTATTCTGTTTCCAATTCGGCTGGCTGCTATGGATCGGCGCTAGCCGTCCGTTTCTAAATTGTGCAAGTAGTTTTTCGAGTTCGGTTGGCCGAGCGGACGCACGGATCGGTGCGTGTGGTGGCTCGAAAAAAATTAATTATGAAAGCAGAGGTAAGAAATGGCCGTGAACACGACATTCGTGACATGGGGCACACTGCAGCGAGCGACACAGAAAAGAAAAAGAAAAGTGCAGGAGGCATGCCAAAAGTGATACGCGCGCAAAGCGGCTGGCTTGATTGAAGATACTTATCAGAGGTTGGTTGATACGCATTGTTCGGCTTTCACGGTCTATCTCGGGCTCTATGGCCCGATCGCAATTTAGTAAAATGTTCCATTCGCCTGAGACGCGAACGCTGTTCGGTGGATTTGAGGTAGCTTTCATATGTGGGGGACCGGCGGGGGAAAGACACAGAGTCAATGGTCACCATTCACCTCCGACTAGGAAAATATAGCGTGAATATTTAGGTACATGAAGGCACCCACTCCCAAGTCCCGATTTTTTGTTTATTTCTTTATCTGAGAGGGGCCCTGCCTACGTACTCCTTACTTACTGTATCGTTTTTCTTATCGCGAAGCAGGGATGACGGAAGCCTGCGTGCCCACCCTGGGAGATACGCGAACCTTCTCGGACGTCATTGCCTGCCTGCATGAGGAAGCCTACGTATTACGCGAAAGGAATGGAGCGAATCGCCTATTTCCCACTTATCTCGCTGATGCATTCGTAGTTAAGGATCGCTTATTGGGTCGTTCGCCGAATGTCGCGAACCTTTCGCGATAGAGAGATCACCGGCCAGACCAGCGACTGCACATGCCTAGATGGCGCGTTGTTTTTTCATTACTTGAGCGCCCGTCAGCGGCGGGGCCTCCTTGACCTAATGCTGCTGAACATGCGTGTGTGTCCGGAGTGATGGATGATGGGCTGATGATGACCGTGGGTCAGAGGTCAGAGAACCGTGGGTACTACCCCAGCGGTCAGCCCGTCAAATTGATCAACGACGCCCAGCCGTTGGGAATTCCCCACAGCCAGGCCGAAGTGCGTTGGACTCGCATTTTCATGAGCAAACCTCACGAACCCCATCCCCTATCTCGACGGGAGGCCCATCTAGGACGACCCAGGTATGTATAGACTCGGAGCGTCTCGGAAAAAATAAAAGCAAAAGAGGACGTCGATCCTCCGGGCGAGATCCAATCGCGGTCGATCGGTTGTATAGACACCCAGGGGGCATGTGGACCGAAGAATTTTCAACGGGAGAAAAGGAAGGAGGGTGCCAAAAGAAGGGAGTGAGAAAAACTTGAAATAGCGAAGAACTTCATCACAGCGCAGATAGAGAAGTACGTGGGCTAGGGCGCGTGGCAGCCTGCAGACACTGAAAAGAGGGTGCTGCTCTTTATGACCAGGCACGTTCGCACGAGGGTACGACCGAACGGCGTCATACGTCGGTGGCAAGCAAGCACGAGGGCGCATGGTGAGAGCGATAAGAAATGAAAGCCGAGAAGAGAAGGACGGGCCCGTGAAAGCAGCTGGCCGTCAGAATCCGAAGGACCGTGGTTTGTTCTCGCACCCGCACTTATGCAAATACATGAACTTTGTATTGTTTGGTGCAGACATTCAGATTCGGAAACGAGAGAACGGCAACTGTGACGACGGATTACGACGTAAGATCCTCAGTACGAGACGCCATCGCATCGAAGCCCAATAAAGATTGCGAGCTTTCCGGACGGATTGGGGTTTCGGAGGGTTAAGGGAGCACGTTTGCATTTTATTCTGCCGGTGTTTGGGAAATGGCTTGCTGGCTGGAGAGATAGGAGGAAGACGAGCTGGGTTGGAATACGTACAGTAGTGAGTCATCAGATAAGGCGGAGAGGACCACGGCGAGCAAAGATAATGACGGCAACCAAAGAAATTCGTTTTGAACGACCGAAAAATAATAAAACCAACTTCGTCATCGAAGCAAAGAGAAAACCGAACTTTAGATCAAGATAAGCGATGAGCTGGCCGCCGCAAAACCGAACCATTTCGGATCTGATCTTCGGACGAACGGACGATTCATCTTGCCTATAAAAAGACACACTTCCGCTCCCCCCAAAAGTCCCTTCGTACCTTGCCTTCAGAGTGTCTCACTTTCATCCCTGATTAAACACGCACCTTTGTTAATGTGCAGACGCATAGCGTGCGTTCTCTGCCCGTTCCCTACGCGTCCGAACACTCATTCACGCCCTTTCTTAGTGAAGGAACACGATGGTCCCGTTGTGGAGTTCGTCTCCTTCGTCTCCTTTGTGCTTTCCCCCCTCATGATCATCTCTTCCCTTCCTCTTCCACTAGCACTTTCAACGTCACTTAGTTGTCGCCATCATGGACTGCAACTCGAGTAAATGCGAATACAGCATATTTCATCAAAAGGGATGCCGCGATCCCGGGTGCTTAAAGGTCCGCAGTTCCTTCTCCCCTCTTCGTTCGACTTGTGCGCGCGTACCAACAAATCCTTGCACAGCACTATGGCCCCGAAGTACAAAAAGTGGTCGATACGGTCGACAATGACTGCTTTGCGTGTCGCGCCGCAGCAGCCAGGTCCCCTCCACGTTGATTCCCTTGTCTTGGTTTCACGCCTCCCACGCACACACGACATGACCTCTTCCCGAACACACAAGCATGAGCAATACCCCCTTCATCATCGGACCACCACATGACCTCGATGTGCTTCTCACTCCATCACACGGCGCTATCTTCCGCTGCCTTGCTGTCCACCTGGTTTGTTCCTGTCGCGTCGTCACAATTGTATACCCAATGTTCGCACAACACTCCCTCGCACGTGTATCCACCCTGTCCTCGCGCTACTGTACTACTATCCTGTCTGCTTTGCAGCTATATATAATGACTTGTCGACGTCTACTACGTCTCGCACTTGCGTTGCAGCAACTTTCTTCCTCCACCACAATATCTCTCATACTTCTACACTCGTCATGTCCACGTCTTTTAGCTGTATCGAAAAACACCAAAAAAAATGAAATAATATACGACAAGACGCGCCGAGCGTGTTTCCACCCCGGGCCGAGCCTGAACTTCCCAACCCAGTCCCAACCCATTAAATAATGCCCTATCCCACGCCTGCGCGCAGATTCCTCGTTCGTAGGGCCATCCTCAATCCGCCAAAAAGCTGATCGTCATCATCCCTCTCTGTTCCGTGCCTTCTTTTCCATCTCCGAGGATGTTTCTCCGTTTGCGCCCCACCTGTTCCCCTGACGCCCAGCTTGGTTACGCTGGCCCGACAGCGCGGCCAGTCCTGTACATCGGTTCACGTGAACGTGAAGTGGAGTGACGTTTTGTTCTTCCCACACAGGGACCGCACGTGGGCCAAATACAACTACAACTGTCCTGCATCGACGCCTTCTCTCCCCCTCGTCTCACCTCGCTTCAATCGCTCATGGAATCAGAATATTGCGTTTGAGCAGAAATAATCACGCACGAGGATGTGGCCATCCGTTTTTGCACTGAGTTATATGGTTGGCATCGAGACGCACGCTTGTCAATTGTCCCTGGCACCATCAAATTCATGCCCCGTCCCAGGCACATTTCTTTCTCTCTGTTCCTCTCCTGAGTTTTGTTTTATATCGGCCAAAACACATTGCTGAGTCCTTCTTCGTTGCTTCCGATAAATTCGCATTACGAAATAATGTGGCGGTTGGTCGTGACATCCTAACGCTTCGCGATATTACTGCAATTCAGTATAATGATTCGCGATGATGGCTGTGGCGGGCTCGGTAGCCGTGTCGCGTCCCTTTTGTCCCATGCGATCGCATGACCTTCCGCGAAAGGGGGGCACATGACCACGTTGTTTTGGCTGCAAGCCCCACTTTCTAAAAAGAACGTCCCATTCGACCGTGACATCGCTGGCACTAACTTAGCTTCAAGTTGGGGAGGCTACGTGCGCGTGCGTCCTTCTGAAGAGCGTTAGGCCCTGCGCATGATCCTACAAAACGTATCCATCCCGGATCACGATTCACACTATCTGCTACGGGTCTAGTGCGGAGCGTCCCGACGTCGTGACTGCGCCTGCTTCGTGAGCGAGAGTGCTGCGGCCCACACAAGGACCGGAACAACCCGTGGAGATAAGCTTTTGCTCAATTTTATGTGGGGGGGAAGGGACGGGCAACAGGGGCAAACTGTCTTTCACGGGGGTTCGCGCTCGTGTCGAGGTGACATTGTGTGGGTAAAACC
This sequence comes from Lactarius hatsudake, assembly GCA_024734325.1. Lineage (NCBI taxonomy): Eukaryota > Fungi > Basidiomycota > Agaricomycetes > Russulales > Russulaceae > Lactarius > Lactarius hatsudake. The sequence continues at coordinate 351,138 of JANSJP010000016.1, read as the reverse complement.
CAACCTTGAACCTCGTGACCATGGAGCCTCCATTCTTTGGGGCCCCGCAGACTATAAACAACAATAGTCGACTTGGTTGAAAAAAGACTACAGCGCCGGCGAACTTCACAGCACAAGGACCTCCCTATGACGTTGACGGCTTGGAAGGGGTACACGTGCGAGGTCCAAACGTGCGCGAGCGCGAACGGTGTCGCCAAGCCAAAGAACGAAAAACGAGTTTCTTCCTGACGAACAACGAAAGAGAGGTGAAAATTGGGGAAGGGAGGGGATCGACCCGTGCGATGCCATGATACCCGCAACCCACTTAACCTTAACCGACCTTTTAAACATCCTTCCGTCACCGATGGTGACACGGACAAGTTTGGAATGATAGGGAAACCAATACAGTATTCCGAGGACCAAGGACCCCGAGGGTGGGGAGGTTGGTCGGCCCGGTAGATGCAAGCTTCGTTGCATGCGAAGTGCATGCTCCAGCATGGGGTTGACTTGGTGGAGTTATCATGAGGGTCCGCGGAATACGATTGCGATCTCAAAAAACAAGACTCGGCATGGAGGTTCGGGACCTCCCGCTCACAGCGGGGATGAGGCTATACTTGTCTGTACCTATGGTATGGGGAGACGAAGAGAAATACAACCGAGGCGATATTAATCGGAGAAGCGGAGAGAAGAAACGGCGCCAGGCTTGCTCAGCGAAGTTCCCACTATGGGACCCACCGGCATGGCCTGAAGCAACCCCACATGTTGCTGGGATGCGCGACAACAGCACCAGCGTCCCATCCTAGTCCTCTAGCACCCCAGAAAGTCGCGCCTGGAGGAAAGTCATGGCCGAAGTGGGGGTGGCACGCGTGCGGAGGGTCGATTAGCAAAAGTTGCCTCAGGCTAAAAATGCGCGATATAAACAATTTGATGAGTAGTACCTGACATCGTAATCAGTCGTCGGATGAAGAATAAGGGGCTTGATTAGGGAGTTGCGAGAACCACTGTAACTCTAGTGAGAACCCACATAGACGAAACAGCCACGGGCCAATCTACCTGATAGTAGTCAAGTAGAGCTATAACAGTTCCTCGGGAGTCGGGACTGTATTTGCTGGGGGATGTAAAGCAAATCGAGCTCAGGGTCAAGCTCAGGGTTCCTCAGTGCGGTCTATAATCTACGACATCAAACTATCCAGTATTTGACTGAAAGGGTATTGTTCCGCAGGCATTCAGTATGGGTTCAACCCATGGGAAAAAAAATTAATCGAGACGAATAGAAAGAGAAAGAAAGAACACGTAACCGCATTGGCGGCATTGCGCCACTGGCAGTAGTTTCGGCACACTCAACAAACTCGTGACAATACCCTTATGTTCTTGAATGCAATGGGGTCCTTCCCTCAGGCTCGTCCTCAGTATCCATGTCCGCGGTACTCTCCGGGCCACGGGGGTGGCGTTGAAACTGGATATATTACTACCAGTATAATGACAGTGAGACTGGAGGTTACTCGGTTGTTTCTATGATAGTCACGGAATTCTGACATCGCCGCGCTCGCGGAGTTCAACTACGAGCGAGCCTCGGGTACCCCGACATATCATATATAACTTACTCTGCCTCCTAACCGTGTTGTCAGTGTTCTAGCTAGCTGGGCGTCTAGCCATCTTTACTTGAAGCAGTCGTACAAGTTCCGCAGACTACTACGCCATTTCGCTAACCAACAGTAGTCATGTTTTTCCATCCTCTCTCGGTGCTCTCGGTGCTCGCTTCCGGTGTTCTTGACTGCCTCGCAGCGATGCCCCTCCAACCCCGTTGGGACGACGTGCGCACGAAACACGCGTGGAGTGCCGTCCCGGAGCATTGGGAGACTCTAGGCCACCCAGCCGCCGGCACAACCATCGACCTGCACATTGCACTCGAGCCTCGACGCCAGAATGCAGTGGTCGACGCCCTGTATGAGGTCAGTTCTCCCAGGAGTCCAAAGTACGTATTCTCTACCACCTCTCTGTGTTTCCGTTCCCCGACCTGCGCCTCTGCCCCGTCGCAGATACGGCGCACACCTATCCAGGGAACAGCTTGCTGATATCGTAGCGCCACATCCAGACACGCTCACACTTGTCAACTTCTGGCTTAAACACCACGGTGTCCGTCCTTCCTCCGTCTCGCAGTCACACGGCGGTGGCTGGCTGACGGTCGCCGACGTGCCAATGTCGCAAGCCAACGAAATCCTCAGCGCATCGTACCAGCTCTACCGGCACGCCAAGACGAACGAAACGGCCATCCGTACGATTAGCTACGGGCTCCCCGTGGAGTTGCACTCGCACGTGAAAACCGTCGCCCCGACGACATACTTTAGCTCTCCACGTATGCTGCGGCATACTCCGCGTTTGCGCCGCCGGGACGGGACGGGACGATGGTGGTTCCAGCGAAAGCGGCCGCGGCGTCGGTAGACGGGAGGGGGCTGTCACGCAGAGACACCGAACGCGTAACACCGTCATTCCTGCGTTGGATATACAACACGCTGGGCTACGTACCTGCCGCAATAGATCGGAACAAGCTTGGGGTTGCGGGGTTCATCGGAGATTCCCCGAGTCCAGTTGACCTAGAACTATTCATGACCGAATATCGCATCGACGCGGCAGACACCGCGACTTTCGACGTCGTCCTGATCAACGGCGGCAGGTACGACCCTGACAATCCCACCGTGGAGGGGAACGCCGACATCCAGCACACAGGGGCTATGGCGTTCCCGACCCCTCTCACATACTACAGTACCGGCAGCGAGTCGAGCACGGACCCATACCTCAGCTGGCTCAACTTCATGCTCAGCTTGGAGAACAACCAACTCCCGCAGACGATCAGCACGTCGTACGGCGGCTTTGAGGAGACTCTCCCGCCGGACCTCGCGGATAGCGTTTGCGAGCTGTATGCACAACTTGGCGTGCGTGGGGTCAGCGTCCTTTTCTCAACTGGCGACTTTGGGGTTGGTAAAGACTGCACCGACAGTTCTGGCAGTATCCGATTCCGCGTCATGTTCCCCGCATCCTGTATGTGCGGCATCTTTTGTCTGCTTGCAAGCAGCAGACAAGCATGACCAATCGCTCATGACACGGACACATTTTCGCAGGTCCTTGGGTCACTAGCGTCGGTGGCACGACGAATTACCCCGAGATTGGAGCGAGCTTATCCGGCGGCGGGTTCTCGAATCATTTTTCGCGTCCGGCATACCAGGGCCGTGCTGTGGCCACCTACCTTGAGAACCTGGGTAGCCGGTACGACGGTCTGTACAAGTGGGTTTTCTCCAGTGACATGACATGAGGTATTCTTACGTCGTGATTTGTGCAGCGCCAATGGCCGCGGCATGCCTGACATCTCTGCACAAGCCTACTGGTGTGTGTTTGTCCACCGCGGGGATGACTACTCTGGACACGGAACGAGTTTCGCGGTGCCCGTGCGTCTCCCACTCCCCGTCTCAGCACCGTCCATCGTCACATGGCTGACTCCCGAGTACAGATCGCAGCAGGTATTGTCTCGCTGTTGAACGACTACCGGCTTTCGGAGGGCAAGACTCCGCTCGGGTTCCTGAATTACTGGCTGTATGACTTCGGCATCGCAAACCTAGGTCTGAATGACATTACCTCTGGCTCGAATCCGGGCTGCGACACTGATGGATTCTCTGCTAGCACTGGATGGGATCCTGTGCGTCCTGGCAAACTTGTGTTTCTTGAGACATTGGCTAACTCTGGGCTGCATAGGTCACGGGTCTCGGGACGCTGGATTTTGCCGAGCTGGAATTTGAGTTGTAGTGTTTGCGAGTCCTAAACACAACAACCAACAATCCTCAGGCTGCAACGGAAACTGACCAGGACACGAGTCTTCAAGCTTCAAGCTTCAAAAGTTCTTTCCTATCCGGATCTGATCATCTTGGGCCTGCTCACGTCTCACATCTTACAGCAAATTCCGTCTTGAATTCCAAATCCGAGTCGTTAGGTGTCATTTTGAGTACACAAGCAGACTTGCAAAAATCAGCGTGGAAGCCAAATCATTTTGGGGGTATAAAGTCCCGGCATGAGTTGCCAGAGCTTGGTGCTGGCATTCAAGCATGATTGACAATGACTCATATTGTCGTACATATAACGTGCAAATACAGGAACTGCATATTCTGCACTCTTCAGAAAAAAAAATCGGACGTGCGTAGACTGTTAGGGAACGATGTGGGGATAAGGCGAATGCAAGAAGTGGGCGGCATCAAGCCGAGTTTGGGAGCCATCATGAATGGATGTCACTTCGAACTCGGTGAAGCGCTCGAATATAACTGAGGCGTGCAGATCATTTCGCTGGGTGCCGTGGCTGCCAGCGTAGTACAAGCCAGTGTCCCATCCTTGTCCTCTAGCACCCCATAAAGTCGCACCTGGAGGAAAGGTCATGGTGGCACGCGTGTGGAGGTTGATTAGCAAAAGTTGCCTCGGTGAAAATGCAAGATATCAACAATTTGATGAGTAGTACCTGACATCAGAATCACTCGTCGGATGAGGGATAAAAAGGGAGTTGCGAGAACCAGGGTGAACCAGTGTGAGAACCCACATAGACGGAACGGCTACGGGCCAATCTACCTGATGCGTTACAACGGGTTTCACAACGATAGATACCTAGCAACACATAGGCGGCATCTAATGTATTTCGGTGACCATGTCGAGTTCTCTTCCCACATAAACTGATTGTAGTAATTAAATAATGAATTTATATAACAGACTTATCCAAGATGGCCACAACCTGTCGCGGTGAGACTTGCGCACTGTGTCGGGTTGATGTTGCAATGGGATTACGCGCGGCGTCGTGGCCGTGCTGTGATGGCATTGCGACGTGGCGTCGTGATGAGTCTTGCGCGCCGAGATAGGGTGGCGAACTCCCATGTGAAGGGTGGATGCGGCAGCCACGGGCTTGAGTGTGGTAAAGCAGTAGCGGTAATGGTAAGGACTTGAGGAGCGCAGCACAGCGAGTACTTCTTGTAAGTGCTGGTGAGAGAGCGCAGCGGGTGCGTCGTGACGGGTCTTGCATGTCGTAATGGGGTGGCGAGGCGAAAGGTGGACCTGCCGGCCATGGACCTGCATGTGGCGAGGCGGTGAGGACCCGAGGGGTGCGGCGAGACAGTGAGAAAAGAAACAAAAAAAAAAACAGGACAGGACAGATCACTAGGCCAAAACACGGCTCGTCGTCAGGCGCGTCTTCATGACGGGTGTTGAGGGAATAGTTAGTGAGGGGAAAGGGAAGGAGCCAATGGTGGATCAACAAAGGACAGTATGGCCGCCGCGTTTGACAGGCGACGAGGGAGGGATGTGAAGCGGGAAAGCTGAAGACCGAGGACATTGGTTGGGCGTGCAGATGTAAGGAAAGTATGTACAGCCCAGAAAAAAGTATACAACACACCTTTGACCCAGTGTCAGATTTGGAGGAAGGCTAATCTATCAACTTGAAAGAGGAGGGACATGAGATTTCTGGGCAGACAGCGCATACTATGCTTACCACACCTCTGCAAAAAAACGGTAATCTTTTTTTGTAGCTTCAACAACATATCGTAGCTACTTCGTTTTGTACATATTAATAGATGCATGTATCTCACACCTAATTCTGATTTTTATTTGTTTGTTTCTCAACCCGTTCAACGTGGAGCGATAAGGCCCACCTCTGCAAGTTTTGGTAACGCTTTGTCATCGTGGCGGCAGACTGGCGGCAGGCGGAGAAGGGGTGGCATTTCGGCAAATGTGGCAATGCGAGTCAGTCCTGTTTGCAGGCGTCGAACGAGGGCAAAATTTCAATCACATTATGAGGCCAGTATGTAAGTGTCTAGGAGTTATGGTATTGGTATGAGTACTGTAAGTGTGGGTCATAGTAATGATGCGTGCTCGATGATGGCATGGGCCCAACGTTGGGCTGAGAAGCGAAACCGGAATAAGGGGGGAGGAGGGACGGGGAGAAGCTGGGAACAAAGCTAGGGGCGATATCTTGGAGCGATGATGGCCCAACCACAGGCGCATCACCAGTGCGGGGTCGTTTTGTGGGCCGCAAATTGAAAAGGCCTTCGAATCGTGCGTCCCTCTTCAGCTCAGGGTGCTGTTCGAAATGCCTTGATATTCTGTCGAAAATATCATCTTTCTTCCCGGTTTCTGGCAGTGCAAGGGCAACGGCTATATCCTCCAGTTCGCCCTTTCGCTTCGACTTGTTCAGTGACCCAGTGAATGTGTGTGTATGGTCCGCCCGGCGTTTGCGTCGTGCTTCATCGTCAGCAGCCTTTCGAGCCACTTCCTGCTGCTGGAGTTGTTCCTTTAGCTCAGCTTCTTCCTGGAGCTGCTGCAGCTGCTGGCGACCCTCCCCGGCTGTCAATACCCTCGCCTCATCATTAGTCTTCTTCGCGTGCCTTGACGATCGTTTCTTGTTGTCCCTCAAGAAAAGTTGCTTCTGCTGGCAGGAGATTACCCCGCCAGCGAAGTAGCAGTGCGTGCGAAGGGTATCGATCTCAGCCAATGCGGCATTGAGGGTTTCTGTGAGCTCCTGGATGTGCTTTTTTGAGTCGGAAAGCTGCTCTTCTATTGGTTGGGACGTGGTCGCAGGAAAGGACGATGCAGACCGTGACATCGACCGGGTCTGGCGGTGATTGATATCAAGACCGATATGAACAGGGATGGACAGGGGATTAGGGGACTCCGTACGGTGATGGTGTCCCCTGTCCCCAAGCTGAGGGGGGGGCTCTCTTCCCTCTTCACGGAGAATGTAACTTTCGGCATCGAAAAACGTTTGTTGAGTGGGTTGAATAGGCAGGGTGGGAAGGTGAGCTAAAACAGGCAAGACGCCCACACCGGCCTGATGTGGACTGATTCCCCGATTAAGCAGGTCTGGGGCGTGGTCGTCAACAAGGGGCCTGGCCTCGGATAACCCTACTTCCTCTGTGTCGCTTGCCTCACTGTCCTTATCGCCATCCTCATTGTCCTCGTCCTCGTCCTCGTCCTTGTCGCTTTCCTCATTGCCATCCCTGTTGGCCTCATCGGGAGGAGGATCCAGTTGAGAAGCTGCAGTAGCCGGTACTGGGAAAGAGTCTGGTAGTGGGGGGTTTATCGATGTCGCATAGCTTGGCCTGTAGTCGTCCTTGGTGAAGATGCCTGGGTTTAATGGCCGGATACCTGACTTTTCCCAAGCAGATAGTATTGTTGACTCTTTGAAGGACTCGTTGCGGGCAATCATATATTCTCTGACCACGTTTTGCCGTACTATTCCCCCCCTGGTCTCCTCCATGGCAAGGATACACCGCTTTTGCCACGCGCGTTGCAAAGGACCAAAAACGCCAACATCGAGCGGTTGGAGCCAATGTGAGGTGTGGGGGGGGAGGCAGAACAACGTGACATTGTTTTTTGTTGCCGCCTCACGTAGCTCAATGGTATCATGCGAACGGTGGCCGTCATAGATGAGGAGTATCGGTTTTCCACTTGTGTTCCTCTCCGTTGCCTGTGGGACAAAAGACTTCTCGAACCATTGCAGTCCTATGAAGTTGCTCGTCCAGCCTTTCTCCGACAACGCAACCCTGCAGTCCTGGTAAGCATTTGGTTTCACAGACGCTGCCGCTGATCATGATTGTTTACTTACAGTACCCCATCCTCCTCGAAATACCCTTCGTGGAGGACATTCTTGCCACTAAAAATGAACGTCGGCTTCAGGTTTGATCCGTCTGCAGCGACACATTCAATGGTGGTGATGAGCTCAAGGTTTCCGTTCTGTACTTTCACACAGATGCGCTGCGCCTCGTTGTACAGGAACTTGGTATTGTCAAGTTTCCTGCCTCCGCCGATTTGGATGCCTTTCTCATCCATGTTGTACACGTTTCCCCAAGGTACGTCCATCTCCTTCATGAGGTCACCGAGAAGCTGAAAGTGTTGAGCGATAATGGTAGGGTTAAAACAGCGCGCGCGTTGTACATCGAGACCTGTTGGCCGCTTCAATGAGATGTCAGTGTGCCGACCTAGGAACTTGTTTATCCAGTTTTTGGATGGTAAGAGTTCCTTCCCCGTTTCCTTCATCCTTTCTTGAAGAAGCTGACTGAGATACGCAACTTTCGCACAGAGGTTTTGCTTTGAGAGGGGGTATCCTATCCTCCCCATGTACTTGATCCACTCGCAGAGGGCCAGCTCTTGTGCCTCGCTAAGTAGCTGCCTATTAACTTGTGATTTTGTGCGTGGAGCAGCAAGCTTGTGGTGTCGTCGGCGAAGCGTGTCATAGGGTACATTGAAGTGACGCGCGGCTATTGCTAAGTTCTTGAACGTCCCATCGGTGACTGCATCGCTTGCTTCTTGGAGCTTTGCTTCTTTATCGGTCTCCGATTTCCATTTTTTAGCACGTTTGGAGAGTGACTTTGTGTTGCGCGCCATGGAGAGCTCTGTGCCGGGGATGCCGTTTTGCGTCTAGAGAGGAGTCCCAATTGCTTGCCAAATTGGGTCACGTTTTATCGCCTCTCCATGGTCCTTGGAGAATTTTTTGTCTCCAACCCGATCGCCTTTGTCTATCGACCCCAAAATCTGTAAAGTCACTGCAGTAATGGATGGTAACATCACAGTAAGGCGAGGTCCAGTAGAAATGTTGGGATCGCTCAGATCTGGGGCCGTGGGCACACTTTCTGGACCACCCCATCGCCTTTGTCGATTTTTCACGACCGTAATTTTGCTCTGATCCTCATTATATTATATGATCTTACGTCTACACATGCTAGAGAATAGAGGGTTTTTTTTTTGGGAAGAAAGGGTGTCAGGAAAGTACTGATCGATTACGATCTTTCCGAATTTGCAGATATGGGTACGTTTGCAGAGGTGTGGTAAGCATAGTAGAAGGAGATCGAGGATAAAGTGAACGGACAAGATGGTTGAATGAGACGATGGTGTGGTGGCTTTGTCAGCTGTCCCGCGGTCACCGGTCACCGGTCACCCCGCGCATGCCCGATGGACAATCATGCAATGCTTTGCGCCGTGCAGACATCCCCTTGACCATTGCAGCACTTTCCTGAGACAGCCCAAGCCTCAAGGTTGTTTGGGTGTCCCTAAGCACAGTCGACCTAGCCTTTCAGCATGTTTCGTGGTCCTCCATCACACTCGGAAGCAGGTCGTCGCACAGCGCTAGCGAGACGAGGCGGCTGACCGGAAGCGATGCCGCGCCGAGTGGGTCTCCTTTCTGTTTTCCATTCCTGAGTTTTGACAGTAGGTTTGTGCCAAGGTATTTTGAGAAGGATATCCAGAGCGGTGTACCGACACTTACACAAGCTGGAGGGGAGGCGCGCCGCGCTCGAAGCGAAGATCAAGTACGAGCATGGGGATGAGAACGAGGACGATGTAGAGAGGGATAATGGTGGTGTGCCTGCGTCATAAACCCGCCTACAGCGTCATGTACGACGGTGGACGACGATTTATACCCTGCCTCCTGAGTCTCGATGAAAGAGCCATCGTGATTTCCGTATCTAGGTGCAGTTGGCGATGATCGCATCGGGAGTCAGGCATAACTTTGGTTTGATGGTAGCACCCAATCCTGTCCTTCACCCAGTGTTCGGACAGCACCTGGTTGTCGGACACCTTGAAATTCTCGCTCACATCCTGGTCCGATCCCTACATAATTCAGTATACACCATCTGGTACTATCTTTTAACATCCTCCAGGTGTTTTTAAGATAAAAATCCTGTTGTGTCGCAAAGAACGAGAATTGGCTGTTTGTCACGCTTACCGACTGATGCCATGGTCAGTGTTTGATTGAGTAAGGGCCTGTTCGGTGCAAAGAATGCAGCGTCACGACGCAACGTGAGAATGCATTCCCCCGGTCGGGGGAATGAGGCCCCATGGAGTGGTGCTCCGTGTCTCCGAACGGCTCTCTGCCCCAAAAGTAAATGCATTGTTTTTGCCATCACGTGTGATGACAATGCGTCACAGTGAGTGACCGAGATATTAGTAATAACAAAATCATGATGCCCCCTGTTTGCCCTTCAACTTGCACGCTTGCAAGTACCTTGGGTGATGCTTGGGATATGCTCTGGATGATTCGAAGAATTCAAAGTGCCTTCATCATCCTGCACCACTCAACTGGCTCGCCCTTCCCTGCGCTGTGTTTCATTGGCATTCAGCTGACCACCTGGATCTTTCCTGCACTACATTTCTGTTAGATTTGCGACCTCCCTCGGTTGCCCCCTAGTCTCCACTCCAGCAACTGCACATTATATAGATCCTGTTATCCTTTATAAATTCTCTTTATTACTCTCAAAATAGATGATCACTTCAGATCTCAGCAAGGCTCACAGTCACTGAGGCCTTATATCTATGTTCCCAAGTGCGCTGCACTCGCACGCACACTTAATGACTGGATTAAAATAAACCTACGATGGGTATAATAAATTCCATCAAGTTTCGTGAAGCGCGGAAGTGTGCACGATCCGTTTGTCACTGGTCCATGTATTGCCAAAGCCTCTCACCTTTTTCACTCCTGAGCATGACACACATTTGCGCGGCACTAGACACTTGAATGTGGTACTTTCGCAATCATGTAGGACACATATACGAAGTTTCGCGCCATGCAGAGGCCCGCACAACCGGCTGCGAATTGTACTTGCAACGCCCACACCTGTCCCCCAGCATAGCGCGGCTATTAGCGCCTGAGATCAAGAATGCAAGGAAAAATCGAACTCATACACAGGATTCATACAGAACACATCACGTAGAAGTAATGTTGATGTTTATTATATAGTGAATAATATAAAATGTGGGCACTCTGTGTGCACGCTGTATACGAGCGTACATGTGAGTCTTGTGCACAATTCTGAAGCCGATAAGGCCATAAGTGTATTACTAGAGTTAATTGATACCTAAATAAGTGCATTATTAATAATGTTTGTGGTCACAATCGCAATTCAGGTGGTGTTGGCACAGAGAATGAGAAGTGGGAAACGGGTATTTTCACTGCGCCGTTTTAATAGGGCTGCGCCGAGGAGTCTCTTCGCCAACCCCTCAGCGCAACGTGCACCGAACAGTAAGTTTGCCCCTCGGCACATGGATGGGGCAATGTTTTTTTTTTGGCAGATGCGCCACGGCGCACTGGGTGCGCCGAACAGGCCCTAAGCTATTCCTTCCAAAGGTGGCGTTGGATTTGACCCCCCCCGTCGCGCAATGACCCAAATCATGCTAAGCGCTGCAAATGCCCACTGTAAGTTACAATGAACGATCCATCGAGAACTTGGGAGCGTTAGAGAACATCTGCCACCCCCAACATCATCTATCAATGGTTGCCTCCTCCAGCTCCCATCCTATCCAACCCGGTGAATCGGTGGTGATACGACCACGCTCAAGACCACGCTCCCTGGCCGATGAAATTGCGATTTTTACACTTCACTTTCTAGATGCCCTCTGCACTGAGCACTCGCCCACACTTCCCTATACTTTCCGCATTCATTCGCACTCGACCGTGCTCCTGCGCGCTTTCTAAGCGTCGTGTTTCACCGCTTTCCCGCACATTGTGCGCGCTCAACCTTTCACTTGTCTCGGACTGTTCCCTCCGCATTTCACCTTTCCCCTGTTCATCTGATGCACCCCATTCCTTAGCCTACATCCCCCAGTACATAACTCATGTAATTACAGCCTTACTACAAGACTTCTAATAGCAGACTTTTCCCCTCAAATTTCGGGCTTCAGACCTCAGTGTAGCTCTCCTCTCGCATTCCCCAGCGTGCCGCACTCGCACGCTGCCTTAGCGACTTGAGCGCGATGCGTTACCGGCCCCAGCGGCCATCTATGCAAAGTTTCGCGCCACGCCGAAGCGTGTGCGACCGTTTCCGACCACCTACGACCAACTGACCCCGTTTCCGTTCCCGACCTCGCCGCACTCGCGCGCGGCTCTAGCCCTTCGACACCGACGTGTCCGCGTTCGCCGCGGACCCATATACGACATCTTGCGCTCCGCGGAGGCCTGCGCGACACCCTGCGACGCTTCACACACCCTAGACCCTGCGCTCATCTCAGAACGGTTTAGGGTATCACCGGGCTCAATTACCACGTTCATCAGTACCCACCAGGCAACATCAATTTGTGGTATCACACCCTCACCGAAATGCCCACCCCAATGCTATCTATTAAATCTACACCTTGAAGCAAGCCTTGAAGCGTTCATAACATTACATAGTGCATGTTGGTGCCGTACATACTACTGTAATTGAGCGGACGGCTGGCCCTGGGGTTTTGGGTCGTGCGGAGTTTCAATGGGGGGGCGTCTGGGGCCGTGACAATCCGTGGACTGTCCGACAACCAGGTGCTGTCCGAACACTGGGTGAAGGACAGTCATATCCTAACCTAGGCGGATCCTAAATAACTCCGAATACATGTAGGATAGGAAAATGTAGGATGTACGCTTATGGGAAGTCACCCACTGGTATACTGTCAGTGGGACTGTGTCCCAAAATTCCGTAGCACCTTATAATCGATTCGTCTTATATATCATTAGAAGGGCCTTATAATATTTATAAGAAAATGTTACATAATCAAATATAACCATAATCGAACCGTAAACCCCTATAATGGTACATTATAATGGCAACCCAAAAATTATAATGTATTATAAATGTCCACGCTTGCTGAGATGGATTATAAACCCGTTCCCGAATTTTCCGACATTGGAGTTTACTCGGTTGTTCCTAGTCACGAAATTCTGACATTACCGCGCTCGCCAAGTTCAGCTCCGAGCCTTGGATACCCGGACGTATCATATATAACTTACTCTGCCTCCCAACCGTGCTGTCAGTGCTCTAGCTAGCTGGACGTCTAGCCATCTCTACTTGAAGGTGTCGCACACGTACCGCGGATTGCTATGCTATCTCGCCGACAAACAGTAATCATGTTTTTCCATCCTCTCTTGGCGCTCTTGGTGCTCGCATCCGGCGTTCTTGACTGCCTCGCAGCGACGCCCCTCGAACCCCGTTGGGACGACGTACGCACGAAACACGCGTGGAGTACCGTCCCGGAGCATTGGGAGACTCTAGGCCACCCAGCTGCCGGCACAACCATCGACCTGCACATTGCACTCGAGCCTCGACGTAAGAATGCAGTGGTCGACGCCCTGTATGAGGTCAGTTCTCCCAGGAGTCCAAAGTACGTTCTCCACACCACTTCTCTATGTACCCGTTCATCGACCTGCGCCTCTGCCCCGTCGCAGATACGGCGCACACCTATCCAGGGAACAGCTTGCTGATATCGTAGCGCCACATCCAGACACATTCACACTTGTCAACTCCTGGCTGAGACATCACGGTATCCATCCTTCCTCCGTCTCACAGTCGCACGGCGGTGGCTGGCTGACTGTCGCCGAGGTGCCAATGTCGCAAGCCAACAATATGCTCAGCGCATCGTACCAGCTCTACCGGCACGCCAAGACGAACGAAACGGCCATCCGTACGATTAGCTACGGGCTCCCCGTGGAGCTGCACTCATACGTGAAAACTGTCGCGCCTACAACATACTTCAGCTCTCCAGGTATGCCGCGGCTGCGGCATACTCCGCGTTTGCGCCGCCGGGCCGGGACGACGACGGCTCCCGCGAAAGCGGGGGCGGCGTCAGTAGACCTCGGGAGGGTCCTGTCACGCGACGGCGTCGGTCCTGTAACACCGTCATTCCTGCGTTGGATATACAACACGCTGGGCTACGTACCTGCTGCAACAGACCGGAACAAGCTCGGGATTACAGGGCTCATCGGAGATTCCCCGAGTCCAGATGACCTGAAACGATTCATGACCGAATTTCGCACCGACGGGGCAGGCACCGCGACCTTCGACGTCGTCCTGATCAACGGCGGTAGGTACGACCCGAACACTCCCAGCGTGGAGGGGAACCTCGACATGCAGTACACAGCGGCTATGGCATTCCCGACCCCTCTCACCTACTACAGTACTGGCGGCGGGTCGGACCCGGACCCGTACCTCAGGTGGCTCAACTTTATGCTCAGCCTGGAGGACAACCAACTCCCGCAGACGATCAGCACATCGTACGGCGGCCATGAAGAGGCCATCCCGCTGGACTTCGCGGAGAGCACTTGCGAGCTGTTTGCACAACTTGGCGTGCGTGGGGTCAGCGTCCTTTTCTCAACTGGCGACTTTGGGGTTGGTAAAGACTGCACCGACAGCTCCGGTAGTATCCGATTCCGCGTCATGTTCCCCGCATCCTGTATGTGCGGCATCTTTTGTCTGCTTGCAAGCAGTAGACAAGCATTACAGATCGCTCATGACACGAACACATTCTCGCAGGTCCTTGGGTCACTAGTGTCGGTGGCACGATGGGTTACCCCGAGGTTGCAGCGAGCTTATCCGGCGGCGGGTTCTCGAATCATTTTTCGCGTCCAGCATACCAGGACGGCGCCGTACCCACCTACCTTGAGCACCTGGGCGGTCAGTACGACGGTCTGTACAAGTGGGTTCTCTCCCGTGATATGACATGAGGTATTCTTACGTCGTAATTTATGCAGCGCGAATGGCCGCGGCATACCTGACATCTCTGCACAAGCCCACAAGTGTGCGTTTGTCCACCGCAATGAAATCTACACCATAGACGGAACAAGTTGCGCGGTGCCCGTGCGTCTCCCCCTCCCCGTCTCAGCACCGTCCGCCGTCACATAGCTAACTCCAAACGTACAGATCGCAGCGGGTATTGTCTCGCTGCTGAACGACTACCGGCTTTCGAAGGGCAAGACTCCGCTCGGGTTCCTGAATTACTGGCTGTATGACTACGGCATCGCAGACTTGGGCCTGAATGACATTACCTCTGGCTCGAATCCCGGCTGCAACACTGATGGATTCACTGCTAGCACTGGATGGGATCCCGTGCGTCCTGGCAGAGTTGTGTTTCTTGAAACATTGGCTAACTCTGGGCTGCATAGGTCACGGGTCTCGGGACGCTGGACTTTTCCGAGCTGCAAAAAATGCTTGATGAGTTGTAGTGTTTACGAGTCCTAAGCACCACAACCAACCTGCGATGCATATTGACCAGGACACGTCTTCGTTCAGCTTCAAGCTCCTTCCTATTCGGATCTGGGGCATGCTCACGTCTCACGTCTTACAGCAGGTTCCGTCTTGAGTTCCATATCCGAGTCGTTATGTGTCATTTTGAGTACACAGGCAGACTTCCAGAATCAGAGTAAAAACCAGATCATTTCGGCGGTAGTACTACAAAGCCTCGGCATGATTTGCCAGAGAGCAGTGCCGACATTCGAGCATAATTGGCAACTACTCATATTGTTATCATGTCATACATATAACGTGTGGGGACATAACCGTGTGCATACCCTGTGTTCCCCCCCCTGAAAGAAAAAGATAAATTGGTGTGCATGGACCATACTGTTGTTAGGTATGCTTGTAGAAAGAGGTGGGTTACGGCAAAATTGAACGCAAGAAGTAGACGGCATCAAACTGCCAGTGGGTTTGGAGGCCATCAGGGATTTCGGGCGCCTTGAACTCTGTGAAGCGTTCGAAGATAACTAAGGTTTGTAGATCATTGTGCCGGGTACCGTGACTGCTAGTACAGGAAGTGGAGGGAGATCGTTGTTGAGCGTCCACGTGCGAGTTGTCTCGGCGTCGGGCATGTGTGATCGGAAGATGAAATGCGAGCGTAGGCTCGTAACACAATCACTGGTATTTATGATCAGGACAATCACAGAGCTCTACTTAGCTGAGTTACTGTTCACATTTGTTTCTAAAGGACTGCGGGCTTCCGCATATTATTTCATGTTATGTTACGTTTCGGCCCGGAAGTGGACACTGACGCTCGGGAATGACACCACGTCAGCGGTATATCGTCATGGACTTATTGGATCAGTCAGCCGGGTAAGCTCCGGCGCAGGTGATTGTGTACGATAACGGATCGGATCATGACTCGATGTGACTCACTCCTAGGATAGCTGTACTAGGGTTTGCTCTACTTACGCTATTGGCTAGGATAGTTTGGAGCGGCGCTTGAAAGCCCGCGCGTACCTGTATAAGTAGTAGTCGTGGAAGACCAGGATCGCCATCTTGGTCTTCTTCAATACCACTATCGTTCTCGTCTTCTTGTCTTTGAGACTCCTCTCCCTGTGAAGTGAGTCCCCTCCGGCATATCCCCTTAGACCAGGGATCCCTGTGAGCTTATCCCGAGTTCCCCTTCGTGGGCAGTGGACGACTATCCTGCCGGATCGCAATATCACCAAGTGTTCCTCTATCACAATGAACGAGTCGCCAAGCCGTACGGCCACATATATATCGTCGACCACCCCTCGTGGAGAACCATCGTCCCTGTTGAGGACCCCCCGGCTAACGTGCCACAAGCAGAAAACTTACACGCGTTCATCGCTCTCAACGGGGATCTTGCCCCTCACCCAGCTGAGTATCCAGACGCCATTACCAATCGCCTCTTCTATCGACCCCTTAGGATCGCCGCGACCAACGAGGCCTAAGTCAGGCAAACGTCCGTGGTAGACGTAACATTAAGACCAAGATCCACCGTGGCCAATCCTAAAACCAAAGACCTTTGGGTGCCCTTCCGCCCCTACTACATCGACCGACGAGGAGAACGCAACGTTCCCAAAAGATACCTTCAATCAGCCTTCTGGAAAGACGACGCCGAAATCCCTGGATACGTCGCCTACTACATTGACCCACAAGACTGACAACACATTATCCCAGTCGAGTTCAACTTCGACTTCACCTGTTGGACCGAAATCCGCTGGAGCGACGCCAACAACAAATTCCAAGTCACAAAACCCGCATCATCCGCACTCAACCTCGACATCCGCCAAAGCGAAATAGTAACCCGTGACCAGTGGGGACTCATTGACGGAGAAACAGAAGAACCTGCTCGATCCCCAACTCCCAAAACACCAGCACCCTCCCCATCACTCGCAAGTAACCCCGAAGAAATCCACGTCCTCAAAGACGAACAAGAAGAAGAAGCCTTGGAACTTATCGCTAAGTCCATCCCAGTCATGAGCCAAACACAGACAGTAACACACGAAGAAATGCGCATAGGCACTGCCCTATTTGACACCAAATACCCCCGCCACGCCGATCCACCTCCTGGGGGAGACCCCGGAGATGACAAGGACAACCACGGCGGAGACGGAGGCGGAGGCAACAACCCCGGAGGAAACCCAACAGGAATCCCCGGCATGCCAGGGCCTCCACAACTCACCGATCGATTCGTCGGAAAAGAACCACCCGTATTCAAAGGAGAACGGGACAAAGCCGAAGCGTTCCTAGCCCAATGGAACCGATTTGCGGGAGTCAACAAATTCAACCGCAATATCAACTTCCCCTACACCAAGGCAATGATGTTCCTCACCTACCTTCAAGGGGACCTCGTCGACGAATGGGCTACCAAGACCCAAGAATGGCTTGACAAGCAACCAGACCAAACCGACCAATGGCTCTGGAGTGGCGTCGAAATCGCCTTCAAGAAGCAATTCCGCGACAACCTCGAACAAGAAAACGCTCGCCTAGAATTGGATAAAGGCTTCCGCATGACGGGGTCCGACATTGACAGCTACGTAACCAAATTCGAGAAAACCGTTCGTCTAGCTGGTTACCGTCTAGATGACCAACTGGTCCTCGACAAGTTCACGAGAGGACTACCCATGGACCTCTACCGCAACGCCTACCAATTCCACGACCCCAGGAACTATTCGCAGTGGAAGACTGCCGTAATCGAGCAGCAGAAGAAGTACCTTCACATGAAGGCCAGACAAGACGGATTCGGGCGACTGCCCACCGCACAACGACCCAAACAACAGCAAATGCGCTTCCAAGCGCCGCAACGACCAAGTCAACCAGCATGGCGTCAATATCAAAACCACCCTGACGCAATGGACACCACGCCGGGAAGAATCCGAGCCCGAGTAGCCGAGATAGGCGACCCAAACCGCCCGGAAATCAACCATCGTGACAACCGCCCCCCATTCCCACCGAGGGGAGGATTCGTCCAACGAGGACGCGGAGGACGCGGAGTCTTCGACGCTAAGGACGTCACCTGCTATAATTGCGGGCGCAAAGGCCATTTCTCACGCGATTGTTTCCAGCCTCGTCAACCACGACCAGGGATGAGCGGCCCTCCTCAAGGACGAAGTGCCTACATCGAAGAAGTTCCTACCGCACCCCAAAGCGTAGCGGAGGAACCACTCATCAACCTAGATGAGCCAGTAACCACCCCTCAAGAAACCGAAACGCCGATGACCCTGATGATGGGCAAAATGGCAGAGCTTCATAATCAGATGGGGGAATGGATGAGGAAGGATTTTCCCGACGCCTGAACCCATCGGCCTGGGTGAGGGCTTCTCAATGTAACTCGCAGTTCATAACGCGCTATCGATCTATGCATGTTTCAGTTTCGATCCGCACGAGTAACTCAATGGCCGACAAACAAGCACTAGTGGACTCAGGAGCCACCAACAATTTCATGCATCCCAACTTTGCCAAACAAATGGGCATTGGGATCAAGGAACTAGAACGACCGCGCAACATTTGGAATATCGACGGGACGCACAACAAAGGAGGGAAGATCACCCACTATACCGACCTGAACGTACAAACCGACGGGAAAGTCAAAACAATCCCGTTCTTCATCACAGACGTGGGAGGAGAAGACGTCATACTCGGATACCCCTGGCTCGCCACCTTCCAACCCAGAATTCACTGGGCCACAGCAACCCTGGACACCAAGCAATACCCCATCATCATACGAACGACCAATCCACTTAGACCTTTCACAGCACGAACCGCAATGGAACAACTACGACAAACACTCGAGCAATGTATGGATCAACACAAGGAACATATCCTCGCAGAACTGGAAGAGGATTCACTACCCATCCATCTACGAACCACGGCAACGGAACTAGCGATCACGGCACAACAGTATACGGAGAAAAAAGGAAATCCCAGACGAATACAAGCGACACGCAAAGGTCTTCAGCGAAGAGGAATCACATCGCCTCCCACCTTCCAGACCATGGGACCACGCGATCGAATTCAAACCGGACGCCCCCGATCACATCGACTGCAAAATCTACCCTATGAACCAAGCGGAGGACAAGGCACTCAAGGAATGGCTCGATGCGGAACTGGCAAAGGGATACATCAGGCCTTCCAAATCCCCGTACGCATCACCCTTCTTTTTCATCAAAAAGAAGGACGGAAAACTACGACCAGTACAGGATTATCGCGTAATCAACAAATGGACCATACGCAACCAGTACCCACTTCTGTTGATACCAGAACTCATTGCAGATCTAAGCGGTGGAGTAATCTTTTCCAAATTCGACGTACGATGGGGGTATAACAACATACTCGTCAAAGACGGCGACCAGGGGAAAGCGGCGTTCAAGACAAAATATGGGCTATACGAGCCATTGGTCATGTACTTCGGACAAACAAACTCGCCAGCCACCTTCCAAGCCATGATGAACTACATCCTCGCCCCACTTATCGAGTACTTCGAACGCAAAGGGACCATCATACGGGCATACATGGATGACATCGGCATCGCAACAACAACAACAGAACAAGATCACACGGAAGCCGTACACGCAGTCTTGGACCTCCTCGAAGAACACGACCTCTACCTGAAACCGGAGAAATGCACCTTCCACTCTTCGTCCCTCGATTACCTGGGGGTAATCATTGAAAAGGGGGTGATCCGCATGGACCCCATCAAAATTTCGGGCATACGCAAATGGCCCACCCCAAAAACCGTCAAACAGGTGCGATCTTTCCTAGGCTTCTGCAACTTTTACCGCGCTTTCATCCGAAATTTTGCCACACACGCACGACCCCTCAACAAACTCACACGCAAAGACGCGGAATGGACATGGGGAACAGAACAGCAACAGGCCTTCGACAAGCTCAAAGAACTAGTAACACAAGAACCGGTACTCAAACACCCAGAACTAGACAGGCCCTTCGAACTAGAAGTCGACGCGTCAGGGTATGCCGTAGGAGCAGTACTACTCCAACGAGGCGAAGACAACAAACGCCATCCCATTGCATACTACTCGAACACCCTCAATGCAGCTGAACGAAACTACGATATCTACGATCTGGAACTACTCGCTATAGTCAAAGCCCTACGCAACTGGAGGCAATATCTCGCAGGTTCACCACACAAAATCAAAGTATTTTCGGATCACATGAACCTGCAATACTGGAGATCCCCTCAGAAGATATCCAGACGCGTAGCCCGGGAAGTACTCGAACTCTCAGAATACGATATCGAGATTCACCACATCAAAGGCACAGCTAACGGGCGAGCGGACGCACTATCCAGAAGACCAGACTACGACCAAGGGGACCACGATAACGAACAAGTCACGGTACTACCAGACCACATCTTCGTCAGAGCGGCAGAAATTGACACTACTGAAGACCCAATACGACTCGGAAGTACGATAACCGTCGCAGAAATGCAACCCACGAACCCAATATACACCCAAGACGAAGAAGTCATCCGACGATGGGTTGACCCCCACAGACTCAAGAAGATCGAAGGCACATGGTACAAAGATGGGCGACGCGCAGTCACGGGAGACCAACTCGAACGAAGACATATCGTCCAAGCCCACCACGATTCCCCAGTACATGGACACCCGGGAATCAGCCGAACGATAAAAATGGTCGAACGATACTACTGGTGGCCAGGACTACGACAAGAGGTACAGGATTACGTCAAAGGGTGCGCGGACTGCCAAAGGATCAAGGTAAACAACCGCCCCACACGCGCACCATTACAACCCATATTCCCGAGACCGGAGGCCATGCCGTTTGAAACCATAGCGCTGGACTTCATCACGAAATTACCCCAAGCGGATGGCTGCGATACGATACTGACAGTAACAGACCACGACTGTTCAAAAGCGGCCATATTCATCCCATGCCTGGAAGAGATAGACGCAGAAGGAACCGCAGCACTGTATGTTAAACACGTATTCTCCCGATTCGGACTGCCGGCTCGCATTATCAGTGATCGAGACCCACGATTTGCGTCCAAATTCACACGCGAACTATGCAAAATACTAGGAATCGAACAAAACATCTCCACGGCCTATCATCCCCGAACCGACGGACAATCAGAACGCACCAATCAATGGCTAGAACAGTACCTACGCTTCTGGGTCAATGAACGACAGGACGACTGGATTCACTATCTTCCGATGGCGGAATTTACTCACAATAACTGGCCCAACGAATCCACAAAGGAATCCCCTTTCAACATCCTGATGGGGTATAACCCACGCGCCAATTGGATCGATCGACCCTCCCCCATCCCACAGGTAGCACTCCGCATCAAACAGTTCAAAGAGGCTAGAACGCGCGCCCAGGAACTGATGAGAAAAGCGCAGCAGGGGTGGATCAAACACAAAGATACGCCCAAATACCAAATCGGGGACCTCGTATGGCTAGAAGGACGCCACCTACGTACCAACCAACCAACCGCCAAGCTTGCGCCCAGGAGACACGGCCCTTTTAAAGTCGTCCAGGTGATGTCCGCAGTCAATTACCGATTAGAACTTCCCACGCAGTGGAGCATTCACCCAGTATTCCACACGGACCTCCTGACTCCTTATCGCGAAACTCCCACACACGGCCCCAACTATCAGCGCCCGCCGCCAGATCTGATTGATGGCGAAGAAGAATACGAAGTCGAGAAGATTCTAGACTCTCGGCGCTTCGGCAGGACAAAGAAACTGCAGTATTTGGTCAAATGGCGCGGATACCCAGACTCCGATAATCAATGGGTCTCGAAGGATGACGTATTTGCCGATGAAGCGATAAGGGAGTTCAAACGTTTAAACCCCGCTCGAGAAACACATATAAGCGCAGGGCTTTCCCAAGAGACGTCCCCATCTCCCTCTCTTACACTCCCATCTACTCATGTCCCAATCCCCAGTTCAAGTTCACTATGTCCTCGACGACCTACTCCCCATCTCAGTCCAGCCCACTGTCATCATACAGAACGCCCCGCCATCACCATCCCTGTCGCCTGCCCAGTCCGTTCAACCCAGCCCCAGTCGTCCAACTACCCCCATTCCATCCCTTCTTCCTTCGCCAACACCTACAGCAGCGGGCACACGAAGCCCGTCTCCGCAAGGCTATGTTCCCACGAGACCTCCGTCCCGTCAAGACGAGGCTCAAATACAAGAAGATCGAGCATACGACCGGTACTTGTCGCAGGAGCATTGCCCCCTCAATCAACATCTCACATATGGGACTCACCTCGCGGAAACTCACGACGAAACCCCGCCGCTATGCAGCACAGACAGGGAACCACTCACTCTCCCCCCATCGGAAAGATCCGAGAAGCGCTGCCTCTACCGTCCGGAGGAACACAGTCCAGTTTCCCGATCTCGCGTGGAAACTCCGCCACCGCGCGGGTTCCACCACAACAGGGGAGTTCATTTCATCCCCTTCCAGATTCGCGACGCTCAGGGCCGGCTGCACCCAGCTCGGTATACGCAGCTCGTCCTTACGGCGGACCCCTTCGTCCTCGCCTACCGACGAGGCAGCGACCAGCAGTACGGCAAGTCGGTGCACGCCGCCCCCAACTACGACGAACCCACACCTACCTACAACGACGACGACCTGGTCTTTCTAGACCAGGACAGCACCTACCGCGAATCGGTCGACATGGCCTGTATGGCTATGAACGACCTGACGGTTACGGCGGAGGTCCACCGATACCGCTGCCTCCAAGCGGGTTACACAGCGAAGGAGGAGGAGCTCAAGCGGAAGGTCGACGAGCTCGACAAGATAGGGCGCATGCGCCGGGAGTGCGTACTCCGTCTCCAGCGCGCCAACGCCATCAAGCGTATCGAGGACGAACGGGACTCCTACCGCCCCGGAGTCGAGGAGGGAGCCCGGATTGCGCGCCTTCGAGAGGAGATCTGCCGCGGTCGGTCTGGTGCCCGATCCTGAAAAGGGGGTGATGTTACGTTTCGGCCCGGAAGTGGACACTGACGCTCGGGAATGACACCACGTCAGCGGTATATCGTCATGGACTTATTGGATCAGTCAGCCGGGTAAGCTCCGGCGCAGGTGATTGTGTACGATAACGGATCGGATCATGACTCGATGTGACTCACTCCTAGGATAGCTGTACTAGGGTTTGCTCTACTTACGCTATTGGCTAGGATAGTTTGGAGCGGCGCTTGAAAGCCCGCGCGTACCTGTATAAGTAGTAGTCGTGGAAGACCAGGATCGCCATCTTGGTCTTCTTCAATACCACTATCGTTCTCGTCTTCTTGTCTTTGAGACTCCTCTCCCTGTGAAGTGAGTCCCCTCCGGCATATCCCCTTAGACCAGGGATCCCCGTGAGCTTATCCCGAGTTCCCCTTCGTGGGCAGTGGACGACTATCCTGCCGGATCGCAATATCACCAAGTGTTCCTCTATCACAACGAACGAGTCGCCAAGCCGTACGGCCACATATATATCGTCGACCACCCCTCGTGGAGAACCATCGTCCCTGTTGAGGACCCCCCGGCTAACGTGCCACAAGCAGAAAACTTACACGCGTTCATCGCTCTCAACGGGGATCTTGCCCCTCACCCAGCTGAGTATCCAGACGCCATTACCAATCGCCTCTTCTATCGACCACTTAGGATCGCCGCGACCAACGAGGCCTAAGTCAGGCAAACGTCCGTGGTAGACGTAACATGTTATGTACAGTCCTTGTGATGTATTTAAGTCACCTTATGCACACCTGGCTCCCCAGTTGTTTCTGACAAAACATCTGGTGTGCCAGGCAAGTACTTTTATTACTCTGTCTAATATAGTTGTTTCTGACAACGTCTGGTGTGCCAGCTTGCCCATATCCTGTGCTGTTGCAACAGGTTATAGCATCAGGAAAACCTATGTTTTACTTATTTATACTTTCTGTTCTTTTATCGCTTTCAGCAAGGGAATAAAGGACCCTTTCAGAAAAGAGCCAACTACTTGCAAAAAGAAATCCCCTCTTCTTTTTCTGTACTTTTTATACTTTCTAGGCATATTTCTGGGGAAATTTTTAGATTTTGGTCTGATTTTTTTGAAATTTTGGTCTGATTTATTACCATATATGGTAATTTTTGGGCCAAAATAAAAGGTTTGGTCCAATATTTCCATTTTGGTCATTTGGTACTCTACTTATCCTGTACTTTTTTTGGCAGTTCAGCAAGTAAAAAAAAAAGAAAGAGGGATTTCTTTTTCTTACTTTTTCTAATTTTTTTCTGAAAAGAATGGAAAAGTACAGAAAAGTGTGGATAAGTAAAACATAGGTTTTCCTGATGTAGGCCCTGTGCCCCTCATCATTTGAAGTCAAGTCATACTCACTGTTCTTCACACTGTGAGTTTGCCCCCTTGTATAACCTCTGACTTGGGTGCACCTCTGCGTGTTGGGGTGCAAGTCACTTGAGGCCCGTGCTGGGGCCTAACACACCTTGCTCGACCTGCGTTATGGACCCCAGGCATGGGGAGACGCATGGGGAGACCCCTCCATCACTGTGTGCATTAGTATTCGCTTCTCTACTTCCAGGTTTTTGTCCTGATGTGGCCTTACTGGTCATGATTGTTAGGTGGGACCAGGGGAGCTCAGTCTGGCTATAGGCCTGGTGAATGGTTGGGCATTGCTGCCCATTAAGTTGGGAGCAGTTTTGGGGTGTCAAGGCTGGGCAGTAGTCATTCCACTGAAGCTCTTGCTGTCATGGACACATATTATTTTCTCTATTTTTCTGTATTTATATGGAATCATACAAAGAAGGTATAAAGGGCTGAAGTACAGAGACTTTGAGTTAGTCACATGGATTGCCACCCTTGTGCACGTGATCGTGGGACTTATTGTCACGGATGCATATTATTTTCCTATTTTTGCATATTTCTACGCATTTATTTAGTGAAGATATAAGAGGCTGAAGTACTGATGCAAGTTAGTCACATGGATTGCCACCCATGTGCACGTGATTGTGGGACAAGAGTCCCTTATACACTTAACCGGTTCTGATTGGGTAGAAGGAGATGGAAGACTCTAGAAGGATCTAGACCACGCTTAGTAGTTTACACTTACTTGCTGTATTAGGTTTTACTCAGCAAGGTGGAGCGATGCGTAAGCGTGATGACATGTGCATCAGTCAGCATGTTATGATACGCCTTACTCTTCGTTCTGCATGTTCTAACTACTGTACTTTTATGACACGTTCCCATGACTCGCGCTTCTCGGCTTCCATTCCACACCCTGCGCCTCGGCGATAGGATGGCCAGTTTTACGCTCTGTCTTGCCTGCTGACCATTTCTGAGGCACGTGTTGTTCCGCGGAATTCCCTTGTACTATGTATGACTGTCCCCTTTGTCTCCCTTCTTGGACGATTGTATCAGACTCACACCATATGTTTGCACTGTGCAAACATCCTGTACTAGTATATATGTTACGATTCCACCTTCGCTGGCACAGTGACTCGCCACGTGATGTGTCCCCGACCGCCGACATCCCCGCTGTGGAGTCCGCGTGTACGCCTACGGACCCTTGGTGGGACTGGCAACACGAGGCTTGGCCTTACGACGACGCAAGAATCGACTGCTGCAGTAGCGCAGCTAGAAGACTATGTATATTCGAGACACGTGGTGAGCGATCGTTCCCCCTCCCCAGCACGAGAACCGCTACCAGGAGCCTTGGGAATAGGTCCTGAAGGATTGGCCATCACGTGACCCTGGCATGTGACCTGCCTAGAATCGTCCAGAAGAGGCCGGATGAGCTTGTGCCCAGACTTATCTTGTGTTTGGCATGTGATTACGCTGAATCGAGACTGGTATGACATCACATTCCTGTGGACTTACATGTGGGGCGCCTCTAGGCCCTTATCTCTGTTATCGGTGACTTCGTGTTCCGGACACGCAACCCTTATCTCTGACTCGTGCCATGCGCCTTATTGCCATTGGCTACTCGTATTAGGGTTCGCGGCTGTGTATTAGGATTCGGCACTTCAGACTGAGCTTGAAAGCTCCTCTGGAGTAGTATAAGTAGAGTCGGCTACGCGTCTTAGAACGGTAGCTTTGATATCTTGTGTAATACCTTCCCTTCGTCTGGAGTCGCGCCATAGCTGTTGGCTATCCAAGTGGGCTCGTATACATCCGATTCCTCTCTGAACCTCGGTGTGACCTCGGAGACCCGTCCCTCCACCGTCGAACCTACCGCCCTTCCGCTATAAGTCGTGTCACGGACCGACTTCGTCTTTTACCATTTCTCCTCTCTACAACCTCCACGTCGCCTTCACCTTTGTGGGGCTTGCTCTGTGGATCGCCCTAGCCGTTGCCTATGGGATCCTGAAGACCTTCGAAGCGTTCAAGGCTCAGCAAACAGACAAATAACCCAAGTCGGGTCGATACGTCCGGAAGGAACGTAACAATATAAGTCACGCCCTACCTAGCTTGTACGGTAGACTTGACTTCTTGTGTAATACCACATTGTCTTTGCCTCACTGTAACGCTCCAC
Source organism: Lactarius hatsudake (assembly GCA_024734325.1). Lineage (NCBI taxonomy): Eukaryota > Fungi > Basidiomycota > Agaricomycetes > Russulales > Russulaceae > Lactarius > Lactarius hatsudake. The sequence goes on along the minus strand of JANSJP010000016.1, from coordinate 324,641 downwards.
CGGGCGTTCTTCTAGCGACGTGGTCCTTGTCGGGTCCTAGGGAGAGGCGGCGACCTAACTGATCACAAGAGATGTCGAAGTTACGTACTCGGGTGGTGATCAGCTCGCAAGTAAGACATAACAGGGTTGCCCAGAGGATATGAGCAAGGAGAAAGGCAGTGTATTGAAGAAGGGCGTCGGCAGACAGCTCGGCGCAAGGAGATGGTACAAGGCTAAGAGGCGAATAGCACACTTAGACAGGAGAGATGAGGAGAGAAGGGAGAGGATGTCTGGCAGACAGCACAGACCAGCTAAGGACAAACGAGGATGATAGGCACCAAAGGCACAAGCAGCACTCTATTGGCAGGCAGCCAAGTAAAGGCAAGTACAATGGGTGGTATAGTCCAAGAAGTCAAGCTTAGGTCTTCAGCGACCATAAGCCCATCTACTTATACAAGTCCAAGGAGGTTTGAACCCCAGCTTGGAACTCCGAAACTCTAGTAAAGGGATCCTAGGAATGAGTCACAACAAGTCAGAGATAACAGTCGACCAATGGCAGTAAGGCGCAAAGGTATGAGTCAGAGATAAGGGAACGAGGCATACAGTCAGGATGAGGGGACCAATGGGAACGCGCTATCGTATCAGAATCAAGGCACAATTGATGGGAGCGTACGAGTCATCAAACATGAGGCAGTCCGAGGCCAGTCCAGGCGCAAGCTCATCTGGGCCCTTCTGGTGCAGGTCTAGCCAGGTCACTGTGCCAGGGTCACGTGACGGGCGGGCGCTAAGATCACGTGCGCACTTCGTATGTTTTGTTAGCTTGGATGATCACGTGACCAGGGTCATGTGACTTAGCAGTGGGAATGCAGTGCACTGCGTGCAAAGCAGGGTTTTTAGACCAATAAAACCCATGGAAAACCCTATGGAGTGTTAACCACTTATCGAGGGTTTTTTTTTTCGAAAAACTTGAAAATAAATGTTAAAGTTTTATTCTGGGTGGCACAACATGAAAAAAAACTCTATGAAATGACTTAAAGTTTTATTTGGGCCAGCGTGTGCCACCCGAAAAAAGAGTCAAACTCTTTTCATTAAGGTTTCCTTCGTGAGAAAGAGTTTGATAATTGTCAAACACTTTCGCAGATCACATGATACGGCCCGAACAAAAAACTCAAACTATTTTTCACGTTTATCTGGCTAGGGAAATAATGATAAACATTTCCTTAGCTGTCTATCAAAAGTGTCAAACTCTTTTGACCAGCCGCATGTGGCGACACCCACATGATCCGCCAATCCCGGTCGCACCGGTGCCGGCCCGCTGTAACTAGACACCATTTTCGGTATTATTGCACGCGAGCATTATGTGATAATCACAGCCGTCACACTGTTATCGTTATCTCACGGCCCGCCGTTCCCGCATACTGGTTCACTCTCGTCATGTCCGAAGTTGGAAATGCGGGAATGTCCGAGTGTTTGATCATCAAACACTCGGAATGTCCCACTGTCGGACGCTCAATGGCTGGATTGTCCCGCCGTCGGACGCTCGGACACTCCCAATGTTTGAGTGTCCGACGTGGGACATGCCGAAACGTCGTCCGAGTGTCCCACACTCGGTTCGACGACCGTTCTCATTGCGCTTGAGCGCATTATCGTAAACTAGACTGTATTAGTGAAAAATAAAATAAAACAAAGTGCCGTCGCTGTGAGGAAGACGAAGCGAATTGTCGGCTTGTGCATGGAGCGACGTACAACGTTGGAAAGGCGCGTGGCACATACGTTACCGCGCGCATATTTTCGACACACCCAACATTGTCCTACATCACCACTGTTCTCATTAAAATGCGTTACAATCTATTGTCGTTCGCCCTTCTACTACTTTCCTGGTGGCTGGTGCGTTCCCTTCACTTGTTCGAATCTTTTCATCGCTAATTTCTGTAAAAAAAAAAAAAACAAAGCTCGCCAACGTTAGCGTCAACTTCGGCGACACCACCGGCCACATCACCTTCGAGCACGCCTGGTTCGACGCTACAAACTGGCGTGTAGCCAAGCTACAATTCGCCTTCTCCTTCGGTGCGCACGCCGACAACGAACAAGCTGCGGGAGCCGGCGCGAATTGACGGAAGATCTTGGAGGGTAGGCTGGGTGGTTTTAGGATCAGGGTATCGTTGTCGTCTGTGCAGTGAGTGTGTCGTCTCATTCATACCATCGATGTTCGTCCCCGTGCGGTTGTTGTCTTCATGCACACCCTTTCCCTTATCCACTGTTTTTTGGAACTTTAATGAAGACCTCGCGGTGGACGTCCTGACAGCGATCCTATGGGCCTACCTTGCTGAGACATCGATGGACCATCTCGCTGGCGCGCTCAAGAAGGGCGGGATCAAGGACCGCACGGATTCTGTACTCGATGCACACTTCCGCTCGCAAGTCGTGGATTGGTGGACCCGCAAGCAAAACGCGGTAATCAAGGAAGACATCGCCAAGGCCATCAAGGAGTCCCTCGAGCACGAGGACCAGCACGAGCGGAGGTAAGCAATTGAGTCCTCCATCAGTTTCGGTTTCCTACTAGGCTCTCTGTCGTGACGGTACTATCGCGTGTACTTAGATGAGATGTTCATTTTCCTCTCGTTCGCACCTTCGTTCTTCACCCGTTTTGCTTTGGTCCTTTCGTTATTCTTTGCGGCATTCTCAATTAAATTTTTTTTTTGGAAAAATAATGAAGTTGTTCGCGTGCACGCTGCAAACAAGTTCCGATCATGTGACCTTACGCCTAAACACTTATACCATGAAGAGATCCTTTAGATGATCGCATTTTAGATATATTCATCGTTACGGAATTGTAAACTCACCGGGTCATCTAGGAGAGATAACTCAGCGCGATCTGTATCCGGAACGCACTCCTGGCTTGCGGGGAACGCCAGCAGGAATTACGACGTTATCGGCACCTGTGAGGGTCTTTGCAAGACCGTCATCTGGGAGAAGGTAGCCTTCGACCTTGGCCGGGGTTACGATGTGACGGCATCAGTGGGAGACTTATATCCGCCTCCATTGGCTTACTGTTACGTTTCGGCCCGGAAGTGGACACTGACGCTCGGGAATGACACCACGTCAGCAGTATATCGTCATGGACTTGTTGGATCAGTCAGCCGGGTAAGCTCCAGCGCATGTGATTGTGTACGATAACGGATCGGATCATGACTCGATGTGACTCATTCCTAGGATAGCTGTATTAGGGTTTGCTCTACTTACGCTATTGGCTAGGATAGTTTGAAGCGGCGCTTGAAAGCCCGCGCATATCTGTATAAGTAGCAGTCGTGGAAGACCAGGATTGCCATCTTGGTCTTCTTCAATACCACCGTCTTCTCATCTCGTCTTTCTCTCGGATTCCCTTCCCTGCGAAGTGAGTCGCCTCCGGCATATCCCCTTAGACCAGGGATCCCCGTGAGCTCATCCCGAGTTCCCATTCGTGGGCAGTGGACACTTATCCTGTTGGATCGCAATATCACCAAGTCTTCCTCTATCATAACGAGCGAGTCGCCAAGCCCTACGGCTACATCTATATCGTCGACCACCCTTCGTGGAGAACTATCGTTCCAGTTGAAGACCCTCCGGCTAACGTTCCTCAAGCGGAGAACCTACACGCCTTCATCGCATTGAACGGGGATCTCGCCCCGCATCCAGCTGAGTACCCAGACGCCATTACCAATCGCCTCTTCTATCGACCCCTTAGGATCGCCGCGACCAACGAGGCCTAAGTCAGGCATACGTCCGTGGTAGACGTTACATTAAGACCAAGATCCACCGTGGCCAATCCTAAAACCAAAGACCTTTGGGTGCCCTTCCGCCCATATTACATCGATCGACGAGGAGAACGTAACGTTCCCAAAAGATACCTTCAATCAGCTTTCTGGAAAGACGACGCTGAAATCCCTGGATACGTCGCCTATTACATCGACCCACAAGACCGACAACACCTTATCCCAGTCGAGTTCAACTTCGACTTTACCTGCTGGACCGAAATCCGCTGGAGTGACGCCAACAACAAATTCCAAGTTACAAAACCAGCATCATCCGCACTCAACCTCGACATCCGCAAAAGCGAAATAGTAACCCGCGACCAGTGGGGACCCATCGACGGAGAAGAAGAAGAACCAGTCCGATCCCCCACTCCAAAAACTCCTGCACCATCTCCATCACTTGCAAGCAACCCCGAAGAAATCCACGTCCTCAGAGACGAACAAGAAGAAGAAGCCTTGGAACTTATCGCTAAGTCCATTCCAGTCATGAGTCAAACACAGACAATAACGCACGAAGAAATGCGCATAGGCACTGCCCTATTTGACACCAAATACCCGCGTCACAACGACCCACCTCCCGGAGGAGACCCCGGGGATGACAAAAACAACCACGACGGCGGCGGAGGCGACGACCCCGGAGGAGACCCAACAGGAATCCCCGGTATACCAACGCCCCCGCAACTCACCGACCGATTCGTCGGAAAGGAACCACCCGTATTCAAAGGAGAACGGGATAAAGCCGAAGCATTCTTAGCCCAATGGAACCGATTCGCAGGGGTCAATAAATTCAACCGCAACATCAACTTCCCCTACACCAAAGCAATGATGTTCCTCACCTATCTTCAAGGAGATCTTGTCGACGAATGGGCCACCAAAACCCAAGAGTGGCTTGACAAAACAGCCAGACCAAGCCGATCCATGGCTCTGGAATGGCGTCGAAATCGCCTTCAAAAAGCAGTTCCGCGACAACCTGGAACAAGAGAACGCTCGTCTAGAGCTAGACAAGGGATTCCGCATGACGGGATCAGACATTGACAGCTATGTAACCAAATTCGAGAAAACGGTCCGCTTAGCTGGCTACCGCCTAGATGATCAACTAGTCCTCGACAAATTCACGAGGGGACTACCCATGGATCTTTACCGCAACGCCTACCAGTTCCACGACCCAAGGAACTACTCGCAATGGAAGACTGCCGTGATCGAACAGCAGAAGAAGTACCTTCACATGAAGGCCAGACAAGACGGGTTCGGACGACTACCCACGCAGCAGCGACCCAAACAACAGCAGATGCGCTTCCAAGCACCGCAAAGGCCCAACCAACCAACATGGCGCCAGTACCAGAACCACCCTGACGCGATGGACACCACCCCGGGAAGAATTAGAGCCCGAGTAGCCGAAGTAGGCGACCCCAAACCGCCCGGAAATCAACCATCGCGACAATCGTCCCCCATTCCCACCAAGAGGAGGGTTTATGCAACGCGGACGCGGAGGACGCGGTGTTTTCGACGCTAAGGACGTTTCCTGCTACAATTGTGGACGCAAGGGTCACTTCTCACGAGATTGCCTTCAGCCTCGCCAACCACGACCAGGATTTAGTGGGCCTCCTCAAGGACGGAGTGCCTACATAGAAGAAGTTCCTACCGCACCCCCAAGCGTAGCGGAGGAACCACTCATCAACTTGGATGAACCAACCACATCGCCTCAAGAAACCGAAACGCCGATGACCCTGATGATGGGCAAAATGGCGGAGCTTCACAATCAGATGGGGGAATGGATGAGGAAGGATTTTCCCGACGCCTGAACCCATCGGCCTGGGTGAGGGCTTCTCAATGTAACTCGCAGTTCATAACGCGCTATCGATCTATGCATGTTTCAGTTTCGATCCGCACGAGTAACTCAATGGCCGACAAACAAGCACTAGTGGACTCAGGAGCCACTAACAACTTCATGCATCCCAACTTCGCCAAGCAAATGGGCATTGGGATTAAAGAACTAGAACGACCCCGTAACATTTGGAACATCGACGGAACGCACAACAAGGGCGGGAAGATCACTCACTACACCGACCTAAACGTACAAACAGACGGAAAGGTTAAAACCATTCCGTTCTTCATCACAGACGTAGGAGGAGAAGACGTTATACTTGGGTACCCCTGGCTCGCCACCTTTCAACCCAGAATTCACTGGGCCACTGCAACCTTGGACACCAAGCAATACCCCATCATCATACGTACGACTAACCACTCAGACCCTTCACGGCACGATCAGCAGTAGAGCAACTACGGCAAACGCTCGAGCAATGCATGGACCAACACAAGGAACACATCCTCGCAGAACTAGAAGAGGATTCATTACCCATCCATCTACGAACCACAGCAACAGAACTCGCAATCACAGCGCAACAATACACGGAGAAAAAGGAAATCCCGGACGAATACAAACGACACGCTAAGGTCTTCAGCGAAGAGGAGTCACACCGCCTTCCACCTTCCAGACCATGGGACCACGCGATCGAGTTCAAACCGGACGCCCCGGACCACATCGACTGCAAGATCTACCCAATGAATCAAGCGGAAGACAAGGCACTTAAAGAGTGGCTCGACGCAGAACTGGCGAAAGGATACATCAGACCCTCGAAATCCCCGTACGCATCCCCCTTCTTCTTTATCAAAAAGAAGGACGGAAACTACGACCAGTACAGGACTATCGGGTGATCAACAAATGGACCATACGCAACCAGTATCCACTCCCTCTCATACCCGAACTCATCGCAGACCTAAGCGGTGGAATAATCTTCTCCAAGTTCGACGTACGATGGGGGTACAACAATATACTCGTCAAAGACGGCGACCAGGAAAAGGCAGCGTTCAAGACAAAATACGGGCTATACGAACCATTGGTCATGTACTTCGGGCAAACAAACTCACCGGCCACCTTCCAAGCAATGATGAACTACATCATCGCCCCGCTCATCGAATACTTTGAACGCAAAGGAACCATCATACGAGCATATATGGACGACATTGGCATCGCGACAACAACAACGGAGCAAGATCACACGGAAGCCGTACACGCGGTTCTAGACCTCCTCGAAGAACACGACCTCTACCTAAAACTAGAGAAATGCACTTTCCACTCCACCTCCCTCGATTACCTGGGGGTAATCATTGAAAAGGGGGTGATTCGCATGGACCCCATCAAAATTTCGGGCATACGCGAATGGCCTACCCCAAAAACCGTCAAACAGGTGCGATCTTTCCTGGGCTTCTGCAACTTTTACCGCGCTTTCATCCAAAATTTTGCCACACACGCACAACCACTCAACAAACTCACCCGCAAAGACACGGAATGGACATGGGGAACGGAACAGCAACAGGCATTCGACAAACTCAAGGAGCTAGTGACACAAGAACCGGTACTCAAACACCCGGAGCTGGACAAACCCTTCGAACTAGAAGTCGATGCATCAGGATACGCCGTAGGAGCAGTACTACTCCAACGAGGCGAAGACAACAAACGCCACCCCATCGCATACTACTCCAACACCCTCAACGCAGCGGAGCGAAACTACGACATCTACGATCTGGAACTGCTCGCCATAGTCAAAGCCCTACACAACTGGAGACAATATCTCGCAGGATCACCACACAAGATCAAAGTATTTTCGGACCACATGAACCTGCAATACTGGAGATCCCCTCAGAAAATATCCAGACGCGTAGCCCGGGAAGTACTCGAACTCTCAGAATACGATATAGAGATTCACCACATCAAAGGCACAGCTAACGGACGAGCAGACGCACTATCCAGAAGACCAGACTACGACCAAGGGGACCACGATAACGAACAAGTCACGGTACTACCAGACCACATCTTCGTCAGGGCGGCAGAAATCGACACTACTGAAGACCCAACACGACTCGGAAACACGATAACTGTCGCAGAAATGCAACCTACGAACCCGGTATACACCCAAGACGAAGAAGTCATCCGACGATGGGTTGACCCCCACAAACTCAAGAAGATCGAAGGCACGTGGTACAAAGACGGACGACGCGTAGTCACGGGAGACCAACTCGAACGAAGACATATCGTCCAAGCCCACCACGATTCCCCAGTACATGGACATCCGGGGATTAGCCGAACGATAAAGATGATCGAGCGATACTACTGGTGGCCGGGACTACGACAAGAGGCACAGGATTACGTCAAAGGATGTGCGGACTGCCAAAGGATCAAAGTGAACAACCGCCCCACACGCGCACCACTACAGCCCATATTCCCGAAACCAGAGGCCACGCCGTTTGAAACCGTAGCGCTGGACTTCATCACGAAATTACCCCAAGCGGATGGCTGCGATACAATACTGACAGTAACAGACCACGACTGTTCAAAAGCGGCCATATTCATCCCATGCCTGGAGGAGATAAGTGCAGAAGGAACCGCAGCACTGTATGTAAAACACGTATTCTCCCGATTCGGACTACCGGCTCGCATTATCAGTGATCGAGACCCACGATTCGCGTCCAAGTTCACACGCGAACTATGCAAAATACTGGGGATCGAACAGAACATCTCCACGGCCTATCATCCCCGGACCGACGGACAATCAGAACGCACCAATCAATGGCTAGAACAATACCTGCGCTTCTGGGTCAACGAACGACAGGACGACTGGATTCACTATCTCCCAATGGCGGAATTTACTCACAACAACTGGCCCAACGAATCCACAAAGGAATCCCCTTTCAACATCCTTATGGGGTATAACCCACGCGCCGATTGGATCGATCGACCCTCTCCCATCCCACAGGTGGCACTCCGCATCAAACAGTTCAAAGAGGCTAGAACGCGCGCCCAGGAACTGATGAGAAAAGCGCAGCAGGGGTGGATCAAACACAAAGATACGCCCAAATACCAAATCGGGGACCTTGTATGGCTAGAAGGACGCCACCTACGTACCAACCAACCAACCGCCAAGCTTGCGCCCAGAAGACACGGCCCTTTTAAAGTCATCCAGGTGATGTCCGCAGTCAATTATCGATTAGAACTTCCCACGCAGTGGAGCATTCACCCAGTATTCCACACGGATCTCTTGACTCCTTATCGCGAAACTCCCACACACGGCCCCAACTATCAGCGCCCGCCACCAGATCTGATTGATGGCGAAGAAGAATACGAAGTCGAGAAGATTCTAGACTCTCGGCGCTTCGGCAGAACAAAGAAGCTGCAGTATTTGGTCAAATGGCGTGGATACCCGGACTCCGATAATCAATGGGTCTCGAAGGATGACGTATTCGCTGATGAGGCGATAAGGGAGTTCAAACGTTTAAACCCCGCCCGAGAAGCGCATATAAACGCAGGGCTTTCCCAAGAGACGTCCCCATCTCCCTCTCTCTTACCTCCATCTACTCATGTCCCAATCCCCAGTCCAAGTGCACTATGTCCTCGACGACCTGCTCCCCATCTCAGTCCAGCCCACTGTCATCATTCAGAACGCCCCACCATCACCATCCCTGTCGCCTGCCCAGTCCGTTCAACCCAGCCCCAGTCGTCCAACTACCCCCATTCCATCCCTTCTTCCTTCGCCAACACCTACAGCAGCGGGCACACGAAGCCCGTCTCCGCAAAGCTATGTTCCCACGAGACCTCCGTCCCGTCAAGACGAGGCTCAGGTACAAGAGGATCGAGCATACGACCGGTACCTGTCGCAGGAGCATTGCCCCCTCAATCAACATCTCACGTATGGGACTCACCTCACGGAAACTCACGACGAAACCCCGCCGCTATGCAGCACGGACGGGGAACCACTCACTCTCCCCCCATCGGAAAGATCCGAGAAGCGCCGCCTCTACCGTCCGGAGGAACACAGTCCAATTTCCAGATCTCGCGTGGAAACTCCGCCACCGCGCGGGTTTCACCACAACAGGGGAGTACACTTTATCCCCTTCCAGATTCGCGACGCTCAGGGCCGGCTGCACCCAGCTCGGTATACGCAGCTCGTCTTTACGGCGGACCCCTTCGTCCTCGCCTACAGACGAGGCAGCGACCAGCAGTATGGCAAGTCGGTGCACGCCACCCCCAACTACGACGAACCCACGCCCACCTACACCGACGACGACCTGGTCTTTTTAGACCAGGACAGCACCTACCGCGAGTCGGTCGACATGGCCTGTATGGCTATGAACGACCTGACGGTCACGGCGGAGGTCCATCGCTACCGTTGTCTCCAAGCAGGCTACGCGGCGAAGGAGGAGGAGCTCAAGAAAAAGATCGACGAGCTCAACAAGATCGGACACACGCGCCGGGAGTGCGTAATCCGCCTCCAGCGCGCCAATGCCATCAAGCGTATCGAGGACGAGCGGGACTCCTACCGCCCCGGAGTCGAGGAGGGAGCCCGGATCGCGCGCCTCCGAGAGGAGATCTGCCGCGGTCGGTCTGGTGCCCGATCCTGAAAAGGGGGTGATGTTACGTTTCGGCCCGGAAGTGGACACTGACGCTCGGGAATGACACCATGTCAGCAGTATATCGTCATGGACTTGTTGGATCAGTCAGCCGGGTAAGCTCCAGCGCATGTGATTGTGTACGATAACGGATCGGATCATGACTCGATGTGACTCATTCCTAGGATAGCTGTATTAGGGTTTGCTCTACTTACGCTATTGGCTAGGATAGTTTGAAGCGGCGCTTGAAAGCCCGCGCGTATCTGTATAAGTAGCAGTCGTGGAAGACCAGGATCGCCATCTTGGTCTTCTTCAATACCACCGTCTTCTCATCTCGTCTTTCTCTCGGATTCCCTTCCCTGCGAAGTGAGTCGCCTCCGGCATATCCCCTTAGACCAGGGATCCCCGTGAGCTCATCCCGAGTTCCCATTCGTGGGCAGTGGACACTTATCCTGTTGGATCGCAATATCACCAAGTCTTCCTCTATCATAACGAGCGAGTCGCCAAGCCCTACGGCTACATCTATATCGTCGACCACCCTTCGTGGAGAACTATCGTTCCAGTTGAAGACCCTCCGGCTAACGTTCCTCAAGCGGAGAACCTACACGCCTTCATCGCATTGAACGGGGATCTCGCCCCGCATCCAGCTGAGTACCCAGACGCCATTACCAATCGCCTCTTCTATCGACCCCTTAGGATCGCCGCGACCAACGAGGCCTAAGTCAGGCATACGTCCGTGGTAGACGTTACACTTACAATAACACCCACATGCATGGTGATCGTTGTACAACCCCCCGGGTTGATTGTTTGGCCCCATGGCACAGAGACAGACAAAAAAAAGAAGAAAAAAAAAAAAAGAAAAGAAAACGAAAAAGAAAAAGAAAAAGAAAAAGAAAAAACTATTCAAACGGACTCTGCACTTTTGTCGTGCCCGTCGTTTGCTCTCCTGCTGTATCCCTGTGGCTGGTACGTTTCCTCTGCTCATTCGGGTCCTTTCGCCGCTGATTCCTAGAAAAAGTTCGTCAACCTCAATTTCGGCGACACTGCTGAGTACATTACCTTCGGACACGCCTGGTTCGATGCCAACGATTCATATTCTTCGGGGCGCACGCCGACGAAGGACAGGCCGCGGGCGATTTGACAGAAGATGACGGGGGTGGGGTCAGCTTAAGAGAGCCGTTTATCATTGTCGTCTGTGCGGTCAGCGCGTGTCTCCCATACCCTTGATATCATGGGTGTTCGTCCTGTGCGCTCGTCCCCCATGCTCGTCTTCGAGCCATCCGTCGACCCAGCGGTATGCTACCGCCCTCACACAGTTCGAACTCTTCTCATAGTATATTCAGACCCCCCTTGGGTTGCTTAGCCCCATGGCACAGAGACAGAAAACAAACAAAAAAAAATATTCAACGGACTCTGTAATTTTGTCGTACCCAAGCTGGCAGTCATTGGTCCCTCGCCGAGAACTAAGAGTAACTAAGAGTGTTGGCCATGAATTGAAAGCGACTAGGGAACTCACCTCGACGTCTCCATGGCCAGGAAGTGCGTCAATCCATAGCCTCCAGCCTTCAGACAGTAGCTTGACCGGGATGATAGCCTGAGAGGTCAGTATGTGTTGGTCCGACATTGAAAAGAGATGGTGTCACTCACCTCGACGTTGCCGGGTTGCGGGTCAGGGCGGTGTCGTCGAGAAAAAGAGAAAGAGGGAAGTGAGAAGTAGAGATGCAACAGCTTCCAGAGGGAATATCGGAACAAACGCCAAGTCGAAGGGGAGGAGCAGCGAACCTTCCCACAGAGTCAACCAGACAGTGAGTCGACGGTTGCTCGTGAGGGGTGGCCTCGCGCGACCTGTTTCTGTCGAAGTTAGATAGAAACATAAATCGCTGCATTCATTTCTAAAATAAAAGTTTAAAAACCCATTGAGGAGAAGCCGGAATGGTGCACAACGCACCATAGCCTCCCGCGTAGGATATTGCATCGGAATGGCTTCACATACCTACAATACACTCCACATTAGCTTTTCCTTGTTTCCTGGAATGGGTGTGAAGAAACGCACGAAATAACACCCGACATATACGCCTCCTCAGGTGGCCCATCTTCGGTAGGGGTAATTGGGTAAAGGCTCACCACTCCCGCCCTGCCCCGTCTTCCTCTTGCCCAACTCGACAGAATCAAAATTGGGGTTGACCGCCTCATAGAAACGGCGAGTACCGACGGTTGCCCCAATGGGCAGCAGGTCCAGCCAAACTGAACTACGACCCAGCAATGCTCGCGCAGGTGCCAAAGGCATCCAAGCGCAGCTCACCCCTCCGCAATTGGAGGGATGGCCTATGGTCATCAGAGGGCGACGGCGGAGGGGAAGGTATGGAGCATCGCTCCATAACCTCCGGCCTTCAGACGATGACCTGAAAACGCTGGCAAGCTGAGAACTGAGTGTTAGTTTTGAATTGAAAAGTGATGAGGGAACTCACTCGACGTTGCCAGGTTGCCCGTCAGGGGTGGCGTCGCTGAAAAAAAAAAAAAGGAGTGTAAGAATCTCCAGAGGGATCCGAAGGTGTTGAGGAGCGGCCATATCGGAACCAACGCCAGATCGAAGAGGAGTAGCGAACCCACCCACAAAGTCAACCAGACAGTGAGTCGGCGGTTGCTCGTGAGGGGCAGCCTACGGATAGAGTGAGCCATTGGCGAGCCTGGACAGGAGGGATCCGAAGGTGTTGAGGAGCGGCCATATCGGAACCAACGCCAGATCGAAGAGGAGTAGCGAACCCACCCACAAAGTCAACCAGACAGTGAGTCGGCGGTTGCTCGTGAGGGGCAGCCTACGGATAGAGTGAGCCATTGGCGAGCCTGGACAGGAGGGATCCGAAGGTGTTGAGGAGTGGCCATATGACAAACGCCGAGTTGAAGAGGAGGAGCAAGCGAATCCCCACAGAGTCAACCGGACAGTGAGTCGATGGTTGCTCGTGAGAGGTGGCCTGCAGATAGAGCGTGTGACATGTGTCGAATAGTTTGAAGACAGTTGAACGGGTGGAAAAAAAAAATGGGGGGGGATGAGACAGAGAGGCAACAACGCGTACGGGAATGGCAACGCTAGCCATACGGAGCTCCGCATTAGTCGGGCCGGGCTGACTTCCTATTCAGTCCTAACGGTGGATAATAATCTTGATAATAATTCGACGCATTACTTTTTTGTATTGGAATGAAAGTCGGTGACAAGTAGTGAATCCGAACGTGAATGAACGAATATATGATTTGGGTCTGTTTCGAATCCTACTCCAGTGATATCGAGATACATTCCCCCGCTTGCATATCATTCCGCCGAACCTTCCACCGTTAATTTCACCTTCGCCCTCGTATGCCTCGTTGCGCTTTGTCTCGAATCGCGTCGGGCTGAACGCTCAGCGAAGTATAGCGTCATGCTCAAGGTCGTGAAGTTCTGTACTGAGGTCTGGGACCTCTAGCTTTCTCTCCGGGGGCACGCTTGTTGGTAGAAGTCGACCGCCGTCTGCGAGTACGCGACGCCGTGGGGTGGTCTCTTTCGGACTCGCTGTGTTCCTGCGATCTGGGCTGTTTGTCCTCCGCAAGAGGGGCCACTGACGCCGTAGAAGTAGAGTGAGTCGCGATGTCACGCTGGAGGTCACGGATTTTCTTCGCTGAGTTCAAACGTCCTCAGGCTTCCTCCAGGGAGGTGGATACTTCTTTCGCTTCTTGGGTCGGGACCCACTGGAGGACATCTTGGCAACTTGTATCTGAGATCGACGTAGAACGGGGATTCGGCATGTCACCCTGGAAAGTGGCCGGGGTGAGATTTGGGGTGGCCTTGGGGGTGGCCTTGTTGTCTGTTTGGAGCGGGCCATGGCCGTACGTTAGAGCACGAAGAAAGTGGCGCAACCTTGGGCGCAACTGCGCAACTGGCTGACCTCATACTTATGTCACCAGACCGGGCCGATCTCCTATTGTTTACTCTACAGTAACAAGTCCGTACTTAATCTCGTTCCTAATCGAAGTTGGTCATGTAAGTCGCTAAGTACGCCGCTGCTGTTACCGTCGCACTGGCATACAAATACATTATCCACCACGATAACAGGGCCACCAGGATTGCCAAGAATGCCACATTTATCCAGAACTTTCGCGTGAAGAGTTCGTTTTGGTTCCCTCCAATGTCATCTAGGTAGAGGAAATCATGTAGATCAGACTCTCACACGTGCCAGAAATATATTTCACACACATGCTGACGATGTAGATGCAGTCTTGACGTCGCAGGGGACTGTTTGCCCATACGAAAATATAAAATTTGCCTCGTTTCTCCGTGCAGGTTGCAATACGAACTGATCGTCTTCCTTCGAAAATGCTGTCTGCTCAGATCGTAAAGTCAGCCGAGATACTCAACATAGCATCAGACGCAACGCACGGCAAGGGTGTGGATTGTAGAACCGTCTACGATGTTTTGATTCAATACTGTTCATCTCCGACGCTCGCACACTCACCACCATGGTCCAAGGATAGCAGCTGGTCCCCGCGCTCGGTATCCCATACATAGACCTCGGTATCACTTGCGGTGCCTACCACGGCAAAACCCTCATGAGCGAAGCACACAGGCTGATTCTTCGAGAGTTTAGGGCGTGCGGTCGGGGGTTGGAGGCTTTGGACAGTGCCCGATTTCAAATCTCGCAGCTCAAAGAAATTGGACAATCCGAATGTTGCCGCGAACCTGCCGTTAGGAGATAGGGAAAGGGTACCACTACGGTTAGAGTATGATTAATAATCATGTCTGTACGTGGATACCTTTCACGTACCAATCTTTCATGGGCATTGCCAAAGAACCGTCACGTTCGTCACGTCCCAGCACCTGACAGAGGAGATGAGCGGTAAGTAGCTGTCGATAGGGTTCAAAGACACACATAATCCCATGCCACTTATATGATACCACGGCGAAGGACGCAATTGCGGCCGCGTTTTGATTTTCCCAGTTGACGGAAGTGACCTCCACTTCTCGACGAAAATCAATCGTCCTCGGGGAGGAAGGTTGACCTTCAACTCCCAGCTCTCGACTGCACAAAATGACTGCGCATGAGTGAATACTATAGCCATCACATGAACGCACCTTGCAGATCGTCTGTCCCTGGCGACTCCAAATCTTGACGTCGTCCTTGGCCGCCGATATTGGGAAAGTGTTGAAGTTCGGGATATACACGGACTGCGGCACTATGTCCCTTAAAAAATGTTGTCTTGACATAGCGCTGGATCCAATTAGCAAACGCGGAACCAATTCTATCCAAATTCGGAGTCTCATACCTCTGTGATATTCACTGATGCTAGCGTACCGTTCTTGCACCCAAAGATGAATCCCTTTGAGCTTCACAACCCACGCAAGGGAGAGAACGGGTGAATGAGTCTTGAAGCGACATAGTGCGACACTAGACCGCGAAGACCACACGAGCACAGTGGAGTCATCGCTACCCGTTACGAGCCGACGTCCATCGGGACTAACGACCATTGCGTTGATGACGGATTCATGAGCGAGTCGGTTGAAGCGTTCTTGATACTCAAGTTGTTGAGACATGAAAGGATACTCCAAGAGGAGAACGCGCGACGCACAAAGGATCGTGTCTGAACGCACGTGGCTGTCCGAGCCTTTCAACCGTGACCGACTTGGGTACGGCGGTTGGCTCAATTCGCGTTCTTGTGCCCTGCCATGCATATGGCCCCGTGTTCCCCCCAGAATGAAAAATCCTCGGTAAACCACGCCAGTTCTTCAACATTACACCTATCAGCCAGACGGGAATGACAATCGTTGATCTGGGAGACATAGACGAGGGTTCTGAAGCGCCTCGTTCGTCATCCTTACCTCCGACGTCGGTCAAGCTGTTCGAAGACCTCTCGAGAGAAACCAGGCACAGCTCTCTCCCTCGGACGACTGGACCCATAAAGCCATCATCCCGCTCGACTTTTGAGGAGTCTGGAGAGAAGCTGAGGAGTTAGAGACGGGCTCCCTGCAGCGCAACGACGGCACTTCCTCTCAAGGAATGCCGGCCGATAACGGCGAAGCGTCACTTCGCTCTTTCTCACGTGAGTCGGGCCTAATGAAGAACTGCTAGTACCTGACACACTTCGATGTAGGGAGCAATGAATCCCTCGATCGACGGCTGGCATCAAGATAAAGAGAAGACCAAGACGTGCTGGTTCATGCTGTGGAACAAAAAGGCTATCACCAAGCCCCCTGTCTTGCACACGAATGTTCAACTCGAGCTTGGTGATCTGTTCATAAACCAATTCCACTCCGAGGAGCACGGCGCACATGTCCTTCAAGTATGGCTTCTAGTAGCGGAAGGCGTCTCAAAGAAGAATCTCATATGGAAACAGGTACGAGAGTCCTTGCGTGGCTTGGTCATGCCTAACTCTGGAGCGAAGGTCGCCAAATCTGAGAAGGTGTACCACCCAAAGCTAAAGCATCGCATCCTTTCTTTCCAGCCAAGCGACACAACTACCCCTACGTGGATTCTTTCAAACACCGATCGTCGATCGAGGAATATGCCTCAGATCGTACTTGGCTAGGGTTCAGTTTGTAGTTTACAGTAAGGCGACGAAATGTATCGAAGGACTCGGATATTTGATCAATGTAATTTGTATTCAGCGCCTTGTTCAGCGCGATTCCCTTCTGGGGCCATGGAAATGGAATCCTTTGACCTTACAATAGGCGGCGTGACCAACCGTTACTGTAACTCGTTTCATTATCCGATCCTCATGGCAGCTCTACCTCACGTCCTTTGATATATGCCACCCTTGGTTCAGCTCTTCTGTCCCGCCTGACAGTAAGACTCAGTCTGATCTCCAGAGCCAGTTTGGCCGCCAGAGATTTGTGAAGGAGCAAACGTCAGATGTGGTTCGTGCTACACTACATACGAACCATATACCACCTGATTCCTCTCTAGCCGCTCTCGCGACGACGCATACGACTCGGAAGTTTTCTTGACACCGGCGCGGATATCCCACAGCAGTCGAACGGCGAAGCGAGTCGTGCTATACCTTCTTTGAAAACGCTTGGGATCATCGCACTCTTATCAACCGTCGCCCTGTGGGTAGTTTGTGGGCCCTCCACAGATTTTGCATTCGAGTTGTCGCCCACACCCTCTCTCCCATTTTCACTTCGCGTCTTCACAAGCAGATTCGACGTCTTTTCCAGTTGCCGCCTTTCAACTACATTCACGTGGGGACGTTATAACCTTGGAACTCCATTTCGGGCCAGACCTTACTAGTTCACTATCCCCCGTCCTCGATCACGGTAGTCCTCTCTGCTGGTGGCCGGACGATCGACGAATTGACTTCCGCGACTTACTTCCCTCCCAGTCACAAAGGTTCCGCAATATGGAGGCGGATATTTTCACGGGGCGCCCAGAGCAAACAATACACCATCCCTCGCGTTGACGGACGGGATAGAGCCTGGACAGTGCTGGGCTTTCCATGGCGATTCTGGACAGCTCGGAATACGGCTCGCTCGAGCCATTCGGGGTCAATGCCCTGACTGTCGGGCACGCAAATCTCCCGACCGCGCTTTCCGCTCCCAAAAAATGTCGCGCTTTGGGGCTTGAAGCCGGCTGACGGCGATTTTTGCACATCTTCAGGGGACGTGAGCACTTCTAGACCTAACTTTGGATCCGGGTATTGTGGCATTCGTCTTATATCTGGTATTTATGAGCCTTCACAGTCTACTCCATATCAGAATTTTACAGCCTTTACGGACTACGCTGATTACTTTGATCACGTCATTGTTGAGGTATCCGGAAATTGGGGTCACCCAAGTTTACATGTATCTATCGCGTCCAGATTTACGGTACTACTACTACCACTACTGAGTAATCACATCGTTTTTGGTTCCCTTTCAGTTCTGTACTGTTGAATGGAGAATCATAGTCTCGCAACGCCTGTACTACACCACAAAAGGGCTGCTCGAGGGAAAACATGCCCAGTTTGCGTCTAGGGATCGTCACGGGTCGGCAAAAACCCGTACGCGGGTACGGGTACGGGTAGCATTCCCGAACTCGTGCCAAACCCATACCCGCCAGCCACCCGTACCCGTACGCGCCGGGTGACCGGTGACCGGTGACGATCCCTACTCGCACTCGCACTGCCGCTCAGACGCACGCCATCGTATAAATACTTAAACATTTCTTGGTCTGCTTGACCTTGTACAACATACATACAGGCCTCGCATACATAATACAGTAGTATAGAGAATGCTGCAAGCAAAACAATGGAACGTACGGGAAGTACCACCGCCGTCTCTCGTCGAGAGAGGTAATGCTCGAGGTTTGTCTCCAACAAATTCATCGTCACTGGGGTCGAGAATACCCTCTTCCTGATTTGGAGATTCACTTGCGGTGGCCATCGGCACCACTGATTCAAGGGGTTCGTGTTGTGTCCCAATGGAAGATTGAGGGGCCGGGCGACAAGGGGGGCAACGCGGTGGCCATCGACACCACTGATTCAAGAGTTTTCATATTGTGTCCCAACGGAAGATTGAGGGGCGGGCGACAAGGGGGGGAAACGGGGAATCAGGGATCTGACTTGTTATTGCTCTCTGGTGTTGGCAGCGCACTCAATATGCGGGTCAAAGTTACCTCAATTGACTGTAACTTCTCGTTTATAATTTGTTCTATGAATGGTCAGGGGTTGGAGCGTCATGAAAAATTGAGGCAGACGGACCAAAATTACGTTGCCACTCCTGCGTTGAACGGGTCCCACCTGTTTCTTGGTGGCTACTGATTCCTGAGCGTAATGAAGCGAAGGCCTCTTCGACGTCACCCTTCAGTTTCGAGAGTCCTGATGCCACAGTCTGGAGGCCATCACTAAGTAACACATGGGAGTGGTAGAACTACACCGGACTCACCTCGGCCTGGTCAAGACGATTCCGGAGCGATTCGATGTTGCGCGTCTATCCTTCCATTCACATTACGGACCTTCTCAACTTCTGTCTCTAGTCCCTTAGAGCCCTCAGTCATCGTGTACTTGAGATTGTCAAGGCGAGTATTCAAGTTTGCTTAGTTTGTGGCTTGCCTAGTTGTGTGGCTTGCCTAGAAGTGCCCTGCCTAGTTTTACTCATGGGAGATGGCGGAAGGCAGACGCATTGACGCAGCTCGGGGCCCGAAATCGGCGTCTCGGTCCAAGTCTCAGCCCCTTCCTTGTCTGCCTATCTCTTTCACGCACCAGCCGAGTAGCCAAACCCGAAGACCAGCCCGCCTTTGGAGAGACTCGGCGCCGCTGCCTACGACATTCCGAGCTCTGCCTCGGCTTTCATCGTCCTCAGCCGCTGACCTCGGAATTCAACCGTCTCACTCTTGATCTCACTCGTACTCATACGCACCCTGGCTCGGAGATCGAATACCGCCCCCCCTCTTAATCCTATCTCCCTCACCTCCACGGAATCCATCTCCGCTTTCGACGTCGACATTGACGTCTCGATACACAAACTGCGTGCATAGACTCGGACAAAGACAGCGGTGCCTCTCCCCTCCAAGTTGGCCTACGCTCTCACCGTCGGGACATCTCAGGACTTGGGAATGGCCACTATTCACATTCGTTCTCTACGTTATGTAGTGATGTAACTTGTAAGAACATAAATCAATTGGGTCTCTGAGTTTGTATTTTCCGAACATCTTCACGAGCCACTCGTCTGAGGCCACTGATGTCGGCGTTCTCTGATAAGGGTCGGGCCTCCCCATTCGCAAGTGGGATGTATGTTGCGGCGCGCCTGTGAAAACAACTGAATATCATATCAGATATCCAGAGACCAAGATTACGCACCGTCGCTCTTCATCTGAGAACTGCATATCCAACGGTGGTTGGACGTCCAAGAGTTTCTCTCTCATAGCGTTTCAAGGAGTTCAACCAATCAGGATTGTAGCAATTCTCAGGCAACCCCGAGACGGCGACACCATCTTTCGAACGAGAGGAATGGAGGCGAAGGCGCCTACTGTTACCTTGTCGTGCCACATTACGCCCATCCCACTTTCGCCGCAAGCCAGGAGGTCCATCAATCTAAGCCATTTGATCAATTCGTCGGAGCGCCATACTTTCCCTACAATAGCATAACGGCCCTGTCCGAGATTGGTACCATTTTCATGGTCACTCTCGTCGTCACTGAGAACCGCGTGCGACATTTTTGTCAAGGGGCCTGATAAATCGGCGAAGGTCATAGTAGTGCAGAGCACTGATTTGGCTCTGGAAACGCTGGGAATGACTGTCAGAAAATGTGCACCAGAAAAAGGGGATCAATCTCACAGTTTTTTTTGCGTTTCTCAATCCTGCTACGCCGCAAAATTACCTCATAGGTTGATTTTCCTTCAGTGGTTTTCATCTTGCGACAGTCGTCTGTAATGTCTGCAAATACGTCATGAAGTACGTCGACAGATCCTTCACATTGTCGTCTGAGTGCTTGCGGGCATAATCGACCAAAAAAATTTCAAGAGGCGATCGTTCCAAGGGCCATTTACAGGCCGTTCTGCGGAAAGGTCAGCCTGAAATTGGACCTTGGAGGGCCCGTCCCTCGTTGTCGAGAGATTTGTTGTATTTGAGAACTGCCTCATCGGGTGCAGATTCAGGAGAGCGCTTGTGCGATGGGGTCTTCCCATCATTGTATTCTGTGTTTGCGAACTCGCTCCTTCAGTACCAGCGTAAGCACGGCAAGGCTCTGTTCGAGTCGTTGAAAACATACACGGCAACCCAGTTCATCAGGGTCTCTGTGAACAGTTTTCCGAGAAGGTGCCCTAAATTTGCGCCTCTTTCTTATTGGTGCAGGCGAATCCTCGTCCAAATCCTCGTCCTGGTCCTCGCGCGTCGATGATGTATTTGCTCTGCGTTGTAAGTGCAACACTTGACTAAGTACTAGTTCCACTGTCTTCGTATTTTGTTCCACCGTCTTCGTATTCCGTTCTATTGCGCGGAAAGTTCGGAATAAGTGGTCCGGGCACAGCCCTGCAGAAGACGCATTGCGATGGCTGCTTTCCGTGACGCCACCTGAGGGATCGGGAGGGCTGGGAGGCTTCCTAGATTATGAGATGCTGGGTACTGCTTAGAAGAGGGAGGGACGTACATGCGGCAGACCGGACGGGTCTGCGTCGAAGTCCGTGACCATATTCTCTCGAGGTTGGGGGGGCTGTCTCAATCATAGACACGCCGGCACGTAGAGGGAGGGACGTCCTCGGGCTGACCCGACGACCCTTTGTGGGGATCCGTGTCCACGTTATCAGAAGGTCGGGAGGGCTTTCTTGATCATAAGACGACACCCTGGGTACATAGGAAGAGGGAGTGGACGTACCTCGGGGCTGACCCGACGGCCCTTCATCGAGATCCATGTCCATGTTCTCAGGGGGTTGGGAGGGCTTTCTGGATCATAAGACACCTGGATACATGGAAGAGGAGTGACGTACCTCAGGTGAACCCGACAGCCCTTTGTCGAGATCCATGTTCTCAAGGGGTTGGGAGGGCTTTCTCGACCATAAGACGACACCCTGTGCACATAGAGAAGGGGAGGACGTACTCTCAGGCTGACCCGACGGCTCTCTTTCAATTATCGTGTCCATGTGTTCCGGAGATCGGTGAGGCTTTCTCGACCATGAGACGCTCAGGTCCTTGGAAGAAGGGAGAGGGCGTAACCTCTGGCTGACCTGATGGCGCTTCTGCGGAATGCTAAAGTAAAACAGTTCCCTCTTCAAGGTGACATCCTACGGAAAAATACGAAGTCTTACTCTATCGCGATTTTCAAGACGAAGATGTTTTTCTTGTCTTAAATTACGAAAGCTCGCAGACACGTTGGCCAAGATCCCATGTGATGATGCAAAGCTCTGACGTTGTGGGATGACATTGAGCACGTCAAAGACACTCCACGGCACTCACTTGAAAGCTCTTGGTGATCTGTTGTGTGTTGGCGTTGCTGCTGGGCAAGTCTCTAGTCGCGCGAGTTCAGTTCGTTATCGCTACACCACAAAGAGTACATAATCGCGTGCTCGCGCTCCAATACCTCGCGTTCCTCGTTGGCGGCTTCCTGATTCTGTTGCTCTGAGGTAAGCACTTTTGCAGCGCAGCAGAAGGAAAGCCACTCGTGTGACACGTACCTGGCGATCGAGGGTCATCCGCTTCATGTTCTTGGTGATGCCGAGCGAGCCTCTCCCTCTGTAGGAAAGGCCTCAGAATCGTACGCCAATCCGCCATAAAAGAGGTAACATACCTCGTGCTCCTGATTGGCTGCCTCCTGCTCGAGCCTCTCCCTCTCCTTCTGTAGGAAAGGCCTCAGGATCGTATGCCAATCCTTTGTAAAAGGAGGCAACATACCTCGTTGGCCGCCTCCTGCTCTTTGTCGCTGCCGCATGGAAACTGAACAGACAGTGGGATGAACACCCTCAAGCGACATACCTTAGTTGCCGTCTGCTCCTCCCACTGCTGACGCTTTGAGCTGTTGAGGTTTGTCACAGCGCTGCGTAGTGAAGAACCCTCGAGTAACATACCCGCCATATAACGGAGATCTTCCTCCTGCCGCTTCTGCTGTTGCTCGAGCTTTCGGCATTTGTGTCAGCGTTTACTACAAAGGAAATAGCCTCGAGTGACATACCTCGACCCGCACCTCTGCCTGCCTCCCGTTGCTGCTGCTGCGTAGTGAGCCCCTGGCATCGTGTCATGGTGCCGCCACGTTGTGGAACAAGGCTTTAATTGACATACCTCGTCCTCGGGGGGTGCGGTCTGCGTGGTCGGTTTGTTACCGATCCTGTCACCACGCTGCGTAGAAAAAATACCCTGAACGACTTACCTCGCGCACCTGGTTGGCTGCTTCCGTCTGCTGTTACCATGATAATTCAGCTCGAGACGCAATAGAGGAAGCACTTTTGAGTAACGAACCTGATCCCGCACTTTGCGCTGCTTGCTAGCCGCCTGTTTCTGCTAGGCGACGACTTGTGATCTCGTGCTTAAGGAACCAGTATTATTATTATTTACCTGCTCACAGTCTCTTGCGACGCTCTTTCGCCGCGACTTTGGCTGAAATACTGTCACTATTTTGTATGGTTATTTATGAAGTTGTCGTACTGTTGACGTTTCGGCCCGGAAGTGGACACTGACGCTCGGGGATGACACCACGTCAGCAGCATATCGTCATGGGACTTATGGGATCAGTCAGCCGGGTAAGCTCCAGCGCATGTGATTGTGTACGATAACGGATCGGATCATGACTCGACTGTGACTCATTCCTAGGATAGCTGTACTAGGGTTTGCTCTACTTACGCTATTGGCTAGGATAGTTTGGAGCGGCGCTTGAAAGCCCGCGAGTATCTGTATAAGTAGTAGTGATGGAAGACCAGGATCGCCATCTTGGTCTTCTTCAATACCACCATCCTCTTGTCTCTTCGTCTTTCGGACTCATCTCCCTGTGAAGTGAGTCGCCTCCGGCATATCCCTTTAGACCAGGGATCCCCGTGAGCTTATCCCAAGTTCCCGTGACGGGCAGTGGACGCGTATCCTCTTGGATCGGTATTTCATCGCGTATTCCTATATCACAACGAACGAGTCGCCAAGCCATACGGCTACATCTATATCGTCGATCACCCCTCTTGGAGAACCATCGTCCCGCTTGACGAGCCACCGGCAGACGTACCTCAAGAAGAGGACTTGCACGCTTTCATCGCACTGAACGGAGATCTAGCTCCACACCCAGCTGAGTACCCAGACGCCATCACAAACCGCCTATTCTACAGATCGTTAGGATCGCCGCGACCACCGAGGCCTAAGTCAGGCAAACGTCCGTGGTAGACGTACACGTACGTTGTTCGAATGGCTTCCTCTTCTCTCACGTTGGGACGAGTTTAACTTCTCAATCTAATACACCATCAGAGATAACGCCATAAAATGGTCAGTCCAATGTACAAATCTTGCATCGCTCTCTTTCGTCTGTTGTTCAACCAAAGCGTGGGCATTTTGGCCGGTTTGCCTCATACGGTTTATGATCTGGTCCATCGATGTTCTCTCATATTGGTTATGTCTCGAATGGCATCAGAAGCTTGGCTCAATATCTGGAAAGTGACACCTCAGGCTGGAACTGAAACACATTAAAAGGTTTCACGCACCGTGTCCACTGCGGACTGAGGACAGACGTCCGAAACTTTCAGGAGGAAGACACCTCGGCAGAAATGATGGCGTTCTCCGTGATAGGCCTGCCATTTTGAGAGCAGCCTGAGTCTCGGCGCAGCGTCCAGGAAAGTCAGCACACAACCCCTCCACCATTTCTACCAGCATCGAATGCAATGTTTCCGCCTTAGTCTTGTCATCCGCGTCACAGAGATCATTATTCTGAAAAACGGCTGCGGTCATGATACATTACATAGATGGTGAGAAGGTCCCACAACAACCGTCGGTCACCACCTGGAATTCCAACATAGCGAGGACAACGATTCCAGGACTTGAGTTGTGCAGCTCGGTTCTGCAAAGTTCGTGAAGTGCGACGCGGGATTTCTCAAGGCTCTGCCTTCGGGTATCGACTGCCTTAAGCCACTTTACGACAAAAGTCAGCGTACACAAAACAAAATTTAACGGAGAGGGCACATTATGGACAAGCTCGTCGCTCGTCTTCACATATTCCTCCTTCATGACCGCTACTCTGTCGTCTATTGTCCCGAAGTTAGTCTCGGGGGCAGAGATATGCTCCCTGGTCATGGCGCTCCTGCGTTCGCTGGATCGCTGAGGCTTCTGAGGCTCGCTGGTCAGAATGGTCGCACCACCGCCTGCGGCTCTTGCGACTTCCATGTTTAATTCGAGTTCTGGAGGCCCAATGGCATTGGATTCTGGAACAACTTCCACTGCATCCGGTCGCTGGGATTCTTCCAAGGCCGTAGGAGTCAATACTTCTAGCTCGTTTTCTTGAGCCACCGCAGTCTGTCCATAAGACTACTAAGATTCTGTATATAAGGCGATGTAAACCTTTGACTCACCTCCGCTTGTCCTTCAGCGCCTTGGCCGTCGGCAGCTTGAACCCGCGGTGCCAGTTGAGCTCCATTTTTATGCTGGGGAACTTGTACGACCCTGGCGACTTCCTGACCGTCGTTTTCAGTGTCGACGTTCTGACCATGATCATGAAGTCATTGAGAATTCGCCAAGACTCTCGACGCACCTCTGATTCTCGTCCGGGCCTCCCGGAGCGCCCCAGTTAGAGAGTTAACCATCGGTGCGTTCGGTCGAACGAGTTCCTGATTGTCGTCTCGAGTGCCAACGGCCTGACCATGAAGCTCATGAGGATTTGCACATTAGTACAAACGGTGGTATGAAGGCTCTTCACGTACCTCGGTTTCTTGTTCGGGCTCATGGTGCACCTCTGTGAGTTGCTCGGGCACTAAAACACTAGCAACTACTTCCCGTCGATCATTCTGACTGTCTGGGGCCTGACCGGTGACCACTGAGTGCTTACACTACGCTGCGTGAATATTGACGCACCTCTGCTTCCGGCTCTCCTTGGTTATCCGGAGTCTTTTGTTCTAGTTGTGGAACGCCTGTAATCGGGTCAACTGGAGTGAGATCGTTCATGACAACGTCTTCGTCTAGCAAAATGTCCGGATCAAAGCGCACACGCTTTGGTGGTGGCTCGACGCGCACACGCTTTGGTGGTGGCTTGACGCGCACACGCTTTGGTGGTGGCTCGACCACTGGGTCACTTTTGTACCGAGGAAGAGGACGTTTACAAGGAAGTAACGATGGTGGAGGCAGAGGTCTCGTCCGCTCCATGACAAGAACACCTGGGTCGAGCAGGATGTGAGATGAGTTTGTGTGAAAGCCTGGCAGCGTATTGAAAGACAGTTAAATAGGCAATTTAGGCGAGCCCACGCGGCATTCCAAACTCGGTCTGCTAGCCGTAAACCAAAAAAGTAATCGATCGACGGCGCTAACGCATCGCATGGCGACCTGTGGAGAACATTCTGAAGGATTGCAAGGACCGGGATGGGTTCGAGAATGCCTTCGATTCCGTTCCCCGTGATAACTTTGGCGGACGGTGATGGCTGCGTCAGTACTAGTTGTTAGCTGAGACTTACTAACCAGGTCATGCGAATATAGCTCATGTATCACAGATGAAAAGGACAGCAGCTCGCTAGGGACAAGGCCTCTAGCTCATCCCCACATCTCCTGCATTCTAAACGTGGCAGCATATTATACAAAAGGAGTGTATCAAATGTAATACTGAGCTGCGAAGGTTTTGGTACCGGCAGGAGTCTTTAAAACGTGATTAAATGAGATTAAGGCAATGCACTGACAGATAACGCACCGTCGAGGTCGTACATGGGGTACATTAATGAATGACCCAGATAGGCTTGCGTAAAACATAGCAATCAAACCCTGTGGAGTCTCAGGACACTCTTCAGATCATGAAGATAGTATGACACTGATCACAGTACAGACAAACCTTTGAAAGACAGCCCACCTTGACATGTCCCCACCCGACCCCAACATAGTGACCTCGCCCATCCCCAAGTTCGGGGTCCCGAGCATTCACCAGCACTCCCCTTCAGCTTCAATGGACCCTGTATAAAAACCCACCCAGAACAGCGCAGACAAGTCGGCGTCTTCTTTGTCAACATGGGGTATGGAGCATCGCTCCATAAACCCCGGCCTTCAGACAATAACTTGACAGGGATGATAACCTGAGAAGTCAGTACGTGTTGGCCTGACATTGAAAAGAGATGAGGGGTCACCCACCTCGGCGTTGCGATGTTGCCCGTCAGGGGCGGCATCGCTGAGAAAGAGAGAAAAAGATATGACGGTGTCGAGGAGCGGCCATATCGGAACCAACGCCAGATTGAAGAGGAGTAGCGAACCCACCCACAAAGTCAACCAGACAGTGAGTCGACGGTTGCTCGTGAGGGGTGGCCTCGCGCGACCTGTTTCTGTCGAAGTTAGATAGAAACATAAATTGCTGCATTCATTTCTAAAATAAAAGTTTAAAAACCCATTGAGGAGAAGCCGGAATGGTGCACAACGCACCATAGCCTCCCGCGTAGGATATTGCATCGGAATGGCTTCACATACCTACAATACACTCCACATTAGCTTTTCCTTGTTTCCTGGAATGGGTGTGAAGAAACGCACGAAATAACACCCGACATATATGCCTCCTCAGGTGGCCCGTCTTCGGTAGGGGTAATTGGGTAAAGGCTCACCACTCCCGCCCTGCCCCGTCTTCCTCTTGCCCAACTCGACAGAATCAAAATTGGGGTTGACCGCCTCATAGAGACGGCGAGTACCGACGGTTGCCCCAATGGGCAGCAGGTCCAGCCAAACTGAACTATGACCCAGCAACGCTCGCGCAGGTGCCAAAGGCATCCAAGCGCAGCTCACCCCTCCGCAATTGGAGGGATGGCCTATGGTCATCAGAGGGCGACGGCGGAGGGGAAGGTATGGAGCATCGCTCCATAACCTCCGGCCTTCAGACGATGACCTGAAAACGCTGGCAAGCTGAGAAACTGAGTGTTAGTTTTGAATTGAAAAGTGATGAGGGAACTCACTCGACGTTGCCAGGTTGCCCGTCAGGGGCGGCGTCGCTGAAAAAAAAAAAAAAGGAGTGTAAGAATCTCCAGAGGGATCCGAAGGTGTTGAGGAGCGGCCATATCGGAACCAACGCCAGATCGAAGAGGAGTAGCGAACCCACCCACAAAGTCAACCAGACAGTGAGTCGGCGGTTGCTCGTGAGGGGCAGCCTACGGATAGAGTGAGCCATTGGCGAGCCTGGACAGGAGGGATCCGAAGGTGTTGAGGAGCTTGAGGCCTTGAGGGACCATGTGTCGAATAGTTTGGGGGACGAACGGTGGGCTTGACGATCAGAGACGCGGTATGGATTCCAACATTCGTCAGATGGTCATGTGACATGCGACCCCTTTCAATCGCGCCGCGTGTTTCGAAAAAAAAGGCAGGAACGTGGGAAGTGGCGGCAACTTTGACGTGGACCGTTCTGTTCACCGGACCGGATAGCTTTTCTTGACAGCTCAGCGCTCATCGTCTATCTGCTCATCGTCCCGTTTCCTTACACATTACGGAGACTACTTCCAGAGAAAAGAATCATGCCCTCTCCTCCCCCCTATACATGCTGGGCCTCCGCAGACGAGTGGCGGGCTGGATTCGTAATACTAGCTGCCAACGTCGACGCTATCCCGACGCCCCCTCCCCCGCCTGGGGTTGTCATTGGCGTTGACGGTCTCTGGGGGGCTCACGAGTGGACGATATACCCACAGCCTCATCGCCCCGAATTTCCCTACCTCGCCTGGATCCCTCTTCACTTGTCAGGTCCCTCCGTTCTCTCCGGCGTCCTTACCCACTCCGTCGACAAGTCCATGTGGCGAGTTCATCCTGGCAATTCCAACATCCACGTCGTCAACCCAGATGTAATGGACAAACTCACAGTCGAATGGACTACATTGAAAGCTGCCCTGCAAGATCCATTTAGCGACATGTCCTCCCACCCCAGACTCCCTATTCAACGCCCGATGAAAGCGTACACCAGGGGGTTCGAAGCTTTGAGTAGACTGAAACAGGACTTCGGAGCTTGGCGAGATTTCGTCGAAGTATTTCGAAACTTACAACGGTCTCTCTTGGAGCTCCACGCATTTTTGGACTGGTGGAAGGATATTTCCACCGGTGATTACTTTCGATCTCCTGTTCGCGCACTGACTCGGGGCGCCATTTTTGAAGATGCTCACCACTACGCGAATTACATAAAATGGTCCATAAGGGCATTTCTTCTGGTTCATAAGTCAACCTTTGTTCTCGATCCCTCAAGGGAGGTTGCACTGTCACCTCGTGAATTGTGCAGCACACGACCCATGTCCCTCCAGCCCCTCCTACATTCTCTTCATCATTGGTACTATCCCCCACTCGTGTGCGACGTCGTGACAGAACTGGAGACCGCTGCCCGGGGTTATGCAGAACGTTTAGACAGCTTCAATCCGACGAAGGAGGTCAAGCGTAAGCTAGAAAGAAAGGAGAACAAGATGAACGACGAAGGTGAGCCCTTTCTACATCTTCCGTGACTGACACTACTGACCCGTGCTTAGCCGGTCGCAGAGTCAAGAGGGCCAAGGCGGACGTGGACACTCTGCTTATAAATAACCCGGAGCTAAGACGCCTCACCGATGCTGGGGCGGTGCCAGATTGGTTCCCGGGGATACAGGATATCTGGACTCATGCTATGGGTCACGTCAGCCATCTCGACCTCGCTTCGCAAAAGTCTCCTCGCCGCTTCGCGCTTCCTCCAGTCCACCTCTTCTGGGGTGGTGAACCCCCGAACCAACGCACCTACTATTACCACTACCTCCTCCTCTTCAATGAAATCAGGAACCGGTCCAAGCGCGACCTCCCGGGCCTCACCACCCAAGAATGGAGATCGATTCTGGGAAACACTTATTGGAAGAAACAGTGGCCGAGACATGACGGAAACAATCCGTTAGCATTTGACCCCAACGTGTTCTGGAAGTATGGGGGCTCCCTCCTTTTCGGCGACGTCCGAAGTGCCGACATTACTGCGGGGCGTTATAACCCCACAAGCCTATTGTCTTGCCGTTGCGATGTCCAATTGGCCACCGCGGACGACACCGATATTCGCCAGGTAGTTTTATATAACCTCAATTCATTCCAGGTGTATGAGGAGATCAGGGAGATCGAACGCCTCCAGTTCCCGACCACTTTCGAGAAGCGATGGCGAAGTCAGTATCTTGAACTCAATCAAATTCTCGAGATGTGGGACCCGTCAGGGGGGTGCAGTGTCGACCCCAAATTTTTTCGCAAAAAGAAGGTGTGGAGAAGTTGGGTCCGGGCGGTACGTGACCTCGTAGTCGATTGGGATGGCTTTGAGCAGTGGGATTGGGGCGGCTTCTCAAAGGTGAGGACGATGGAAATCGACAATCTCTCAGAGTCGGACCTTCATAAGTTCACCATCCGTTTGCTTGCGTTCTTCATTCACTCATTCGTCACACGCTTGGGCTACTATCCGTCGCCCCTACTTCTTCCTCCCACCCTTGCTGCTCATTCTTGCGCCGATCATGCTAAAAGCTTTGGTAACGCACGTTTCACACTTCCTATCTCCGCCGAGTATCTCAAGCCTTAAGCCTGTTTGGTAACTAATAACATTAATATTGGTATACATCTATATGAGTCCTTGTTCTCAGACGCGTGACTCACGGCCACTGCACCCTCGGCTCTTTGCAATCGGTTCGCGCGTAGTAGCGTAGTACTACGTATACTGTAATACGGATACGATTACGGAAGTCAAACGAACAGTACCTCTGAGTTCGCATCGCATTTGAAATTTGTAAAATTCGCGTAAGAATTCGTAAGACTA
The DNA here is from genome assembly GCA_024734325.1 of Lactarius hatsudake. Lineage (NCBI taxonomy): Eukaryota > Fungi > Basidiomycota > Agaricomycetes > Russulales > Russulaceae > Lactarius > Lactarius hatsudake. The sequence goes on along the minus strand of JANSJP010000016.1, from coordinate 294,077 downwards.
GCATTGAAGGGACGGTCCTCCGGACCGTCCTTTTACAATAGATGTGAAACGATGCTTGAGATGATGCGTCTGTTCGTGCTGTATGAACCCCCCACCAGACCTTTCTCATACCCTTCCCTATTTGATCAAGGCTGAGATACAGAGCACAGTTCTATTGTAAGTGCATATTCAACACACTTCACCGCTTTTCCGCGCTTGGTGTGCATAGTGTGTGCGCTACTCATCCCAGATCCTTCGCTCCGCATTTTACCATTTGTCTTTTCGTCTGATCCACCCCATCCCTCAGACTTTATTCCCAAGTATATATAACTCATGTAATTATGACTTTACACCTAACACCCGTAGCTCTGTGGGGCTTAGTTCCCTTCATTTCTGAACGTCTCGCGCTCTCGCGCGCCCTTAGCCAACTTAGAGCGACGCATCTCCAGCCGAAGCGAACCGACCTACGAAGTTACAGGCCCCTCCGGGGCCTGCGCGACCGCCTGCACATCGCTCTGAGCCCAAAGCAGCCCGCGTCATTTGGCCTTCGTTCCCCGCATTCCCGAGCGCCTCGCACTTTCGCGCGCCCTTAGCCAACTTAGAGTGACGCATCTCCAGCCAAAGCGAACCGACCTACGAAGTTACAGGCCCCGCGGGGGCCTGCGCGACTGGCTGCGCATCACACTGAGCCCGAAGCAGCCTGGGTCATTCGGCCTTCGTTCTACGCGTTCCCGAGCGTCTCGCACATTTGCGCACCCTTAGTAATCTTAGAGCGACGCATCCCCGATCGAAGCGGACCGATATACGAAGTTTCACGCCACGCGGAGGCCTGCACGACTGGCAGCGCGGCTTCACACCTCCCCGAACCCAATCATCCTGATAACCGGTCGTCTATACGCTTAGCAACGGTTTAGGGTATCATCGTGATTCCTGTTGTTGTTGAGGGTGCTATCCTGGTTTGTCATTGCCGTTGTCACTGTCACCTCATGGTTGTTGTTCGCCACAGCTGTCAGCATCGCAGTGTTGAGGTGTTGATGACGTGGTCGGGGTGGAGGCAGGTGGGGCAGTTTCGGCAGTCACCAGGTGCGTCAGTGGGGTGGCAATAGTTGAGCACAAGGGGGTTTGAGGGTCAGTTGCGTGGGCGACAGGGTGCCGCGAGTGGCGGTTGCGGAGCGAGGGCAGCACAACGGCAGGTATAATGGCAGTGTCGTGGCTGCTGTTGTGCTGCACAGGTTTGAGAAGAAAAGGAAAGAAAACTTATCGTTATCTAAATCTTTTGTGGAGCCAAGTGAGGAATACCCGCAAGTGGGGGTGGATGCAATGGGTAGTGGCGATGGGGTGAGAGCATAAGGGTGAAGCAGCTAGAGTGAACGGACCACATCCTAAGGGGGCAACATCGTTGCGGCGCGACGATGTCATGAATAGGAGTCACAGTGTCGGATAGGTGAATAGGGGCTTCAAGTTGCGAGACCAATGCAATCAGAAAACATGTTTGGTCAGCGTTCTATGTGCTGCCAAAAAGAACAAAGGTTAAAAGTGAAAAGCGTCAGTGAGCATGGAGAAGGAGATACGTCGCATCTATCAATGCGGACGGTCAAAGAACTTTCAGAAGTATGGGGGTCATCTCCATTCACGTGTGCTACAGTGGTCGCCAATGTGCGTTCGACCACGAACAAATCGAACAACCAAAAAAGCAAGCTCGATCACACTTGCCATAAACCGTAAAAAATATGACTCATTGTATGTGTCAGCAAAAAGTTCGTCGAGTATTTATATATTGTATATGTATAGATGACGTTACAGCTACAGCCTGTATTACGTTACTACATCATCACACAGAAGTCGGCCCGGTGGTAATAAACTGCCGACCGAAACGTTGAACAGACAGTTGTGTCCACACAAGTCATGGCTTTTCCTGACTCTTCCCAACGTTCCTACCCCCCGTTGCCTCTGTCTCCTTTTTTTCCCCCACACGTTCAACAATCCGCACTCTTCAAACTATTCGACACATGGTCACGCCCTCAATCCGCAGGCCGCCTCTCACGAGCAACCATCGACTCACTGTCCGGTTGACTCTGTGGGGGGATTCACTTGCTCCTCCTCTTCGACTCGGCGTTTGTCATATGGCCGCTCCTCAACACCTTCAGATCCCTCCTGTCCAAGCTTGCAAATGGTGCCAATGGCTCACTCTATCCGTAGGCTGCCCCTCACGAGCAACCGTCGACTCACTGTCTGGTTGACTCTGTGGGAGGGTTCGCTGTTCCTCCCCTTCCACTAGGCATTGGTTCCGATATGGCCGCTCCTCAACACCTTCAGATCCCTCTGGAGCTTGCTGCGTCTCTACTGCTTACACTCCTCTTTCTCCAGTTTTTTCTCAATGACGCCGCCCCTGACGGGTAACCTGGCAACGTCGAGTGAGTTCCCTCGTCACTTTTCAATTCAAACCCAACACTCAGTTCTCAGCTTGCCAGCGTTTTCAGGTCATCGTCTGAAGGCCGGAGGTTATGGAGCGATGCTCCATACCTTCCCCTCCGCCGTCACCCTCTGATGACCATAGGCCATCCCTCCTATTGCGGAGGGGTGAGCCGCGCTTGGATGCCTTTGGCACCTGCGCGAGCGTTGCTGGGTCGTAGTTCAGTTTGGCTGGACCTGCTGCCCATTGGGGCAACCGTCGGTACTCGCCGTCTCTATGAGGCGGTCAACCCCAATTTTGATTCTGTCGGGTTGGGCAAGAGGAAGACGGGGCAGGGCGGGAGTGGCGAGCCTTTACCCACTATCAGGACAACCCTTGAAGTCTGGCTGGTTGATACAGATATGTGCGTATTCTCTTATTGCACGCTACGTCCACGTGTTCCACGTGGTAGTACTAACCCCGCCTATAAATTCCTTTGAACAAAGCAGGCCCTTTGACAGACGAACCACCTCTATCCTCGACGATACACTATGGTTTTACAGGGTCACACCGAGGTAAGCTTTCCTCGATATCACAATTATATCGTTCTCATTCGTATTAGGATGTTTTGGTTTTGAACTATCCCATCCAAGTAAGTGGCAAAATGACTGTGCCACCGACATACTTGATGTCTATGAACAGAGCATAGTCCACCGGACGTCTACATCTGAGGTGAAGGGACTCCTTCGTGCTGTAACGTATAGCAACGAGGTCGCCACGAACATCGACGTCCTTGAAGTTGATCAGCGGGTGGCCGACGGAGTAACGTTCAGGGCCATCCGAGCCATCCTTGACCGCACGCCTAACGTCACCACCCTCATCCTCCGGTTGTCGTTCAGACGTTTCCGCGTCTTCCCCAGGGCCACCGTCCTTGAAAATCTCATCGACCTCAAGGTTAACATTCCCCATGCCACCGTGGCACCGTTTCTCCTCCGCCATCCACGCCTCGAAAGCCTTTCCCTAGGCCCTTGTGGCAACAGTCGACGCTGTCCCCTGTTGGTCTGTCAACTGCCATGTCTCCACTCCCTCACCTGTCCACCCAGTTGCGTGAGCGCGTTGACCTCTGGCAACCCGATTACATGGCTTGCCACTACGTACGATGGCGTCGGACACAACCGCTTCCCCATCATCAAGGCCTTCAATTTCGGCATCATTGGGGCGCGTGTATTGACGACTCTGCACACAGACTTTGACCACACGTCAGCGCGACTTCTTCACCTTATCTCCGCAGCGGCTCCAGTCCTCGTCAACCTCAAAATCACGGAAAGTAAGTTCTCAGATGAGGTACGTCTTTCCTGTTACGACACAGGTCATGCACTGAAGCTTATTCTAGAACGCATGCGTACAAATGCTACGGGATGAAGCGGACACCTGGGAAGACGGCTTGCGGTCGCTCCCGTACCTCAAGCGATTTCGATTCCGGTCTTGGAAGTCCCTCGGAGAAACGAAGGGGATGGAAGATATGCGGGTTCGACAATGGCTCATTTTGCGCCTCCAAGCCTTTGCAAGGTCAGAGTTATGACTGGAGCTCGTCAGGACCAGTGTCGTCTGGTTTACTGGAAAGTAGATAACCAAAGAGGGAGCTGGTGGAATGCGTTCGAGCAGATGGTTTCGAGGAAGGATATCGACGGTATCGCGTTGTGAATTTAGATTTGTTTCTTTGTTTTTTTTTCGTTCTCCGTGTACATCTTACAGCAAGTGATATAAATCCAGGCAGGATGCGCGTGCTCATTTTTGCTTGGGAGTGGACTCGGACTCGGATGTGACAGATGTGACAATCGCTGCTTCACTGTCTCCATGACGCGGGAAATAGATGACCTCTGCCAGGAAACAGACAACCTCCACGACCAGTTAGAAAAGATACATGAGGAGTATCACAACGATCTCGAAGCGACAACCAACTCCGCTCTTCGCAGGGCAGATGATATTAACGATCTTGGATCCGCTTTGAAAGAACATGAGGTATGATTTAATATCCCTTCGAAAAACGTTCCAACACTTATTATAACTCAAAGATAGCGTTGCATAATTCGATTAGGGCAATAAGCCGTCAATTGGAGCAGGGCGTATGCCAGATGAGAAGTCAACTCTTGAAAGCTGGCCAGGAAACAGCACCCAAGAAAGATTATCGTGCGTAACACTACCAAGCGCTAGCTGTGATCCCTGTCTGATGCGCTATTAATTAGAACCTACTCTAGACTGTATAGACTCGATCAAGAGGAAGGCGGAGTTACTGGAGGGGAAACTTCGGCAGAACCTCGAGCGGAGGTCCGAGCTGTCAGGGCTCAGATTGGTTCCTTGACTCACCAACTGCGGTGTTGTCGCTCGCGTTTGCCTCACCATAGGCCTCGTTTTCCTTAGTACTTGGCTCTTCCCCGGCCTTATGGTTGCCGCGTGTCGTCTATAGTCGCCAATTTCACTTTCCTGTCTCGCTTGTCTGAACACAACCCCGGTTGGTCATGTCCGCGCGTCAACCTATCTGTACGTGCGTCAGTTATGGCTGTGACAAGAAGGAAACCACAGATGAGAGGGGCAATCCGATTCGAGGAAAGAGGCTTGGAATACAAGAATATTGGGAGCACCGTAGGGGTGAAAAGCGTCTCAAATATATGGTACGTCAGCAGCGTTGTAAGGGCGAACCGTGTCTCAAGCGTATGGACACCAGCGAGAGGCTGGATCTCCAGATAGGCGTCAGACTGGAAGCAATGCGCCTCCGAATACAACAACTTCACCGCAAACTACTCATTGCGCTGGCGAGCCAGTCGGAACCCAGGCATGGGCTTCTCAAGAGGACGAACTCGCCCGCTCGTTAGAAGATTGCCTCTCCGTCTTTCGGTCAGGATTACTCCATGACATTCGCATCGAAGGTCTCGTCTTCTGGGAACCATCTAAGGAAGACGACCTGCGCCCCCCTCCGCCACTACAGAGACTCGCAAAAGCGAACACACAATTCCTAGAATATCGCGAGTGGATTAAAAAGATGCTCATCGATTGCCAAAATCTAGACTGCGGCACGTTTGAACGCTGTAGGTCTATAAGAGACCAGTTACTCCATGACATTCAGAATGAATGGATCAAGCTGGACGATTTGCAGCTTCGCGCATGGCAGATGGCGTCCCAGAACGACCGCAGTGTGCCCACGCCGTCTGGCCCTGGCCCGACTGTCAGCGACTTTGGTTCGACGTCGACGCGGGTCATAGACACATGTGAGTGTGCTAGCTCGATCTCAGACGGGTCCGCGATTTACTTATTACGGTCTCTAGCACCCCACTTCGAAATGCCACTATTTTCTTCCGACGTCCAACCCGTAGTTGTTGTGGCCCACATTCTGGTGGCTGTGATGCACATAGCCTCTGGCCTATCACTGAGAGACTGCGCTCAGCTATTGTTCACTATCCAGCTCCTCATCAGCCTTATGGTAGAAGACTTTCGCGCCACCGACGGCCAGGGTAAATACCTCGCAAAATCTGTGCCTTCGGATGCCTGCACCGTCATCCGCAGGCTCGCTTTGCAGCCCTCTTCTAGAGTCTTTGTCTGCTGTCCAAAGTGCTCGGCTTGTTATCCTGACGATGGACCCGACTCATACCCCGAAATGTGCTCGTCAAAACATCCATTTACTCAATGAATCTGCGGTCGGCGCCTCCGAAAAACACGGATTATTTGCGGTGGTCAATACCATACCCCTGTCCGTCGCTACTTTTACCACGCGTTCAACGATTGGCTGGGGCAGATGTTATGCCGTCCCGGGATGGAGGACATGATGGACCGCGACACCTCTCCGCTATCTGGTGGTGTCATGGAGGATATCTGGGACGCGCCAGGATTGTACGAAATCCCTGGCGCTGATGGCCATCCTTTCATCTGCAAGCGTGCCGATAACGAGGGGCGATACCTATTCAGCTTCAACATGGATGGCTTCAATCCTTTCCAGCTCAAGCAAGCTGGGCGATCTGCCACCATCATGGGATTATACATGGTATGTTTGAACCTTCCACCAGCGATGCGCTTCAAGCCCGAAAACATGTTCTTGGCCGGTATAATTCCCGGCCCACATGAGCCATCTCTGGACGAGATTAATCATTTTTTAGAACCTCTTGTCGACGACCTTTTGGAATCATACGTCAACGGGGTACGATATACACGTACGTACAAGTACCCCAATGGGAGAAAGACTCGGAGCGCGCTTGCACTGATTATCTGCGACCTTCCGGCTGCCCAACAGGCACTAGGGTTCACTGGGCTGCAATCGGCCAATTTCTGCTCATACTGCAAGTTACAACTCCAAAACATCAACGACCTCTATTTTGGTAGCTGGGAGCCTCGCACCTGTGAAGAGCACCAAAGACTTGCCATCCAGTGGCGCGATGCTTTGTCGGAGGCAGAGCGTGCCGAGGTCACCAAAAAGCACGGGGTACGCTACTCAGAGTTTCTCAGACTCCCGTATCTCGACCCTATTCGGAGTCTCTGCGTCGATCCCATGCACGCATTATTCCTAAGGATTCTTTCACGTCATTGCCAAGAAATGTGGGGTATGGACGTCGAAATCGAAGACGGCGATGGTACATCATCCGATCCCTTGCCTTGGGAAATAAGGACGTCGCTTGATTACCAACGAGCATTCCTCTGCTTGCGAACGGGAACATTGGAGAGCTTAAAAAGTTTCAAGGCAGGGACACTCCGCTATCTGGCCAGGGGCCAAGGTCTTTCGGTGAAGGGCAAAAAGTACGAGCCACTGATGAGGATTTTGACTCAACATGTACGGCTCTTAATTCGCGTTCGGCCACTCATTGTATTGACTCTATAATGTACAGCGCCGCGATAACGGGTGGTTTGATTCCGGCGAGAATCTAATCCGTCCAATGACAACCGAGGAGCAGCAGAACATCGACACCGTTCTTGCCAACCCCGACACCGACCCCGATAGTACATCGATTACCGTTTCTGAAGCACACACCGCCATGGAATATTACCTTTTCGCGAATTCCACCAACCACTTCTTAGAACTCTCATCAGCAGCTCTCGCTCACTTATACTTTCTTAAAGTTCAGAACAAGCCAGCTGAGTACGACCAAATGAACGTGGATGAGCAAAGGACTTGGAACCTGTCCAAGATGAAGACAATTCGGAAGTACAAGAAAAGTAAGTTAATAGGAGCTCTGGAGAAAGCGGTGCGTACGCTGCCATCTGTATGTGAGCCTGTCAACCAACATACTATGATAGAGATCCGACGAAGGGATCACAAACGAGTCTCACGACCTCACAATCCCAGACCCGCTGCGCTTTTCGTATGCAAAGCGGGCGAATGCAAACCGTACCAAGACTCGCATTCTCGGAAGATCAAGGCTCCAAGAAATCTGGGACGACATGGAGAAAACTACACTGCCTTCTTGGTGCACCCCTGCACCACCACGGATTGGTGACAAAGGCCAAGGGAAAATCTCTGCTGACGGATGGCGAGTGTTCTGCACCGTGCACCTCGTCGTGACATTGGGCCGTCTATGGGGTCCTCTACCCCCCGATAGCCGCGAGAACCAACTTCTCAAGAACTTCTGCGATCTTATTGCGGCGACCAAGATCGCTGCAGGAAGGCATATTACTGTTGCCCGCTCTGAGGAGTTTCGCGATCTTATGCTGAGGTACCTGCGCGGACTCCACGAGCTCTTCCCGGCGCATCAGCTTATCCCATATCACCACATTTCCATCCATCTGACCAAGCTACTATCTCACTTCGGCCCGACAACAGCGTGGCGCTGCTGGGTGTTTGAGCGATATAATCATATGCTTCAGAACATAGAATCGAATGGAAGGTTTGGTTTGTTGTTTTCGCGGCATGGCGGAAAAATATAGCGAATGCTCATAAACTATGACAGGTGAACTCGAAAAGACATTATTCGAGCGAATGTGCATGATCCAAAGGCTTCGAGGTCTTATTTCCTCGTTCGAACTGGGACACCGCCTACAACCCCTGGCCGACCGACTTGGAATTTATCTCAGCCCCACTGTGAAGGGAACCGTCTTCGAAGACCTGTCGGGTGCGGACGCTCAGCGGGATGCCTTGCAAGGGGAGGAATGCTGGCTCGACCAGGAAGTCCTCACGTGCCTGACAGAGCTCCTTGTTCGCTCCAGGAAGGCATTTCACGAGAGTACGACAATGCCTGGGAAAGCCAGGCAGTACGACAAATTTAGCCACCGCGGGGCCATTTTTAGCCCATCATCGTTCTCCATCAGGGATAGCCATGTGATTATTGGGCACCGGATTTCCGGCGACTGGCACGCGGGAAAAATCAAGCAGATATTCACCGTTCCCTTCAGGCCGTCATCCGAAGCTTACTTCGTTGTTCAGAGATTCAAGGAGCTTTCGGCACAAGAAGCCCAACGAGACCCATATCGCCGATACCCCTTGGTTGGTGGCCGCCTCTACCACCCTGAGCTCGAGGGCGAAATAGAAGTAGTAGCGGCGCAAGAAGTCATTGCACACTTTGCCTGTACCCCATATGACGGACAAGCTTTCGGCATACCATGCTTCCACGCGCTGCCTTTGGACAAGGTACACCCACGTCACACCAGACGGATAAAGCTGAATTTTTTTTAGGATTAAATCTACACAACGTTGCCGTGATCTCTGTCCGCTCGGGCTCTGCCCTCAGGCTGCGCACAATTGAATGTATAGGTTCCAAGATAGATTCCGTTTGCGCGGGCCAATGGTCGATGGAATATATGAAGGAAATTGTATATTTTAGTACGCTGAATACATACAACGATGCACTCTATGTAGTATTACATGGATTCAAGGGGAAAAGGGCGCTCGATAAGAAGTACAGTACATCATGATGATCTCGGTCGACTCGGACCGTCGGCAGGGCTGAACAGGGTTCGGCATGTCCCACGTCGGACAATCAAACGATCGGAACGTCCCACTGTCGCCTCCTTCCTTTTTTTTCCACACGTCTTCAAACTATTCGACACACGCTCTATCTGCAGGTCACCTCTCACGAGCAACCATCGACTCACTGTCCGGTTGACTCTGTGGGGGGATTCGCTTGCTCCCCCTCTTCGACTCGGCATTTGTGCTCCTCAACACCTTCAGATCCCTCCTGTTCAAGCTCGCCAATGGCTCACTCTATCCGTAGGCTGCCCCTCACGAGCAACCGCCGACTCACTGTCTGGTTGACTTTGTGGGTGGGTTCGCTACTCCTCTTCGATCTGGCGTTGGTTCCGATATGGCCGCTCCTCAACACCTTCGGATCCCTCTGGAGATTCTTACACCCCTTTTTTTTTTTCTCAGCGACGCCGCCCCTGACGGGTAACCTGGCAATGTCGAGTGAGTTCCCTCATCACTTTTCAATTCAAACCCAACACTCAGTTCTCAGCTTGCCAGCGTTTTCAGGTCATCGTCTGAAGGCCGGAGGTTATGGAGCGATGCTCCATACCTTCCCCTCCGCCGTCGCCCTCTGATGACCATAGGCCATCCCTCCTATTGCGGAGGGGTGAGCCGCGCTTGGATGCCTTTGGCATCTGCGCGAGCGTTGCTGGGTCGTAGTTCAGTTTGGCTGGACCTGCTGCCCATTGGGGCAACCGTCGGTACTCGCCGTCTCTATGAGGCGGTCAACCCCAATTTTGATTCTGTCGGGTTGGGCAAGAGGAAGACGGGGCAGGGCGGGAGTGGTGAGCCTTTACCCCTACCGAAGACGGGCCACCTGAGGAGGCGTATATGTCGGGTGTCACGATCATGTGCCACGCCAACGACTCGGTTCTCGGTTTCCCTGTTCCCTATGTCTCAAGTCTTGATTCAGCCATGATCTATATCGAAGACATCAGCTTATCTGATGTTCCAATGTATTGTTCTGTGTTTCAGACGTGGTTTATATCTAGACATCAGCTTATCTGATGTTCCATCAGTTTCTCTGAGTTTCCATCTGATGTCGTGCTTTGCTTGCTATATGTTGTGATCTGCTTGTAAGGCGCTTACATAGGCCTCTGTCTACTGTGTATAAAAGATGTACAGACAGGGTGTAGATACCTTGTCTTAGTCTTTTAATAATATAGCCCACCTCTCGTCTCTTGTCTCGACGCTCCCGCGCTTAGTCAGCGCCCGGCCCGGTTCCCCAGACCCTTGCTCGCGCGCAAGGAAGCGTCCCTTGGACGATAAACGTTGTAGTGCTGTACAGGTCGTATAGACTCCGGCACCGTCTTGTTGAACGATCCGGGTGATCGTAACATAAGACTAAGACCATTTTCTCTAGCCGCGGGTGTATAGTCCCGCATCTTGTCGTTCAGTCCCGTCGTCCAGTTCACCCCGCGCAGCGCCGCGAGGCAGTCCCGTTCTAGTCCCGCCATCGAGGGTGCCAGCCCCTCCTTCTTGTTGTCTCGTTCCGTGGGTGTCAGCCCCACCTTCTCGTCACCGTCGCCCGTTGAAGTGGGTACCAGCCCCACCTCTCATCGTTCTGGAGCCCGAAACTCCGTAAAGCACCTCGCGTAGCTGCGTAGCACCGCGAGAGAGTCCCGTCATCGCCTGTTGAAGTGGGTACCAGTCCCACCTCTCATCGTTCAGGAACCCGAAACTCCCGCATTGTATCACGAGTATCACGAGACCCGGTGCGCCGGTCCTCTGGATTGCGATCCAAGGAGAGTCCCAGGGACTCGTTAAACGAAGAATCCAGACCGACCATCGAGGCAACGCAGACACTCGATCGCCAGACCAGTACGACGTCAGCTTGGACGAGACGCAAGCCCCTTGAACACAGCCAGACCCCGCCTTGCTAGCCTAGCACTGTCCGCACCGCATACCGCGACTAGTTCCTTGACCTCTCAGACCACTCGCAGACGACATGACCACGTTAATCTCGGACTTCATGGACCTCTTAGTTGGACCTACCCCAGCGCCGTTTTCAGGAGACCCCGCACTGGCCCAGCAGTTCATCGACGAGTTCGAACAACTCGCGCGAAGAAATCGACGTAACTTACTCATAGTTCAACCCGAACTGCGCGTCGAACTCGCGCTCGCTTTCATCAATGACGACCCAATGACGATCGCCTGGAAACGCATGATCCGGAGGGGAAGCCCCCTCGGACCAACGGACGAATCGATATGGGACGAGTTTTTCGACTCGTTCTGTACCGCCTGGATCAACAACGCCCCCATTCCCGCCGCTCAGACCCCATCACCTCTGATATCAGTCCCCGCCTCCGCTGTCCAGCGCGCGGAGGGACCTCCCACCATCAAGACCGCAGTCCAAGCCATGACTCCTATACCACCTCCGATCACTGCCGACCCCTTGTTCATAGTCTTCGCTACCGCTGCCTACGAACCCCTCACACCCGTACCCGCTACCACGACTCCTCCAGTACCCGTCTACACCCTCGAGCCTGTCGTAACCTCATCCACTACCATCTCGGATTCACCGCCGCCGCGTCCACCCCGTAGCCCACGCCGCCCGTACAGCCCGAGAATCGCACAGCCTTCTCTGCTCGCTGACACTACACGGATCTCGTCATTGCCCCCAGCCGCCGAGGAGACGGACCTCCTCATCTCTGCACCTACCTCTCTCAATCCCCTGCACCCCTCCGTCGCACCAGTGCTGACCCCCGCTCCGCGAGTCACGTCAGCTGCGAGGCAGCTGATTGTCTCTGCTACGCGCACCACCCTAGACCCTCTGACGTGCACCACCCCGCCGGCTTCAAACGCGGACGGAGACAAAGCCCTCGTCCCATGCACCGTACCAACCCTGAATTCACTGGACGTCCTCACGTTGCCGCGCATTGGAAAGCGCAAACACCGCGCTTCCTCGGATTCGGACGACACTCGCCCCCACAAATACACCTTCCCACCACGCCAGGCGACCGTAGCCCTCGCAATCAACGCCCCGACTCCCCCCGTCCTGTATATACCGCCTCCCCGTCGACCCCGCCCCGCCCCTGGCGACCCCACGCGCACCATGTCCCAGCTCAAAAACTCGTCGCACCGTTGTCGAGGACGACAACGCGCCAAGGAGGGGGGTAAAAACCCTCAATGACTCGGTTTTCGCCCGAGTTTCGACCCAGAAAACAGTAGATTCGTCCTTGCAGACTCCGCCTGGTGCCCACCTCGCCCCTCGCCGTACACCCAGCAAGTCACGCAACCCGAACGAGCTCGCAAAACATCCGACCAGCAATCGACGCCTCGGAAACGAGCGTTCTCAGACTCGACACAAACAGCTCTGCGACCCCGGCGACGCGCAAAAGCACCGCGACCCCCGACGCTATACGCAAAGCCCGAGCTCGTCACGCACTCACAAGTGAAGAGCGACACCAGTACCGCACAGAAGGCCGCAACCCGACACACCACCCCCACTACTTACTCCCCGACCCCGCAGAACCACCGACGACGAAGCACACGTATCGCAAGACCACGCGTCCAGTGTCGCCCTCACCAGATCAGGCGGTCACGCACAAACACATCCGCACCACAGGCCAACAGACCGACGATCGATATCCCCACCACGCACAAACAGCAGACACCACTCCGAGATCGACCCCAAGACACAAGAGCCCAGCATACGACGCTGTCGCGGAGTACCTCGCTCTTGACCTGGCAAGAGACCCAGATATCACGCGTGTCGCCCAACCCTTCGCACTAACCCTTGAACCAAATGCAGTTCTCCAACGCTGGAAGATGAGATAGCAAAATCTTGTTCGAGGACGAACAAGTCAAGAAAGGGGCGTGTGTCACGATCACGTGCCACGCCAATGACTCGGTTCTCGGTTTCCCTGTTCCCTATGTCTCAAGTCTTGATTCAGCCATGATCTATATCGAAGACATCAGCTTATCTGATGTTCCAATGTATTGTTCTGTGTTTCAGACGTGGTTTATATCTAGACATCAGCTTATCTGATGTTCCATCAGTTTCTCTGAGTTTCCATCTGATGTCGTGCTTTGCTTGCTATATGTTGTGATCTGCTTGTAAGGCGCTTACATAGGCCTCTGTCTACTGTGTATAAAAGATGTACAGACAGGGTGTAGATACCTTGTCTTAGTCTTTTAATAATATAGCCCACCTCTCATCTCTTGTCTCGACGCTCCCGCGCTTAGTCAGCGCCCGGCCCGGTTCCCCAGACCCTTGCTCGCGCGCAAGGAAGTGTCCCTTGGACGATAAACGTTGTAGTGCTGTACAGGTCGTATAGACTCCGGCACCGTCTTGTTGAACGATCCGGGTGATCGTAACATCGGGTGTTATTTCGTGCGTTTCTTCACACCCATTCCAGGAAACAAGGAAAAGCTAATGTGGAGTGTATTGTAGGTATGTGAAGCCATTCCGATGCAATATCCTACGCGGGAGGCTATGGTACGTTGTTTTCATATCTCCTCCCCATCTGCCATCTCCCAATAACGCTGACAAGGAAGATGTCCCGACTGGTCTTCGCACCATTCCGGCTTCTCCTCAATGGGGTTTTTTAAACTTTTATTTTAGAAATGAATGCAGCGATTTATGTTTCCATCTAACTTCGACAGAAACAGGTCGCGCGAGACCACCCCTCACGAGCCACTGTCTGGTTGACTCTGTGAGAAGGTTCGCTGCTCCTCCCCTTCGACAGGTGCCGATAACGTCCTGGCGTTCCCCGCAAGCCAGGAGTGCGTTCCGGATACAGATCGCGCTGACTTGTCTCTCCTAGATGACCCGGTGAGTTTACAATTCCGCAACAATGGATATATCTGAAATGCGATCATCTAAAGGATGCTCTCTTCATGGTACCGGTATAAGTGCGGTTTAGGCGTAAGGTCACATGATCGGAACTTGTTTGCAGCACGTGAACAACTTCATTATTTTTCCAAAAAAAAAAAAAAAAGAGAATGCCCGCAAAGAATAATGAAAGGACCAAAGCAAAACGGGTGAAAAACGAAGGTGCGAACGAGAGGAAAATGAACATCTCATCTAAGTACACGCGATAGTACCGTCACGACAGAGGCTAGTAGGAAACCGAAACTGATGGAGGACCCTTCGGAACAGCCGTATTGCTTACCTCCGCTCGTGCTGGTCCTCGTGCTCGAGGGACTCCTTGATGGCCTTGGCGATGTCTTCCTTGATTACCGCGTTTTGCTTGTGGGTCCACCAATCCACGACTTGCGAGCGGAAGTGTGCATCGAGTACAGAACCCGTGTGGTCCTTGATCCCGCCCTTCTTGAGCGCGTCAGCGAGATGGTCCATCGATGTCTCAGCAAGGTAGGCCCGTAGGATCACTGTCAGGACGTCCACCGCGAGGTCTTCATTAAAGTTTTAAAAAATAGTGGATAAGGGAAAGGGTGTGCATGAGGACAACCGCACGGGGACGAACACCGATGGTATGAATGAGACGACACGCTCACTGCACAGACGACAACGATACGATCCTAAAACCACCCAGTACCCTCCATCATCTTCCGTCAATTCGCATCGGCTCCCGCAGCTTGTTCGTTGTCGGCGTGCGCACCGAAGGAGAAGGCGAATTGTAGCTTGGCTACACGCCGGTTTGTAGCGTCGAACCAGGCGTGCTCGAAGGTGATGTGGCCGGTGGTGTCGCCGAAGTTGACGCTAACGTTGGCGAGCTTTGTTTTTTTTTTTTTTACAGAAATTAGCGATGAAAAGATTCGAACGAGTGAAGGGAACGCACCAGCCACCAGGAAAGTAGTAGAAGAGCGAACGACAATAGATTGTAACGCATTTTAATGAGAACAGTGGTGATGTAGGACGATGTTGGGTGTGTCGAAAATATGCGCGCGGTAACGTATGTGCCACGCGCCTTTCCAACGTTGTACGTCGCTCCATGCACAAGCCGACAATTCGCTTCGTCTTCCTCACAGCGACGGCACTTTGTTTTATTTTATTTTTTCACTAATACAGTCTAGTTTACGATAATGCGCTCAAGCGCAATGAGAACGGTCGTCGAACCGAGTGTGGGACACTCGGACGACGTTTCGGCATGTCCCACGTCGGACACTCAAACATTGGGAGTGCCCGAGCGTCCGACAGCAGGACAATCCGGCCGTTGAGCGTCCGACAGTGGGACATTCCGAGTGTTTGATGATCAAACACTCGGACATTCCCGCGTTTCCAACTTCGGACAAGTGGACGAGAGGTGAACCAGTGCGCGGGAACGGCAGGCCGTGAGATAACGGTAACAGTGTGACGGCTGTGATTATCACATAATGCTCGCGTGCAATAATACCGGAAAATGGTGTCTAGTTACAGTGGGCCGGCACCGGTGCGACCGGGATTGGCGGATCATGTGGGTGTCGCCACATGCGGCTGGTCAAAAGAGTTTGACACTTTTGATAGACAGCTAAGGAAATGTTTATGTCATTATTTCCCTAGCCAGATAAACGTGAAAAATAGTTTGAGTTTTTTGTTCGGGCCGTATCATGTGATCTGCGAAAGTGTTTGACAATTATCAAACTCTTTCTCACGAAGGAAACCTTAACGAAAAGAGTTTGACCTCTTTTTCGGGTGGCACACGCTGGCCCAAATAAAACTTTAAGTCAATTTCATAGAGTTTTTTTCATGTTGTGCCACCCAGAATAAAACTTTAACATTTATTTTCAAAGTTTTTCGAAAAAAAAAAAACCCTCGATAAGTGGTTAACACTCCATAGGGTTTTCCATGGGTTTATTGGTCTAAAAAACCCTGCTTTTGCACGCAGTGGTGCATAATCTTGGTGGTGGTTCTTCCGTCTTTGCCGAATCGTACTTGCATATGTCGTCCAACGGTGTCCGGGGTCTTGGCGAGGGGTGTCCGAGGGTCAGGTGAAGGCGAAAACGTAACACTCACGAACGACCCTCGACTCGCCTTTGCACTTGAGTCAACGCTTTCGCTCGCCTTTACGCTTGAGCCTCGCCTTCTTACTATTATCCTCGGTTCCAGGGAAACCGAGCGATACTTGTGCATCACCGAACTGAGTCTTAACCGACTTGTGCCTTTCCGATCCCGTTGACTTGAACGCGGTACACGTCGTACCTGACGCCCCTGTGGTGGTGTTACACAGCACAATAAGATGCACTATTAATAGACATGACACGTCAGCTCATGAGTCAAGGAGTATTAGTATACACTTAGTAATAGTGTTCATACTCAGTTTAAGCTCAGCCACAGTAGTTGTTACGATCGGACTCATTGGTACGGACTGCGGACTCATGGGGTTCTGACTACCCTAGTATTAGTCAGGGACAGTCGTATCAGTCAGCGGAGTAGTGGCTATCACATGTATCGGACTTGACTCATACCTAGGATAGTCGTAGTAGGGTTCGAGCTACTATCGCTATAGGGTACTTTACTTTCAGGGAGGAGCTTCAAAGCTCCTCGTCAACTGTATATCTACTGAGCTGTATGAAGACCGAGCTCCTCAGCTCGGTCTTCTTGAATAACCAGCACCATTCTCATGCTCCTCTCAGTTGTCTCTCTCTCTCTCTCTCTTTGCCTCCTATTGCGACTTGCCTTTGTCTGGCGGATCGCGGGACAACGTATACGCCTGGTGGACTTTGCCCCAGTGCTGTGGACGAATCGCGTTCCTACTACGGACGTGTATCTATCTCTGCTAAGTCGACTCGCACCCCTTTGCCACTGTATCTCGCTCAAGTTGAGCACGTTAGGACAGGCCTAACGCAACATTAAGACCAAGCTAAGCTCTAGAACACAGTGGCGCCCACCACAGCAGACCGGTGGGGCTGGAACCAAGTCCAATCGTACACCATCGTAGAAAGAGGAGAATGGAACGTCCCCACGCGCTATCTGAAAGCTGCCCGGTGGAGGACACACAGAGGGGAGACCGGATACTTTGTTGACTTCCCCAATTGACCAAGTCGATACTACCCAGTTGAGTTCAGTTTCGAACACACTTGCTGGTGCATACTCGCAACAAACGACGCAGGAGTGCGAACGGTAGTCGGGCCAACAACAAGCGCATACCGGTGCGACATCCTAGAAAGTGAAGTAGTTCCCTCTGCAAGAGTAGGACCAATCGACGGCACACCCATCGTCAGCACTACAGAAGAAGAAGAGGATTCCGAGTCGGAACAGAACAGCGAGGAAGAAGACCACCTCTCCCAAGTGAATGCGGAGGAAGAGGAAGAACTAGCAAACCTCGCACGCAGAATAACGCTCAACGAGGAATCACAAGCTGAGCAGATCATCGTTCACTCACCTGTCGAAATGACGACCACCCAAGTAGAACCAACTTATACACTCCAACTCAACCCCCCGCAACTACCACAAGACGGGGTCCCAGAAGATCTACTTCCTATCAACCCCAGTACGGGACATCAAATGACCGCTGACGATGCGGCCCTTATGAGGGCAATCGGCCCCGACGAACCGGACCCCCTGGGAGGAGGAGGAGCCGGAGGAGGTCATCAACCAGGAGGAGGAGCCGGAGGAGGTCACCCGCCTGGAGGAGGGGCCGGAGGACCACCCGGAGGAGGAGGAGGGGGCTTCCCTGGGCTAGCCCCTGCGGCTAACCAACCTCGAACGACAGACAGGTTGCAAGGTAACCCACCTCAGGTGTTCAACGGCGACCGCACCAAGGCCCTGCAGTTCAGAGCGCAATGGAACCTGTACCAGGGAATCAACAGCAGAAGTGACATTATGCGCAACTACTATCGCCGAGCCCTGTTGTTCCTCAGATACATCCAAGGGGAACAAGTCAATGAATGGGTGATGTACATGACCGACTGGCTAATACGCCAGATAGATTCCGGATTCCCCGAACACACCCGATGCCTGTGGGACGAAACCGTTCGCGCATTCACCAGGCGATTTGCCAATACCATGGAAAAGGAGCAGGCGCAAATGGAACTGTGCAAGGGCGTCCACATGAAGGATGGGGACATTGACAGCTACGTAGCAACCTTTGAACGACTAGCTCGCCAGGCTGACTACCACCTCGATGCCCCTCAAACACTGGATCTATTCACAGCAGGGCTACCACGGGCACTGTTCACCAAGGTATACGAACAATACGAACCCGCCACATTCGAAGCGTGGAAGCAAGCGGCACTGAAGAAGCAACAACAATATATGCATCTACAGGCACATCTTAACTCACTTAAACCATCCCAACCAAAGACTACCCCACGCCCTAGCCAATGGGGAACCCCACAAAGCGGATGGGCACCACGAAACCTTCAATATCGCGACCCAAATGCGATGGATACCTCTGCCGACCGAGCACGAGCCTGAGGAGGACAAGTGGAGGACGCCCAGGCAAGACTCGCCGGGGCAGAATACATACTCAATCGACAAAGACCACTGTACCCCCCACGAGGAGGGCCAAGGCAACGAGGAAGGGGACCGCCCCGAGACCCAAGGGGAGTGACCTGTTACACCTGTAGCCAGAAAGGACATTTCAGTCGTGACTGCCCACAGAACCGCAACAACGCGCAAAACAGCAACAACCGAAGGACAGACACCGACTACTACGCCCAAGAACCAAGAGTAGAAGCACGCGCCGCAGTCACACCACAGCAACAAGCCAAGGAATGGCTACAGGGGGTGGCTGGAGCACCGGACGAAGTAAAGGACCTAGTCCTCCAAGAGCTATGGGGAAGAGAGGATTTTCCAAACGCCTGAACCTGACGGCCTGGGTAAGGGCACTCCGTTGTAACTCTGTAATAATCACACGCTATCGATCGTTGAGAATTCCAGTATCCGTTCGAACAAGTTACAACATGGCCGAAGTAAAAGCATTAGTAGACAGTGGAGCCACGGATAGCTTCATCAAACCCACATTCACGAAACGAATGGGGATCGGACTAAAGGAGCTAGACACTCCAAAAAAGATATGGAACATCGACAAATCCGAAAACAGGGCAGGACTAATCACACATTGTGCAGACCTCGAAGTGGAGACCAAGGGAACCAGCAAAGTAATGCGCTTCCTCATCACCGACACGGGTGATGAAGACATTGTCCTCGGATACCCCTGGCTAGCCGCCTACGAGCCTCAGATTAGCTGGCGACACACCATTATCAAAGAAGACGCATACC
This sequence comes from Lactarius hatsudake, assembly GCA_024734325.1. Classification (NCBI taxonomy): domain Eukaryota; kingdom Fungi; phylum Basidiomycota; class Agaricomycetes; order Russulales; family Russulaceae; genus Lactarius; species Lactarius hatsudake. The sequence goes on along the minus strand of JANSJP010000016.1, from coordinate 274,658 downwards.
CGGTAGTCCTCCGAACTACACACCCCACGAAACGGGAAGTCACCATCGCATTCTCCCCAACTGAACTCACCGAATTCACCGACGATGAAAAGCAGCAGGCAGTGTACCAGCTCAACAGGGAGTGGGAGGAAGTCAAGGCGCGCACCCTTGCCACCGACCTGGCCATACAGGCACAAAAACACACCACCGTCACTGCCATCCCGAAGGAATACGCAGACTTCGCCGACGTATTTAGCGAACAGGAGTCACACCGATTCCCACCTCGAAGACCCTGGGACCACGCCATCGAGTTCACCAAGAACGCCCCGACCGCTATAGAGTGCAAAATCTATCCTATGTCCCGCGAAGAAGACGACGCACTCCGGACCTTCCTGGATGAACAACTACAAAAGGGTTACATCCGTCCATCGAAATCCCCTTATGCTTCGTCCTTCTTCTTCGTCAAAAAGAAGGACGGGAAACTGTGACCCGTACAGGACTACCAAAAGATCAACTCCTTCACCGTGCGTAACCAGTACCCCCTACCGCTCATACAGGACCTCATTACGGACCTTGGTAACGCGGACATCTACACCAAACTGGACGTCCGCTGGGGATACAACAACGTCCGCATGAAGGAGGGCGACGAAGAGAAGGCTGCCTTTAAGACGCGATATGGCTTCTTCGAACCACTAGTCATGCCCTTCGGCCTCACCAACGCACCCGCCACCTTTCAAGCAATGATGGACTTCGCCTGCGGGCCCACCATATTGAAACACGAAGCCTTAGGAACCACGATCCGGGTCTATATCGACGACGTCGCTATAGCCTCACGCAACGGCAGGGAGGGCCACATCACGGCGGTACGTGACATACTGCAGGTCGCCAAGGACCTTGACCTGTACTTCAAACCAGAAAAATGCGTCTTCGGCGCGACCTCGATCGATTACCTGGGGGTAATCCTTGAAAAGGGGGTGACTCGCATGGACCCCGTCAAGGTCGCTGGTATCCGCGACTGGCCCACACCTACCACAGTTAAACAAGTCCGATCTTTCCTCGGCTTCTGTAACTTCTATCGCCTCTTCATCAAAGGCTTCGCTACCCACGCACGCCCCTTAAACCGTCTAACACGAAAAGACACGGAGTGGCACTGGGGCCCAGACGAAGATGCCGTGTTCACAAAACTCAAAGACCTGGTAACGAGCGAGCCAGTACTGGCACACCCAGACACCCGCGAACAATTCGAACTGGAAGTAGACGCATCAGGATTCACGGTGGGTGCCGTACTCTTACAACGCAAGGAGGACGGTAAACGACACCCCATAGGATACTACTCGGCAACACTTAACGAGGCCAAGAGAAACTATGACATCTACGACCTCGAATTACTAGCTATCGTCAAAGCATTCCGCCACTGGCGCCCCCTACTAGCGGGTTCCCCTCACAAGATCAAGGTGTTCTCGGACCACCTCAACCTACAATACTGGAGATCCCCACAACGAATCAGTAGGCGCATTGCAAGGGAAGTCCTGGAACTCTCCGAATATGACTTCGAGATCCACCACATCAAAGGTACCGCAAATGGAAGAGCAGACGCACTCTCGCAAAGACCGGACTACGACCGTGGGGACGACGATAACAAGGACATCGTGGTTCTCCCCGATGCGCTTTTCATACGGGCCACTCAAGTCGAAACTATAATGCCAACCGCCGCAACCATAGAACCCGAAGAAATGGAACGACCGGACACCACTTACCACCAAGACGAAAACCACCTCCGCCCCTGGATAGATGCACACCGACTGAAGAAGGTCGAGGGCACCTGGTACAAGGATGGAAGACGAGTGGTTACAGGCGGACTATACGACAAGAGAAGTATCATTTCCGCACACCATGTACCTCCGGTTTACGGTCACCCAGGCATTAACAAGACTGCGCAGTTGGTGGGACGCTTCTACTGGTGGCCAAACCTCCACCAAGACGTCCTAGACTACGTTAAAGGGTGCGCCGAATGCCAGAGACACAAGGCAAACAATCGGCCTACCAAGGCACCGCTCTCCCCAATATACCCAAACCCCGAGGCACTCCCCTTCGAAACCATCGCACTCGACTTCATCACCAAACTACCGCTCTCGCAAGGATTCGACTCCATCCTCACGGTTACGGACCACGACTGCACGAAGGCAGCCATCTTCATCCCGTGCAACGAAGAAATCACGGCAGAAGGAACTGCCGCACTATACGCTAAGCACGTCTTCCTGCGATTTGGACTTCCCACCAAGGTGATCAGTGACAGGGATCCGCGCTTCGCATCCAAATTCTCGTGCGAACTATGCAACATCCTGGGCATCTCGCAGAACATCTCCACCGCCTACCACCCACGAACGGACGGGCAGTCCGAACGAACAAACCAATGGCTGGAACAATACCTCCAATTCTGGACCAACGAGCGACAGGACAACTGGGCGGCGTATCTCCCTATCGCGGAATTCACGCACAACAACTGGCCTCACGAGACCACAAGGAAGTCCCCTTTCTACCTCCTAATGGGGTACAACCCGCGCGCTGATTGGATCGATAGGCCATCACCCATCCCACAAGTGGCGTTACGAATCGATCAATTCCGGGAAGCGAGGGCCGAGGCCAAGGCACTCCTTATCAAGGCGCAAAGATCGTGGATCAAACACAAAGATACGCCCAGATACAAGGAGGGAGACCTCGTATGGTTAGAAGGACGCCACCTACGTACCAACCAACCAACCACAAAACTTGCGCCCAAGAGACATGGCCCCTTTAGGGTGACGCAGGTGATGTCCCCAGTCAATTACCATCTCGAACTTCCCACACAGTGGAGCATCCACCCGGTGTTTCACACAGATCTTCTCACCAGATATCAGGAGACCACTACGCATGGGGCTAACTATCAACGCCCACCTCCAGATCTGGTAGACGGAGAGGAGGAATACGAAGTCGAGAAGATTCTAGACTCACGGAGATTCGGAAGAACCCGGAAACTCCAATACTTGGTAAAATAGAAGGGATACCCTGACTCGGAGAACCAGTGGGTCGACCGGAGCGAAGTATTCGCCGACCAGGCGATTCGAGACTTCAAGGCGCTCAACCCTCTAAGAGAAACACATATAAAGAGGGCCTGGAGCGAGCTAAGTCCCACAGCAATCCCTGCTACTTTCGCTCACCCTGCCTTCCTCCACACCATGTCTTCCTGCTCCCTGCCCTCACAGTCCACCATCGACATGGTGGCCCAGAGCCTCGTCACTCCCCGCAGACCTGTCACTCGCGAAGATGCCATCGCGGTACTCAGCTCCTTCCCCGACCCCACCGCTGGAGGGATCGCAGACTCCCCCGAGGCGCAGCCTGGCACCTACGAAGAACGAGACGGCGCGGAAACGGTCCACGCCCTACTCGAAGGCCCAACGTCAAATCGCCTCGTTCAATACGCTGACGGACACGGTGACCCTGGACCTGTCCCGGTACCACACCGAGTTCGGGCCAGTGCGACCGTGGAAGGAGATCGTCCGGGAGTGGAGGGACGAGCAACTTCGGAGGGCGCAGCTGCGAATGCAGCAGCTGAGGCACTGGTGGACACTGGCGAGGATGAATGGGGGCTCGGGGAGGACGCAGATGGAGACTACGCAGTTGCGCACCCCCACATTCTCTCGACCACCAATACTGACGACCCCCGCGAAATCCATACTCCCTCAACACCGACGGGTCCCCCATGTACAAACGGGACCTCGGAGTGATGGGAGGAGGACCAACTCACCAGCCTCTGGCTACCATCAACACTCGTACCCCCGCCGGCTTCACACGCAACGCCGGGGCAGACTACCTCCCATTTCGCATCGTCTCCCCCGACGGGGTCGAGCGCGAAGCTAGATACCACCAGGTCATCATGGGCCCGGACCCCATGGTGGTGGGCATCATCGACAAGTCCGATAAGGTCTACGCTCGCCCCCTCTACGCCGCACCCCGCTACCACTACGGTGGCAAGCCTATCTACCAGAACGAGGACATGGTCCTCTTCACCGAAGGTTTCGAGGACCGGGCGCGCGTGGACCGCTGCCTCTCCTCCCTCCACAACATCTCGCTCTCGGGCGAGGTCACCCGCTACCGCGCCGCCGACCGCGAGCTGCAACACCTCAACCAGCGGATCGACGACCTCATTGCCGCGGTGGGGGAGATCCAGGGTAAGGTCTCGGTGAGCCGGCGTAGGCTGGAGATGGCCAATGCGCTGGAACGTATCGAGGACAAGGCCCGGACCATGGTGGACTATGAGTTGACGAAGAAGAAGACACGTCGTGGGCGCAGGGGCGCGGCGCAGGCTACGCGCACTAGGATACTGTATGAGGAGGAGGGTTTCGGAGCGTCGGGGCGTCGCACCTGAAAGAGGGGTGATGTTACGATCGGACTCATTGGTACGGACTGCGGACTCATGGGGTTCTGACTACCCTAGTATTAGTCAGGGACAGTCGTATCAGTCAGTGGAGTAGTGGTTATCACATGTATCGGACTTGACTCATACCTAGGATAGTCGTAGTAGGGTTCGAGCTACTATCGCTATAGGGTACTTTACTTTCAGGAGGAGCTTCAAAGCTCCTCGTCAACTGTATATCTACTGAGCTGTACGAAGACCGAGCTCCTCAGCTCGGTCTTCTTGAATAACCAGCACCATTCTCATGCTCCTCTCAGTCGTCTCTCTCTCTCTCTCTCTTTGCCTCCTATTGCGACTTGCCTTTGTCTGGCGGATCGCGGGACAACGTATACGCCTGGTGGACTTCGCCCCAGTGCTGTGGACGATCGCGTTCCTACTACGGACGTGTATCTATCTCTGCTAAGTCGACTCGCACCCCTTTGCCACTGTATCTCGCTCAAGTCGAGCACGTTAGGATGGGCCTAACACAACAGTAGTGTATATAAACCCTCATGTAGCATCCTGAGTGGAACCAACTTGTCCTCTTGGTTCTCCACTCAGGTGCGCATTCCATTTGTACTCTCTACATTCTACCAATCCTAACTTGTCCTCTTGGTTCTCCACTCAGTGTGCCGCTGTGTGACATCTGTAGTTGAAGGCTTGTATAAAGCCTTACATGTTCTACGCTCTCCACGTCGACTGCACATCTAGCACGTGACTTGTCTCTGCATTAAGTTGAGTGTGCCACCGGTTTGGTTCACTAACATTCCCACTTGACTTGACGTAGCGCGGCAGTCACACTGCTACATTAGGACAAGTTCCTTTCAAACTCCTGAGCCTTGTTATGCTCACTAGTTCCATTATTCCCTTTAGGTGGTTGACGACCACAAGTCCCTTGTGTCACCCACCTCACTCTTTGCCTGGGGAAGTCTGTAAGCAGAATCTGCGCTATTGTGGTACAACTCTAGTGTCCATAAAGTTGGCATAGATTGTGCTTGCCTATAGGTGTTCCATCTGAGTTCAGTGGAATGTTTGGGTACCTTCTGCAGAACTGGTCACCACACCAGATAAGCTGCAGTGGGACGAGAAGCCAGCCAGGCCTAGCCTGCGACAGCTGTACATGTACCAACCAGAAAAGTCTAAGAGTGTTTTGGTGTGAGAGGCAGCCAACTGGTCGAGAAGACTGAGGCAGACAGCCTTGTGGCTCTACACATATCCCTATCCCCACTCCTGAGTGTTCCGTTATTGCCACAGCCTCGTGCAGTGTGAAACAACCACTGTGTATTGGTCTCACTTGATCGGACTCTCCACACATCCTTGAGTTAGCGTTTCGCACTTGTTGTATCACGTTGTCTTCAATTCCAAACATTTGCACCCATCTACGTCGTCTCTTTAGGAGGAGACAAGCTTCTATCACACCCCCACAAACTCAAGCCTCTGCTTCAGCATCGCTTCACATCCACCAGGATTCACAGTCTGAAGAAGACTGGATCCCATCCCCACTTTACGCATCACCATCCCCTACCATTTCTGCAGAATCCTTCCACTCCGCTCACTCCTCCTCCAACAAGACACTCACCCAGTCAGGTGAAAGCTTCGTAGACGAAGACAGTGTCAACATCCGAATCCAGACGTTCCAGTTAGAACTACCCCCATGAAACCTCGCTGAACAATACGTTCAGGCAATCTACCACAAACCCAGATTCATATACAGTCTACTTGAGCTATGCAGCTATCAATGCCAAGTAGACGTCCCAGAGCTAACAGCAGCAGCTGCAGCTCTAGTCCCACATCTTTCCCCTCCCCCATCCAAACGTGGCACCTCCCTGGAAAGGGAAGCAGACAGCTTGTCTAGTGCAAGCTCAGTATCCTCAAGGAGCTCATTTGAAGTTTGCCCTCCCCCCTCCCACTAAAGCAGAGAAACAGTACATATCTTGTATCCAAGACTGGGACGAGATCTCGCCAGACAAACAGTTAGATCTCCTACAAGAGTTTCGTCGGGCACAGGAGAAGGTCGAAAGAGAGGAAAGACAGAAAGAATTAGACAGAATGAGTCAACCCAGAAGTTCTACACTCCCCCCCACTATCCTGCCTGCACCAGCAGTGCCCCCACCTACTGTCGATGACTGCTTAGCACTCATCAATCAACTGGGCCTCGCCATGGGACAATTGGCACAACAGGTTGCCAACCTGACCAACCAAGTAACCATTAGTGTGAGTCGCCCCTCGTCTGGGAAACAAAAGGAAGTAGTCACCCGTCCCAAAGCCTGGGATGGGAAAGGCAACTCTACAGATGCCTGTCACTTCTTTGCTGCTTTCTGAAACTGGGCCAGTGCAGCGGGAGATTCAATGAATATGTGGAGTGCTGCAGATAGCAAGTGGTATGTAGAGGACAACCGATGGATTGTGGCGGTCCTCAACTTGATGGAAGGGGATGCAAAAACCTGGGCCCTCCCATATCTGGAACAGGCCAACTTGGGTGGAACTCTGTTCGGAGGAACCTTTGATGGGTTCACCGTCGAGTTCAACCGCAGGTTTAGCCCCCTAGATGTAAAAGAGACAGCTCGTGAAGAGCTGAAGAAAGTCAAACAAGGAAAGAAGCCAGTCTCAGACTACACCTTGGTGTTCGAACAGTACTCAGGACAGACAGGGTGGTCCAAAGAGGACCTACACACCTGATTCTACGATGGACTCAATGAGGACATCAAGGACATCCTTTCCTGGTCAAACCTTCCTCAGAAGACATATGAGGAACTGAAGAAATTGGCATAAACCATCGATCAGCACATTCATCAGCACAAAGCAGAAAAGGGTGGGAAACCCCCTTCATCATCTCACACTGTGTTGACCCCTGACCCTAACGCCATGCAAGTAGATGCCACTTGTCAGCAAGGCAATCAGAAGAAGGGGGACTTCTTCAAAACAAAGCAAGAGTACCAGAACTGGATGAAAGGGAAGTGCTATGGGTGTGGATCACCCAACCATGTCAAAAAGGATGGAAACCATGAGCAAGATGTGTGCAACCACTGTCAAAAGGTTGGACATTGGTCCACCATCTGCCAGCTCAAGAAAATGGGGAAACCAGGCAAAGCCAAAGTGGCAGCCACTATGGATTCCCCTAGCCCACCATCCTCTACAAGTACTGTGGTAGCAGCCACTTCACCAAGCACCACTCTGGCCAAGATGTCACAGGCAGATGTAGCCAAGTTAATGGAGTTGGTAGCCCGCCAACAAGAGCAATTAGAGGCTCTCAAGGCAGCTTTTTGATTGAGGGGTCGTGTGTAGCTGTGACCGGCCCCTTAGCAGTAGATGATTTGGTTCCATGTAGCTGTACCATATGCTCTTGTCATGTTTCGGACTCATCTCCTGTAATTCATACTCACACCAGTTTCTGCCTGTAAGTTAGATAGTAGTGTCAGTTCTGTTTCTTGTCTTTCTGGTCCCTCCACATCTACATCTGCCTCAGAGATGAACAATACTAGTAATGTTTCTGTTGCTCCACTTTCTTCTGAAGCAGCGCTGCACGTGATGATTTCTGATGCAGCACTGTCTTCTACTATTATTCCCGAAACAAAGGACAAAAAGTCTCATTTTCATATCTCTGTATATTTAAAAGGATGTCATCATACTGTAAAAGTAGCAGCAATGGTAGATTCTGGGGCAACTTTGTTGTTCCTAGACAAAAAGTACGCTGACCACCACAACATGTTACAGGTTCCTCTAGAGCAATCCATCACCCTATATAACATTGATGGAATGCTCAATGAAGCTGGTAGTATCACCCATAAAGTTCGACTCACTCTGAAAGTCAGCCCCACTGAAGATAATCACTTCATTGGGCCCAGAGAACATCATATTGGGACTACCCTGGCTAAGACTATGGAACCCAAACATAAATTGGCGGGAAGGCACTATGTGCCTCAACTCAACCGCTGAAATAGCGCAACCAGAGTTGGAGGTAGAGGTGATTTGCATTATGGCTAACTGAATGGAACGCCACCAGTCTCCTTGCGGAGAAAGTGCTGGATACAGCCCAAGACGAAGTGTTTTGCCTGGCAGGCTTTACCTACTCCCAGCAGATCACTGAGAAAGCCACTGCAGCCAAGCCTAAGAAAACCTTCAAAGAAATGGTGCCTAAGCACTATAGAGACTTTGCGAAAGTATTCTCTGAGGAGGAATCCCAGAGGCTCCCTGAACATCAACTGTGGGATCACGCCATAGACCTAGAACCAGATGCTGTTAAACACTGGAAGGTCAAATCGTATCCCATGTCACCAAATGAGCAAGAGGAACTGGATAAATTCCTGCAAGAGCACATCTCAAAAGGATACCTGGTCCCATCTAAGTCACTGATGGCCTCACCAGTATTCTTTATAAAGAAGAAAGATGGGAAGCTCCGTCTAGTGCAGGACTACAGGTGGCTTAATAAGATTACCATCAAAAACCGCTATCCACTTCCACTCACTGCTGATATCATCAATTGGTTGAAGGGAGCAGAATACTTCACTAAGTTCGATGTTCAATGGGGCTATCATAATATACGCATCTGAGCTGGTGTAAGGACATGAGGGTCCTAGGTGAGTTTGAAGGCGGAGGTGTTCCACTCCAAGAGGAAGGGGGTAAGAGAAAGTGAGAATGTGTCCTTCGAGTGCCCGCGTTTGGGCCTGACTTCCGGGATATTCACACTGAGTTAAGGGGGAAAGGGCGACCGAGCGCTGAGTATATTCAGCACAGAAGTAAAAGTTTTTATACAAAAGAACCTGTAGCTACTGAGCTAAGGTAAAAAGGGAATAGAAAGGGAAACATATAAAAGGAATAAAGCGTAGACTAAGGGCCGCGTGGCCGAGGTGATCGAGTGTCCGAAAACGAATGATTTCGCGCTCAGCCAGAATGCTGGCCTTACACTGGAGATGAATGGAAGGGTGCTATTGTCACCAACCGCGGACTGTTCAAGCCCAAAGTAATGTACTTTGGAATGACTAACAGCCCCACCACCTTCCAAGCCCTTGTGAATGCCGTATTCGTGGATCTAATCGCACAAGGAGAGGTTGCAGTTTACATGGATGACATCCTCATCTATAGTCGAAACATAGAGCACCACCGACAGATAGTATGCAAAGTGCTTAGACATCTTCAGGACTATGACCTCTATCTCAAGCCCAAGAAGTGCGATTTTGAGAAACGCAAAATGGAGTATTTAGGGATGATTATCCGTCCCAGAGAAGTGCAGATGGACCCTGGCAAGGTCTCTGCAGTAAGGGAGTGGCCAACACCTACAACACTTAAAGAGGTTAGAGCAGTTTGTCAGGTTCACCAACTTCTATCGTCGGTTCATTAAGGACTTTGTGGCTATCGCCTGACTCTTACATGACCTCACGAAGAAGGACACTCCATGGCACTGGCACTCAGAACAGCAAGCTGCTTTTGACAAGCTTAAGGAGTGTTTCGTACAGGAACCTATTCTAAAGGTGTACAACCCAAACCTCCCCATGCAAGTCGAAACCAATGCTTCAGGATTTGCTACTGGCGGGATACTCACTCAGAAGTACCCAGATGGTCTTTGGCACCCAGTTGTGTACCTGCTCAGAGTCTATGAGCAAGGAAGAGCACAACTACGAGATCTACGTCAGAGAAATGCTCGGCTTAATCCGTGCCTTAGAGGACTGGAGACACTTCCTCAAAGGCATCTCCTTTGAAGTGATCACCGACCATAAGAATATGGAATGGTGGGTGTTACGTTTCGGCCTGGAAGTGGACACTGACTGCTTGGGGATGACACCACGTCAGCAGTATATCGTCATGGACTTATGGGATCAGTCAGCCGGGTAAGCTCCAGTATATGTGATTGTGTATGATAACAGGCTCGGATCATGACTCAATGTGACTCATACTAGGATAGTTGTATTAGGGTTTGCTCTACTTACGCTATTGGCTAGTATAGCTTGAAGCAGTGCTTGAAAGCCCATGTGTACCTGTATAAGTAGTCGATGTGGAAGACCAGGATCGCCATCTTGGTCTTCTTCAATACCACCATCCTCTTCATTCTCTCTCCTCTGTAAGGGCTCTCCCCCTTGAAGTGAGTCGACTCTGGTATATCCCCCTTAGACCAGGGATGTTGCGTTTCGGCCCGGAAGTGGACACTGACGCTCGGGAATGACACCACGTCAGCAGTATATCGTCATGGACTTGTTGAATCAGTTAGCTGGGTAAGCTCTGGCGTATGTGATTGTGTACGATAACGGATCGGATCATGACTCGATGTGACTCAATCCTAGGATAGCTGTATTAGGGTTTGCTCTACTTACGCTATTGGCTAGGATAGCTTGAAGCGGCGCTTGAAAGCCCGCGAGTATCTGTATAAGTAGTCGAGGTTGAAGACCAGGATTGCCATCTTGGTCTTCTTCAATACCACCTTCTTCGTTGTCTCTCCTCTAGGGCCCCTCCCCCTGTTAAGTGAGTGACTCCGGTATATCCCCTTAGACCAGGGATCCCCGTGAGCTTATCCCAAGTTCCCCTTCGCGGGCAGTGGACGCATATCCAGTCGGCACCATCTGCCACAAGACGTACCTCTATTACAACGAGCGCGTAGGACGACCCTACGGCTACATATACATCCTCGACCATCCCAATTGGACCTCTCTGACGCCTATCGAAGACCCACCTGTGGGAGTTCCCCAGCTCGAAGACATACACGGTTATATTGCTATCGACAGGTCACTCGTCCCGCACCCAGCTGAGTATTACGACGCCCCTACCAACCGCCTTTGGTTTAAGTCGTATAGGATCGCCGCAACCAACAAGGCCTAAGTCAGGCAAACGTCCGTGGTAGACGTTACAAGGGATCCCCGTGAGCTTATCCCGAGTTCCCCATCATGGGCAGTGGACATGTATCCCCTAGGATCTGTTTACCATTGCATATTTCTCTATCACAACAAACGAGTCACCAAGCCCTACGGCTACATCTACATCGTCAACAACCCTACCTGGACCACCATTGTACCGCTCAACGAACCTCCTATCGACGTCCCGCAAGAAGAGGACTTACACGCATTCATTGCTTTGAACGGAGATCTAGCCCCACACCCAGCTGAGTATACCGACGCTATCACCAACCGCCTGTTTTATCGACCGCTTAGGATTGCCACATCAAACAAGGCCTAAGTCAGGCAAATGTCCATGGTAGATGTTACATTAAGACCAAGATCCACCGTGGATCCTACTGACTAAAGACCTTTGGGTGCCCTTCTGCCCGTACTACATCAAACGACGAGGAGAATGCAATGTTCCCAAGAGATATCTCCAATCTGCTTTCTGGAAAGACGATGCTGAAATCCCCAGATACATCACCTATTACATCAACTCACAAAACCAACAACATCTTATCCCAGTTGAGTTCAACTTCGACTTTACCTGTTGGACAGAAATCTGCTGGAGCGACGCCAGCAACAAATTCCTAGTCACCAAACCCACATCCTCAGCTCTTAACCTCGACATCTGTGCCAATCAAGTAGTCACTCGTGACCAGTGGGGACCCCTCGACGGAGAAACAGAAGAACCAGCCCGGTCACCCACGCCTAAAACCCCTGCACCATCCCCATCACTCACCAGCAACCCAGAGGACATCCACATCCTCAGAGACGAAAAAGAAGAAGAAGCCCTAGAGCTTATCACTAAGTCCATCCCTACCACTATGAGTCAGACTGTTACCCACAAACAAATGTGAATCGGCACAGCACTGTTCGACACCAAATACCCACGACACCCCGATGACCCACCACCAGGAGGAGACCCGGGAGACAACAATGGAGACGGAAACGGAGGAGACAGCGGAGGCAACGGAGGAAACCCCCCAGCTGCAGCAGCACCTGCCAACCCCATCCAACTCACCGATCGATTTGTCGGAAAAGAACCCCCCATCTTCAAGGGCGAGTGGGACAAAGCAGAAGCATTCCTATCCCAATGGAACTGATTCGCAGGGGTCAACAAATTCAACAGAAGCATCAGTCACCCCTATACCAAGGCCATGATGTTCCTCACCTATATCCAAGGGGATCTCATCGACGAATGGGCTACAAAGACCCAAGAATGGCTCGACAAACAAATGGACCAACATGATCCTTGGCTCTGGAGCGGCGTCGAAATCGCCTTCAAAAAGCAATTCTGCGACAACCTGGAACAGGAGAACACACGCCTGGAACTTGATAAAGGATTACGCATGATAGGAGCGGACATCGACAGCTATGTAACCAAGTTTGAAAAGATGGTCCGCTTAGCTGGCTACTGCCTAGACGAACCATTGGTCCTTGACAAGTTTACGAGAGGATTACCCATGGACCTTTACCGAAATCCCTACCAATTCCACGACCCGAGGAACTATTCACAATGGAAAACGGCCGTAATCGAGCAGCAGAAGAAATACCTGCACATGCAAGCCAGGAAGGATGGGTTTGGGCGACAACCCACACCACAGCGACCCAAACAGCAGATGCGCTTCCAAGCACCGCAAAGGCCGAACCAACCAACATGGAGGCAATACCAAGGCCATCCAGATGCTATGGACACCACCTCAGGAAGAATCCGAGCTCGAGTAGCCGAAGTGGGTGACCCAAACCACCCAGAAGTCAACCACCACGACAATCGTCCACCCTTCCCAGCAAGAGGAGGATTTATCCAACGCAGACATGGAGGACGAGGTGTCTTTAACACCAGGGATGTCACCTGCTATAATTGTGGATGCAAAGGCCACTTCTCACAAGAATGTTTCCAGCCTCGCCAACAACGTCAAGGGCCTCCTCAAGGACGGAGCGCTTACATAGAAGAAGTCCCAACCGCACCACAAAGTGTAGCGGGGGAACCCCTTATTGACTTGGATGACTCAACCCCATCTCAAGAACCCGAGGTGGCACAAGTAGTCCGTCATGATGGGAAAGATGGCAGAACTCCAGAACCAGATGGGGGAGATGATGAAGGGAAAGGATTTTCAGGACGCCTGAACCCATCGGCCTGGGTGAGGGCTTCACAATGTAACTCACAGTTCATAACGCACTATCGATCCATGCACGTTTCAGTTTCGATTCGCACGAGTAACTCAATGGCCAACAAAAACGCACTGGTGGACTCAGGAGCCACCAATAACTTTATACACCCCTAAATTCGCCAAGCAAATGGGCATAGGGATCAAGGAACTAGAATGACCCCACAGTATTTGGAACATTGATGGAACCCACAACAAAGGGGGTAAAATTACCCATTACACAGACCTAAACATCCAGACAGATGGGAAAGTCAAAACAATCCCCTTCTTTGTCACTGACGTAGGAGGAGAAGATATCATCCTTTGATACCCCTGGCTAGCCACCTTCCAACCTAGAATTCACTGGGCCACTGCTACCATGGACACGAAGCAATACCCCATTGTCATACGCATGACTAACCCCACCAGACCCTTCACGGTACGATTGGCAATGGAACAACTACAGCAAACGCTCGAACAATGTATGGACCAACACAAGGAACACATCCTCGCCGAACTGGAAGAGGATTCACTACCCATTCATTTACGAACCACGGCAACGGAACTGGCAATCACGGCACAACAGTATACAGGGAAAAAGGAAATCCCAGACGAGTACAAACAACATGCCAAGGTCTTCAGTGAAGAAGAGTCACACTGTCTTCCACCCTCTAGGCCATGGGATCACGCAATTGAATTCAAACCAGGAGCCCCTGATCACATTGACTGTAAAGTCTACCCGGTAAACCAAGCAGAGGACAAAGCGCTCAAAGAATGGCTCAAAGCCGAACTGGCCAAAGGATACATCAGACCTTCTAAATCCCCGTATGCATCCCCTTTCTTCTTTATCAAAAAGAAGGACGGAAAGCTACGACCAGTACAGGACTACCGAGTAATTAACAAATGGACCATACGCAACCAGTACCCACTCCCCCTCATACCAGAACTCATCGCAGATCTCAGCTGCGGAATAATCTTCTCCAAATTCGATGTACGATGAGGGTATAATAACATACTCATCAAGGACGGCGACCAGGAAAAAGCCACGTTCAAAACAAAGTATGGCCTGTACAAACCGCTGGTGATGTACTTCGGACAGACAAACTCGCCAGCCACCTTCCAAGCAATGATGAACTATATCCTCAAACCACTCATCAAACACTTCGAACAAAGGGGAACCATCATACAGGCATACATGGATGACATCGGCATCGCAACCGCAACCATGGAACAAGACCATATGGAAGCTGTACATGCAATTCTAGACCTTGTAGAAGAACACGACCTATACCTGAAACCGGAGAAATGCGTCTTCCACTCTTCGTCCCTCGATTACCTGGGGGTAATCATTGAAAAGGGGGTGATCCGCATGGACCCTATCAAAATTTCGGGCATACGCAAATGGCCTACCCCAAAAAACGTCAAACAGGTGTGATCCTTCCTAGGCTTTTGCAACTTCTACCACGCTTTCATCTGAAATTTTGCCACACACGCACAACCCCTCAACAAACTCACACGCAAAGATACGGAATGGACATGGGGAACAGACCAACAACAGGCATTCAACAAACTCAAGGAACTGGTAGTGATTGGCCCGGGTAACCCTCAGGTTCCCAAGGGCTACCCGCATCCGTACCCGAGAAAACCCATACCCCTTCTCAGGGGTACGGGTTCCCGCGGGTACGGGTTGGGGGTCTCGGGGGTTGGCCGGGTTTGTACTACGGGTCTGGGTACAGGTAAACTACAACAGGTACAAGCCGTTCCATAACGCGGCGAGTCGCCAGCGACGAGGCAGACTCGTGGTGCCACCAACTCAGAGTCTCAGACTGAGTCAGACTTGTCAACGCATCGACACAGCGTCGTTCTCTCTGACCTCGGACTTGTCAACGCGTTGACACAGCGTTGTTGTCTCCCTGTTTAAACATCTGAGTCGTCGTTGTCGGTATTGTTGTCGGCGTTGTCGATGTCATCACCATTGTCTTGCTGTTTTAAAGCCATGCTGTTTCACACAAATACAAGGGGTCTAGAATCCAAGCAAATGAGGGCAAGAGATATATTGAACGAGTCAGAACGACGCTAATTGAAACCTCAGGCTGACATCAGTTATGCTGGGGTTCATCTGCTTTCCTGGTGACTTCATCTCCAAGGGCCGCCTTGATATCTCTATCGCTAATCAGGTCAAGTGTGCTCCACATCCCGACACAGAGCAGGGCACGCGTTGACTCGAATGAGAGTCAGGTTACGGACATGGGGAAGGACAAGACGGCCTTGACTAAACACCCGCTCAACGTTGACTAGTAGTGGCTAAATAGAAGTTGTAAATGATCCTAACAGATAGTGAAAGGTAGAGGATACGCACCTGGGATCGATAGATAATTGCGTGCCATACGTGAGAGGCTGGGGAAGCTCTTACGCCTCTCATACCACCATGAGAGCGCGTCCTTCACTTCCTCGACTCCAGTCGTGAGGTAGTGATCAAGTTCGTTATTACGATCCGAGGACATCACAGACGTGAGGGCGAGGTCGGGCAATTCAGTCAAATATATTCTTGGCTCTCGAAAAAGTCTGCGAATCAAACAGTTAGCCAATAAAAGAAAAGAGCAGTTCTACTTACAACTTTGTCACCGTCATCCTCCACACTGGCATTGTCGTTGTCGTCCTGGCCTTCGTCCAACTTGTAGGACCGGCTGAATTCCTCTTGAATGATATCGTGTGCGGCTTGAATCCATGCGTCCTCCCACTTATGTTTCTTGAAGTATTCCAGCTTGTGGCGAG
The DNA here is from genome assembly GCA_024734325.1 of Lactarius hatsudake. NCBI lineage: Eukaryota > Fungi > Basidiomycota > Agaricomycetes > Russulales > Russulaceae > Lactarius > Lactarius hatsudake. The sequence goes on along the minus strand of JANSJP010000016.1, from coordinate 258,459 downwards.
GATGGAGCACTGAGAGCACATGTGTTAGCATGTTAGAGACAAGTATATGATGACTTACCCATAGCAATACGATACACTTCTGAGTGGTCAGTTTTGTTATAGTACTGGTTCATCGCGTTCTTGCCAATAGCGAGCGCCGCGCATATGGAAGGCCCATATTGATAAGGGCTGTTGGACGCTGTGGTGAGGACCTTGTTGATGTGATCCATTGCCGGGATAACTGCTGCGGGGTTTGGCGTTCCTCGTGAAAAATACAGTGTCGCGTCCTTAAAAATCTGTCCAAAAAGAATGTCAGAGATAGAAGAAGATAACGAAACAACAACTCACTTTCAATACATCACAGAGTTCTCCCACAATTTTCCATTCCGTCGGTAGCAATTCGTATTTGTGAAGATCATAATCGTGGCTGGTGGTTATTGCGTCAATTGCCGTGCGATACCTGAGGGCGAAGTCCAGCATGTCGTACGTCGAGTTCCAGCGAGTTGAAACATCGCGTGGCATCATGCACTTCGGGAGGCGGTGGGTTGATAGGGTTGCAAACCATTTGGGGAGGAGAAGGGTTGTGGAGTTCTTGAGAGCAAAGGCAAGTCTACGCAGCTATGTACCACGTCAGTAAAATGTGCGACGAGTCAAACAATTAACATACCTTGATCAACATTGATCGCACGGGCTGTGTGCTCTCGTCGAGCTGGTTTGCCTCTTCTTCTGTTAGCCCGTCATGGAGGTCCACCCAAGGGTTGAGTGGCCGATCGTCGTCATCGTCGTCGTCGTCGTCAGCCTCCCGTGTCTCCTGCTCTGCGCGCTCCTCAGAGTCAAGGTCCTTAGCTAAGTCGGCAAGCGCTTGAGCGGCCTCGTCAAGAATGGCACCAGGGTTGGCCTTTGGTACATCAAATTGCTTGAGAATGGCCTTCGCTACGATGTTGATCGTGTGCGCGAAGCAGCGTGTCTGGTTGGCAGCACCCGGAAACCCATCAAGCGAGGTACTAAGAGCATTGATCATTGTGTCGTTGTTGGACGCGTTATCGGTTGTGATGCTAAGGACCTACAACAATGTAAGTCCAGCGCACACTTCACACTCACTTCCGAGCGATTCACCTTGTCTTTTATCCCAAAGTCTTCGAGGACTTCAACAAATGTGATCGCAAGATTGTCGCTGGTATGGGATTTCGGCACTTCGACAATATCGAGCAGAAGGGCCAAAGGGGCACCATTCTTTTCGAAGTGCACGGTGATAGCTACGTACGCCTTGCAATTTGGCGATGTCCAGGCATCGGTGGCAAAGCTGAGTTTGCCATCGGTTTTCTGACTTTAAGTGAGTACATTAAAGCCCTAATTGTGATAGTCAACGTACCTGTAACAGTTGGGAAATGCGCTCCTGAGCGTGTCGAAAGACACTCTTGACATCGCATGAGAGCGTTTCAGCGGAAGGGATGTAGTAATCCGGTCGTCCTGTCTTCATCAGGCAACGGAACGCACGGTCGTTGACTATCTGGAAAGGGCGCTTGTTCTCACAGACCCAACGTACGAACTCGGCCCTGGCTTGGGCATTAGATAGTATTACAATTAAATAAAACTTGAGAGTGTACCGAGCCTCAATCTTAGTGTGCTGGCGGTGACTGTAGGTCACCTTTCCTTTCCCAACTCGTTTGAATGCTGCTGTAATCGAGCCGTTCACACCCTTGTAGTTTCTGAGAACTTCATGGGCAGTCTTGACATTGCGCGCTGCATCTGCGGCAGCAAGTGCTTCTTCTCCCCAGCAGAATTTTGCATGTCGACGGAGATTGCTGGTGGAACTAGTATCGCCTGTGTAGAGGAAGCGGCAGACAAGTCTTGTGTCATGGTGGCAAGGTCTAGCAGCACACTCGAAGACATGTGCTTTACGCTTGTTGATGTACTCCACAGTCGGCGTAGGTTTGAAGAATACGTAGACTGGTGCATCCCAGTGCTTAGAGAGGTGTTCTATTGAAGTGTCAGTATATCCAATGGAGTGTAAACCAAGGCATGAACGAAGACTCACTCAATTCTGATATATCGTCCTCAACTTCAACTTCGGGCTCATCACTCCAAGCGTTGTTGTCATCGTCATCGTCAGTGCGGTTATCGATTTCAATGGCGTCAGTGGACGATGCAAGTGGGCCTGCAGTATTGGCCTCTTCGTCGCCACTGTCAGTGGCCCCAGAACTTTGATGAGCGTGCTGCAACAGGGGTTGAGGGCGACGGATGGGATTCGGAATTTCTTCAATGGAAGGTTGGGGTGCGACAGGGATAGCTCGGGCATTGATGCTGGTCCTAGGTGTCGTTTTTGCTTTCTTCCTGGCCAACGGATCACCGTTCTCAGTAACACGTTCAGTCGGTCGACGCTTGCGTGGTCCTTGGATGATGTCGGCGTTGGTATTGGAAGTGGTCGGCATGGTTCACACAAGTCGCAAAAGGAGGAAGAAGTAGTGTATGCGCTGGGATTGGGAAAGCTAGGAAACAGGGGGTTAAATACATGCGCTAGTACTAGCCTGGTAGAGCAAGTAGTCCGACGCTGACACCGGGAAAGACACTGGTGGTGTGGCAAGACACTGGCACCGGCGAAACTAGACCTGTTCTAGCACTAAGAAACATCAGAAAAAGTAAGGCCAAAGCTACAAACGGACCTTACTAAATGGTGTCATGCAGCTTCGTGGCATGATACGCGTGGCGGCGTGGGGTAAAAATTGAGGGTGGGCAGACGAAACTAGGGAGACAGGTAAGTAGACAGCGACAAGTCCAGTGGCAGAGGCTCGAGCCTACATACAGCAAGAGTGAAACACGGCGTTCAAATGCCTGAATGGCTCGGAAAGGGTGAGGGCTGGGCTGTGATGGTGACCAGGGACCAGGGCCAGGTGGCATCGGCGGTGTGAAAGCATGAAGAAAGTCAGAAAGGGAACAGTGAACACCGTGAAAGTCTTGAAGTGGCAGCGGAACTGAGATGCTGTAGTAGGAAAAGTTAGTAACTACGAGTCTACGAAGGCCGTGAATGCCCGTCACTGCCAGTGACTCACCCTTGGAAGTGGTGTGCATGGAAACTCACTTGAGGCTCAATGATCATTGATCAACGACGTTCAACTGTGAATCATCAACGCGTCAACATGCATCAAACAAGGGGTTACCAGGCACATGACCCGTGGAAACCCGTGTTTGGGGTATGGGTTGGCCTCGGGTTGAGGCTGGCTACCCGTAACCCTACCCGGCAATACCCATGCCGGTACCCGGGCGGGTTACCCGGACCCTTGCCAATCACTAGGAACTGGTAACACAAGAACCGGTACTCAAACACCTGGAACTGGATAAACCCTTTGAGCTAGAAGTAGACGCATCGGGATACGCAATCAGAGCAGTACTACTCCAACGAGGTGAAGATAACAAACGACACCCAATTGCATACTACTCGAACACCCTCAACGTGGCAGAACGGAATTACGACATCTACGACCTAGAACTGTTAGCCATAGTCAAAGCCCTACGCAACTGGAGACAATACCTAGCAGGGTCACTGCACAAGATCAAAGTATTCTCGGACCATATGAACCTGCAGTACTGGAGATCCCCTCAAAAGATAAGCAGATGCGTCACAAGGGAAGTACTTGAACTCTCGGAATACGACATCGAGATTCACCACATCAAAGGCACTGCCAACGGATGAGCAGACGCACTGTCAAGGCGACCCAACTACGACCAAGGGGAACATGATAACAAACAAGTCACAGTACTCCCCGATCATATATTTGTCAGAGCCGCAGAAATCGACACGACCAATGACCCAACACAGCTAGGGAACACAGTAACCATCGCAGAAATGCAACCTGCAAACCCAGTGTATGCACAAGACGAGGAAACCATCTGATGGTGGGTTGACCCCCACAAGCTAAAGAAGATCGAAGGCATGTGGTATAAAGACGGACGACGTGCAGTCATGGGGGACCAACATGAACAAAGGCACATCATTCAAGCCCACCATGACCCACCAATACACGGACACCTGGGAATTAGCTGAACAATCAAAATGGTCAAACGATACTACTGGTGGCCAGGCCTACGGCAAGAGGTACAAGACTACATCAAAGGATGCGCAGACTGCCAAAGAATCAAGGTCAATAACTGCCCTACACGCGCACCACTGCAACCCATATTCCTGAAACTGGAGGCAATGCTGTTTGAAACCATCGCACTGGATTTCATCACCAAATTACCACAAGCGGATGGCTGCGACACCATACTGACAGTAATGGACCACGACTGCTCGAAAGTGGCCATATTCATCCCGTGCCTCAAGGAGATAAGCGCAGAAGGAACCGCAGCCCTGTATGTCAAACATGTCTTCTCCAGATTCAGGACTACCGGCGCGCATCATCAGCAACAGGGACCCATGATTCGCATCCAAGTTCACACGCGAACTGTGCAAAATACTAGGGATTGAACAGAATATTTCAACGGCCTACCACCCCAGAACGGAAGGACAATCGGAACGCACAAACCAATGGCTAGAGCAATATCTACTGCTTCTGGGTCAATGAACTGGCAAGACGACTGGATCCATTATCTCCCAATGGTGGAATTCACTCACAACAACTGGCCTAACGAATCCACATGGGAGTCCCCCTTTAACATCCTCATGGGGTATAACCCACGCGCCAACTGGATCGATTGACCTTCCCCTATTCCCCAAGTAGCACTTCACGTCAAACAGTTCAAAGAGGCTAGAACAGCGCGCCCAGGAACTGATGAGAAAAGCGCAGCAGGGGTGGATCAAACACAAAGATACGCCCAAGTACCAAATTGGGGACTTAGTATGGCTCGAGGGACAGCCACCTACGTACCAACCAGCCAACCACCAAGCTTGCGCCCAGAAGACACGGCCCCTTTAATGTCACTCAGGTGATGTCTGCAGTCAATTATTGATTGGAACTTCCCACGCAGTGGAGCATCCACCCCATGTTTCACACAGATCTCCTGACTCCTTATCACGAAACTCCCACACACGGCCCCAACTATCAGCGCAGTACAGCATGCTGCACATTGTTACAATAGAACCCCCATAAGTCGCCTCAAATGGCAGACTCCTTACAAACTATTATACAATGATGTCCCTGACATATCGCATCTCAGAGTATTTGGTTGTGGCACCTATGTACATATTCCAGAAGCTCACCAGGTGAATAAACTTTCTCCCAAGAGTGAGCTAATGATCTACCTCGGAAGAGGAGCTGGAATGAAGGCTGATGTCTTTATGCGCACACTGAATACCTTGTTCTATTCAGACAAGGCACTCTTTGATGAAGCGTTGTTTCCTAGATGTCCTCAGGATAATTCTAGGAGTATGCCCCATGGTGTAACTCAGTTAGATGATACAGTTCCAGATGAGCTGTCAAATGACAATACCACTCCCGGTGATGATGACGACCCACCACCTGAGCCTCCTAATACCAAAGGGAGAAGCGCTCCCCAGCCGGCCGCTGGACCTCCTCCTAGTACTTCTACTGGAGGATCTGGATCACAGCTACCTCCGCCTTACCCCCTGTTCCAGTACCTGGTCCTATTGAACCTAGGAGATCAGGGCGTATAAGGAAACCAGTTACTCGTCCTGAAAATGTCTATGGAGATAGGCCTCCTACTACAATTATTCGAGACATTGCGTGGACTTGCACATGGCGACAGTTGACTGCACCGCAGCCGGGTAGCTCCCAGCCGCATTCACGTCTAGATCAGACGGTCTCAGGTGTTAATCCTGACCCAGCCGATTCTGATTCTTCCAGTGTGCAGAGTGATAATCCGCATGATTCAGACGAAGTTGATCAGCAACTTCTGATCTGCCTAGCTCAGGAAGGGGGAGTCAAATTTCTAGATCTTCTGCTCGCCAAAGCAGTTTCACCAGTGGATCTAGAGTCACCTGATACCTCTAATATACGTGAATGGACCTATAAGGACATTCTTAAAATGCCAAGTGAATCTCAGGGGGAGTGGCGTAATGCGTGCGAAGAAGAGCTTGACTCTCTTTGCAAACACAGAGTCTATGATCTTGTTAACCCACCAAAAGGCAGAAGGGTGATCAAGAATAGATGGGTATTTGACTTAAAGTCAGATGGCCATAAGAAAGCCAGGCTAGTTGCCAAAGGCTTTTCTCAGGTTGAAGGCATTGACTATGACGAAATATTCTTGCCAGTGGTATGGTTTGAGACAGTCCGGATGATGCTTGCGCTTACAGCGCTGAAGGATTGGCACATCTCTGGACTTGACATCAAAACTGCCTTCCTATATGGAGACCTCGATGAGGAACTCTATATGGAACAACCTGAAGGGTTTAAGGACCCTAGCCAACAAAATAAAGTCATGCACTTGAGGAAAGCAATATATGGACTTAAACAAGCAGCACTTGCTTGGCGGAGAGCGCTGGACAAGTCCATGAGTACTCTTAGCTGCACAAGACTTCAATCAGACTCAGGTCTGTTTGTAAATGACGATAGAACTATTGTAGTCATCGTCTATGTCGATGATGTTCTCTTCCTTGGAAGAAATAAAAAGGACATAGCATCCCTGAAGAAACGCTTCATGGAGATTTGGGAATGCAGAGACTTGGGTGATACCAAAGAATTTCTACGCATGCGCATACTACGTTCTAAGGGTAGAATCCTGATAGATCAGCAGGATTACCTTCAGAAAGTGCTGCAGCGTTTTAATCTGATTAACGCCAAATCAGTACCTACCCCACTATCAGAAGGGTACCATCCAATCCCTAATAAGGGAACTGCAACCCCAGAGATCCGCGCGTCATATCAACAAGTAATAGGATCTCTCCTATACATAATGATTGGAACACGACCGGATATCGCCTATGCTGTTACCAAAATGGCGCAGTTTGTGGCCAACCCATCTGAGGATCATATGAAGTGCGCACTTTATATATGCCGCTACTTACTTGGTACCTCTAATTATGCGCTTGTCTTTGACAGCAAAAGCGATGGTGGTATAATAGCATATGCAGATTCTGATTGGCTTCTGACCCAACTACCAGAAAGTCCACTACGGGCTACTTAGTAAAAATGGCAAATGGAGTGTTCTGCTGGAACTTGAGAGCACAGAAGTCTATTGCGCTCTCATCTACTGAAGCAGAATACATGTCGCTGTGTGATACAAGCAGACAATTGGTCTGGATTCACTCGCTGTTTAGTGAGCTTGGAATAAACCTCAGACCTATTCCATTATGCGGAGATAACCAAGGCTCCATATTCTTATCTTCTAATCCTGTTCAGGAGAAACGGATCAAAACACATTGATCTACGTCACCATTACATTTGTGATGTGATCTGTGAAAAGAAGATAGAACTATTCTTTATTGAAGGAGCCGAGAACCCTGCAGATCTCTTTACTAAGAATCTGGGTCACATTAAGTTCCTTAAATTCAGAGAACAGCTAGGGCTAGAGTTTGGTGCGCTACCGTGCACACACACCATATCTGATGATGGTGACTCGTGAGGGGAAAGTGTGAAGGAACTTTTTGTTGATAAGTGACCTGTGCACACTTAGCGGCTAAATGGACACGCAGATAACGAACTGCTTTAGATAAGATATATTGGACTTATGTAGATTAGATTATTATGATCTTTACAATCTCGGACTTTCTTATCTATGACAGCACTGTACAATGACATCATGGACTCCTCTGGACTCCTATTGTATTCCGTCTTTGTACTCATTCCTTTTGTTCTATCTTTATTGTGATGTCACTATGATATCATAGTCTAGCCTTCTCTTGTTCTTTGCACTCTTGTTCTCCTTCTGTACACCCCCTTGTGTCCCTCTGTAGAACAATGCTCCTTGTATTATGTGACTCTGTGTTACTTCTGTTGTACTAGTGTCACTCCTCTGTACAGTATAAGTAGAGTACCCTGTACACTCTGGCACCACACCAGTTCCTCATCTGTTGTGTGCCAGGTATGTTTTCCCCTCTTGTATAAACACCAGTTCCTCATCTGTTGTGTGCCAGACACCCCATCTGCTTCCACTGCAAGTTTACTCTGTTGCTGCTTTCCAGTCACCCTACATATCTCACCACAGTCACCTTTGTCCACTGTGAGTATGTTCCCTATGTGCTCTGTTCATCACTTTTGTCCCTCCACTGCCACCGCACCTTCTGAAGCTGAACATATGTTTCTCTATGTTCAACAGCGTCCACCGCTTCTTCTTCAGAGGAGTGCATCATGAGCAACTGTGTAACGTCTACCACAGACGTTTGCCTGACTTAGGCCTCGTTGGTTGCGGCGATCCTATATGACTTAAACCAAAGGCGGTTGGTAGGAGCGTCGTAGTACTCAGCTGGGTGCGGGACGAGTGATCCGTCGATAGCAATATAACCGTGTATGTCTTCGAGCTGGGGAACTCCCACAGGTGGGTCTTTGATAGGCGTCAGAGAGGTCCAATTGGGGATGGTCGAGGATGTATATGTAGCCGTAGGGTCGTCCTACGCGCTCGTTGTAATAGAGGTACGTCTTGTGGCAGATGGTGCCGACTGGATATGCGTCCACTGCCCGCGAAGGGGAACTTGGGATAAGCTCACGGGGATCCCTGGTCTAAGGGGATATACCGGAGTCACTCACTTAACAGGGGGAGAGGCCCTAGAGGAGAGATAACGAAGAAGGTGGTATTGAAGAAGACCAAGATGGCAATCCTGGTCTTCAACCTCAACTACTTATACAGATACTCGCGGCTTTCAAGCGCCGCTTCAAGCTATCCTAGCCAACAGCGTAAGTAGAGCAAAACCCTAATACAGCTATCCTAGGAGTGAGTCACATCGAGTCATGATCCGATCCGTTATCGTACACAATCACATGCGCTGGAGCTTACCCGGCTGACTGATTCAACAAGTCCATGACAATATACTGCTGACATGGTGTCATTCCCAAGCGTCAGTGTCCACTTCCAGGCCGAAACGTAACACACTGTCTCCTTAAAACGGGACAGAGTCACCTTATTCTCTTCAAGGGTTATGGTGTAATGTAGCTTTAACCCGCTGACAACTGGCTCCAAGCCTTTCATGAGCTACCAGAGGGGAGTTTGCATGTCTTGTCCCTAATGGGGACGACATATGACACGCCCAGTTGGAAAATGTCGTTTATAATGGACATTCACAACTTGATGAGACGTGTTAGAGACTCGGATTGGACATGACACTACTCATTGACTCTTATACAACCCTCACTCGACACCTAGGCTCGTGAGGATGCTATCAATTGCTTAGAAGCACTTTCGAAGCTGCACTAAGCAAGGGGGAGTGTTGGAACGTGATAAGTACGTAAGGACCTTATCTATAGCAGTTACGACATTACGGTAGTATGTTTACCTATTACAGTAGTTGGGATGCGTACTACAACAGGCGCAATACGCCCTCCAAGTGAGAGAAGCCCTATGCCTATCTCGAAGTGGTAGTTTACATCAGGCATGTGTAAAAATGCAATATTGTGGACGCCTATACTCATCACTTTTACCCAAATGGTCAGGGTAGGACCATAGAGTATAAAAACCCTCCTATGGGGAGGGAGGCAAATAGACATTCACTCTCTTTCTCACTTGTGCACCCTCTCCACTGTTATAGTCTCTCAACCTACTCAAAGGTGAGAACACCATTCCTGTTAGCTGCGTGCATTGCTGCGCAACAGCTTCTTCCTGTCCTGGATGCTCCCTGACATTTGAAGGTATTGATTGATTGAATGTATTTAAATGAATAAGGTTTGCGCGTTACTTTCGTACATATGCACGGACCGCAACAAGTTCTGTTTTTTTACAACTCATCAAGCATTTTTTGCAGCTCGCTAAAATCCAGTGTCCCAAGACCCGTGACCTATGCAGCCCAGAGTTATCTAATGTCTCAAGGAACACAAGCCTTCTATAACGCACAGGATTCCATCCAGTGCTAGCGGTGAATCCATCAGTGTTGCAGCCCGGATTCGAGCCAGAGGTAATGTCGTTCAGACCTAGGTCTGCGATGCCGTAGTCATACAGCCAGTAATTCAGGAACCCGAGCGGAGTTTTTCCCTTCGACAGCCGGTAGTCGTTCAGCAGCGAGACAATACCCGCTGCGATCTGTATGTTGGAAGTTAGCCACGTGACGGCAGACGATGCTGTAGGGGGAGATGCACGGGCACCGCGCAACTCGTTCCGTCTATGATGTTCTCTCTCTTGCGGAAGAACAGTATACACCCGTGTGCTTGTGCGGAGATGTCAGGTATACCGCGGCCGTCGGCGCTGCATAAATTACGACGTAAGAATACCTCATGCCACGTCACGGGAGAAAACCCACTTGTACAGACCGCCATACCGGCCGCCCAGGTGCTCAAGGTAGGTGGGCACGGCGCCTTCCTGGTATGCCGGACGCGAAAAAAGGTTCGAGAACCCGCCGCCGGATAAGCTCGTTGCAACCTCGGGGTGATCCTTCGTGCCACCGACACTAGTGACCCAAGGACCTGCGAAAATGTGTTCGTGTCATGAGCGATCTGTCATGCTTGTCTACTGCTTGCAAGCAGACAAAAGATGCCGCACATACAGGATGCAGGGAACATGGTGCGGAATCGGACATTGCCGGAGCTGTCGGTGCAGTCTTTACCAACCCCATAGTCACCAGTTGAGAAAAGGACGCTGATCCCACGCACGCCAAGCTGTGCAAACAGCTCGCAAGTGCTCTCCGCGAAGTCCAGCGGCATCCTGTCCTCAAAGCCGCCATAGGACGCGCTGATCGTCCGCGGGAGTTCGTTGTCGTCCAGGCTGAGCATGAAGTCGAGCCATTTGAGGTACGGGTCCGGGCCCGACCCGCCGGTACTGTAGTATGTGTGAGGGGTCGGGAACGCCATAGCCTCTGCGTACTGGATGTCGAGGTTCCCCTCTATAGTGGGAGTGTCCGGGTCGTACCTGCCGCCGTTGACCAGGACGACGTCGAAGGTCGCGGTGTCTGCTCCGTCAATGCGATATTTGGTCATGAATAGGTTCAGGTCATCTGGACTCGGGGAATCTCCGTTAAATCCTGTAATCCCGAGCTTGTTCCGGTCTGTTGCTGCAGGTACGTATTCCAGCGTGTTGTATATCCAACGCAGGAATGACGGTGTTACGGGATCGATGTCGTCTCTGCGTGACAGCCCCCTCTCGAGCGTCCCGGCCCCGCTACGCAAACGCGGAGTATGCCGCAGCATACGTGGAGAGCTGAAGTATGTCGTGGGCGCGACGGTTTTCACGTGCGAGTGCAGCTCCGCGGGGAGCCCGTAGCTAATTGTACGGATGACCGTTTCGTTCGTCTTCGCGTGCCGGTAGAGCTGGTACGATGCGCTGAGGATACTGTTGGCTTGGGAAATTGACACGTCGGCGACCGTCAGCCAGCCACCGCCGTGAGACCGTGAGACGGAGGAAGGATGGACACCGTGATGTTTAAGCCAGGAGTTGACAAGTGTGAGCGTGTCTGGATGTGGCGATACGATATCAGCAAGCTGTTCCCTGGATAGGTGTGCGCCATATCTGCGACCGGGCAGAGGCGCAGGTCGGTGAGTGGGTACACAGAGAAGTGGTGGAGAATACGTACTTGGGACTCCTGGGAGAACTGACCTCATACAGGGCGTCGACCACTGCATTCTTACGTTTAGGCTCGAGTGCAATGTGCAGGTCGATGGTTGTACCGGCAGGCTGGGTGTCCTAGAGTCTCCCAATGCTCCGGGACGGCACTCCACTGCGTGTTTCGTGCGCACGTCGTCCCAGCGGGGTTCGAGGGGCGTCGCTGCGAGACAGTTAATAATCTCGGAAGCGAGGACCGAGAAGACTGAGAGCGGATGGATGAACATGACTACTGTCGGTCAGCGAAATGGCGTAGTACTAGTATGCGGATCGAGATGTGCGACCCCTTCAAGAGACAGCTGGCAGGGTATATATGATACGTCCGGGTGTCGGATTCAAGTGCTGATCTCGAGTGCGGTAACGTCAGAATGGAGGTAGAAACAACCGAGCAACCTCCGGTCTCCCTCAGGCCTCGTGGTATAAATATACAGTAGTAGTACTAGGACGACAGACAGTCCTCGGTTTTTGTCTGTGGTGTGGATCGCTAGCACCTTGGTTAACCAGTATTAGATTCTAAATGGTCCCACCAAGTGTGTGTCCAGAAAGCAATTGCAATAATAGGACTAGATCTAGTCGGTATTCGGCAATGTATCCAAACACTGATCCTCAAACGCAATCGAAATAGTCAGACAATAGCGATAATGCGGTTCCCATCAACATACGAAAGCTTGTCCAGGATGTCGGACATCTTGCATTCGAAGTTTTGCGAAGCCACTAGTACAAGGAAAAAGAAACGGCTTAAAGAGAAATGAACGACGAGACAGGAATGGCGAACCAAGGGTGTTAGGCAGAGTTTGCCCATATTTTCCCTTGAATGCGACGATCTCGCCACAGGTATCACCAACGTTCGAGTTCATGTCGAATCCCTTCCATAGGTGGTAGATCTAGCTAGGGCCAGTTCTCGTCCCGATGTCGAGAAGAACGCAGACTAGTTGGAGAATATGGCCAAAGGCGTTGAAGAACCAGCAGTGCGAGTTGATCTTCTCGTTCTTCTCCTTGAGGCAGAAGATGATCTGCACGAGGAAGATCCCCATCTCTGCGCCTTCAATCTTGTTCGGCTTCGTGACAACGACTGTTTCACGCGGAATGAGACAGGGAAGAGCGGGGAATCATGATTTGCCACGTACTCTGAGTGAAATACTCGTATATATGCACGGAAACCGGTTTGCCGTTGACACCGTTGGTCGCGATGCGCTCCTGGAAGGCCGCGATGGCCATCAGCGTGCGCGAATTAATCTTCCGGCGGCCATCGTTGATGATGAAGACGATGACCCTCTTCCAACAGTCCTCGCCCTAAGTCTCGCGGCGATCGCGCTTGCATAGATAGGCAATGATCTTCATGACACCATGCATGGTGCGCGCAAAGAGGGTGTCGCCCTCATTGTACATCGTCACGACAATGAACAGCTCTGCCCGGTGTGGTGGGTCGTAGTGCACCTGGCAATGCGTGGAGCTGTTGTCCTTGAAGCTGTCAGGGTAGCCCGTCACGCGTCACGTTCGAGTAGAGCATATGCATAAGCTCGCGCTCGTCTTCGTATGCGCAGAGATTGAGCAGTTTGGTTGGCATGGCGGAGTCGGTCACAAAGTTGCCGTGGAAGAGCCTGGGAGTGTTGAAGTCAGCATACGATGCAGAGGGACGAGCACCTGACGTACTTGAGGGCTTTGTTGCGGCGGGGGACGCGCTGCGGGATGCGGCTGTAACGGATGTTGTTGTTGTCCTGTAGTTAAGTGATGTCATGGCCGGGGTCAAGGGTTCGTGGGAACATTTTTTTTAATCCAGGAAGAGAGAAACGGTATTACATGGTACCTTCTTGCGAGTCGCAGCTTTGCTTCTACGAGGGGAGAGGGCCGGTGGGAACCTTCCAGGAGCGACCTGATGCGCGTCGACGGCTACAGCGGTCCTCATCAGATCCAGGGTATGGCGGGAGGGAAAAAATTAAAAGATCCAGTTTTTCAGACAGGTTGAAAAGGAAGGCGGGCGCACGCGAGAAAGGAATGAACACTGTAATGTGCCACCTCCCCGCTCACTCAAGGACAATGTTCTAAGGCACCGCTTGTGCCTCGCTTTGCCTCAGGCCCGCGGTCCTGACTTGAACTGCTTCTCGTGGACCTCGCAACGCAGATCGGGCGATATGTCCGACCGAATACCGACTAGATCTAGTAGTCCTATTATTGCAATACTCGCTTTCTAGTAACTTTCTTGATACACTTGGTAGGACCATTCCGAATCTAATACTGGTTAACCAAGGTGCTAGCGATCCACACCCCACAGATAAGAGCCGAGGACTGTCTGTTGTCCCCAGTACTACTACTGTATATTTATACCACGAGGCCTGAGGAAGACCGGAGGTTGCTCGGTGTTCCTACCTCGTTACCGCACTCGAGATCAGCACTTAAATCCGACACCCGGACGTATCATATATACCCTGCCAGCTTTCTCTTGAAGGGGTCGCACATCTCGATCCGCATACTAGTACTACGCCATTTCGCTGACCGACAGTAGTCATGTTCATCCATCCGCTCTCAGTCTTCTCGGTCCTCGCTTCCGAGATTATTAACTGCCTCGCAGCGACATACCTCGAACCCCGTTGGGACGACGTACGCACGAAACACGCATGGGGTGCCGTCCCGGAGCATTGGGAGACTCTAGGACACCCAGCCGCCGGTACAACCATCGACCTGCACATTGCACTCGAGCCTCGACGTAAGAATGCAGTGGTCGACGCCCTGTATGAGGTCAGTTCTCCCAGGAGTCCCAAGTACGTATTCTCCACCACTTCTCTGTGTACCCACTCACCGACCTGCGCCTCTGCCCGGTCGCAGATACGGCGCACACCTATCCAGGGAACAGCTTGCTGACGTCGTAGCGCCACATCCAGACACACTCGCACTTGTCAACTCCTGGCTTAAACATCACGGTGTCCATCCTTCCTCCATCTCACAGTCACACGGCGGTGGCTGGCTGACGGTCGCCGACGTGCCAATGTCGCAAGCCAACAATATCCTCAGCGCATCGTACCAGCTCTACCGACACGACAAGACGAACGAAACGATCGTCCGTACGATTAGCTACGGGCTCCCCGCGGAGCTGCACTCACACGTGAAAACCGTCGCGCCGACGACATACTTCAGCTCTCCACGTATGTTGCGGCATACTCCGCGTTTGCGCCGCGGGGCCGGGCCGCTCGAGAGGGGGCTGTCACGCAGAGACAACATCGATCCCGTAACACCGTCATTCCTGCGTTGGATATACAACACGCTGGAATACGTACCTGCCGCAACAGACAGGAACAAGCTCGGGATTGCAGGGTTCATCGGAGATTCCCCGAGTCCAGATGACCTGAATCTATTCATGACCAAATATCGCACCGACGGGGCAGACACCGCGATCTTCGACGTCGTCCTGGTCAACGGTGGTGGGTACGACCCGGACACTCCCACTGTGGAGGCGAACCTCGACATCCAGTACACAGAGGCTATGGCGTTCCCAACCCCTCACACATACTACAGTACGGGTGGCGGGTCGGGCCCGGACCCGTACCTCAAATGGCTCGACTTCATGCTCAACTTGGAGGACAACGAACTCCCGCGGACGATCAGCATATCGTACGGCGGCTTTGAGGACGGCACCTCACCGGACTTCGCGGAGAGCGCGTGCGAGCTGTTTGCACAGCTTGGCGTGCGTGGGGTTAGCGTTCTTTTCTCAAGTGGTGACCATGGGGTTGGTAAAGACTGCACCGACAGCTCCGGCAATGTCCGATTCCGCACCATGTTCCCTGCGTCCTGTATGTGTGGCATCTTTTGTCTGCTTGTAAGCAGTAGACAAGCATGACAGATCGCTCATGACACGAACACATTTTCGCAGGTCCTTGGGTCACTAGTGTCGGTGGCACGAAGGATCACCCCGAGGTCGCAACGAGCTTATCCGGCGGCGGCTTCTCGAACCGTTTTTCGCGTCCGGCATACCAGGAAGGCGCCGTGCCCACCTACCTTGAGCACCTGGGCGGCCAGTATGGCGGTCTGTACAAGTGGGTTTTCTCCCGTTGTGTGGCACGAGGTATTCTTACGTCGTAATTCATGCAGCGCGAATGGCCGCGGTATACCTGACATCTCCGCACAAGCACACGGGTGTATAATATTCCTCCGCAAGAGAGAGAACATCATAGACGGAACGAGTTGCGCGGCGCCCGTGCGTCTCTCCCTCCAGCATCGTCCGCCGTCACATGGCTAACTTCCAACGTACAGATCGCAGCGGGTATTGTCTCGCTGCTGAACGACTACCGGCTGTCGAAGGGCAAAACTCCGCTCGGGTTCCTGAATTACTGGCTGTATGACTACGGCATCGCAGACCTAGGTCTGAACGACATTACCTCTGGCTCGAATCCGGGCTGCAACACTGATGGATTCACCGCTAGCACTGGATGGAATCCTGTGCGTTATAGAAGGCTTGTGTTCCTTGAGACATTAGATAACTCTGGGTTGCATAGGTCACGGGTCTAGGGACACTGGATTTTAGCGAGCTGCAAAAAATGCTTGACGAGTTGTAGTGTTTGGTGACTCGACGCCCACCGAAAAGCGCTCTGCAGGGTCCGCCTCACGTTATCGTGACCTTGAGCGAGGTCCTCTGGTTCCGAGGGCGGCCCCTCGATTGCGGATAACGTTTCCAGGAGCGAGCTTGTAATGGTGAGGCTGATAGAACTAACACGACCAGACCGCATCAGTGCGGCTACGACATTGTCCTCGTCCTCGGGAGCTAGCGGATCGAGCGCTGGAGGTCCCCCGTACTGCACGACGATGGGCAAGGCGGACCAGCGATCTAAGGTCTTCAATACAGGCGTTCTGTGCGTACAGAGCAGCCGAAAATGTAGAGCCTGTTGAGACGCAAATACTGTACGATATGTCTCCAGTTGCGACATATATGTACGAGCCTGGGCCAAAATTGTGGAGAAGCATCCAGATAATGATGAAATATTTTGAGAAGCACTTCGTCGGAAAGCTTCCGGATCGTGACTTGTGGAAAGGAACACATTAGTGAGCGACGCGAGCACTGGATGGAATTTGTACCTTTTCCAGGCCATTCGGCAGGGCTTGGTGGTGTAGTGTGACTAGTGGCTTGGGGTTGGCGGTGGAATGGGTGTCGGGCACATGTTCGTCTATTGGATGATGTTATCACTTCCTATAGTAGAGGGCGCTGGGTCACTTACTTTGGAGAGCACATGAGGGGTGATTAATGGTGCAGCTATTGGCGGAATATGTAGAACACGCCGAACTTATATATCATCCAGTCGATTGACACTGGTTAGTCTACTGTAGGTTGAATTTGGAGCCCAGAACGGCATGTGCGCAACGTACGGGACACGTCGTACTGTACTGCTATCTAGCTGTGCTATAGTGCCCTGCGATGTGGTGAGATGACGGATGACGGATGACAGAACATGCACAACACGGATCAGCCTTCCTTTTCCCACACTCGATCATAATCGACATCCACTGGTGTGGCATCTTAGTTTCGAGCCTTCCTGAAGCCAAGCACGGAGCCTCTCCTCACCGTGACCGTTGTCAGCAGCATACTATCTAGCGCTTCCTTATCACCTGCTAGGCCCGGCGGCCCGCGACATGTCCAGGGTCGACTTCGGTCGTCGGCAGAGTCAGATGGAAGAGCTGTATGTAGTGGAACTTGACCGTGCCGTGTATCGCCGCGGAGAACAAGCAGTTGGGCCATCTTCGGGGTTGCGAGACTAGCTCTGGGTCCTGAACACGGGTTTGGATCACGTCAGCCAAGATACAGCTACAAAATGCAGGCACACGACCACACCTAATCCGGAGTATCGGTGCATACGCAGACTTGACGTAGTGAAGTACCCACCGCCGCGCTTCGACACCAGTTCCCAGCACAAGGTTTGATGGCAGAGGTAATAAGAAAAGAACATATATAACCGAATTATTTTGTCACGCACGCGGTCCTCAGCCGAGTACATGTTTGCAGTGAAGATGTCCTTGCCGGCTGCCGTGGAAATTATTGCGGAGAAGTGGAACATATTTGCCTTTGAATGCAACGGTCCCACCGCAGGCGCCATCAACGTTCGAGTTGATGTCTAACGCCTTCCATAGGTGGTAGATCGAGCTTAGGTCAGGCCTTGTTCCGACGTCAAGAAGAACGCAGACGTTTGGTTGAAGAATTGGGTCAAAGGCATCTAAGAACCAGCTGTGCGAGTTGATCTTCTTCTGGTCCCTTTCCTTCATACAAAACACGACCTGCATGGGTATGATTCCGTCCTAAGCGCCCTCAATCTTGTTCGGCTCCGTGACGGCGACTTTTGCGTAGAATGAGACGGAGAAGAGCAGATTAGCATCCTTTTCCACGTCCTTTAAGGAGTATACTCGTATATATGGGTGGAAAGTGGTTTGCCATTGACTACGTTGGTCGCGATGCCCTCCTGGTAGGCCCCGATGGCCGCGATCGCGCTCAGCGTGCGCAAAATGATCTTCTGCCGGCCATCGTTGATGATGCATACGACAACCAAGCTTCCTCGCCCTAATACTCCGATCGCGCTTGCAGAGATAGCCAATGCTCTTCATAACGCCGTGCATGGTGCGCACGAAGGGTGTCATCCTCGTTGTACATCGTCATGACGATGAAGAACTCCGCTCGGCGCGGTGGATCGTGGTGTACCATGCGGAGTGTGAAGCCGTTATCCTTGAAGTCGTTAGGGTCACCCGTCACGACAGAGTAGCGCATATGCGTAAAGTCGTCGTCTTTGTAAGCGTAGAGATTGAGCAGCTTCGTTGGCACGGCGGAGCGGTGCACAAAGTTTCCGTGGAAGAGTCTGCAAGGCGTGTGAGTGTGGGGTCAGTGGACGATGCACGAGAACTCGCACCCGACTTGAGGGTTTTGTGGCGGGGGACGCGCTGCGGGATGCGGCCGTAGTAGACGTTGTTGTTCGCGTCTTCGCCCAGAGGTGCATTGTACTAATACTTAAGCATGTTCAAAGAGATGGTCTCTTATGAGCGCGCAGAAGCGGCGCGTAGAAGGGGCAAGTTACCCGCATCCCCAAGAGGGCATACACGCTACCATACTGGAGCGTGTTGGTGCAGGGTTGGTTACGCAACAGAGGCGGGGGGGTAAGATGGGATACACTGAAGAACATGCCTTGTGAGAAGGCGACATGCGGTTGTAGGAGCGGTGGCAAAAGGGTATGGAGTGGAAAAGAAGGATAGAGTAGGGGTCATGATGGTGATTGGGCTTAGTGGTACAACCGGGGAACCGGGAGCGGGCCGCGAGACAGTGGCCGAGACAACTTGAACTACTGGCACGGGCAACGGGAACTTTAACAACAGGATCTAATACGGGTTAACCAAGGTGCTAGCGATCTACAGACAAACACCGAGGACTACCTGTTGACATCAGCTCCAGGCCTGAGGCCTGATGGTCCAGGTCATGAGAAACCGAGGGTTGCTCGGTTGCTTCTACCTCCATTCTTGCCGCACTCGAGCGCAGAAGCTGATGCACTTAGATCCGACACCCGGACATACAGCATCATATATACCCTGTCAGCTTTCTAAGGTTCACTAGACGCCCAGCAATCCTACTTGAAGGGATCCCACATCTCGTACCGCATACTACGACGCCATTTCGCTGACCTCCAGTAGTCATGTTCATCTATCCGCTCTCAGTATTCTCAGTCCTCGCTTCGAAGATTATTAACTGCCTCGCAGCGATGCCCTTCAAACCCCGTTGGGACGACGTACGTACGAAACACGCGTGGAGTGCCGTCCCGGAGCATTGGGAGACTCTAGGCCACCCAGCCGCCGGCACAACCATCGACCTGCACATTGCACTTGAGCCCCAACGCAAGAATGCAGTGGTCGACGCCCTGTATGAGGTTAGTTTTCCCAGGAGTCCAAAGTACGTTTTCTCCACTCCACTACTTCTATGTGTCCCCGTTCACCGACCTGCGCCTCTGCCCCGTCGGCGGCCGTCGCAGATACGGCGCACATCTATCCAGGGAACAGCTTGCTGATATCGTAGCGCCACATCCAGACACACTCGCACTTGTCAACTCCTGGCTTAGACATCACGGCGTCCGTCCTTCCTCCGTCTCACGGTCACACGGTGGTGGCTGGCTGACGGTCGCCGACGTGCCAATGTCGCGAGCCAACAATATGCTCAGCGCATCGTACCAGCTCTACCGGCACGCCAAGACGAACGAAACGGCCATCCGTACGATCAGCTACGGGCTCCCCGTGGAGCTGCACTCACACGTAAAAACCGTCGCGCCGACGACATACTTCAGCTCTCCACGTATGCAGCGGCATACTCCGCGTTTGCGCCGCCGGGCCGGGACGATGGCGACGAAAGCGGCGTCGGTAGATCTCGGGAGGGGGCTGTCACGCAGAGACGACATCGAGCCCGTGACACCGTCATTCGTGCGTTGGGCATACAACACGCTGGGCTACGTACCCGCCGCAATAGATCGGAACAAGCTTGCGGTTGCGGGGTTCATCGGAGATTCCCCGAGTCAGGATGACCTGAAACAATTCATGACCGAACATCGCACCGACGGGGCAGACACTGCGACCTTCGACGTCGTCCTGATCAGCGGCGGTAGCTACGACCCCAACACTCCCAGCGTGGAGGGGAACATCGACATCCAGTACACAGAGGCTATGGCGTTCCCGACCCCTCTCACGTACTACAGTACTGGCGGCGGATCGGGCCCGGACCCGTACCTCAGTTGGCTCAACTTCATGCTCAGCCTGGACGACAACGAACTCCCGCGGACGATTAGCACGTCGTACGGCGGCTTTGAGGAGACCCTCCCGCCAGACCTTGCGGAGAGCATTTGCGAGCTGTATGCACACCTTGGCGCACGTGGGGTCAGCGTTCTTTTCTCAACTGGCGACCTTGGGGTTGGTACAGACTGTACTGACAGCTCTGGCAATATCCGATTCCGCGTCATGTTCCCTGCATCCTGTATGTGCGGCATCTTTTGTCAGACAAGCATGGTAAATCGCTCATGACACGGACACATCTTCGCAGGTCCTTGGGTCACTAGCGTCGGCGGCACGATGGGTTACCCCGAGGTTGCAGCGAGCTTATCTGGCGGCGGGTTCTCGAACCTTTTTTCGCGTCCGGCATACCAGGGCCACGCCGTGGCGACCTACCTTGAGGACCTGGGCAGCCGGTACGACGGTCTGTACAAGTGGGTTCTCTCCCGTGACATGACATGACGTATTCTTACCTCGTAATTTGTGCAGCGCCAATGGTCGCAGCATACCTGACATCTCCGCACAAGCCCACAAGTGTGCGTTTGTCCACCGCGTGGAGGACTACACTGCAGACGGGACGAGTTGCGCGGTGCCCGTGCGTCTCCCCTCCCCGTTTCAGCACCGTCCGCCGTCACACCGCCAACTCCAAACGTACAGATCGCAGCGGGTATTGTCTCGCTGCTGAATGACTACCGGCTTTCGAAGGGCGAGACTCCGCTCGGGTTCCTGAATTTTTGGCTGTACGGCGACGGCATCTCAGACCTAGGCCTGAATGACGTTACCTCTGGCTCGAATCCGGGCTGCAACACTGATGGATTCTCTTCTAGCACTGGATGGGATCCTGTGCGTCCTGGCAGAGTCGTGTGTCTTGAGACATTGGCTAACTCTGGGCTTCATAGGTCACGGGTCTCGGGACGCTGGACTTTGCCGAGCTGGAAGATGAGTTGTACTACTGTTGTAGTGCTTTCGAGTCCTAAACACAACAACCAACAAACCTGCAATGGAAAATGACCAGGACACGAGTCTTCAAGCTTCAAGCTTCAAGTTTCTTCCTATCCGGATCTGATCATCTTGGGCTTGTTCACGTCTCACATCTTACAGCAGGCTCCGTCTTGAATTCCAAATCCGGGTCGTCAGGTGTCATTTCGAGTACACAAGCAGACTTGCAAAAATCAGCGTGGAAGCCAAATCATTTGGGGGCACAAAGTCCCAGCATGAATTGCCAGAGCTTGGTGCCGGCATTTGAGCACGATTGACAATTACTCATATTGTCGTACATATAACGTGCAAATACAGGACCATGTGCATATTCTGCATTCTTCAGAAAAATACACTGGACGTGTGTGGACTGCCAGGCTGTTAGGGAACGATGTGGGGATAAGGCGAATGCAAGAAGTGGGCGGCATCAAGCCGAGTTTGGGGACAATGAATGAATGAATGTCACTTTGAACTCGGTGAAGCGTTCGAAGATAACTGAGGCGTGCAGACCGTTTTGCTGGGTACCGGTACCGTGGCTGCCAGCGTAGGAAGAGGGGGAAGATTGTAACACAAGATTCGCGATCAGTGTAGGGTGTTTGCTTGCGAGGTGTTCTTGGAATAGATCACTGTATCTCGGCGTAATCGAAGTCGCCACAATATGGGCACAATTTTGTATGTATGCCAAACTACGAGGCGTTTTTTGGTTCTTTCTGCGTTGTGAAATTAGAACGGCAGATCCTATACGAGCATTCTCGTGCATATACCTATACATAACCGCTGGAGTGCCATCTGGTGGTGGTGAACGATTCTACTGCCTCCGACCATGACCCGTCCGTCGGCCCGAAGGTCAAATACGCGAAGAGCGCGCAGGGCAAGGAACACCCTTGGTTTCCCCCCATCAATTAGTCCCAAAGTGCAGAAGATGTCCATCACGAGTTTTCTATCTACATAGTAAGAGTCCATTTTACCACTGGATGTGCCTTCAGCCATTCCGTGTCGCACGAGCCACTTAACGGTTTATCGAAACTGTGCGAAGACCGGTATATGTAGTGGAACTTGACCGCGCCGTGTATCGCGGCGGAGACGAGCGGTTGTGGCACCCCCGGTGTTGCGAGACCAGCTCTGGGACCTGAACACGGGAGCGCATCACCAAGATATGCCGCACAATTTTGGGCATACAACCCTGATCTGGAGTATCGGTGACGGCCTCGACACTAGTTCCCAGCACAGGATCTAATGGCGGAGGTAATTAGAAAGAAACGTATGCAACCAATTTCTTTTGTTGGCACACGGTTAGTGGTTTGCGGGCTCGGCTTCAAAGCCCAAGGCCAGCCTAAGACAGCCGTCCGAAACCGGGACGGGACTGGGACGAGAAGTCGGTCCTGGGAGGGCTCATGGCCCAGTCTTCACTTTTGGCATTCGGCTCCCACGGTCCCAAGTCCGAGGCCTTGATTGTTGGGAACGCAGGTCCTGGGCTCAGGATTCCCTAAAATGCAACCTATGATAGATGCTCGCCGTTCGATGCTCGCCGTTCGCCTTCAAAATTGGATCCACTCTGAACCCTTCAGAACCGCATCTGCATCCACCCATCTTCCCTTCTTGGGTGTATTCACCCCTTCGCAACCTCATCCACCCATTCTACGCCTCTGAATTTTTACTTCAACTTGTTACACTAATGTTCCGTTGTAGTTATAAATATGATTATTTTTTTCATCCCCCACAAACCACCTTTGCGATGTCCACTCGACTTGCGCAGACGAAGGTCCCAACTGGCAAAAAAAACTGGCAGTTGACAATACCGGTGAGCTTGAGCTCGCATCTTGTCGCAGGGCTATTGTGTCTGCCTCTGCATGCGGCCACTGTGATCTGCAACTGGCTTCACGTCGTTCACAACTTGAAGGTTAGTTCTCAATTTCTCGACCCAATGTCTATTCGTGTACTCATGTTTCATACAGGTCATGTTACTGTTACATGTGACAACGCTGGCCTTGTCGCTGGCAACAACTCTACCATGCTCCAGGAGTTTGCGCGCTGCTTTCCCATCAAACCTGGGGGTTCGATTTCAAATGTCGTCAGATAAGGTACGTACATCCCTTCTGTTCTTGTATTTGTACTGATTTCATGACCCCGCATTCGTCTAGGTCTCTCGCACACATAGTAACCTAGCAACCCAAGCTTTGATCAGAGTTGATCTCAGCGCGCAGCAAGTCCGGGTATTACAACGGCAATCCTGACATCCTTGAGGGCTCAGGATCGATCGAGCAAGACGAAATAGGGATCGTCTGGGTGATATGTTTTAAGGTATGTGCGCCGAGTCGCGTCGATTGGTGAGTGTACCCGTTGTTTCATCTTTTTTGTCTGATTTTTTATTCTTACTGCTACCCAAGGCGTTTGATAAGTTCATCGAGTTAAAGAAAGAAAACACTCGAGACAGCAGCGCAAGATGACTTGCTTTACGTGATGAAGAGTGGACGCAAGTCCGCCTCTTCTGCAATCCCCTCCAGGTATGTTCTACTCATTCTAATCCTCAGGCTACTGATTTTTCATGGTGTTGACGTTTCGCTGACAGCACACCGACGATGCACAACAAGCCCAGCATTTGAAGACACTATGCCCTGTGGGACTCAGTGGGAGAAGGCTTCGACCAAGACTCGATACAATACTTTCGCATGGCCGGAACTTGAATGGTAACGCTCAACAGTTATTACGAGCACTCTGCAGAGTCTGGCGTGTACGCTATGGCAATGGGTAATGTATTTATCTCATGTGTTCGCTGTTTTCTGGCTGACCTTCGTGCCGTAGACTGCGGGAACCTGTATGATAGCCATCATTCCAACTTCACCGTGCGGGCGTTCCATGGGCAGAACCTGATCATCTATGGCGACAATTCGCAGACCCATAGCACGACTAGTGTGACAGAAACTGGGTGACGGTGACCACAGTGACTGAGTGATCGCAGTGGCCATTTTTCCGCATCCAGTCATGTCCCCAAAAAGGAAGGTGCCAAGAACATTACGTTTTTCCTGTCCTTACAAAACGGGCGTCCCCAAACAGCATTCGAGCTCAGTACACTTTCTCTTAGTAAGTGTAAATAAAACACTTTCTTTTTAAAAATGCTATTTCCTTAATCGTACGCTTTGTCTTTAGTCATCAAACATAAATCTCATATGTTTTTTAAGATATTCACACAGCTTAACAAAACAATAAATATATTTTATTATCTAATTAGGCTACATCTATTTTTTTTGTCTTAGTCGTACTATGGCGCACGAAAATGGGGTGCAGGCGCGGTGAACACGGGTGCACAGAGAACGCGCCGGCCCTGCTGCGTGCGACACGGCTTGGCCTCGTGCTCTTCCCGCACGAACGGGGCGGCGTGCCCGCGTGCACCCCTCTTCCGCACGAACGAAGTGGGGCGGCTTATTACCCTCGCATTCCCCCTTTCCGCACGAATGGGGTGGCGTGGATAAGAGGGAGCCGGGAGCGGCGTGCCCGTGCACCCCTTCCACGCGAATGGAAAGGTGGAGCCGGGGGTCGTGCCCTCGCGTTCCCTGCGCGTACGGGTCGGCAGGCCCTCGTGCGCACCCCTTCCGCGCAAATGAGGAAGGGTGGGGCCGAAGGTGTCCTCGCGTGCCCCCTTCCGCACGTACGGGGCGGCGCGGACAAGAGGGAAGGGCTGGGGCAGGGGCCGGCGTAGAGAGGTGGGGCGGTCTGCCTTCGCACGCCCCCTGTCCGCGCGAACGGGGCAGCGCGCGGACAAGAGGGAAGGGGTGGGGCCGACGCGGAGTGGTGGGGCGGAGTGCCCCCGTGCACCCCCCTTCCACGCGAATGGGGAAGGGAGGGGGTCGCGTGCCTTTGCGTGCCCCCTTTCCGCGCGTACAGGATGGCGCGGCCAAGTGGGAAGGGGAGGGGCCGGGGGGAAACATACCCTCGTGCGCCAGCCTTCCGCACGAATGGGGTGCCGCGGACAGGGGAAAGGGGCGGCGGCGGCGGCGTGCCCTTGTGCGCCCTTCCACGCAAACGTGGCGGCGCGGACGGGGGAGAAGGGAGGCGGTGGGCATTGTGTGCCCCTTATCTGCGTGCGAAGGGGGCGGCGGCGCTCAATGTGGGGGAAGGGGTGGGTGGACGACTTACCCTCGTGCGCCTCTCTCGCGCGATGCAGGGGAAAGGGGCGTCGGCCTGCCCTCTTGCGTCCGGTGTTGGGAGGGAGGAGAGGAGGGTGGGTGTCCACACACAATTCTGTACTGTGGAATGGAGGGGGAAAGGAGGGGGAAGGGTCGTTCTAGACCCTGTGGCGGAAGCAAAACGTGCCTGCCACGTACGCTGAAGTGCGGACGTGGCAGGCACGTGGTGCCTCCGCCACAGGGTCCCATGTGCACACTCTAGCGCGCCACCCCAACTTTCCCCCCCATTCCCTCATCCCCACCGTCCTATTGCGTGCCACCTGATTCGTACAGAATCGGGTGTGCAAAGAGCGTCCCTCCTCTATCCTCCCTCCCATCCCCGTCGCTCTCCCATTTCCCCCGCCCTTCCCATTTGCGTCGAAAAGAGGACGCAAGAGGACAGGCCGGTGCCCCTCCCCATCCCTTGCATCGCGCGCCGCCCCCGTTCGCACGCGGTGCACCAGGGTAAGTCGCCCCCTCCCCCGTCTTCCCCTTACCCCGCATCGCCCCGTTCGAGCGCAGAACGGGGGCGCACATGGGTAAGTCCCTCCTCTTCCCCCTCCTGCACTGACCGCCGCCCCTTCACGTGTAGAAAGGGGGGGGCGCACCAGGCCGCCCCCCCTCCCCTTCCTCTCCCTTGCCCCCTATCCGCGCCACCCTGTTCATTCGCGTGGAAAGGTGGCACACGAGGGCACCCCGCCCCCGTCCCCTCCCCTTCCCCCATATGTCCCATTCGCCCTCCGCTCCCTCCCGTCCCCCCTGTCCGCGCCGCTCATTCGCACAGAAGGTGCGCACAAGGGCAGGCCGCCACCCCCTTCACCCTCTCTCCTCGGCCCCCACCCATTCACGTTCGCACGCAAGGAGTGCGCACGAGGGCACATCGCCCCCCTTTCCCCGGCCCGTCCCTTCCCCATTCGCGGGAAGGGGTACACACGAGGGTACGCACCCCTTCCCCCTTGGCCGCCCCGCCCTGTTCGCGTGGAAAGGGGGCACAAGGGCACGCCGCCCCCTCCCTCCATCGCCCCCGGCCCCTCCCCTTCCGCCTTGGCCGCGCCGCGCCGTACGCGCGGAAGGGGGCACGCGAGGCTGGCCACCCCTCGGCCCCACTTCGTACGGAAGGGGGCACACTGCATGCCGCCCCATCGCCCCCGGCACCCCCCCTTCCCCTGCCGCGCCCCCCCCCCCCCCCCATACGCGCGGAACGGGGCCCGAAAAGAGCATACGCCACCCGGCCCCACCCTTCCCCATTTGCGCGGAAGGGGAGCGCACCGAGTGCATGCCGCCCCGTATGTGCAGAACAGGGGCACGCCGCTCCCGGCTCCCTCTTATCCACGCCACCCCATTCGCGCGGAAAGGGGGAATGCGAGGGTAATAAGCCGCCCACTTCGTTCGCGCGGAAGAGGGGTGCACGCGGGCACGCCGCCCCGTTCGCGCGGGAAGAGCACGAGGCCAAGCCGTGTCGCGCGCAGCAGGGCCAGCGCGTTCTCTGTGCACCCGTGTTCACCGCGCCTGCACCCCGTTTTCACGCGCCATAGTACGACTAAGACAAAAAAAATAGATGTAGCCTAATTAGATAATAAAAATATATTTATTGTTTTGTTAAGCTGTGTGAATATCTTAAAAAACATATGAGATTTATGTTTGATGACTAAAGACAAAGCGTACGATTAAGGAAATAGCATTTTTAAAAAGAAAGTGTTTTATTTACACTTACTAAGAGAAAGTGTACTGAGCTCGAATGCTGTTTGGGGATGCCCGTTTTGTAAGGACAGGAAAAACGTAATGTTCTTGGCACCTTCCTTTTTGGGGACGTGACTGGATGCGGAAAAATGGCCACTAAAAATGGCCACTAGTGATCGCACCAGCGACAACGACAGCTGCAGTAACTACGATGGTCACACAATGGGAATGACTATGTTGGCAACGACAACAACGATAATCACATGAAGCGATGAGGTGATGAGAATAGGGACAACGACAAGGCGACTACGACAGCGATGGGGTGACCACGAGGCGACCATGACAACCACGGCGACGGCGAGGAGACAAGGAGGCACCACGATGACCACAGGGGAGATGATGGCGATGATGACATGGAGTTTCATTTGTAACTAACATAGAACTGTTAGATGTTCATAGAGAAATGGTAGTTATATTCAATAGTGGTACTATAAAGACGTGGCCAGCCGTGGCTGGTAGGCCGAGACTGGCCTAAGACGTTGAGGCCTACAAGTAGAGTCCCAATCCCTGTAAACTCTGGGCCTAAAGCCCTCCTAAGACGAGCCTAGTGGCAGGCTTTCAGGCCGGGACGGGCCCGCAAACCACTACACACGGTCCTCAGCCAGGCTATTACTTTGTGCGAATAAATGGAACATGGTCGAATGACGCGCCAATGTCTCGCCAAGGAAATACTTTTGCGACGTACCCTCTCCACACGCGTCATTCTACAACGCAATATACCGGTACACGCAAGGGTACACGTTAAACACACCCAGGAGATGGTATTTTTACCCAAGCACTGATCCTCTAATGCAACCAAAACAGTCAGACAATAGCGATGATGCAGTTGCCGTCGACGTATGAAGGCTTGTCCAGGATATTGGACATCTTGTATTCGATTTTGCGCGGCCACTACAGCTAGATCCAATTCGATAGGCCCCATGCCCGCGAACAGACTAGGCGGACTTTTAAGATTCATGAACGGAGCTCATAGTTAAGTATATTTTGAAATTCTTGAGATGGTAGTTATCTTGCATAATTTGAGGTTACAGAATAGTTATCCCTTTCTCTGCGTGCCACATCAGCTTCTCCCATTACAAAAACAAGGTTCTCTCTTACTTATCCCTTGCCGAGTGCCATCTCAACAACCTTCCTGGGCCCACCGTGTCCCTCTCATCTTGGAGTTCTTGAGAATGCGATCACGGTGTAAGGTTACCTCGGGCTCTGGGCCCGAAATCGCATGTTTTCAGTCGTTTCGGTCTCGGTCCGGCGTCGCGTGGCTCAGCTGCCATTTCCATCTCGTGTTCTCACGGCGTCACATCTCGCTATCGATCACCACGTCTCGTCTCCCCCTTCCTCTCTCTCTCTCTCTCTCTGCTCCTGCTTGTTACCTCTGTCATTCAAATACCATCGCCTGTGCTTGCCCTTCAAGAGGCTTGCAAGCCGTTCGTAGACAGGCTGTGCGTCCCCACGTCTCATGTCGCCTTTGTCCCTCAACATCCCGGGCTCGTCGCATCGCCATCTCCCCTTTCCTTTCAAGATGTCAAGATCGACAACCATCCGCCCTCTACCCCTGAAGCCACCCTCAAGACGCCGTTGGAGGCTGCGCGGACTGTCGCGCTCACTGAAGGGCTCTATTGTCGTATGTCATCGTGTCTCAGCCCCCTTTGACTGTTATTATCGCTACCTTTCACCTAGATAATACGTTTCGGATTCTCGTTTCCGCGTCCATGCGCCTTTGTCTCGCCACCTGTACCTTACCCTTCTTGTCTCAATCGACTCCACGTTCCATCTCATTTCGCCTTCCTATGCCACCCTCATCCCTACCTACTAGATCAAGGTAGTAGCTACAGTCTACATGTATTAAACCGTGCATTCTTGGCTCGGAATAATCAGTTCAGTCTAGTTTGGTTTCCCCCTCCTCTCTCCTGCATGCCGCCGCGATCGTCCAGGAAGTCAGGCCCTACTGCGGGCACTCGAAGGACATCGCCTCTCGTCGCCTCTCGTCTCGTCTCTCGTTTCCGCTCTCGCTCCCGTTTCCGCCTTGTCCTCTCGCCCGTCAACGCCCGCTCCCGCCTTCGTCCGTTCGCGTTCACACCGGCTGTCGCCGTCGCGAACGCTTTGGACTCGGTTGCTCTCCCCTCCATCTGTAACCCTGCGGGATCCCCTCCGCCTTCGGACTTACACGGACTCGGCTCCGTACAACGGGTGACAACTTTTGCCATTCTGTCCATGCATGCTAAAGTCGTGCTCGCTCTAGTCAAGTCACGATCCCCGATGTCTCTCGGAGACTCTCCTGAGTGGCCACCACCGGCTCTTCAATACAGTTTTCTTTTGTATTCCATATACAGAATATATCGAAATTTGTCGGGCTTTATTGCGTCTTGTGATGCATCCTCACAGGCTTCGCACCTGCAAGTTTGACTTTGATATTTCCTGTGTTGGTTATATAATTCGCTTTTTAATTATTACTACAAATAATTTGTGTGAGAAAAAAAAACGGCATGCTTCCCGGAGAACCCATTCAATCTCAGCCCTATGCTGTAATCGGGTCGCGAAGGGCCTATCGAATTGGATCTAGCTGTAATACAACGAAAGAAAACACTTCAATGAGAAATGAACGAGGAGACAGGAGCGACAAACCAAGGGTGTTGAGCAGTGTCTGCCCATATTTACCCTTGAAGGCTACGATCTCGCCACAGGCACCGCCTACTAATGTCGAATGCCTTCCAGAGATGGTAGATCAAGCTTGGACCAGACCTCACGCAGACGTTTGGCTGGAAAATAGGGCCAAAGGCATTGAAGAACCAGCAATACGAATTGATTTCTTCTCCTTGAGGCAGAAGACAATCTGCACGGGGACGATTCCCTTCTCCGCGCCCTCAATCTTGTTCGACTCTGTGACAGCGACTATTTCGTGCAGAATGAGACAGAGAAGAGCGGGTCATTACGACTTAACACGTACTCTAGGTAGTATACTCGTATGTATGCGCGGAAACCAGGTTTTCCGTTGACTACGTTGGTCGCGATGCCCTCCTGGTAGACCCCGATGGCTGCCATCGCGCTCAGAGTGCGCGACTTGATATTTTGCCGGCCATCGCTGACGATGCATACGACAATCAAGCTTCCTTGCCCTAATACTCCGATCGCGCTTGCAGAGATAGCCAATGTTCTTCATAACGCCGTGCATGGTGCGCACGAAGGTGTCATCCTCGTTGTACATCGTCATGACGATGAAGAACTCCGCTCGGCGCGGTGGATCGTGGTGTACCACGCGGAGTGTGAAGCCGTTATCCTTGAAGTCGTTAGGGTCACCCGTCGCGACAGAGTAGCGCATATGCGTGAAGTCGTCGTCTTTGTAAGCGTAGAGATTGAGCAGCTTCGTTGGCACGGCGGAGCGGAGCACAAAATTTCCGTGGAAGAGTCTGCAAGGCGTGTGGGTGTGGGGTCAGTGGACGATGCACGGGAACTCGCACCCGACTTGAGGGTTTTATGGCGGGGGACGCGCTGCGGGATGCGGCCGTAGTAGACGTTGTTGTTCGCGTCTTCGCCCAGAGGTGCATTGTACTAATACCTAAGCATGTTCAAAGCGATGGTCTCTTATGAGCGCGCAGAAGCGGCGCGTAGAAGGGGCAAGTTACCCGCATCCCCAAGAGGGCATCCACGCTACCATACTGGAGCGTGTTGGTGCAGGGTTGGTTACGCAACAGAGGCAGGAGGTTAAGATGGGATACACTGAAGAACATGCCTTGTGAGAAGGCGACATGCGGTTGTAGGAGCGGTGGCAAAAGGGTATGGAGTGGGAAAGAGGGATAGAGTAGGGACTGTACTGTTCGATTATCGAGTAACTTATGAGGGTCTCTCAGGCTGCTGCCGAGGCGAGGTCGCGATGGGCGGATGGGAACCCTCCCGTCGCGACCTGATGCGCGTCGACGGCTACAGCGACCCTCATCAGCGATCCCAAAAAGATCCGGTTTTTCAGACCGGTTCAAAAGGAGGGCAGGCAGGTGGCGGCACGCAATAAGTGAGGGTGTGGATGTCCTCAGGCCGCCCCGCCTGCTCACTCACTCAAAGACAATGCTCTAACTTGAAGGCACCGCTCGTGCCTCGCTTCGCCTCAGACCCGCGATCCTGACTTGAACAGCTCCTCGTGGACCTCGCAACGCAGATAGGACGATTTATCTGACTGAATACTGACTAGATCTAGTCCTGTTATCGAAAGAGCTTTCTAGTAACTCTTGCAATCGCCCAAGCAATCGCCGGTTTCTTGACACACTTGGAAGGACCATTTAGAATCTAATACGGTATCTAATACGGTGCTAGCGATCCACACCCCACTGACAAGAACCGAGGACTGTCTGTTGATGTCAGCTCCAGGCCTGGCCGCTGAGGGTCCATGTCATGAGAGACCAGAGGTTGCTCGGTTGTTTCTACCTCCATCCTTGCCGCACTCGAGTTCAGCGCCGCGGCTCAGGTCAGGGTGTCGGAGTCCGACACCCGGACGTATCATATATACCCTGCCAGCTCTCTGAGGCTTACTGGACGTCCACCAATCCTTACTTGAAGGGGTCGCACATCCCGTACCGCATACTACTACGCCATTTCGCTGACCTCCAGTTGTCATGTTCATCCACTGGCATCCTCTCTCGGTGCTCTCGGTGCTCGCTTCCGGCGTTCTTGACTGCCTCGCAGCGACGCCCCTCGAACCCCGTTGGGACGACGTCCGCACGAAACACGCGTGGAGTGCCGTCCCGGAGCATTGGGAGACTCTAGGACACCCAGCCGCCGGTACAACCATCGACCTGCACATTGCACTCGAGCCTAAACGTAAGAATGCAGTGGTCGACGCCCTGTATGATGTCAGTTCTCCAAGGAGTCCAAAGTATGTTTTCTCCACCACTTCTCTGTGTACCCATTTACCGACCTGCGCCTCTGCCCCGTCGCAGATACGGCGCGCACCTATCCAGGGAACAGCTTGCTGATATCGTAGCGCCACATCCAGACACACTCGCACTTGTCGTCTCCTGGCTTAAACATCACGGTGTTCATCCTTCCTCCGTCTCACGGTCACACGGCGGTGGCTGGCTGACGGTCGCCGACGTGTCAATGTCCCAAGCCAACAATATGCTCAGCGCATCGTACCAGCTCTACCGGCACGCGAAGACGAATGAAACGGCCATCCGTACGATTAGCTATGGGCTCCCCATGGAGCTGCACTCACACGTGAAAACTGTCGCGCCAACGACACACTTCAGCTCTCCACGTATGCTGCGGCATACTCCGCGTTTGCGCCGCCAGGCCGAGACGACGGCTCTCGCGAAAGCGGCCGCGGCGTCGGTAGACCGCGGGAGGGGGTTGTCACGCAGAGACGACATCGAATCCGTAACACCGTCATTCCTGCGTTGGATATACAAGACGGAGGGCTACGCACCTGCCGCAATAGATAGGAACAAGCTTGGGGTTGCGGGGTTCATCGGAGATTCCCCGAGTCCAATGGACCTAAGACTATTCATGACCGCATATCGCGCCGACGCAGTGACCGCGACCTTCAACGTCTTCCTGATCAACGGCGGTAGGTACGACCCGAACACTCCCAGCGTGGAGGGGAACCTCGACATCCAGTACACAGGGGCTATGGCGTTCCCGACCCCTCTCACCTACTACATTACCGGCAGCGAGTCAGGCACGCCGGACCCGTACCTCAGCTGGCTCAACTTCATGCTCAGCCTGGAGAACAACGAACTCCCGCAGACGATCAGCACATCGTACGGCGGCTTTGAGGAGACCCTCCCGCCGGACCTCGCGGAGAGCGTTTGCGAGCTGTATGCACACCTTGGCGTGCGTGGGGTCAGCGTCCTTTTCTCGACTGGCGACTTTGGAATTGGTAAAGACTGCTCCGACAGCTCTGGCAAAATCCGATTCCGCGTCATGTTCCCTGCATCCTGTATGTGCGGCATCCTTTGTCTGCTTGCGGGCGGTTGAAAAGCATGACTAATCGCTGATGACACGGACACATTTTCGCAGGTCCCTGGGTGACTAGCGTCGGTGGCACGATGGATCTCCCCGAGGTTGGAGCGAGCTTATCCGGCGGCGGGTTCTCGAACCTTTTTTCGCGTCCAGCATACCAGGGCCGCGCTGTGGCGACCTACCTGGAGAACCTGGGCAGCCGGTACGACGGTCTGTACAAGTGAGTTCTCTCCCGTGTCATGACACGAGGTATTCTTATGTCGTAATTTGTGCAGCGCCAATGGCCGCGGAATACCTGACATCTCTGCACAAGCCCACCAGTGTGTGTTTGTCCACGGCGTGGAGGACTTCACCGCAGACGGAACGAGTTTCGCAGTGCCCGTGCGTCTCCCCCTCCCCGTCTCAGCACCGTCCATCGTCACACGGCTAACTCCCAAGTACAGATCGCAGCGGGTATTGTCTCGTTGCTGAACGACTACCGGCTGTCGAAGGGCAGGACTCCGCTCGGCTTCCTGAATTACTGGCTATATGACTTCGGCATCGCAAATCTAGGCCTGAATGACATTATATCTGGCTCGAATCCGGGCTGCAACACTGATGGATTCACTGCTGGCACTGGGTGGGATCCTGTGCGTCCTGGCAGAATTATATTTCTTGAGATATTGGCTAACTCTGGGCTGCATAGGTCACGGGTCTCGGGACGCCGGACTTTGTAGAGCTGATACATGAGCTGTAGTGTTTTCGAGTCCTAAACATGGCAACAAATAAACCTGCAATGGCAAATGACCAGGACACGAGTCTTCAAGCTTCAAACTTCAAGTTCCTTCCTATCCGGTGATACGACCACGCTCTCCCTGGGCCCTGAAAAGGCTATTTTCGCAGTTTCTACTCACTTCCTAGACTCGCTCACGCTCACGCGCACCCGCACCGCCTGCACTGTGCTGTACTCATTTACACTCTTCCACACTCTCCTGCGCTCGCACGTGTTCTATCTGCTTTGTAAGCGCCGCATTTCCGCATTTCCGCTCTTCGCCGCTTTCCCGTGCTTCGCCGCATTTCCGCGCTTATCCCGGACTTGTCCCTTCGTGTTTTACCTTTCCCCTGTTTATCTAATGCACCCCATTCCTTTGCTTACATTCCTTAGTATATAACTTAGCTCATGTAACTACAACCTTGCAACAAAGACTTCTAATAGTAGACTTCTTCCCTCTCAGATTTCGGACTTTTGAGCTCAGTGAAGCTCATCCCTTGCGCTCCCCAGCACGCCGCACTCGCGCACGGCCTTAGCATCTCAAGCGCGACGCGTTCCCGACCCCAGCGGCCGCCCATACGAAGTTTCGCGCCACGCCGAAGCGTGCGCGGCTGTTTCCGACCACTCACTCGCAACCGACCCCGTCTCCCTTCCGACGTCGCCGCGCTCGCGCGCGGCTTTAGCCCTTCGACACCGACGCGTCCGCGATCGCCGCGGACCCATATACCACAGGCCGCGCACCGCGGAGACCTGCGCAACACCTCGCGACGCTTCGCACCCCCTAGACCCTGTGCTCATCTCTCTTTAGACTGTTTCCTAGCGCTTTTAGGGACAGTTTAGGGTATCACCGGATCTGATCATCTTGGGCCTACTCACATCTCACATCTTACAGCAGGTTCCGTCTTAAAATCCAAATCCGAATCGTTACGTGTCATTTTGAGGACACAAGCAGACTTGCAAAAATCAGCGCTGGAAGCCAAATCATTTTGGGGGCACAAAGTCCCAGCATGAGTTGCCAGACGCAGCCAGAGCTTGGTGCCGGCATTCAAGCATGATTGATAATTGCTCATATTGTCGTACATATAACGTGCAAATACAGGACCATGTGCATATTCTGCATTCTTCAGAAAAAAAAATCGGATGTGCGTAGACTGTTGGGGAACGATGTGGGAATTCGTCCCTGTATTCCAACATCAGGTCTTGGGGCGACCCCTCCTACCACCAAACGTTCTCGGATGTTCACCCACCCGACCCTAATGAACACCACCCCCTATGGTCGCAATGCACAGCGACCACCATAGTCGGTGACAGACGCGTCCCCAAACACACCCGACGCTCCACCTCCACCATCATGCAGGTAGCCACGGACCACGCCTTCACGGGCACGTACGTCCAACGCTTCCGCACCAACGACTCCACCCGAAAACGTCTCGTGCCCTTGCGGCGAACCCCTACGAGACGCCATCCACGTAATCCACCACTGCCCCCGCTTCTTCCAGGAGCGCTGCTCCACGGGCATCCTATCCTCGGCGTTCGCACCCGTACATCCCCTCTACCCATTCCACAAACTACTCTCCACCCTGGATGGTGCCGAACGCCTACTCAAGTTCTTCGACCATGACGCGCGCGCTCTCAATGCCGGAATCCGGTCCCCCTTTACCCGTGCCCCCTGAACCCGACTAGGTAAGTGCACACTT
This sequence comes from Lactarius hatsudake, assembly GCA_024734325.1. Classification (NCBI taxonomy): domain Eukaryota; kingdom Fungi; phylum Basidiomycota; class Agaricomycetes; order Russulales; family Russulaceae; genus Lactarius; species Lactarius hatsudake. Next base: position 222,802 of record JANSJP010000016.1, on the reverse strand, counting down.
GAGGGTCTGCTTCCCCTCCCTGGACTTGTTTCATTTCCGCTTAACCTGCGGCTGCAACACGCTGCACACATTTGACTCATGGCCTTACGGCTTATGTACCACGGGTTTGACACCCTCTTCGACACGCTCCGTCTCCTTGTTTCGTCTCCTTACTTTACGACTCGGGGGCACCTTACTTAACGTGTTTCTTAAATGTGGTGTGGTTCTCGCTACGACTGGTCTGTAACTCTGTTGCGCATCCCAGAATAAATATGGATCCAAAAAAAAAACAAAACAAGAACGATGTGGGAATAAGGAGAATGCAAGAAGTGGGCGGCCTCAAGCCGAGTGGGAGCAATCAAGAACGAACTCGGTGAAGCGTTCGAAGATAACCGAGGCGTGCAGATCGTTTTGCTGGGTACCGTGGCTGCCAGCGTAGGAAGAGGTGGAAGATTGTAACGCAGGATTCGCAATCAGTGTATCAGTGTGCGGGAAATCAGGGTGTTTACTTGCGAGGTATTCCCGGAATAGATCACTGTATCTCGGCGTAAACTCGAAGTCGCCATAATACTATGGGCACTTTCTGAATATATGCCAAACTACAAGGTATTTTGGAGTTCTTTCTGCGTTGTGAAACTAGCACGGGCCGCTGCACGGCAGATCTTACACTGGCACGAACTTTATCCGGCATATACCTATACGCAACCGCTGGAGTGCCGTCTGGTGGTGGTGAACGATTGAATCCTACAGCCTCAGACCATGACCCGTTCATCGGCCCGAAGGTCAAATACGCGAAGAGTGCGCCGGACAGGGAACACGCTCCTTGAAGTCCCCCTATAAATTAGTCCGATCCCAAAGCACAGAAGATGTCTGTCACGAGAGTTTTACATCTACATAGTAAGAGTCTATTTTACCACGAGATGAGGCTTTAGCCATTCCGTGTCGCACGGGCCGGTTTATCGAGACTGTGCGAAGACCAGTATATGTAGTGAAACTTGACCGCGCCGTGTATCGCGGCGGAGAACGAGCCGTTTTGGCATTGGGTCACGGTATAGTAACATTTGGTGAATTTTTGCTCGCTCTTCTCACTCTTGATCTCGCCCCAAGTTGCCCACTTGTTATGTCATTTTCCTTCTTTCCTTATCTCGTCTCCTGCTATTAATACCCGAGCATCGATATTTCATGGTCTCCTCCGACCGAGTTACACTTGGACCTAAGCTTGGACCGGTGCAAAAGTGGGCACGATTGGCAATTACTCATGTTGTTATGTCGTACATATAACGTGTGGGGACCTGACCGTGTGCGTACTCTGCGTTCTCCAGGAAGAAAAAGAAAAAAGAAAACTTTAGTGTGCGTAGACAGCACTATTGGGGAAAGATGTGGTATCAAGGCGAATACGAGAATTGGACGGTATCAATCCGAGTTTGGGAGCCATTAAAAATCCAGGGCGCATTGAATTCGGTGAAGCGTTCGAAGATAATTGAGGCGTGTAGATCGTCGTGTTGGGTGCTATGGCTGCCACTATACGATGTGGAAGAAGATGGTAATGTAGCATTCGATACAAGTGTCTCGGTGTGTGGAGCTTCAGGGTGTTTGCTTGCGAGGTGTTCTTGGAATAGATCAGTGAACCTTGGCTTAAACTCGAAGTTGCCACAATATGGGCACACGATTCGGTGTGCATGCCAAACAACAAGGTGCTTTTTGAGTTCTTCCTGCTTTCTGAAAGTCGCATTACAGATCGTGCATGAGAGTTCTCGTGCATATACCTGTACGCGATGGTGTGAGCGCTGTCGCGTAGTGAATGACTCTACGGCGTCCGACAATGACCCCCAGATCGGCTCGAGGTCAAACAGACGAAACGTGCGCAGGGCAGGGAACACAGTTGGATACCCCTCGTCGCCGGTTGGACCCAAAGCAGACAAGATGTCTCTCACACCTTCTCCATAAAGGTCCACGTTACCACCAGATAAGTGGATAAGCCTCAGCCATTCCGCGTCGCCCTGGCCACTTGATGGCTCACCCGCATTGACGCCTAAATCCTCTACCTGAGATATGAAAGGGGAAAAATGGTCACAAATTTGAGCGATGGAGGATAACTGCCAGTCAAACTGCTTGCATGGCATTCGCAATTCAAGCCGCGTACGAGCGTCTGGTTGGGTAAATGAGATGGAAATGGCATCCTCGGATGTTTGAACGTCCGCTTGACTGAGCGACGTCTGCATTTCTGTCCGCTCGATGAATCGGCCAAGCTCCGAAGCGTCCATCGTGGGCTGGTTATAGAATGTGATATCAATATCCCCGAGACGAGGCGCATCGATTCTAGCCACGAAGCTGTCCAAGTACTTGCTAGTTCCTCGATATTTGAGGCGCGTGAGAGCAGGGAGAATAACCCGTTGCCCTGGCTGTGGAGGCAAGCCAAGATAGTTTCGGCGGGAGGGGAAGGAAAGGAAATGGAGTGAAAGTGTTTGAATTTGGGTCATCACTGACAAGGCACTCGCGAGTGCATCTGGAGAAAAATACGCGGCCTTGGGTATTTCATGGAGCTGAAGGTCTACGAGGCCTGTGGAAGGAAGAAGCTGCAGGAGTGTGGGAATGGCGATCCTTGTCAAGTGGAGAGTACGGAGGCGTGGGCCCAACCGAAAAGCGCTTGGGGGGTTCAGCTCCATGGTATCTTGGGAAAGAAGAATAAGCTCTTCTAATTCCGAAAAAGGCATTTCAACGGCGGAGAGCCTTTCCCAGAGGGAACTCGTGATCGTGAGGCTGATCGAACTAACACGATCAGAGTGCTTCAGTGAAGCAAGGATGTTGTCCTCGTCCTCGGGAGCAGGAGATTCGAGAGTCGGAGACCCCCCGTACTGTAATACTACAGGCAGGGCCGGCCAGCAACCTAAGGTCTTCAAAACAGGCGTTCCGTACGTACAATAGAGTCGAAGATTTAGGCCCAGAGGTGATGTAAACACGATCTGTCGCCATCTCCGGCATACGTGGGTGAGCGTAGGCCAAGATTGCGGAGAGGCATGGAGGAATTGAGAAAATATGTTGAAAATGACATCGTCAGGGAGTATCTCAATCGTGACCCGAGAGAAAGGCCCTACTCGAAGCAAATTAGCGAGTTATAAAATTAGGGTTGGACAAGCGTCGTACCTGTTCCACGGGGTTCACCGGTATACACTCGTTCGTACTCCACCGCTATGGTCTGGCCCGAGAGACTGCGTGAGTGCACGAGTGATACTAATGCCTCCTGCAAAGGCGCACAGTATCCCGATTCGGGCTCGGGTACGTATATTTTATGTAGGGCCGGTAGTACTGTCTCCTCCCGCATTATTGAGTGTCCCAAAGCAAAAGCAAGCACGATGCTTGGCAAGTGGCCCCCGGTAAGATGGACCCATTTTGTACCTCTAAAAGGGTGGATAAGATTTAGCCAGCCTTTACGATCATCATCGTCCTGCACACTTGGTGGCCGTGTTGTACCGATGCGTAGATGTTCCACACCAAGAAGGGAAGCAGATATACCATTGCAGATCTGAGCGAGGTCTGACAGCTGTCGGGATAATACCTTGCGGGTTACTTGTAGCTCTAGGCGTGTACGTGCCTCTGGTTTGCCAAAAGAGATGGAGATGGCGCGCTCAGAAGATAGAATCTCTGCTCGACGATGTGACTTCTGCATTTCTATCCGGTTGATGAATCGGCCAAGTCGGGAAGCGTGTATCATGGGTTGGCCAAAGAATGTAATATCAATATCTCCGAGACGAGGTGCATTGATTCTAGCCACGAAGTCGTCTAAGTACTTGCTAGTTCCTCGATATTTAAGGCACGTGAGAGCAGGGAGAACGGTCCGTTTCCCTGACCGTGACGGCAAGCGGAGGTGGTTTCGTCGGGTGGTGAAGAGAAGGAAATCGAGTGAAAGTGTTTGAAGTTGGGTCATCCCGGACAAGGCACTAATGAATGCATCTGGGGAAAAATACCCAGCATCAGGGATTTTATGAAGCCGAAGATCTACGAGATCCGTGGAATGAGAAATGAGCTCCGGGAGTGTGGGAATGGCAGCATTGGTCAAGTGCAAAGTACGGAGGCGTGACCCCCACCGAAAGGCGCTGGGCAGGGTCCGCCTCACGCTATCTCTAGACAGAGCAAGCTCCTCTAGCTCCGAGAACGGATTATCGATTGCGGACAACTTTTCCAGGAGCGAGCTCGTAATGGTGAGGCTGATAGAACGAACACGACCAGACTGTTCCAGTGCGGCCACGACATTGTCCTCATCCTCGGGAGCCGGCGGATTGAGCGCTGGAGGTCCCCCGTACTGCACGACGATAGGCAAGGGGGGCCAGTAACCTAAGGTCTTCAGTACAGGCGTTCCATGCGTACAGAACAGTCGAAGATGTAGAACCCGCTGAGACGCAAATACAATATGTCTCCACTTGCGACATATATGCACAAGCTTGGGCCAAAACTGCGGAGAATTATCTAGATAATAACGAAATATGTTGAGAAGGACTTCGTCGGTAAGCCTCCCGATCGTCACTTGTCAGGAAAATGTCAGGAAAATGCCAGGAACAAATCAGTGAGTGACGCAAGCACTGGGCGGGATATAATATGTACCTTTTCCAGGCCATTCGACGGCGCTTGGTGGAGTAGTCACGGCTTGGGGTTGGTGGCGCGATAGATGTCGGGCACGGACACGTGCCGCACGTCTATTGGGGGATCCGCAAAATATGTTGTCACCTCCCGCAGTAGAGCATTGAAGACGCTATATCACTTACTTTGGGGGGCGCATGAGGGGGAATGAACGGTGCAGTTATTGGCGGTGTAGAACACGCCGAACTTATATATCTAGTCGGCTGACTGGTTAGTCTACTGTAGGTTGAATCTGGGGCCCAGGACGGCATGTGTGGAATGTAAGGGACACGCCGTACTTCCACTTGGCTGTGCCAGTGCTGTTTGTTGGCGATGGTGAGATGAGACATGCTCAACATGGACCGTGAACGCATGACGATGGTGACCATCGCATGCACCGCCATTCTTTCTCACTGGCATCATGTTCACCATGAAGCTTTAATGCAATTTAATGACCTATGATCGATCATGCGGCCTACCCTTCTCCTCATGCAGGCCTTATGTTTCGAGCCTTCCCTATGAAATCGGGCACAGTTGTAAGGACGTGAGGGTCCTAGGTGAGTTCGAAGGCGGAGAGGATCTGCCTCCAAGGAAGGGGAAGAGTGTGTGAGAATATCCTTCGAGTGCCCGCGTTTGAGCCTGACTTCCGGGATATTCACACTAAGAGAGGGGTGAAATCGAGCGATTGATTGCCAGTGATTGATTCAACAGGGAGTAAGAGTCCCGTTTAAGTACAAAGAGTCCTATACTTAAAAGAGGAAAAGGAAGGAGAAGGGAAACGAACTGAGAAAAAGGAACACCGAGAAAAGACCGCGTGGCAGAGGGGATCAAATGCGTGAAACGAAACAAATGGTTATGGTTTTAGGGCTCAGCCGGAATGCTGGCCCTACACAGTGTCTCCTCATGGTTTTCATTTTGGATCTGCTTCATCACCACCGTCCTGCAACGAGTTGTACAGCCGTGACTACTCTTCTAAACGCGGCCGTCAAGCGCGTCGTCACATGTCGCCGGTAGTGTTGCCGCGAGTCGATGCGGTCCGAGTCGAGTTGGCAACTCGACGCTAACTCTAACTGGAGAGTTCACACCGGTGACAACTCGGGAGTTCAGTGCAAGACGTGAACCAATGGGAAGCCTTCAATTCTGAAGGTTCCCACGCCCCTTCTGCCCTGCGTCTTTAGGCAGAGCGCTTGTACTCGCGGAAATTATAGTATATACAAGCTGTAACCCAGGTACTACCACCGGGGTCCATCCATACTATGCAAGAAATCCAGAACTTCATCCATTTTCCTGAGAGAAATGAGGTCATCAATTGCTGCCACTGTTGCGCTTTCGAATCTGTTCTGCTAGCAAGTCTACTAGTCAAGTCCATTTTGCTGATGGCTTTTGGAAAATTGGCCCACGCACAGTGGTACTAACCTTCCGCTTGGCAACTCAGAAGGTAGGTGCATCAAAAGTGACTGGAGGGGAGGGGTGAACAGCAAGGGACAGGTTGCTGTACTGAGGTCCTGGGGCAGCACGCATAAGTGTTAGACTTGCTATGTTACAATTGACGTACAGTCACGTACCAGGCCCACAGTTTCACCCACACTTGCAAGACACCAGCATCATCATGACATGGTGCCCCTCCACCATGTCTATCTGCTCCATCGCACCAGGCGCACAGCAGCCCCCTAGTGCAGAGAAGCTAGCCGGGCCGAACCAGAAGAAAAGGATGCTGAGCTGTCAATGCACTGCAGTGCACTAGTGCACTCTTCCTCCAGTGCTGAGGACCTCAGGGACAACTGCGAGGCGATGGTGTAACGCCACCACAGGGGCGTTAGGTACGACGTGTACCAGACTAAGTCAACGGGATCGGAATAGCGCGAGTCAGTCAAGACTCAATTTGGTGATGCACAAGTATCGCTCGGTTTCCCTGGAACCAAGGACAATAGTAGGAACAGAGGGCTCAAGCGCAACTTGGCGAGCAAAAGCAAGGACTCAAGCGCAAGGGCGAGTCGAGGGTCATTCACGAGGCAGAGACAATGTGGTATTACACAAGAAGTCAAGTCTACTGTACAAGCTAGGTAGGGCGTGACTTATATACTAGTACGGGATGTTTGCACGGTGCAAACATATGGCGCGAGTCTGATGCTATCGTACGAGAAGGGAAACAAAGGGAACAGTCATATATGGTACACGGGAATTCCGCGGAACAACGCGTGCCTCAGAAATAGTCAGGGGGCGAAACAGAGTGTAAAACTGGCATCCTATCGCCAAGGCGCAAGGTGCGGAATGGAAGCCGAGAAGCGTGAGTCATGGGAACATGTCGTAAAAGTACAGTAGTTAGAAGGCGTGTGATGAGAAGTGGGGTAAGTTGTAACAGATGGCCAACATTGGTGCCAGCGCATGGCCTTTCCCATCCTTCAATGGTTTCACCATTGGCTGACAGCATCTGCCACCATGCATGCATGACGCCCCATCCACTGTGTCAGGACAAGCCTCTGTCCCAAGGTCGTCGGCGAGGTGTTTTGCTGCAAAGTGCTCGCACAGTGGCCACAGATGTTCTGCTCTTGAATCTGTTTCATCTGTTCTTTTTCCTTGCTGGCCATGAGTTCCTGATAACACAATGTCACTGTAGTGGCGGCGAGAAGGGGATTAGCTACATGCGGAGGGGTCTAGAATGGAGACTGACAATGCATCGCTCCTGTGTAACGCCACCACTGGCGTTAGTCCGACTTGGACTACGAAAGGGCGTTCACGACTTAGCGAAATATTCCTCCGAGGTCACGTGACCTGGGATACACGGCACTTTGCGACGGGCACGTGATCCTGCTTCCATACACTAGGGCAAGTCGTGCCACTAGGTAGTCCAATGATCGATGAAGTCGACTTGCGCGAAGAGGCAAGTGAAGCACGCGTGGGAGAGATGAGAAGAGAGTGGTGATTGAAGAAGACCAAGATGGCGTATCTTGGTCTTATCGAGCCACTATTTATACATATGCGAGGCAGCTTTAAAGCTCCTCTCCAATCCGTACGACGAATAGCTAAAGTAGCTCGAACCCTACTATCGCTATCCTAGTTATGACTCATGCCGCTTTGGCATGTGATACTACTGTCCGCTGACTGATCTACTGAGTCCATGACACATTACTCCTTACTAACGAGGTCATGTCCGTAAGTAAGAGTCCACTTCGCGCGTACCGTGACATCACCCCCTTTTCAGCCGCGACGACCACGGCGCCGGGGAGCTGCGATACCTCCTAACCAGCCTTCCTGCACCGACTCTACCCGATTGTGGATATCCGCCATCTCCAACCTGAACTTCGACTTCGCGACATCCCCCTGAATCCCGCCCAACGCCTGGGAGAGGGCTAGGAGCCTATGCTCGATGCGCTCAGCCTCTTTCTTCAACGAGCGAAACCTGTGTAACTCCGCTTTAAGTCCCACATCCCTCAGCTTGTTCACCGCCGTGTCGAGGCGGTGTTGGTTGGCATGGCCGGCGGCGAGGGCTTGGACCTCGAGTTCGGTGTAGTACGGCTTGCCTCGCTCCCGGACTTGCGGCTCGGCGTACAGGGGTTTGGAGAACGTCTTGTCGCTGTCCGCGGCGAGCGCGAGGACCAGCGGGTCCGGGGTCATGATGACTTGGACGTATGCCGCCTGAGTGGTGACTCCCTGGGAGTCGGTGATGGGGAAATGGACGAACTTGTCCCCTCGGTTGTGAACATAACCGTAGGGGGCGAAGCGGGCGTCGGAAAGCCGGCGGTTAAGCACGGCGGTGTGGTGTGATGTGGAGGGGAGGTCCACCCTCAGGGAGCCTCGGTAAAGGGGGCGGCCCACCGTGTCGAGCGTGTAAGGCGTTTCGTCGGGGTGGTCAGAGTCGGTGGTGGAAATGATGAAAGGGTGCTCAGCTGGGTACCACTCCTTTAGCTCTCGCTCGGGCTGTTCTTGAATCTGGCGCGCATCATCTCGTCGAATAACCTCCTCCTCTTGAGGATCTTCGTTCTCCTTGTCGCTGCCAGCGCCAGTTGCTCTAGCCTCCACCTCGTCGCTACTCCTCGCCACTCCTCCCATCGTCGCGTGCTCGGGTTCTTGGCCATTGTCGACCCAGTACTCCACTCGAACTGGGAGAGGTCCCGGTGAGGGAGCCGCACAGTCTCGGAGAGCTGCGCGAAGCCGATCAACTTCGGCCTGCGTATAGGGCGTGACGTTGAGACGCTGGCCGTCGGCGCCGAGCATCCAGTAGGTGGTGGGGGTGTTGGGGTTGTCAAGGTCCTCGATGGCGGCGAGGTTGTCGATCGCGGCGGTGAGCTCTTCGTGGGTGAAGGATCCTCGGAGGCGGGAGCAGCATGGGAGGAAAAGGTGGAAGTGGGAAGAGACATTTCTGATTGAGTGATGAATCCAGTTTGGAGGGATGGGGTGTACTTAGCGTTGTCAGGATTGCTTATATATGTTCTCGCAGCTTTCAGACTCCGTTCGTACTCCGCTATGGCTTCGTCAGCGAATACGTCATCTTTGTTGACCCATTGGTTCTCCGAGTCGGGTAGCCCTTCCATTTCACGAGGTATTGGAGTTTCCGACTTCTGCCGAAGCGCCTTGAGTCTAGAATCCGTTCAATTTCGTATTCTTCTTCGCCGTCGACTAGATCCGGTGGCGGACGCTGGAAGTTTTCTCCATGGAGGGGCGTTTCTCGATAAGGCGTGAGTAAATCGATGTGAAACACGGGATGAATACTCCACTGCGTGGGAAGTTCGAGTTGATAATTTGACCGGTGACAGTACTCGTGTGATTTTGAAGGGGCCATGCTGTCGTGCCGCTAGTTTGGCAGTTGGTTGATTGGTTCGGAGGTGACGCCCTTCTAACCACACTTGATCTCCCACTCGGTATTTGGGCGTATCTCGGTGTTTGACCCATAGTGCCTGAGCCTTTTTGATGAGTGTCTGGGCTTCTTTCCGTGCTTCTCGGAACTGTTGGAGTCGCGTGAGCACCTGAGGGATGGGGGATGGCTTATCGATCCAATCAGTGCGTGGGTCGTATCCCATCATGAGCGAAAATGGAGACTTCCTTGTGCCTCATGCGGCCAGTTGTTGTGAGCGAATTCTGCCATGGGTAGAAACCGCGCCCAGTTATCTTGGCGCTCGTTAGTCCAGAACCTTAGATATTGCTCCAGCCATTGATTGGTCCGCTCCGATTGTCCGTTCCGTTCGGGGATGGTAGGCCGTGGAGATATTCTGATAGATGCCTAAGATTCGGCATAGTTCGCGGGTAAATTTGGATGTGAAGCGTGGATCTCGATCACTGATGATTTTTGCCGGTAGTCCGAATCTCCTGAAGACGTGGGTGACGTACAGGGCGGCAGTTTCTTCAGCGGATATTTCTTCGTTGCATGGGATGAATACGGAGGCCTTGGTGCAGTCGTGGTCGGTTATGGTGAGGATGGAATCGTATCCCTGGGAGACGGGCAGTTTAGTGATAAAGTCGAGCGCTATGACTTCGAACGGCTTAGCGTCTGCCATCGGCGTGATGGGGTTCAGCGGTGCTTTCGTCGGTCGATTGTTGACTTTGTGGCGTTGGCATTCCGCGCATCCCTGGACGTACTCGGTTACGTGCTTCAGCATTTGGGGCCACCAGTAGTGGCGTTCGATGATCCTAGCCGTTCGCTTGATTCCTGGGTGTCCGTATACCGGGGGATTGTGATGATTGGCAATAATGGTGCGGATTGCGTCTTGTCCTCCCGTGATTACTCTTGCTTCCCTGCGGTACCAAGTTCCGTTGACCTTCTTGAGTTTGTGCGGGTCCACCAAGGGCGTAGGGTGTTTTCGTCCTGGTCGTGAGCTTCTGGCGCTTGCGTCGTGAGGTTTCGTACAAACACTGTTTTGGGTAGCACCACGACTCCTTCGTTGTCTCTGTCGCCTCGGTCGTAATCGGGTCTTCGCGATAATGCGTCCGCTCGTCCGTTGTTGGTGCCTTTGATGTGGTGAATCTCGAAGTCATATTCCATGAGTTCGAGGACTTCTCGAGCGACGCGGCGACTTATCTTTTGAGGTGACTTCCAGTGCGTGAGGTTGAGGTGGTCGGAGAAGATTTTGATTTTGTGCGGCGAGCCGGCTAGGAATGGTCTCCAGTGCCGCAGTGCTTTGACGATGGCTAGGAGTTCCAAATCGTAAATGTCGTAGTTGCGTTCCGCCTCGTTCAGGGTGGCGGAGAAGTAGCCGATGGGGTGTCGCTTTCCGTCCTTCTTCTTTTGCAGGAGTACTGCGCCTACTGCGTAGCCTGACGCATCCACTTCGAGTTCGAACTGGTCTGTTAAAGTGGGGTGTGCGAGTACGGGTTCGCTGGTGACAAGTTGTTTGAGGGTTTGGAAGGCTGTTTCCTCGTCCTTGCCCCAGGTCCAGTCGGTGTCTTTACACGTGAGTTTGTTGAGTGCTCGGGCGTGTGTGGCGAAACCGCGAATGAAGAGACGGTAAAAATTGCAGAAGCCTAGGAAGGAGCGTACGTCGCGTACCTTCGTGGGGGTGGGCCAATCACGTATACCTGCAATTTTGACGGGGTCCATGCGAGTTACCCCCTTTTCAAGGATTACCCCCAGGTAATCCATTCGCGGTTGGTGGAATAGACACTTTCCAGTTTGAAGTAGAGGTCGTGGTCCAGTGCGATCTGCAGGACAGCGCTGACTGCGTCGATGTGTGCTTGTAGGCCTGCTTCCTCGCTTGTGGCGATACCAATGTCGTCCATGTAGACTCGTATGATTGTCCCGCGCGCTTCGTAATAGGGAATGATGTCGCCGAAGATGTCGTTCATCATGTTTTGGAAGGTGGCTGGGGAATTGGTGAGTCTGAAGTACATGACGAGGGGTTCGTAGAGTCCGTATTTTGTTTTGAAAGCTGCTTTCGGTTCGTCGCCTTCTTTGACTCGTATGTTGTTGTACCCCCATCGCACGTCAAGTTTGGTGTAGATGCGCCCATTTCCCAGGTCATTGATAAGTTCCGACATGAGCGGTAATGGGTATTGGTTGCGTACCGTGCAGGCGTTGATTTTTCGGTAGTCTTGAACCGGGCGTAGTTTGCCGTCCTTTTTTTTGATGAAGAAGAAGGATGAAGCGTAGGGCGATTTTGATGGTCGTATGTAGCCCATGTCGAGTTGCTCGTCTAACCATTTGCGTAGTTGAGTGTCTTCGTCTTGCGACATGGGTAGACTTTACAGTCGATGCTTGCTGGGGTGCCGGGTTTAAATTCGATTGCGTGATCCCAGGGTCGCGATGGTGGGAAACCGATGGGAGGCTTCTTCGCTAAAGATTTTTGCGAAGCGTTGATACGGTTCAGGGAGTATGGCTGCGACGGTGTTCTGGTTGGCGGCGATAGCCAGTTCGGTGGCCGTCGTGCGTATTTGGCATTCCTCTTCTAGCTCCTGGACAATGTTTTCCGCTTCGTCTTGGGTAATGGCGCCGGCTATGGTAGTTCGTTGTTCCGTTGGGTTGATCGATTGGAGTACCACTGGTAGTGCGCCTTCATGGATGGTGGCGTGAGCCCAGCTAATGGTGGGTTCATAGGTGGCGAGCCATGGGTAACCGAGGACTAGGTCCTCGTTGCCGATGTCCGTGACTAGGAACCTCATAATTTTGTTAACTCCTTTGGTCTGAACGTCGAGGTCGATACAGTGAGTGATGGACCCAGCTTTGTTTTCCGTGTTATCTATGTTCCATATTTTTTTGGGTCGCTCGAGGGCTTGCAGCCCGAGGCCCATGCGTTTCGCGAACGCGGGTCTTATAAAGTTGTCGGTGGCGCCTGAGTCAACAAGCCCTTTTATGTCGGCCATGGAGTAACTGGTACGAATCGAGACTGGAATTCGGAGCGAACGGTAGCGAGTCATGATTACAGAGTTACAATTAACTGCCCTCACCCAGGCCGATGGGTTTAGGCGTCCTGAAAACCCTCTTGGGTCCATAGGTCCTTGAATATGAGGTCTTTCACCTCGTCACTAGCCCCTCTGATGGTATCCATCCATCCTTTTGCTTGTTCCTCAGGGGTCGCTTCGGTACGTCGTACGATGGCGGGTTCTTGACTGTAGTAGTCGGTGTCCGCACTCCGACTGGTACTGGCGCGCGGCTGATACGACTGCCTCGGCTTTCTGGGTCGTGTGCAGTCTCGTGAGAAGTGACCGGGGCTGTTACAGTTGTAACAGATGACTTCCCTCATGTCACAGCGTTGCCCGCTTCCTCTCGCTTGTCCTGGGCCTCCTCTGGGTGGAATGGCGGTCGTTGATAATTCCCTCTATTGGGGTCTCCGACCTCTGTGACTTGGGCGCGGGTACGGTCTGCTGAGGTGTCCATTGCGTTCGGGTCGTAACGCGGTGGTGGGAATCGCGGTGGTGCCCATTGTGGTGCATATCCGCGTTGTCTGATTTGGTCGGACTTGTGGAGAGCTTCGCGGGGTAGTTGCGTTGAGGCCCAGCCTTGCGCGTAGGTGGATGTATTGCTTCTGCCGACGCAGGGCAGCTTCCTTCCATTCGTTGAAGCTCTGCGGGTCGTCGAGTTCATATATCTTTGTAAACAAGGCCTTGGGCAGTCCCGCTGTGAACCGATCCAAGGTTTGGCGATCGTTGAGTCGATAATCAGCCTTCCGTGCCAGTTGTTCGAAGTTGGTAACGTACGAATCGATGTCGTCTCCTATCATTTTTAAAGCCTTTGGCCAATGTGGCCTGCGCTTGTTCTTGCTCGAGTACATTCGAGAATCGGTCCGAAAACCCAGCCGTCAGCGTGTCCCACAGAAATGGGTCGTATCGGTTGCGTCCGTGGTGGAGTTCGTTGTTGAGCCATTGAAGGAAACCGAGAGTCCAGTTTGATACTGGGGTCCTTTGATGAAGCCGAGGAAGAGTAGGCATCGCCGATAGACGTTGGTCATAATCGGCGCCTCTGCGTTTCTGACCCCAGTAAATGTGCCACTGAGTGAGGAACGACTCGTACTCATCTCTGTTTCCCGTCAAAAATGTTCGGTGGCTCTCTACTAGCTTGTCCGTTCCATGCGGCGCTCCTGGGATTGGTCCTGCTGCTGGTGGCGGTGGTGGCCCTCCACCGAACGGGTGTCCTCCGCCTCCTCCTCCGAATTGAGGTTGTCTTCCTCCTCCCCCGCCTCCTGGTGGTCCTTGGCCGAAGTTCCCTCCCGGTCTTCTGGGTGGCGGCGGCCCTCCTGCTCCTGGGGGTGGATCAGGGATGTCAGGGCCTACTGCCCTGAATATGGCTGCGTCATCGGCCGTCATGCGGTGTCCCGTGCTTGGGTTGATGGGGCGCAGATAGGCTTCTGCTTCCTCCGTTATTCTTCGTGCTTCTTCGGTTGCTATGTCCCTCTCGGGTGACTGTTGCGGTTGCCATTTCTACGGTGCGTGAACTTCAATCTCTTCTGGTTCGTTTATGCGGAGGGACTCAGCTGTTTGGACTATCTCTTCCACTTCGGATTCGTTGTCCGCGTTTGTGTTCGTCGTCTTCCCCGCTAGTTTCTGATGGAGCGGAAGTTCTTGGTTCTGACGTACTAGGTTCTTCTTCTGGTTGTCCGTCTATGCGCCCCCACTCTGATCGTGTAGGTAGGTTTCTTGAGTCAATGTCGCAATTGTAGTTGCGTCCTGCTGGGCGTATGGCGTCGTAGCGATTGTCTATAGGGTTCCACGTGATCTCAACCCAGCACAAGTTATTGAAGTTGAACTCAACGGGGCGATATCGGGTTGGCCCCGACGCGAAGTCCACGAAATAGCCTGTTTCTCCCCGGTACTCTCTCCACCTGGCGGCTCCTAGGAATTGTTCTGGTACGTTGCGGTCTCCCCTGCGTTCGAGGGAGTAAGTCTGAAAGTTTCTCCACTGGTCTCGAGTTGTGAACGCCACGATGAAGCGATCTTGGTCTTAATGTAACGCCACCACTGGCGTTAGTCCGACTTGGACTACGAAAGGGCGTTCACGACTTAGCGAAATATTCCTCCGAGGTCACGTGACCTGGGATACACGGCACTTTGCGACGGGCACGTGATCCTGCTTCCATACACTAGGGCAAGTCGTGCCACTAGGTAGTCCAATGATCGATGAAGTCGACTTGCGCGAAGAGGCAAGTGAAGCACGCGTGGGAGAGATGAGAAGAGAGTGGTGATTGAAGAAGACCAAGATGGCGTATCTTGGTCTTATCGAGCCACTATTATACATATGCGAGGCAGCTTTAAAGCTCCTCTCCAATCCGTACGACGAATAGCTAAAATAGCTCGAACCCTACTATCGCTATCCTAGTTATGACTCATGCCGCTTTGGCATGTGATACTACTGTCCGCTGACTGATCTACTGAGTCCATGACACATTACTCCTTACTAACGAGGTCATGTCCGTAAGTAAGAGTCCACTTCGCGCGTACCGTGACATCCTGCCTCTGGGGGAATGCCTTGTCCATGTTCTTATCAACGAGCTCCAGCAGGCTGAGCAGACAATAAATTTCTTTCAATGAGGGAGAAAAAAGCAAAAAAAAAAAAAAAAGTCACCTAAGGGTCCTTGAGTGAGGCATGAAGCTTAGAGGCTTGGTGAAGAGTGAGTGACTTGAAGTATTTGCTGTGTGAGCTCAGGACAGTGTCTGGAATGAAGCTGATGATTGTGGATAGTACTTTGAAGGATAGCTGCCCTGCTGAAGTGTGGGCTGTGAAGCAGGATATCTGTAGTTTTGCAGATTGAGGCAAGAGTAAAAGCCACCTATGAAACCATGATGGAAGAAAGAGCACATGCACCATAGTTTTCTGAACATTTTCGTTTTCAGGGCTCCAATTCTTTGCTGATTAGAGTATATTCATTCACTATTATGGTACAGAGTATACTATAGACTACAAAAAGTCATTATTTGGTAGTCTTTGCAAGTCACTGCCTTGCTTTCTGTTTAGGTTCAGTATGGTGCTGGGAGGGAAGGAGGCCGGCTAGTGTTTGAAAGTCCAGTCCGGTCCAGTTTTTTGGACCCCGACAGCCCAGACCAAGACTGAGACCGGTCTTCCGAAATCTCTCAGCCTTAGAAAACCGGACTGAACCGACATAGACCGGTCTATGTCAGTTTTTTCCGGGTACGAGACCGGTCTCAACTGGTTGAGGTTGAGACCGGTTTGCAACTGGTAAAGACCAGTCTTGTAGGCCAAAATAAGTACTCTCATAGCAAGGACTGTACTAATAATTACCGAACAATGTACAGAAGTTTAATTAATATAATGCCCGTCCTGTCCAAGTCATCACTGCCCCCCTGCCGTCGTCACGCGTTGGCTGTCGCAACCGAGTTGTTGTCAGTCGCATCCGTGTTGTCGTCCGTTGCATCCGAGTTGCCATCTGATGCATCTGAGTCATCATCTGTTGCCTCTGAGTTGTCATCATTTGTTGCCTCCGAGTTGTCATCATTTGTTGCCTCCGAGTTGTCGTCGTCTGTTGCCTCTGAGTTGTCGTCGTTGTCATTCGGTGTTGACATGTCCAAGTCATCTGAATCCTTGATGAAGTTGACAGGTTGCCTCGCTGTTGCTATTGTTAGTCGCTGCCGGCCTTGTTGTCTTCACCCCACCATCAGACAATCCCACTTCAGGCTCACTGTGGTTGAATTGCCGTCGCCACCTTGGGTATGTGGCATTGGTGGGGTCATTGATGCTGTTGTGAGTGCGCTAAGACAAGCTGTATGTAATGCCACCACAGGGGCGTCAGGTGCGACTTGCACCACGTTAAGCCAACGGGATCGGAAGTGTACAAGTCAGCTAAGACTCAGTTCGAGGATGCACAAGTACCACTCAGTTTCCCTGGAACCGATGGCAATAGTAGAAAGGCAGAGGCTCAAGCGCAACAGCAAGCGAAAGTATTGACTCAAGCGCAACAGCGAGTCGAGGGTCGTTTGTGAGGCAAAGACGATGTGGTATTACACAAGAAGTCAAGTCTACCGTACAAGCTAGGTAGGGCGTGACTTATATACTAATACAGGGTGTTTGTAAGGTACAAACACATGGCGCAATCCTGAGTCAATAGTCCTAAAGCGTAAATGAAGGGAAGACTCGGACATAGTACAAGGAGATCCCGTTGTTGAAGTGAGTTATTCCTGTCCCATCGATTGTTCCTTTCGCCCGTGTGGACTTTGTGCAAACCCACACAAGTCCTCGTATCTTGAGTATTAGTTTCATATGTCTGAGTTGTTCGGATGCCCGGCCCTATGCCCCGGATCTCCTCCTGGTCGTATGCACCCGCGGATTCGTTTATACCGTTGCCCTGCGGAAGCAGAGCATAAAATTTACCTACTGTACAGTTCTAGTAGCTGTAGCTATTTAAACCCCCCTTTCCATACTGTAGACCTCAGTGATTTGCCCATCTAGTGCGCGCAGATACTGAGGTAAGATATTCTTAGTTCGATACTTTATTCGCTCGTACTTATTGATCTCGTAGCTTCGTCTATTTGTACAGGTGAATAACATAGTGATTTGCCCATCTAGTGCGCGCAGATACTGAGCTTCGTCTATTCATACAGACTCCGCACCCGCGCGCATACAAACACTCATCTTTATTCACATTCTTACTATTCCGAGATTGTAGCGGTGCGACTGCCGCGCTACGTTAAGCAAGGCTAAGGTAAGGGTGAACTGAACCGGTGACACACCCAACTTAACGCGGAGACAAGTCATGCACTAGATGTGCAGTCGATGTGGAGGGCGTGGAGTGTGTAAGACTTTATACAAGCCTTTAACCACAGATATCACACGGCAGCACACTGAGTGGAGAACCAAGAGGACAAGTTAGGATTGACAGAGTATGGAGAATACAATGGATACGCACCTGAGTGGAGAACCAAGAGGACAAGTTGGTTCCACTCAGGACGCTACAGGAGGGTTTATATACACTACTACAGCTG
This sequence comes from Lactarius hatsudake, assembly GCA_024734325.1. Classification (NCBI taxonomy): domain Eukaryota; kingdom Fungi; phylum Basidiomycota; class Agaricomycetes; order Russulales; family Russulaceae; genus Lactarius; species Lactarius hatsudake. Next base: position 205,351 of record JANSJP010000016.1, on the reverse strand, counting down.
AGTCCAAACACTATTACTAAGTGTACAGTAAGACTCCTTGACTCGGGAGCTGACGTGTTGTGTCTATTAATAGTGCATCTTATTGTGCTGACTGATGCACATGTCATCGCGCTTACGAGCGGCTCCACTTGCTGAGTAAAACCTAATACAGCGAGTAAGCGTATACTACTAATCATGATGTATGTATATTCTAGATCCTTCTAGAGTCTTCCATCTCCTTCCATCCAATCAGAACTGGTTAAACATATAAGGGACTCTTGTCCCACGATCACGTGCACATGGGTGGCAGCCCGTGTGACTCACTTGTATCAGCACTTTGGCCCTTTATATCTTCACTAAATAAATGCGTAAAAATACGCAAAAATAAGGAAAATAATACGCGTCCATGACATCACCCCCCTTCTTAGGGGTCGATGTCCGCGTTGGCCTCTGTGTACTGATGAGATGCTTGCCAAGGCAAGGACGTGTATATGAGAGCCGCTATTTTTCTAGGTGCACCCGGGTTTAAGGAGTGGAACTCCTGTACTTTTTCCGGGGCGTGAGCTAGATTCTTGGCTGGCTCCCAGGTGTCCTCGCCTTCACCGTAGCCTTTCCAGCGAACAAGGTACTTAAGAGTACGACCAAAGAGTTTACTGTCTCTTATGTGGTCGACTTCGTACTCTTCCTCGCCTTCGACTGTGACAGGGTCTGGTGGAGGTGGCAAAAGCCCGTTAACTTTGTTTCCCTTGTAAGGGGAGAGGCGGTCTACATGAAATACATCATGGATCCGTAATGCAGGGGGTAGTGCAAGCTTGTAGTCGACATCACTTAAGACTTTAGTGACTTCAAATGGGCCTAGTTGCTTAGGTCCCAGTTTGGACGACTGCTGGTGAATCTTTATTTGCTTGGCTTGCAACCAGACTTTATCCCCGACGTTGAAGACGTATGGCTTATGTCTTTGTTCAACGTCGGTCTGCATTCGCCGTTTACTCAGGCGTAGAGCGGCCTCTGCATCCTTTCTTGTGGAAACTAAGTTCTGGAGACGCTTATCGAGCGTTGGGATACCCGTGGGTCTACCAGCAGGAATTGTGAAGTCCGGCATATAGCCGTATAGCAGCTCAAAGGGTGTGTGACCCGTTGCAGAGTTGAGCCTGCTATTGACCACGAATTCCGCTGTAGGGAGCAGGTCGGCCCAATCATCCTGTCTCTTACTAATGAACAAGCGCAAGTAGACTTCTACTTCTTGGTTTTTGCACTCTACCTGTCCATTAGCTTGAGGGTGATAGGCGGTGGTGAGACCTGCGTCTATCCCTAGTCGCTTATAAAGTGCCCGCATGCTCCTTGCAGCAAACTGGGGTCCCCGATCACTGATGATCTTTCGAGGGATCCTGTGCAAGGGGAAGACTTGCTCAAAGTAGATGGATGCTACCCCATCAGCTGTAATCTGAGAGGTCACAGGGAATAGATGGATCTGTTTTGTGTAGTGATCCACTATGTTAAGGATCATATCCTTCCCTCGTGACATTGGCAGTGGGCCGATTAAATCGACGCCGACTAGCTGCCATGGACCTTCAGGTACTTCTTGCAGCTGAATGATAGCTTTGGGGTGCAGGTCTTTGCAATAACGTTGGCATCGATCGCATCCTTCTACGTATGAGCTTATAAAGCCTGCCATGTGTGGCCACCAGTAATAGCAACTGACTAGCTCGATGGTTCCGTTTTTACCCAGGTGTCCTGTGGTGACTGAGTCGTGGCATGATTTTACCACGTCTCTGCGCAGGGCACAGTCGTTGGGTACATAGAGCTTCCCTCTATGATAAACGAAACCGTCTTCTTCTTCCCACAGCGTGACTCTGTCTGTAAGAGCCTTAGGAGCGGTCTTTTGTAAACTTTTAAGACCCTCTATGACTTCGGCTTCTCTTATGGACGCGAGTTTAATGCGACTGCCTAGGGAATCCACTTCTGGGCGGAAGTGGGCTTGGGCGGCATTGAGGAAATGCTTAGGTTGTAAAACTTGAACCTGGCGGTTATCCTCACTGTCCTTGACGTGGTCTTTTGAGAATCTACTTAATGCGTCGGCTTGCATAGAGTCTCCCTTTTTGTAAGTGATTTTGAAGGCGAAGCGACTTAAGTACAGCGCCCAGCGAGCTTGCCGGCGATTTAAGTCTTTCATGCTTGCCCACCATTCCATATTCTTATGGTCGGTGATCACTTCAAAGGAGATGCCTTCGAGGAAGTGTCTCCAGTCCTCTAAGGCGCGGATTAAGCCAAGCATTTCTCTGTCGTAGATCTCATAGTTGCGTTCTTCCTTGCTCATTGACTCTGAGCGATACGCAACTGAGTGCCAAAGACCGTCTGGGAACTTCTGAGTGAGTATCCCGCCAGTAGCAAATCCAGAGGCATCGGTTTCGACGCACGTGGGGAGGTTTGGATCGTACACCTTTAAGATAGGTTCTTGTACGAAACGCTCCTTAAGCTTGTCGAATGCAGCCTGCTGCTCCGAATGCCAGTGCCATGGAGTATCCTTCTTCGTAAGGTCATGTAAGGGTCGGGCAATAGCCGCGAAGTCCTTAATGAACCGACGATAGAAGTTGGCGAATCCGACAAACGCTCTGACCTCTTTAAGCATTGTAGGTGTTGGCCACTCCTTTACTGCAGAGACCTTGCCAGGGTCCATCTGCACTTCTCTGGGACGGATAATCATCCCTAAGTACTCCATTTCTTGCCTCTCAAACTCGCACTTCTCAGGTTTGAGATAGAGGTCGTAGTCTCTGAGACGCTTGAGCACTTCTCGCACTATCTGGCGGTGGTGCTCCAAGTCTTGGCTATAGATGAGGATGTCATCCATGTAGACTGCGACTTCTCCTGAGGCGATTAGATCGGCGAAAACAGTGTTCATGAGGGCTTGAAAGGTGGCCGGGCTGTTGGTCATGCCAAAGTACATTACTTTTGGCTCAAACAGGCCGCGGTTTGTGACTATTGCACCTTTCCATTCATCACCAGGTTTGATGCGAATGTTATGATAGCCCCATCTAACGTCGAACTTTGTGAAGTACTTGGCTCCCTTCAACCGGTTAACGATGTCGGCTGCGAGCGGAAGTGGATAGCGGTTTTTGATGGTAATCTTATTGAGCCGCCTATAGTCCTGCACTAGACGTAACTTTCCGTCTTTCTTCTTTATAAAGAATACTGGTGAGGCCATCGGTGACTTTGATGGGACCAGATATCCTTTAGAGATATGCTCTTGCAGGAACTTATCCAATTCCTCTTGCTCGTTGACCGACATGGGGTACGACTTGACCTTCCAGTGCTTGACTGCGTCTGGCTCTAGGTCTATGGCGTGGTCCCACGGTTGGTGCTCGGGGAGCCTCTGGGATTCTTCCTCAGAGAATACTTTTGCGAAGTCTCTGTAGTGCTCTGGCACCATTTCTTCAAAGGTTTTCTTAGGTTTAGTGGCTGTGGCTTTCTCGGCGATTTGTTGAGAATATGTGAAGCCCGCTAAGCAGAACACTTCGTCTTGGGCCGTGTCGAGCACTTTCTCCGCAAGGAGACGGCGGCGTTCCATACGGTTCGCCATGATGCGCGTCACCTCTACCTCCAACTCTGGTTGCGCTATTTCAGCGGTTGAGTTGAGGCGCATAGTGCCTTCCTGCCAATCTATGTTGGGGTTCCTCAGTCTTAGCCATGGCAGTCCCAATATGACGTTCTCTGGGCCCAATGAAGTGACTAAGAAGTCATGACTGTCTTCAGTGGGGCCGACTTTCAGAGTAAGTCGAACTTTATGGGTGATACTGCCTGCTTCATTGAGCGTTCCATCGATATTGTATAGAGTGATGGGGTGCTCCAGAGGAACCTGCAACATCTTGTGGCGGTCAGCGTACTTTTTGTCTAGGAACAACAAAGTTGCCCCAGAATCTACCATTGCTGCTACTTTTACAGTACAATGACGTCCTTTTAAATACACAGAAATATGAAAATGTGATTTTTTATCCTTTGTTTCGTGAATTATAGTAGAAGACAGTGCTGCATCAGAAATCATCACGTGCGGCGCTGCTTTGGAAAGAAGTGGAGCAACAGGAACACTACTAGTATTGTTCATCTCCGAGGCAGATGTAAATGTGGAGGGACCAGGAAGACAAGAAACGGAACCGACACTACTATCTAACTTACAGGCAGAAACTGTGTGAGTACGAATTACAGGAAATGAGTCCGAAACACGAGAACATATGGTACAGGTACATAAGTCCGTCTCATCTACTGTTAAGGGGCCGGTCGCAGCTACACGCGACCCCTTAATCAAAAAGCCGCCTTGAGAGCCTCCAACTGCTCTTGCTGGCGGGTTACCATCTCCATCAATTTGGCTACGTCTGCCTGTGACGTCTTGGCCGGAGTGGTGCTTGGTGAAGCGGCAGCTACCGCAGTACTTGACGAGGATGGTGGGCTCGGGGATTCCGTGGTAGTGGCCGCTACTTTGGCCTTCCCTGGTTTCCCCATCTTCTTGAGCTGGCAGACGGTGGACCGGTGTCCAACCTTTTGACAGTGGTTGCACACATCTCGCTCATGATTGCCATCCTTTTTGACATGGTCGGGTGATCCACACCCGTAGCACTTCCCCTTCATCCAGCTCTGGTATTCAGCCTTTGTCTTGAATATGTCCGCTTTCTTCTGATTGCCTTGCTGACGCGTGGCGTCTACTTGCATGGCGTTAGGGTCGGGGGACAAGGTTTGATTTGATGAAGTCGGTTTCCCGGACTTCTCAGCTCTTCGCTGGCGCATACGCTGATCAATGGTCTGCGCCGATTGCTTGAGCTCTTTGTAGGTTTTATAAGGCTTTTCTGACCAGGCTAGGACGTCCTTGATGTCCTCGTTGAGTCCATCGTAGAATCGGGTGCGAAGGTCCTCCTTGGACCACCCTGTCTGTCCTGAGTACTGCTCGAATACCAACATGTATTCCGAGACTGGCTTCTTCCCTTGCTTTGTCTTTTTGAGTTCCTCTCGTGCTATCTCTTGCACATCGAGGGGGCTAAACCTGCGGTTAAACTCCTTGACGAACCCTGCAAAGGTCCCGCCAAAGGGGGTTCCACCTGAATTGGCCTCTTCCAGATATGGGAGGGCCCAGGTCTTTGCGTCTCCTTCCATCAAATTAAGAACAGCCGCTATCCAGCGGTGTTCGTCTGTATACCAGCTATTTGTGGTGGTATCCCACGTATTCATGGCATCCCCTGCTGCTCCTGCCCAGTTACGGAAGGCGGCGAGGAAGTGATGGGCATCTGTAGAGTTGCCTTTCCCATCCCAGGCTTTGGGACGGGCCACTACTTCCTTCTGTTTTCCGGACGAGGGGCGACTCGAACTAATGGTGACTTGCATTGTCAGGTCTGCAACCTGTTGTGCAAGCTGGCCCATAGTGAGGCCCAATTGGTTGATGAGTGCCAGGCAGTCATCAAGAGTGGGTGGTGGGGCGGGGGCAGCGGGGGTTGTCGAACTTCCGGGTTGACTCATGTTTTCTAACTGTCTTTGTCTCTCTTCTCTATCCGCCTTGTCTTGTGCCTTTCGAAAGTTCTCTAGTAAGAGTAGCTGTTCGTCTGGCGAGATCTCGTCCCAATCTTCTATTCGAGAGATGAACTGTTTCTCTCTTTTAGTGGGAGGAGGGAGGGCGTATTTCGAGCAAGCTCCTTGAGGATACTGAGCTTGTGCTAGACGAGCTGTCTGTTTCCCCTTGCGAGGAGCCACGTTCAGAGTGAGGGGGCGGAGGGAGATTTGGGATTAGAGCTGCAGCTGCTGCTACAAGCTCTGGGACAGTGAAGTTTGTACCGTCTACTAGGTGGTCAGGCCGTACAGTTCAAGTAGGCCGTTGACAAAACCCGGTTCGTGATAGATTGCCTGAACGTACTGTTCGGCAAGGTTACGTGGGGGATCTTCTAATTGGAACATCTGAATTCGGACGTTGACACCGTCTTCGTCTACGAAGCTTTCACCTGACTGGGCGAGTGTCTCGTTGGAGGAGGAGTAGGCGGAGTGGAACGACTCGGCCGATAGTGTGCGGGATCGGGATGTGAAAATGGGTGAGGGAATCCGGTCTTGTTCAGACTGGGAGTCCTGGTGTACGTGAAGCGATGCCAAAGCAGAGGCTTGGGTCTGAGGTGGTGTGATAGAAGCTTGTCTCCTCCTAAAGAGACGGCGTAGACGGGTGCGGACGTTCTCAAATAGACAAGGCAGTGTTGTAACGTGTGTGGGGATAGGTGGATTAAGTGACGACGTGATACGACGAGCGTGAAATGCTAACTCGAAGATGATAGGAGAGTTCGATCAAGCAAGACCAATACACAGTGATTGTTTCACACTGTGCGAGGCTGCGGCGATAACGGAGCACTCAGGAGTGGGGTAGGGATATGTATAGAGCCACAAGGCTGTCTGCCTCAGTCTTCTCGACCTGTTGGCTGCCTCTCACGCCGAAGCGTTCTCAAACTTTTCTGTTTACTACGCGTACAGCTGTCGCAGGCTAGGCCTGGCTGGCTTCTCGTCCTACTGCAGCTTATCTGGCGTGGTGACCAGTTCTGCAGCAAGTACCCAAGCATTCTACTGAACTCAGATAGAACGCCTATAGGCAAGCACAATGTATGCCGACTTTACGGACACTACAGTTGTACCACAATAGCACAGATTCTGCTTACGGAGGTCCACAGGCAAAGGATGAGGTGGGTAATACAAGGGACTGATGGTCGTCAACCACCTGGGGAGTAATAGAGACTGGTGAGCGTAACGGGGCTCAGGAGTGTGAGAAGGAACTTGTCCTAATGTAGTGGTGCGACTGCCGCGCTACATTAAGCAAGGCTAAGGTAAGGGTGAACTGAACCGGTGACACACCCAACTTAATGCGGAGACAAGTCACGCGCTAGATGTGCAGTCACGTGGAGGGCGTGGAGCGTGTAAGACTTTATACAAGCCTTTAACCACAGATATCACACGGCAGCACACTGAGTGGAGAACCAAGAGGACAAGTTAGGATTGACAGAGTATGGAGAATACAATGGATACGCACCTGAGTGGAGAACCAAGAGGACAAGTTGGTTCCACTCAGGACGCTACAGGAGGGTTTATATACACTACTACAGCTGAGTCCAAACACTATTACTAAGTGTACAGTAAGACTCCTTGACTTGGGAGCTGACACGTTGTGTCTATTAATAGCGCATCTTATTGTGCTGACTGATGCACATGTCATCGTGCTTACGAGCGGCTCCACTTGCTGAGTAAAACCTAATACAGCGAGTAAGCGTATACTACTAATCATGATGTATGTATATTCTAGATCCTTCTAGAGTCTTCCATCTCCTTCCATCCAATCAGAACTGGTTAAACATATAAGGGACTCTTGTCCCATGATCACATGCACATGGGTGGCAGCCTGTGTGACTCACTTGTATCAGCACTTTGGCCCTTTATATCTTCACTAAATAAATGTGTAAAAATACGCAAAAATAAGGAAAATAATACGCGTCTATGACAGAGATCCCATACCTTGTTACAGGTTATGGGCCCACTCCCAGCTGCTATGAATGATCCCCTCCCCACCTCCATCCCCCATCTCGACCCCACAGGCTCCAACTGGGCTATATTCTCGATGCACTTCCAGGAGGCCATGGAGGCTAACCAGAAGTGGGGCCACTTCACTGGCAAATCTGCTTGTCCCGTTGCGGCTGACCCTAATAAGCCTACGGACGACGAGAAGAAGGTCATTGCCGAGTGGAACCATGATGAAACTGTTGCAAAATACCTGCTCTCGCAACGCCTCCCCGACTCCACTGCTGTCTGTCTCAGAGCTCTCACTTCCGCTAAAGCCCGCTGGGACAAGGTCACTACCGAGTTCAGTGTCAAAAGCCAGTACGCTGAAACGGATCTGCTCACTGTGGCTCGTGTCATCTCCCCTACCACTTCCATTGACCCCGACGCCCTCATCGACCACATTTCCGAAGAGGCGGATCGCTTGGCGGCGCGCCACAAGCGAGAGGGGGGAACGTCCGGAAAAGGGAAGTCATCCCTGAGTCATGATGAGGCGATGGCGGCCACCCAGGGTGACGGAGGGAGGAAATGTCGGAAGGGAAAATGCCACAATTGTGGCAAACTCGGCCACTGGGCACGAGAGTGTCAGTCACCGAAGAAGGATGCCCAGAACCAGGCGCAAAGTCAGACGCCAGGGCAGTCCAGCTCGCAAGGTCAGCTGCCGGCATACTCCAACGCCAACAGATCCGAAAACAAACCAGTGGGATCAGCCAACGCTGTGGCGACCCCCGAGGACAACGCCAGTGCGGAGGGCTGGACGTCTGTTGAACCTGATGGATGTTGGTCAGCTGTGTTCGCCGGCGACGTCCTGGAGCTACCGGAGACCGAGTTAGTTACCCCTCGTGTTTGCGAAGAGGCAGGGGTGGGTGCTGCGTCATCTGGCAGGCTCGCAGCAGCTGTCATTACGCAGGTGGAGGCGGCTAGACCCGTCTGTGTCGAGCTCTACGACTCTGGCGCCACGCGCCACATTTCACCCTACTGCAGTGACTTCCTCACCTATCGACTCCTCGAGCCCCCGGTGTTCTTGAACGTGGCCAATGGCCAGCAGTTCCCGGCCGTAGGCATGGGGAGCATGGTGCATCAGGAAAATCTCCGTTTTTCTTAACAGCACTTAAGTGTGCTTATTTGTGCTTGAAAAGATTCTAAGCCCTGCTAAGCCTGGGGGTCACTAAGCACAGTTGTGCTTAGTCTAAGCTCAGTCGATTCATTAAAATGACTTAGCCAAGGCTTTGTATGGCTTATTCTGGACTTAGGGGGCCAAAGCACAGGCCAGATTTCCATAAGCCAAGACTTAAGTTCAATAAGTATCACACAAATCAGTGACAAATGCACAGAAAAACCTATTCATTGCATACTAGTAAAATACAACACACTAATACACAAAGGAAGTACAGGAGTCCCGCCGCCATCATTCCCGCCGCCGCCATCATCCCTGCTGCACTACCACTGCTCCCGACATGCTGCTGCTACCATTCCCACCGCCACTGCCATTCCCGCCGCGCTGCCACTGCTCCCGACATGCCACCACCACCATCGATCCTGCCTCCATGCTGTTCCCACCACGGTACCACCACGTCACCGTCGTTGTTGGTGTGTTGGCGTCGTAACGGTGGGGGTTGCGCGCCACGTGGGGGTGGCGTTGTGGTGGTTCTTGCATGCTGTAAGGGGTGGTGGTGGCGGCGGCGGACTTGTACATGGCGATGGGTTGGAGGCGGCAGCCACGGGGTTATGTGCTGCAAGGTGGAGGCGGAGGCAGCAAGGTGGAGTCAGGTCTGTAACACAAGTGATTAAACGATACAGAACGAAAAAACAAAACGAAAAAACTTATCTTAATATAGTGGGCTGAAGCCCAACGTTGCAGCGGGGGGGGGAAGGTGGGGGCCAAGGGACAGGGCGTGGTGGTGTGGTGGATTGCGTGCCTGCGACGATGTTTTCCCTGGAGTAGAGGGGTGGCCCGCATGCAAGGCAATACCTGGAAGACAATCATTAGAAGAATAGTTAGAAGGAAAAAAGAAAAGAAAAGAACTTAATATAGTGGGCCAAGCCCAACATCGCGGCGGGGGGGTGAGGGCCAAGGGATAGGGCATGGTGGTGTGGCAGATTGCGTGCCCGCGACGGTGTTTTCCCTGGAGTAGAGGGGGTGGCCCGCGTGCAAGGCGATACCTGGAAGACGACCGTTAGCAGAATAGTTAGAAGGAAAAAAGAAAAAAAGAAAAGAACAACGCACCAGTTCAGTTGTTCAGTTGTTGAAACGTTGCAGTGTTGAACGTTGAACGTTGAAGCTTGAAGCTTGAAGTGTTGAAGTACATAAGTAGAAGGGTGCCCAGTGTCGACGCGTCGACGTGTCAAGGCACACTTTCCCACACCGCAGAGCACCGTTTCCCACGCCCCAGATTCAGCCTCCGCCAGACCCTTTTTTTTTCCAAGTCGAGTGTGCCTCTGTCCACCGTGACCGCCACCGACCTCCACCGACGCCCACCACCGCCACTCCCACACGTGGACTCGGACTGCAAGCCGCCACCACCACTCCAATGCAAGCCCTACGCGACGACGCATGCGGCACGCGGCATGGTGCAAGCCGCACGACTCCTCCTCGCACGACTCCGACCGATGGCACGAAGATGGTGTGACAACGGCGCGACGGTACGACCACGGCGCAACAACGACATGACCACAGCGCAATAACGGCGCGAGTCGGCCACGCGAAAACGACGCCGACGGCCGTGCGACCACGACCGCGACCACTCGACTACCGCGACCGCGACCACGTCAACTACCGCGACCACGACTGCGGTGAAGTGGCTGGTGACAAAGCGGGGGCAGAGGGGACGCGGGTAGGGACAGCGGGGGACGACGGGAATGGCAACGCGGCGGGATTGGCGACGGCAGAGGCAGCAGTCCTACTTGATATTTTTCTACTTGCTTGATGCTGTACTTTTTTAGCTACTTGATAAACTTATGTGTCCTTAGATTTTACTTGTGTTTAATGACTGGTTCACTAAGCAGAAAATAAGCTGCTTGAGAGGCTTAGAAAGGGCTTAGAGTAAAGAAGCAGTCAATAAGCACTCTAAGCCCACTAAGATTTTGGGATATTTTCCTGATGTGGTCAGCGCACCCAACGAGAACGGGGAGTGCGACCTCACCCTCGAAAACGTCCTGCACGCCCCCTCGGTCGGCTACACGTTGGTGTCGCTCGGAGCCTTGGACAGCTTGGGCTACCGCATCGCGATCGGCGATGGGCACCTCGACATCCATTTGAGGGGCAGCGACCGTCTTGCGCACATTGCGCGGTCTGCGCGAGGTCTATACCGCGTCTCCCACGAGGAGGACAGCGTGTACGCCGTCGAGGTGGTGAGCGTCATGGAACTCCACCGGCGCATGGGGCATATCGCACCCGCCAGCGCACGCAAGCTCGTCACCGATGGCCTGATCACCGGCATCGCACTCGACCTGACTTCGCGGGAAGAGTGTTACGATCACACGGATCGTTCGTATCGCCCGACTCTTCGTGCTAGCCGTCAAGCCTCTCTTGCATAACGCTCCCAATACCCGTATGCCAACGGGACTCTCGGGCCATGTGAAACCGTGTAGATATTGAAGGGAACGAAGACGTCGACGATGGAGCAACACAGAGGACAAGGAATAAAGCCAAGAACAAGAGCTAGGTTTGCGCTAGATTATTCAAAGACTAAAACAGAGAATCCGGTAGCTACTGTCTCAGCCTTATATACGTGAGGGGCTAACCTGAGCCCTCGCACGGACCATCGCGCACGGACCATCCTATGCGCTGGCAGTAAGTGCCAATGCGCCGTTCTACATCATCGCTAATAATAGGTCCAGTCTAGAGTCGTCTAGATCCTGGACACGAGGCAACACATCATCATCCTAACCCTGGGTACAGGGTATGACGTCATCGGTAAGTAAGCCCTAACAGACCCTGGGCAAAGGGCATGAGTCACAGTCACGGTCACGGTCACGGTCACGGTACAGTACGAGTCATGAGTCATGGTCCGAGTCACAAGCCGAGTCACAAGCCGAGCATCATGTCATGATCATGACATACGCCCCTCTCTTGCCTTGTTCGTCCCGAACAAGCTAGGTCTTCATCGTCTTCCTTCCCACCAGTAACGGGTGGCCTCTGTGCGGGTGAGCGCGTGCCGGATACGGCGTGTGCGCGGGTCTTCTTCGGGCAGGGTGCGTGGTCGTGGTGGGAGTGGGCGGTGGCTGGGTGGAGGCGGGGGGCGCGCGCCAGTCTCTGGGGTTGTGTTACGATCACCCGGATCGTTTCACGAGATGAGCCTGAGTCTGTGCGACCTGTACGGCTCCTGCAGCGTTTACCGTCCAAGGGATGCTTCCTTGCACGATAGCAAGGGACTGGGGAATTGGGCCGGGCGCTGACTAAGCACGAGAGTGTCGAGCTTGAGGGACAGGAGACGAGAAGTGGGCTATATTATTAAAAGACTAAGACAAGGAATCTACAACGCAGACTGCTTGTCTTATATACATGTTTGACTGGCTCTTGCCAGCACTACAGGGCTTACGTGTCGTCTGCCAGCAAGGAGAGATGAAACAGAGAAAAGTACAGTAGAACGCCAGCACATCAGGGGAACACAGCTGAAACACAGAACGGAACATCAGATAAGCTGATGTCTAGATATAAGCTGCAAACAAAACACAGAACAAATACAATCTCAGATCAGATAAGCTGATCTCTGGATATAAACCACATCTGAAACATATCTGAAACACGAGTCCATTGAGCCGTTTACGTGGCATGGCACGTGATCGTGACAGGTTGGGCCCCATCGTTGCGTACTGCGCCACTGTACGCGCAAGCTCCTGAGTGTAAACACACTCCTCGCGGCGGTACCGGCGTACTTCTAGCTGCTGTGTGATAATGTCGCGTGATGTGGCACGGCTATGTCTAGGGCGCCAGTCGGGGGTGAACGTGGGAATTGGGCGGCAAATGGAGTCAAGGAAGGCGTCAACCTCTTGTCAACTCGCCTTCGGCGCTGGAGGTGATGACGGTGGTGGCAGCAGCAATGGCGGTGGTGGTGTCTTCGGTTCTGGGGGTTTGCACAGCAGCAGCGGCTTGCTCCGCTTGGCAAGCTGGGGGCGCGGGGGTTCTTCCTCCTCGTTATCCGCTTCGTACTCCGAGCTACCGTGCTTGGCTCCGCGCAGCATGCAGACGGCAAAAGCCGGTACGTTGGCTGGGGGTATGAGTGGCTGCGTACCTGCAGTGAGAATCCTCTCCGCCAGCTTCCGGCTGGCCTCCAATGCGGTGTCTACGTTCTCGTGCCAGTGCCAAATCCTCTCGGCCCTGGCAGCACGCTCCTCCGGGGTGTATTCCTCGTCCTCGTCGTCGTAACAGAACGCGGGGGACATCCAGTCCTCACTCTCCGTGCTCTCGCTGGTCGTCGGGTCCATAATGACCACGATCGGGGGTGCTTGCAAGTCGTCCACCTCCTCACTGAAGAGGAAGGCGGGAATCTTGGCGAAGGTCTTGATCATATTGAGAACTAGGTCTACCTGCAACGTGCAGGGCACCACCTAGGCAAGGGTAGGTTTTAGTCTTATGTTACGATCACGTGGATCGTTCGTATCACCCGACTCTTCGTGCTAGCTGTCAAGCCTCTCTTGCGTAACGCTCCCAATACCCGTATGCCAACGGGACTCTCGGGCCGTGCGAAACCACGTAGATCTTGAAGGAACGAAGACGTCGACAATGGAGCAACACAGAGGACAAGGAATAAAGCCAAGAACAAGAGCTAGGTTTGCGCTAGATTATTCAAAGACTAAAACAGAGAATCCGGTAGCTACTGTCTCAGCCTTATATATGCGAGGGGCTAACCCTGAGCCCTCGCACAGACCATTGCGCACGGACCATCCTATGCGCTGGCAGTAAGTGCCAATGCGCCGTTCTATGTCATCGCTAATAATAGTCCAGTCTAGAGTCGTCTAGATCCTGGACACGAGGCAACACGTCATCGTCCTAACCCTGGGTACAGGGTATGACGTCATTGGTAAGTAAGCCCTAACAGACCCTGGGCAAAGGGCATGAGTCACAGTCACAGTCACAGTCACAGTCACAGTCACAGTCACAGTCACAGTCACAGTCACGGTACAGTACGAGTCATGAGTCACGGTCCAAGTCACAAGCCAAGTCACAAGCCGAGCGTCATGTCATGATCATGACAAAGAGCACTGCGAGGCGTGCATCTTCGCGCGCACTACACACCTGCCCATCCCTAAGATACACGTTAGCCCCCAAGCGCAGAACTTCGGCGAGGAAATACATACCGATGTCTGGGGCCCCGCCCCGGTGTCGACTCATCGCGGACGGCGCTACTTTGTCATGTTCACGGACGATGCCACTCGGTTCACCTTCACCTACCTTCTGGCTGCCAAGAACGACGTGCTCACCTTCTATCGCCACTTCGAGGCGTGGGCAAAGACCCAGAACCACTGCGACGCGATCAAAGTCTTGCGCTCGGATCGGGGCGGCGAGTACTTGAACGCTGAGTTCGATCAGCATCTCGCAGCTGCCGGTACTGCGCGTCGACTCACCGTCCACGACACACCACAGTTTAAACGGCGTGGCCGAGCGTCTCAACCGTACCCTTGTCGAAAAGGTACGGGCCGCTGCTCCATATGGCGAACCTTCCCCAGAACATGTGGGGAGAGGCTCTGAGGCACTCAACTTGGTTGAAGAACCGCACCTCAACGAAGGCACTCGGCAGCGGCACGCCTTGGCAGGCGCTGTACGGGTCCCCGCCTGACTTGTCCGGGCTGAAGCGTTTCGGTGAGCCGGTCTGGGTGCACGACCCGGACGGTTCCAAGCTCATGCCGAGAGTGCGCGAGGGGCGCTGGATCGGATTCGACATCAAGTCATGGGGCCACCACGTGTACTGGCCTGCGAACAAGTCAGTTGGCGTCGAGCGGAATGTGTACTTCGCTGCGGCCGAGCGGCTCAAGGGGGAGAATATGGATGTACCCACCTCCTCAACTTTCCAGAGCGAGTCGCACGCCGCACCTCCGCCACCGTCTGTCGCACCGCCTGCCACACCGTTATTGCTGCCCGCACCTCCACCACCCATCCAGCCACTCCCTGTGCCTGACCCGCCGTCCCCACTGACGTCCCTGTCGTCCCTGTCCGAAGTCGAGGCAATGTTGCCCACGCCTGACCCTGAGCCACAGCCAGCGCGTGCCACGCGTCTTCGCAAGCCATCCCACATTGTGCGAGAGCTTCAAGCCGGTGTCAGTGTCGCCTCCACACGTCGCTCTGACCCTACCTTACCTAGGGGTGTTTCCATGCCCGGGAGCTTTGCAGAGGGTGATGAGGAAGATTCCATCGATATGGCATGGGCTGTCGAAGGCGGTTTGCCTGCCCTTCGTGAGAATTGGGTCGGAGTCGAGATGGCCTTAGTGGCTGAGACTGCTGACTCAGAAGCTCTAGAGCCGCGCAATCTCGCCGAGGCAAAGCGCCGCCCCAACTGGCCGCTCTGGGAGCAAGCCATCCGCAAGGAGCTTGCCACGCTCCACGCCGCTGGCACTTGGACACTTGAACATGCACCCCCCAGAGCCAACGTCATCGGCTCCAAGTGGGTTTTTAAGGCCAAGAAGGATGCTTCAGGCAAGGTTGCGAGGTATAAGGCGCGCCTTGTCGCGCAGGGATTCAGTCAGGTAGAAGGAGTCGATTATTTCGACACCTATGCCCCCGTCACCCAGCTCGCATCGTCGCACGCCGTCATAGCCATGGCCAACCGTCTCGGTCTTGAGCTGCACCAAGTTGACATTAAGGGTGCATATCTCAACGGCAAGCTGATGCCAGATGAAGTCCTCTACATGCGCCATCCCCCGGGCTATCACGAGGACGCTTCAGGTCGCGTTCTGCGCCTCCGCAAATCCCTGTACGGCCTCAAGCAGGCAGGCCGCCGCTGGTACCAGAAGTTTGTCAGCATCCTCAGCAGTCTCGGGTTCCAGCAGTGCAAAGTCGATCAAGCAGTATTCTACAAGCACAACAAGAAGCCTCAAGTTCTCATCGTCATCGCCGTCCATGTGGACGATTGCACCATCGCCGCTAACAGCACCGTGGCCGTTGACGCACTCAAGGCCGGGCTCCAGAAGCACGTCGAGGTTACAGACCTCGGCGAGCTGCACTGGATGCTCGGGATTGAGGTCAAGTGCGATCGAGCCGGCGGGACTGTGCACCTGTCGCAGAAGTCCTACATCGACTCAATCTTGCGTCGTTTCGGTTTCGACGATGCGAAGACTGTCTCCACCCCCTTCGACACCCAAGTCCGGCTCACCCTCAAGCAAGCCCCGGCGGATGCAGCAGAGTTCGCGGTCATGCGCGACGTGCCCTACCACAAGGCTGTCGGCACGCTCAACTGGGCCGCGCTCGCCACCCGCCCTGATATCGCGTTCGTGGTGTCCACTGTCGCCAGGTTCTCGGCCAACCCCGGGATGGCGCACTGGACCGCGGTAAAACGCATCTTTCGCTATCTTGCGGGGACGCGCAACCTGTGGCTCATGTACGGCGAGAAGCAGCGCATGCTTGTCGGATACGCGGACGCTGACGGGAGCATGACAGAGGACTGCCGCGCAATCACTGGTTACGCGTTCCTCATCGACAGTGGCACCATTTCCTGGTCTTCAAAGAAGCAAGAGATCATTTCACTCTCGACCACAGAGAGCGAATACGTCGCGGCTACGCACGGTATGAAGGAGGCCCTCTGGCTCTGGAACCTGCTCGCCGAGGTCTTCAAGCCGCTGTCCGACGCGACGACATTGTTCTCAGACAACCAGTCCGCGATCGCGTTAACGCATGACCACCAGTTCCACCCACACACGAAGCACATCGACGTGCGCTACCACTTCATTCGTTGGGTAGTTGAGAACGGCGCAATACGACTCGTGTATTGCCCCACTGCCGACATGGTGGCCGACGCGTTGACCAAGGCGCTCCCCTCGCCAAAAGTCAAACATTTTGGGGAATGTCTGGGACTTCGCGCAGTTTGAGGGGGAGTGTTGAAGTGAGTTATTCCTGTCCCATTGATTGTTCCTTTCGCCCATGTGGACTTTGTGCAAACCCGCGCAAGTCCTCGTATCTTGAGTATTAGTTTCATATGTCTGAGTCGTTCAGATGCCCGGCCCTATGCCCCGGATCTCCTCCTGGTTGTACGCGCCCACGGATTCGTTTATACCGTTGCCCTGCGGAAGCAGAGCATAAAATTCACCTACTGTACAGTTCTAGTAGCTGTAGCTATTTAAACCCCCCTTTCCATACTGTAGACCTCAGTGATTTGCCCATCTAGTGCGCGCAGATACTGAGGTAAGATATTCTTAGTTCGATACTTTATTCACTCGTACTTATTCGATCTCGTAGCTTCGTCTATTCGTACAGGTGAATAACATAGTGATTTGCCCATCTAGTGCGCGCAGATACTGAGCTTCGTCTATTCGTACAGACTCCGCACCCGCGTGCATACAAACACTCATCTTTATTCACATTCTTACTATTCCGAGATCCCATACCTCGTTACACCCGTGGGACGACACGTGCCTTAGAAATGGTCAGCAGATGAAAAGAAGCATAAAACTGGCCATCCTATCGCCAAGGCACAAAGCGCGAGATAAGAGCCAAGAAGCACGAGTCACCAGATCGTATCGTAAAAGTACAGTGAAGTTGTGAAGTGGCAGCATAGTAAAGCAAAAACGTAACACTGTATCATGGTTCCTAAAGCGTGCTTTCAACTTCAAGTTGGAAGTGCCCGGCCCGGGGTTGCCAGCTCGAGTCTTAGTCACCATACTGACTGCCCATTCCGCTGTTCCTTTGCCAGTTCGCTCATCTTGCAGTTAAGTACATGTTATATCCTTCTGGTCAAATACCTCAGCTGCAAATATACCTCAACCAGCCACAACAGCGGAGCGCCAGTTGATGGCAACTTGAAGGTGACGACGGCAAGACAAAGACAAGGACCTCAACTTGAAGACCACGACCACGACCTCAAGACGACGATGATGGCCTCAAGACGACCACAACGGGCCTCAAGACGATGACGACAACAACCTCAAGATGAAGACAACAACCTCAAGATGAAGACAACAACCTCAAGACGACAACCCCAAGACCACGACGTCGACCATGATCTCAAGACCACAACTATGACCTCAAGAAGACAACCTTAAGACAACGAGTCAATGACCACGACCTCATTGACCAAGACGACGACAGCAACGACTCGGACTCAGACTCAGACGATGCAATGTGGTTCAAACAATTCGGGAAAGATTTTCGTGACTATAGCTAGTGTATATACTTCATGTACTAGTACTCTGGCTGTAATATGACATCATCATGTGAGAATAATTTGAGCAAAGTAAAGAGAAAAGACCGGTTGAGCCTGGTCTTGACCGGTCTTGCTTTGGTTCACCGATTTTCGGCAATGCACCAAGACCGAGACCGGACCGCAGTTAGCGGTCTTGATCGGTCTTAGTAATTTCCGGTCCGGATCGGTCCCAGTCCGGTTCAGTCTCAGTCTTTTTTCAGTCTTGAGACTGGACTTCCAAACACTAAGGCCGGCACATGTGAGGCAGTGGTAAGGAAGGAACTAAGCTGGCGGACTGCACAGAGACTGGGCTGAAGCACGAAGTGCTTCTCGATCAGGGATGAGGGGTTCTCGTTTCCGAGGCGAGGTCGCGACACCCAAAAACTAGGAATCAATGATGCGTCGAGCAAGCCTCGGCACCCCCAAACTTAGGAATGATGACGCTGTGGTTCTTCCCCCACAGGTCATGCCCAGCGGGGGGAAAGGGTCATTTTGCACCCAATTTTGTGCCCGCAAGGCGTTGCCCACCTACGAGACAGTTGGTGCATGTTCCAGCACCAAAGGCCTGATGACTGTGGTGAGGTCTTTGCCATGCCAGCTGGTGGAGTCGCATAACGTTAGCATCACTCGCAGGGCGATGGCAGCTGCCTTCTGCTCCCCCGCTGGTCTGGGCAAGTTCCACCATTTCGCTCATGAGGCCGACAGACAAGAATAAAGGGGAAACGACCCAGACGAATCGCGGTAGCAGCTCGATCGCTGGATCGGCTTTGGGTGGCAGGATTTGAGGCGTGGTGTGATTGGCATTTCTTGCGTTCTAAAGCTGCCATCCTTCCGAAATCTGGCCAGCTTTTCGGCAAGTTCAGTGGGCAAAATTGGTGTGCACATGTGCATGCAGAGGGTGGGCGTCGGACAGCGCAATCACCCGACAACCATCATGCGGCATGGCAAGCACCGGTGTCGCCTGCGGTGTAAAGGCACGGGGTAAGGCTGACCATGGGTTTGCTGGCCCGGGATAGTCGCTAGCATCACAAGCGGTAAATGGCAGTTTGCGAAAATAGCATAAAGGTAGCGAAAGGCCAATAGGCCGGACGCGCAAGGTACATGGTAGCAGTGAGTGGCGGATGGCATTGATAAATCAGCAATAGCATTGGCAGATGGCAAAATAGCGAAGGGGCAGTAATTGGGCCCATAGCAGGGCACGCGTAGTGGACAGCTGGCAAAAAATGGCAAGTATTATTGGGGTGTGGCAGAATGGCATTACAATAGGTAGCAGATGAGCAGTTAGCAGGATTAACAGGGAGGGCGAAGGTGCAACGTGAGGAGGTTGGCAGACTCAGACTGAACTACCCTCCCATTTCCGAGTTGGCTCTTTCGTGATACATGGCATGCATCTAATGGACCAATTTGCAGATAGAGGTGTAGGCTGTACTAAGGCATATTCGACTGCTGCTTCTCGAAATGGAACAGGAAATAAAAGTGTTCTGGTTCCTTGAACCAGTCGAGAGCTCGAGAGGGCGGATGGTAGCACGAAAGAGAGGATGCGAGCACGTGCTGCCTCGTCCGTTCGCTCAAAGACTACGCTCTTTGCCGGAGCTCCTTCGTCACTCAGGCAGAGACCGGCCAAAAGCGCCAACTCCCGAGTTAGAGTTGCTCCGAGTTCGGTCCGAGTTAGAGTTCACACCAGTGGACTCTAACTAGATCTAACTCGCGGCAACACTACATGATGTCAGCTTGAGCTCGCACCGAAATACTGTAATAAAACATAACTTGTTGCAATCCGTGCGTACTATGTATGAAAGTAACGAGTAAACCCTTTTTATTTAAGCACATTCAATCGATTAGTACCTTCGAATGCCAGCAAGCGTCCAGGACAAGAAGAAACAGAGTATAAAAAGTAACGCGTTATCAGTAGCGCTGCTAGCGCTGACCGACCCAGAATCAGGGAGACATACAACAGAACGAACGTCGCGATCATTCACCAGCAAAGAGCCGGATGATCATGTACGCCGTTGACCCGACGAATCGCACGACTTCAAAGGCGAGTTCAAGTTGAGCGAAACAAAGAGCAAGAGAAAGGAAACATAAGTCGACGTACACGCAAGGAGAGCGACCGAGTAAATGACGGAGATCAAGTATCCGTTTACCATGCTGTTCGCACCGTCCGTTTTGGCGCTTCCGTTCGTTGTGCTGCGGGAGGAAAGTCGCATGTGAGGGAGAGGGACAAATATATGAAACGAGCACTTACAGGATGACAGCGACCAGCAATGCCTAAGCCAGCGTAGTTAGCAACCAAGAACTCTCTGGGACAAGTTCCCGTTCGAAAGTACCCAAGCCAGCAATACACTTACGGAAAGAATAAGTCGTCAGTGTCAGCAGATCGAGGGGACGCAACGCACTTTGTCCTAAAGTTACGATAATAGTCCTCCTGCTTCGTCGCCTCCTCTTCTCTTCCTTCGGCGGCTTAGTCGACAGCACGTGAATCGCGTCCTCATATGCGATGTTTATGTCCGTCTCCGCAGTCGGCACCGCTACCTCCACCGCGTTCTCTCCTTTGCTCGCCTTGACCACGCCGAGGTCCGTGCTGATCTTGTGATCGCCTTTCGTGCCCCAACGTCACTGCAGACGAGGATCAGTGAAGTTTGACATTCTGACGCATAGAAAAGCGCAGACTTACTGGACATCGGCGAACTGCGTGCCATCTGGTCAATCAATGAGCTTTGGGGAAGGCGAGGATGGAACGTGCGGCATAAACGTTCAGGAGGTTGATATAGGATGGCGCGAGCAGCGTGTACCGTACGAACAAAGTAATCATGTGCCATGGTTCTAGCTGCGAGCCCCCAAGCTCGAGAGACATGTATCCAGAACTTGCGCACAATACTATGCGAAGAACGGTGTGTGTAGGGGAGTGCCGCGAGAGACCAGCTCTGGGACCTGCCAGGCTGAACAGGTGGCCGTGTTACGTCAGCCAAGATACGCTGCAAAAAGTGAGCACACGACGTCACCTGATCTGAGTATCGGTGACAGCATACGCCAACTTGACATAGTGAAGTACCCACCACCCGCCGCGCTTCGGCACCAGTTCCTAACACAGAATCTAATGGCAGAGGGAATAAGAAAGAAACGCTTGCAGCCTACTCTGTCTTCAGCCAGGTACATGTTTGCTGCAGAGATGTCCGCGCCCGCTCCGTGCTGCGGAGATAATTGGTGCAAAGAAGTGTCGAACGCCTTCCAAAGGTGGTAGATCAGGATTGGACCAGGCCTCGTTCCGATGTCAAGAAGAACGCAAACATTTGGCTGGAGAACCAAATGCGTCGAAGAACCGGTGCGACTTGATCTTCTTATGGCTCTTCTCCTTGAGGCAAAAAGTGATCTGCATGGGGACGATCCATTTCTCTCCGCCCTCAA
This sequence comes from Lactarius hatsudake, assembly GCA_024734325.1. Classification (NCBI taxonomy): domain Eukaryota; kingdom Fungi; phylum Basidiomycota; class Agaricomycetes; order Russulales; family Russulaceae; genus Lactarius; species Lactarius hatsudake. The sequence goes on along the minus strand of JANSJP010000016.1, from coordinate 184,076 downwards.
TGTTGTTCGACTCCGTGACAGCGACTGATTCGCGCAGAATGAAACGGAGAATTGTGGATCATCACGATTTTCCAAGTACTCTGAGTAGTATATATGCGCCGAAACCGGTTTGCCGTTGACCACGTTTATCACGATGTCCTCCTGTTAGAAACCGATGGCCGCGATGGTACTCAGCGTGGGCGAATTGACCTTCTGCGGCCGTCGCTGACGATGCAGACGATCACCTTCTTCCAACCGTCCTTGCCCCAAGTCTTACTCCGATCGCGCTTGCAGGGATGGGCAATGTCCTTCATAACCATACATGGTGTGCATGAAGCCGTTATCCTTGAAGTCGTTAGGATCACCCGTCGCGGCCGAGTAGCGCATATGCGTAAATTCGTGCTCGGCTTTTTATGAGTAGAGATTGTGCAGCTTGGTTGGGACGGCAGAGGCGAGCACAAAGTTGCCGTAGAAGAGTCTGCAGGGCGTGTGAGTGTGAGGCCAGCGGACGATGCATGGTGACACGCACCTGACGCGCTTGAGGGTCTTGTTGCGGTGGGAAACGTGCTATGGGATGTGGCCGTGGGGGTTGTCATTGTTCGCGCCGTCATCTAAAGGTGCATCGTACTGCCTAGGCAGGTTCAGAGAGATGGACTCTTGTGAGCGCGCGGAAGGGGCACGCAGAAGGGGCAAGTTGCCTGCATCCCCAAGAGGGCATCCACGTCACCATACTGGAACGTGTTGGCGCAGGGTTGGTTATGCAATGGAGGCGGGGGAAAGACGTCAAGATCGGAGACACTGAAAGACCGGCCTTGCGCGAAGGCGACATGCGGTTGTAGGGGCAGTGGCGAAAGAGTCTGGAGTGGAAAAGATGAGGGGTCGTGGTGATCGGGAGGAAGATGAAAATGGGCTTGGTAGGGCACGGCAAAAGGAGGATAGTCTGATTGGGTCGGACCTAGTGGATTCGTCGGCGGAATGCGTTTCAATCCAAGAGCAAGGGGAAAATGAGAGAAGGGAAACGGGCCGCGAGACCGACGAGAGCCTTTGCCCTGATCCAAAAAAAGAGAGCCCTTGCCCTCATTTGGGCCTGACCCCGAACAGAAATACTTGTACAAGTTACAGTAGTAAGTCATTTGCCTCATTTTCTTCATTCTCTTATTTCGTCTTCCGACTCCTGTGCAGGGCAAGGTGCACGGTTTACACACCGTCAAGGACCGATTTAGTATCATTGCCAATAGTGTGCATAATCTGCGTTTTCCAGAAAGAACAAAAGAAAAAGACAACTTATTGGGCGTAGACTGTATTATTAGGGAAAGTGGGGTTACTGTAAGGTGAATGTAAGAAGTGGACGGCGTCAAGCCGAATTTGGGACCCATCAAAAATCGAGGGCGCCTTGAAATCGGCGAACCGTTCGAAGATAACTGAGGCGTGTAGATCATTGTGTTGAGTATCGTCACTGTCAGCATAAAAAGTGGAGGAATATTGTGATGTAGTAGGATTCAACACAAGCGTCTCGGTGTGTGATACTTCAGGGTGTTTGTTCGCGAGGTGTTCTCGGAATAGATCACTGTATCTCGGCGTAAAATCGAAATCGCCACAATATGGACACACGAGTCGGTATGCGTGCCAAACTACAAGGTGTTTTTTGAGTTCTTCCTGCTTTGTGAAACCGGCGTTACAGATCTTGCACCAACGTTCTCGTGTGTATACCTGTACGTGATCGCCGAAGAGCTCTTGCATAATCGTGAATGACTCTAAAGCTTCCGACAATGACCCATGCATCGGCTCGAGGTCAAAAAGACGAAGAGTGAGCAGGGCAGGGAACACAGTCGGGTGCTCCCCGTCGCCGGTTAGACCCAATGCAGACAAGATGTCTCTCACACCTCCGTAAATGTACTCTGCTTGGTACTCTGTGCCACCAGATAACTTGAAGTGGAGAAGCCTCGACCATTCCATGTCGCCCTGGCCACTTGATGGCTTATCCACATTGATGCCTAAATCTTCTACATAGGATATAAAAGGGGAAAAATGTTCACAGATTTGGGCGATGGAGGACAACTGCCAGTCTAACTGCTTGCATGGTATTCGCAATTCAAGTCGCGTACCAGCGTCTGGTTGGGTAAATGAGATGGAAATGGCATCCTCGGATGTTTGAACGTCCGCTTGACTGAGTGATGTCTGCACTTCTGTCCGCTCAATGAATCGGCCAAGCTCCGAAGCGTCCATCGTGGGCTGGCTAAAGAATGTGATATCAATATCCCCGAGACGAGGCGCATCGATTCTAGCCACGAAGCCGTCCAAGTACTTGCTAGTTCCTCGATATTTGAGGCGCGTGAGAGCAGGGAGAACAACCCGTTGCCCTGGCTGTGGAGGCAAGCCAAGGTAGTTTCGGCGGCAGGGGAAGGGAAGGAAGTGAAGTGAAATTGCTTGAAGTTGGACCATCCCGGACAAGGCACTCGCGAGTGCCTCAGGGGAAAAGTATCCAACCTTGGGAATTTCATGGAGCTGAAGATCTACGAGACCTGTGGAAGGAGCAAGAAGCTCCGGGAGTGTGGGAATGGCGATTCTAGTCAAGTGGAGAGTACGGAGGCGTTGACCCCACAGAAAGGCGCTAGGGGGGTTCAGCTCCATGGTATCTCGCGACAGAAGAACGAGCTCTTCTAATTCCGAAAAAGGCATTTCGACGGCGGTGAACTTTGATCGGAGGGAACTTGTGATCGTGAGGCCGATGGAGCTAACGCGATCAGAGTATTTCAGTGCGGCCACAATGTTGTCCTCGTCCTCTTGAGCAGGAGAGTCGAGAGTCGGAGACCCCCCGTACTGTAGGACTACAGGCAGGGCCGGCCAGCAACCCAAGGTCTTCAATACAGGCGTTCCGTACGTACAATAGAGTCGAAGATTTAGGCCCAGAGGTGATGTAAACACGATCTGTCGCCATCTTCGGCATGCGTGCGTGAGCGTAGGCCAAGATTGCGGAGAGGCATGGAGGAATTGACAAAATATGTTCAGAATGACATCTTCAGGGAGTATCTCAATCGTAACCCGAGAGAAAGGCCCTACTCGAGGCAAATTAGCACGTTATGAAATGTTAGACGAGCGTTGTACCTGTTCCACGGGGTTCACTGGCACACAGTCGTTCATACTCCACCGCTATGGGTTGGCCCGAGAAACTGCGTGAGTGCACGAGCGATACTACTGCCTCCTGAAAAGGCGCATAGTAACGCGGCTCGGGCTCTCGTACGTAGATTTTATGTAGGGCTGGTAGTACAGTTTCCCCCCACTCTGTTGTGTGTCGCAAAGCAGAAGCAAGCACTATGCTCGGCGAGTGGCCGCCGGTAACATGAATCCATTTTGTACCTCTAAAAGGGCGGATAAGATTTAGCCAGTTATTACGGTCGCCATCGCCCTGCACGCTTGGCGGTTGTCTTACATCTATGCGTAGATGTTCCACACCAAGAAGGGAAGCAGATATACCATCGCAGATCTGAGCCATGTATGACAACTGCCGGGATAATAGCTTGCAGGATACTGTAGCTCTAGGCGCGTAGGGGCATCTGGTTGGGTAAAAGAGATGGAGATGGCGCGCTCAGAAGATAGGATCTCTGCTCGACGATGTGTCTCCTGCATTTCTGTCCGGTTGATGAATCGGCCAAGTTGGGAAGCGTGCATCATGGGTTGGCTGAAGAATGTGATATCGATATCTCCGAGACGAGGTGCATTGATTCTAGCCATGAAGTTGTCCAAGTACTTGCTGGTTCCTCGATACTTGAGGCGCGTGAGAGCAAGGAGAACAACCCGTTTCACTGACTGCGAGGGCAAGCCGAGGTGGTTTTGTCGTATGGTGAAGGAAAGGAAATGAAGTGAAAGTGTTTGAAGTTGGGACATCCCGGACAAGGCACTGACGAATGCATCTGGGGGAAAATACCCAACTTCGGAAATTTTATGGAGCTGAAGATCTACAAGACTGGTGGAATGAGAAATGAGCTCCGGGAGTGTGGGAATGGCGGCACTAGTCAAGTGCAAAGTACGGAGGCGTGACCCCCACCGAAAGGCGCTGGGCAGGGTCGGCCGGGTGTTATCTCGAGACACAAGAACAATGTCTTCCAGTTCCGAAAACGACCCCTCGATTTTGGATATCTTTTCCAGGAGCGAACTTGTAACTGTGAGACTGATAGAACTGACACGATCAGACTGCTTCAGTGCGGCCACGACATTGTCCTCGTCCTTGGGAGCTGGCGGATCTCCCCCGTACTGCAAGACGATGGGCAAGGCGGGCCAGCAATCTAAGGTCTTCAGTACAGGTGTACCATGCGTACAGAACAGTCGAAGATGTAGAGCCCGCTGAGACGCAAATACGATATGTCTCCACTTGCGACATATATGTACAAGCTTGGGCCAAAGTTGTGGCGAAGCATCCAGATAATGACGAAATATGTTGAGAAGCACTTCGTCGGAAAGCTTCCGGATCGTCACTTGTCGGAGAAAGGAGCATATTAGTGAGGCGATGCGAGCACTGGGTGAAATATGTACCATTTCCAGGCCATTCGGCGGCACTTGGTGGAGTAGTAGCGGCTTGGGGTTGGCGGCGCGACGGGTGTCGGGCATCGGTTCGTCTATTGGGGGATCCGCGACATGTGTTATCACGTCCGGTAGAAGGCACTATATCACTGGCACTTACATTGAAGAGCGCATGAGGGGGGATTGATGGTGTAGCTATTGTGGGCATATGCAGAATACGCCGAACTTATATATCTAGTTGGTTGACACCGATTAGTCGACTGTAGGTCATGTGCTGAATGTACTGGACACGTCGTACTGCCATCTAGCTGTGCCTGTGCTGCGCGATGCGGTGAGATGACAGGACTCGGCGTCATTTCAATACGGACCGTGAATGCCTGCGTCTGCATGAGATTGGTCACTTGCATACCGATCTCCTTCAAGCTACGATTCAAGCCTTCCATCTGAAGTCGGGATTCGGGAACACAGCCTCTTATGGAATTTTCAAAGAAAAGGACAGCCCCCTCACGGTTTTCGGCAGCATTTTGGATCTGCTTCCTCGTCACCGTCGTGAGTTGTACAACCACGGTTACTTTTCTAAACAGTCGTCGAGTCACATGTCAGCTTGAGCTCGCACCGAATTACTAGAAAACAGAATCTGGTTACAGTCCGTGCGTATGTATGAAAAGTAAGGGGAAGCCCTATTTATTTAAATACATTCAATCGACTACCCTCGAATGCTAGTAAGCGTCCAGCACAAGAAACAAACAAAGTATGAAAAGTAAGGCATTATCGGTAGCGCGAATCAACCCAGAATCACGGAGATATACAGCAGAACGAAACCCCGCAGTTACTCGCCAGCAAAGAGCCGGATGATCATGTACGCTGTCGACCCTACGAATCGCACAACTTTGAAGGCGAGTTCAGGTTGAGCAAAACAAAGAGCAAGAGAAAGGAAACATAAGTCGACGTACACGCGAGGAGAGCGACAGAGTACAGGATAAAGATCAGGTATCCGTTCACCGTACTATTCGCACCATTCGTTTTGGCGCTCCCGTTCGTTGTGCTGACGGGGGGATAGACATATGTGAAGGGGAGAGACAGGTAAATGAAATCGGCACTTACAGAATGACAGCGACCAGCAGTGCCTAAGCCAGCGTGTTTGATAAGTAGGCCACTCACTTTCTGAGAGACAAGTACCACTCACGTTCGAAAGTACCCAAGCCAGCAATACACTTACAAAAGGATAAGTCGTCAGTGTCAACAGATCGAGGACGCAACGCACTTTGTCCTAAAATTACGATAATAGTCCTCCTGCTTCGTCGCCGCGTCCTCCTTCTTCTCCTCCTTCGGCGGCTTAGTCGACAGCACGTGAATCGCGTCCTCGTACGCCGCGTTGATGTCCGTCTCCGCAGTCGGCACCGCTACCTCCACCGCGTTCTCTCCTTTGCTCGCCTTGACCACGCCGAGGTCCGTGCTGATCTTGTTGTCGCCTTTCGTGCCCCACGATACGTCACTGCAGACGAGGACCAGTGAACGTTTGTCATTCTGACGCACAGAAAAGCGCGGACTTACTGGACATTGGCGAACTGCGGTGCGGTGCGATCAATCAGTGAGCATTGGGGAAGGCGAGGACGAAACATACGGCATAGACGTTCAGGATGTTGATATAGGACGGCGCGAGCAGCGTGTACTGTACGAACGAAGTAATCATGTGCCATGGTTCCAGCTGTGAGTCCCCCAAACCCGAGAGTGTGTCAGCCACTGCACGCGCATACACGCAGCCAAAGATGGAAGGACGTACATGAATAATTGACGCAAGGAGGTATAGGCCAACGGTAGCAGAGATGGATATGACAATATCGCGGAATATCGCATCCGTGAACAAATCGCTGAACGTCGCACCACGGCTTTTTTCCGCGGCGACCTGCTGCACGCCTTTGACCGCCAAGAAAATCGCCGCGAACTGTACCAAATCAGAACACAATCCGCCGGCGCGATCGACTCCTAAGACGCACCGTCATGTAAACAGTGAAAATCGCGAACCCGACAAACGCCAGCGTGTATCCCTTGTTGGACCCTTGCGGGCGATTGCCGAGAGAGAGGATGAAACAGGTGAGTAATAATCCGACATAGGAATACTTGAGGAGCGTGTTGAAGAGCTCGATCCCCTTTCCACCAATTATAGTCGGGTCCTCAAGGGCATTCGTCAAAACGAAGAATGAGATGAAAAAGTTTCCCTGAAAATCAGTGAGTGGTAGCACTAGAAGAAAGAGAGAGGGCTGCATACGAGGGCGAACCAGGAAAAGATAAGGTTGAATGTCTGATATATGAGCTCGACGTGTATCCAGAACTTGCGCGCAAAGCTATGCGAAGAACGGTATATGTAGTGGAACTTGACCGTGCCGTGTATCGCTGCGAAGAACGAGCCATTCAACCATCTCCGGCGTTGCGAGACCAGCTCTGGGACCTGAAAACGTCACGTCAGCCAAGATACGCCGCAAAATTGGGCGCACAACCCCACCTGATCCGGAGTATCGGTGACGGCGTACGCCGACTTGACATAGTGGAGTACCCACGATCCGCCGCGCTTGGACACCAGTTCCCAACACAAGATCTAATGGCGGAGAGAGTAAGAAAGAAACACTTGCAGCCTATTTCTTTTGACACGTACTCGATCTTCAGCCAAGTACATGTTAGCTGTGAAAATGTCTGCTCCTGCTCCGTGCTGCGGAGATCATTGGGTGCGAAGAAGCGGTACATAGTCGAACGACGTACCAATGTCTCGCCGAGGAAATACTTTTGCAACGGACCCTCTCCACGCGCGTCGTTCTGCAATGCAATATACCGGTACGCGCTGAACGCCCCTGGAAGCACGGTAATGTAGCCAAACACCGATTCTCTAGTGCAACCAAAAAAACTCAGAGCATAGCAATAATGCAGTTGCCGTTGACGTACAAAGGCTTGTCCAGGATGTTGGACATCTTGTATTCGAAGTTTTGCGCGGCCACTAGTACAAGGTAAGAAAAACGGCTCAAAGGAAAATGAACGAGACAGGAGCGACAAACCAAGGGGGTTAAGCAATGTCTGTCCATATTTGCCCTTGAATGCTACGATCTCGCCACAGGCGCCGCCTACGTTCGAGTTGATGTCGAACGCCTTCCAGAGATGGTAGATCGAGCTTGGACCAGGCCTCGTTCCGACGTCGAGAAGAACGCAGACGTTTGGCTGGAGAATAGGGCCAAAGGCGTTGAAGAACCAGCGATGCGAATTGATCTTCTTCTGGTTCTTCTCCTTGAGGCAGAACACAATCTGCACGGGGACGATTCCCTTCTCCGCACCCTCGATCTTGTTCGACTCTGTGACAGCAACTATTTCGTGCAGAATGAGACAGAGAAGAGCGGGCCATTATGATTTGCCACGTACTCTGGGTAGTATACTCGTATATATGCGCGGAAACCGGTTTTCCGTTGACTACGTTGGTCGCGATGCCCTCCTGGTAGGCCCGATGGCCGCGATCGCGCTCAGCGTGCGCGAATTGATCTTCTGGCGACCGTCGCTAACGATGCAGACGACGACCTTCTTCCAGCCTTCCTTGCCCCAAGTCTTGCTGCGATCGCGCTTGCAGAGATAGGCAATATTCTTCATGACGCCGTGCATGGTGCGCGCGAAGAGGGTGTCATCCTCGTTGTACATCGTCATCACGATGAACAGCTCTGTCCGGCGCGGTGGGTCGTAGTGCACCTGGCGCAGCGTGAAGCCGTTGTCCTTGAAGTCGTTGGGGTCACCGGTTGCAGCCGAGTAACGCATATGCGTAAACTCGCGGTCGTCTTTGTACGCGCAGAGATTGAGTAGCTTGGTTGGCACAGCGGAGTCGAGCACAAAGTTGCCGTGGAAGAGTCTGCAAAGTGTGAGTAGGTCAGATGACGATGCACGGGAACACGCACTCGACGCGCTTGAGGGTTTTGTTGCGACGAGGGACGCGCTGTGGGATGCGTCCGTAGCGGATGTTGTTGTTCGCATCGTCGTCTAGAGATGCGTTGTATTGGCCAGGCATGTTGTTCAAAGCGATGGACTCTTGTGAGCGCGCGGAAGGGGCGCGCAACAGGGGCAAGTCACCCGCGTCCCCGAGATCGTCATCTCCATCATACTGGAACGTGTTCTCGGAGGATTGGCTGTGCAATGGAGGTGGGGGAGGGACGTCAAGATGGGATAAGTTGTAAGACTCGCGCGGTTGTTGTTGTAGGGGCGGCGGTGGAGGAGGAGAAAGGGAATGAGGGGGAAAAGATGGCGTAGAGTATGGGTCGTAGTGACTGGGGGGTGGAGGAGATTGGGCTTGGTGGGGCACAGCAAACGGAGAATAGTCGGACTGGTACTCGTGACCATAGCCCGATGAAAGAGGGTGCGGGGGTTGATTCAGTGGAGAGGTAGTACGGTATTGGTGTGGCTCGTAGGAAGTAGCAGAAGCATAGGCTGCGGCGGACGTGTTGTGAAGGGTTCGTTCATAGGCTCCGGCTGTAGCTGAAGTATTGTGCTCTGGTTGCTCGTAATTGTTGGTGTGGGGATAAGGCGAGTAGCCGTCGTTGTAGTTGCCATACTGGCTCTCGTTTGCCTATCGATAAATTATTAGGAAAATAATGTTGACTTTGGATAAAGAAAAACAGACTTCGGGATATCGAGACATGGAGACGATGACTGCGGATGCACACGAGATGTAGGTGTGGAACCCCTCAAGAGTGTAAGTACTTAAGCGACAGTAGGCTGTGATGCCTAAATTGGTTTATGATCCTATGTCGTGCCGACGTGCCCTGGCTCCTTGACTGTACGGCACTACACCTGAGTGGGCCGTATCAAATCCACAAATAAGTACACTGGTCACCGTCATCAAAGCGAAAGTCCCCAGCTATGGTACACATTTCGTCATAACCAGACGTCCTGACCCACATTCCGGGAGGGAAGATTAGAAAAAGTGACAACAGGAGGTGGGAACCTCCTCCTAAGTGAACACGAGCCGTATTACCTCCCTAGTTTAGCGCTCGTTACTGTAAGCCCATTACTTGTCCGTCCGCCTCTTACTGTCTTACTGTGGACGACTGGTCGTTGTCTTGGTCACATCCCAGTATAGAGACTAGTTTTCCCAGGTAAAATCCTAGACACAAATCTCAGAACATCCCCTTGCACGTCCCAATTGCGAGTTGATGAACCTCGACCAGTGTGCTATATAACGATTAAAAGCGTCGACAAAAAACAAAACAAGAACAACAATTACAAGGGGGTATCCAACCAAGAAAGGCAATACACAAAACAACGCAAGAAAGCAACGCAACGTAAATCAGGAACGCAGGAACAGCTGCGGTAGTCACGGTAAAATAATCACGGGTCCTGGAAGTCTAAGGTCTTGGCGCTGCGGCTGACGGGCAGTGAGACCGGCGCATCGTAAACGCGTATTACCCGAGGCTCGGCAAGTGGCGGGCCATGGGGGACGCTCGTCACGAAGAGCTCGATTGGCTGATCGGGGTCGACAGCGCGGAACGAGTCCTCGGAGGGACAGATCGACAGCGGGGTGCGCTTGAACGGGCGTGGGGCGGCAGGGTCTGACTGAGGCGGGCCGCGCCGCCAGACGTAGCAGGGGCCCTTGCGGAAGGAGATGAACATGCGCATGGCGGGTACGGCGTCGAACATGGCGAGCGCGTAGCGCTCCGTCTTGTCGAACGAGTACTCCTCGTCCTCGGTGCACGACGCGATGGAGAAGCCTGACTCTGACGACGCGCTGAAGTCGTCCTCGTCCCCCGTGACGGGGTAGTTCAGGGGCGCCCAAACGAACACCTGCAGCTTCGTAAAGTGCTCCTTGATGACGCGCAGTATCCGCTTGTTCTCCCCCGCTGACTGCAGCCGGCATGAGACCGTTTTGTACAGGAAATGGGGGGGGGAGGGGCGCCGAACGCACATAGTCGATGTTCTCGTAGAGCGCGAGACAGGTCAGGTTCGGCGCCTTTTCCGCGAACGTGCGCAGGATGCGCGACGTCGAGAGGTACTCCTCGGTGGTGCACGTCTGGCGCGTGAGCGTGAGGCACTTGAGGTTGCGACACACGTTGCGCAGCGCGCGCGCGGCCTCGAACTCCTGCCGCACGGTGATGAAACGCATATCGAAGCGCAGCACGACGGGCTGCGGTTTTGGGCGGCCATCGAAGCACGCCAGGATGTACGGCGAGATGCGCAGGTACGTACAGCGCAGCAGCGGAGGCCGCGGCTGCGGCTGCGGCGCTCCATCGTGATTTTCTTCAGCCGGCGGCGCAGAGGCGCCGGGGAAGCGCACGTCGCCCTGTGGGTACCCGTCGTGCTCGAACGCGACGAGCTGTGGCTGCGTCGCGAGCCATTGCGCGAGGGGCTCCGCCCACGAGAAGAAGCACGCGAGGCGTTCGAGGCGGAAAGTGCAGCCGTCGAGGATGCGCACGTCGTCGTGGTGCACCGGCCACGGGCGCTCTTCCGCGTGCCGGATGTGGTTCGACGCCGTGATCGACAGATCCTTCAGATTCACCAGCAGCCGCATTGTCTCCGCTACCACGTCTGTGTCGCCGGCCTCCGGCTCGCGGTGCACCGCGCCGGTGAATGCCAAACGTTGCACGCGCCGTGCGAGGTCCGGCCGAGCGAGCATCGTGCGGCAGAAGAACAATAGCCGCTTCTCCGGGACCGCGACATATTTGTAGAACTGTGCCTCTATGTCGACGCGGAACGAGCGCGAGACGAGCGCGAGTGAATAATCGAAGTCGTGGGGGTGGATGAATTGCAGTATGGCCCGATAGAGCTCGAGGGGAATCGACGAAAGCCCCGTGCGTTCGCTGGTATCTGCCAGCGTGTCCCACTAATCAGGCAAATAGTAAAGGCGGTACTTTAGACTTACGGGTCCGAGTCGCAACCACAGTGGTCACATAGTCGCAGATTTCGTGATTCATTTCGATAAGCCCAAGCTAAGGAAATGGAGAGTCCGAACTTGAACGTGGTAAGGAAGGGAAGGCAGTATAAGCCATTATTATGCATAATCTCTCATCCAGGGGAGATCACCTCGCACTAAGGAAGTTCGCGGCCTTGGCGGCTAACTTAGCAAAGAATACAAGGCCACGCGTGTGTGGGAAATAAAATCCATTATCGTATGCGAACATTCAATCAGTCAGTCAAAACCGTTGCTTGCCTATCCCGGCTACTGAGGGATCTGTACGTTACGCGAGCCCAATTAATCCACTTTAGCGTCGACTTTGATCACCACGAATCGGCGGATCAGCATGTTGAACAAGCTACCGAAGATGAGGGCAATAAGCGTGCTGCTCATGATAATGACATTGTACGGCATGCTGAAGTCCGGCGTAGCGAGGTCGACCAACAATGCCGGGGTATAGATACGCCGGTGTGGAGCATCGAAAGGAACGAACACTGCCGGGGGTAGATCCCACCCCCGTTGCGCATCCGGCGGGTGTTCCGTGTATCGCAAAAATGCCTTGCGGACGCGGAGGGAGAGGTGCAGGGTCTCGTGGGGCGGCAGTTCGAGCGTGGTAAGCAGTTGCGCCGGCGTGGCATGTGGCTGCGACGGCGTGTACGTCATGTTCGTTAACAGGGACGCTACAATACACGTCAGCAGGCACGACGAGCGTCACATACAGGGTAGGTGGCGGTGGCGTTGTACGCACCACAATCGACACCGCGATCACCGCATGTTACAGTGAGCGTGTGCAGGAAGAACTCGACATGCCATGGCATAGTTTCTAGGTAGTGGGTGCGGACAGGCACAGGGAGGTTGTTCCGGACGACGACGGAAAGCTCTCCGTGCGTTTGGCTGGAGCCCTTCAGAGTGCGTCGCACGGACAGGTCGGATAGCGGCGGTATATTGAGCGCTATACCGGCTACCGTTTAGTAACAAGTTTAACGGGACCGAAGGGAAGGCACATACGATATGAAAAACGTTCTTCCTCCGGCCATTTCATGACAATGTTGAGGTCTGAGGTACCTTGGGGCAGCCATGAGCAACGCGTTGTCGTCGATCGAGAAGGAGGACGCTTACCATTCGTTATATCATAAACCACAACTCCAGTCCCCTCTATCGATACATGTGGTTCGGGGGACAGGGTATATGCCGATTCATCCGATGGCAGCATAACAAGAACGATACTCGACGAAGCAACATTACATGACCGCGGAAGCGACCGTCCAAATAACGACTCCAACGTCCAATCTGGTCGTTCTCCAGTCAGGCAAAGCCCCAGCAAGAAAAACAACAAAATTCTCACCGCGCCGGCGATCAGTTGAGGTGCGCACGGAGTCTAGCACCGCCTGCACTGTTAGCGTAAGTTGGACACCTCTGTCTGCGTGCCAGCGCACATGCACGCCGAGGCCGTGCCAGTCGGCGTCGAAGATTCTGTGCGGCTCAAGCAGCGCGGCGATGCCCGCGCGCGAGGGACAGGGCAGGAGCTTGAGGAACGGCGTCAAGTTCTCAGTGCACACGCGCTCCGCGGGGAGCGTGGCGTGGCGTAGGGTGTATGCGTCGCGTGCGGGCGCGAGAAGCCGTGGGAGGTCGCCTGTTGGGAGGAACGCGTGGGCGGGGGAGGTCGTGTGCAGCGCGTCCATGCTGCCGAGTGAAGCGCAGAACAGCCCAGAGAGCGAGTTTTGCAATGCCTTCCAGCGTGCGTCGATGCTGTGGCGCATTATGTCAGGTTCACAAGGTGAGAAAGAGGAAGACGGCACCTCGTCTGCACTGCCGCCCCGGAGCCCATCCACGCCCACAGCTCTGCTCCCGAGCCTACGCCAGGCTCGCCTGGGTGCCCCCAGCGGTCGTAGTCCCATTTCCCAGAGTTAATCGTCAGATGGAACTCTGGTATCGCGTGTTCTCGAAGGATCTGCCCAAGGGCTAGGGGAAAGAGGGTGTAGTGTTGAGCTAGAACGACAACCCTAGTTAATGAAAGGACGAGGCATCATGGCGTGAGTCACGTACACGTGTCATCGGTCCCCAAACTGCTCGGATCTCTTGGCACGGCACTACGAAGCAACGTAGAGAATGAAAAGTGGGCTGCGAGTTTGCCGTCGACGAGAGGTCGCAGCGTGAGCTCTTCGCGGTATTCTTCTACAGCCGCTGTCACAGAAAACGTCCTGGAAAAGAAAAAAAAGAGAATAGACCACCTCATATTTACGCTGGGGAGAGACCTAAGTTAGCTGCTGAGCGCTGAGCATCAGCGCTTCAGCAAATGGTCTCCTTCGCCTTGCCCGCTTGGGCCCGCTTATGGAATCGGGCCGTAACGGGCCGCAAGACGGGGTCAGAATTCCGAATCCGTCACTACTAACTATGCGCTCAGGCTATGATTTATGGCCGACAGTACCTTTTCTATCATAGGTCTGCCTTGTTACCATTAAGCTACTGTAGTCTGAGTCTCTCACCGCGACCGACCAAGACTTGACTCTGACTATGACCACAAATACAACTGACCTTCTTGCCTCGCCAGACACCCGCCTTGCTTGGCGCGACAGGTCTCACACCGTTATTGTGGCTCTGCATGTCGAGTGGTATCCCTTGAAATTCACGATACCAGTAGTTGACGAGTACCTGATGAGTCTTGATCAATCGTTGAACAAGAGATAAGCGAGTCGCGAGCGACCTAAGAATCCCCATCAGAGGCAAGAGATACGAGAGTAGAACAAGTCGGGTTTAAGGTTCTTCCCCACAGGTACCAGTACAAACTGCGACATTGAAACATCTAGCATCCTGCCAGTATTGTACATCGAAGAGTGTAGCTCCGCGAGCTGTCGATATATACAAGTATGGGGTCATGCCGTAGCGAGTTGTCAATGATGCAGCACAAACGAAGAAGAGACAAGGGGAAAGAAAAGGAATCGCCATAATCAACGAACTCGGGGCACTACGTTTGTACTCTCCCAGAACGAAATTCGGAAAGCAACTTCGCGATCTCGCTGTTTCCCTGCTCCAATACTACCTGAAACGGAGTCATTCCATTCTTGTCTTTAACACCTATGTCTGCACCGTGCTCTAGTAATAATTGCACAATCCCGGGGCCATCACCTTTGGGGTAATAAGTGGCACCCAATATTGCGTCGTGTAAAGGAGTCTGGCCGGAATCGTCCTGGGAATGAACATCCGCATTGTGCTCAAGTAGCACCCGAACTACGTCGATGTGCCCACGATGTGTTGCCAAAGTTAGCGGAGTACTGTGGTGATCGTCCGGTAAATTCACGTCTGCGCCATGGTCGAGTAGGCATCTAACAATATCACAGTGTCCCCGCATAGACGCCCCATTGCAATGCCGTATCGTTCACGTGGTCTCGGACATCGGCACCCACACCATGCCGAAGAAGTGAGCGTACAATCTGGAGATGACCTGCAAACGATGCGGAGTGTAACGCCGTCCCACGACAACCACCTCGAGCACTTGCGTACTGCGGATATTCGAGAATAAGGTGTTCGACGAGCTCATGGAGCCCATACAGTGCGGCATAATACAACGATCTTGCTCCGGGTTTCGAATCTACTATGTCGGAGTTGGGGCTATAGCCGCCGTCATCATCATCGAAGTCAAGATCGAAGTCGTACAACTCGACCCATGCTTCGAAGTAGGGTTGATCTGGGTCAAAAAGTTGTTCCATCCCATCGCGGATCCGTGACGCGACGTTCTTGACCCGTGCATGAGTCACCCAGTGCTCGGCGGCATATCGAGCCAGGGGGGCACTATCGGCGCCGTTTGTGACATCGGGATCCCGAAGTAGAAAGCCAAGACAAGCCTGGGCGAGAACCGTGTGAGAATCTTCGAGAGAGATATGGTATTGCGAGATGTCCCCCGTCGAGGTCGCAAGCCGATCCGACATCAAAAACTCCTTCACCGAAAAATGCGAAAACTGGACAACCGGGGATTCCTCGTCGGGGACGACAGTGATTAAACTTGAGCAGGTTGAAAGTACTGCTTGTTCGTGATCTTCCCACCTCCAGTCCGAGTTCAGCTCAGGGATCCCATCCTTCGCAACATCAAAGTCGAACGCGAGTAGTTCCGCGAGCTCGGCGACGGAAAGGGGCCGAACTGCTACTGTCAGACATTGAAGCATGCGATACGCGTGCACTTGATTGGCCTTCTTGATTTCCATCATCACCCGCTCGTATGTCTCATCCAGAGATTCCGGAAGTTCATTTAGAGTACGCCGGACGCTTTGCGGAAGACATTGTCGCAGTGTTTCCAGTTGACAAAACACCCATCGAAACCTGGTGGTAAAGGTCATAAGCTGTCACCACGACGTTATGATGATGGGTGCCCTTACATTCCGTCGGCCTTTTCTGACAGCGCATCGACAACCATTTTCTTATCCGCCTCTCTCCACTTCTTCATCATCGTCTCAGAATCAGAGTATACGACAGAGTGGACATAATCGACGATATCTTGCTTTTGTCCACTTTGGTCGTGGAGCGAAACACTGTGAAGTGCCAAAGGTCCAAGAGTGGCCCGAATATCGAACTCGGGGCGACTAGTGATGCAGATATGAAGATGAGGTAGGCGAAGATCAACCAAGTCCTTGACAAGCGCAACGACCTGTTCACGAGGTGACGGGATCCCAGACGAATTCGGACACTCATCGAGCGCATCCAAGATAACGTAAATTGGGCGTTGGTCGGTGATTGTGAGCATGTCCCTGAGGCATTGTGTCATCACACTGACCCTCGGCTTCTTTTCGCCATTATCATGCGCCAAATAAAGCCGGGAGAGGATGTCGCGACGACGATCAGACTGAGAGGAAAGTTGAATGAGAAGAGAGGGGAGAAGGTTTCGGATGTGTTGCTTGTCGAGATCCCTGAAGTCGAAGTAAAAGTACGCCATGGATGCCAATCCCGCCTCGCTTAGAGATATAATGTCTTGTACAATTGCGGAACTGCAAGACAAGATCAACTTATCGAGGTGTAGAGTGACGAGTGATGACGAACCAAAGGATGGTCTTCCCCGAGCCCGCTGAAATGTGGACGACGATCAGGGGTGGCTCGGTGTAGAATTGGGAGAACATACGTTTGCCATAGATCCACAAGAGAGAGCCAGTCGACTTCCATTCGCCGAACATACTGCCTTGGAAGAACCACTGGGCGGTTCCCCCGTGATGAAGATCGCATGCGATGTTGTGATTCGTTGATGGATCCGGGGGAAATACCCATTCTCTGAGGCTCTTTCTCGATTCATTCCCTGCGAGTACGTTAAGATACCACGGACGAACGACGGAGAGATCACAAACATTTCATGTCGTCTACGCTGCTCGCCAATCGTTGGACGACTAACCGACGGATGCACGTTCAGAATGAGTGGCAACTAACACGCGGGCGTACCATTTGTGATAATGTGCGAGAGCCTTAGGGTCTCTGCTGCCGCCATACGAGCCTCCTCTTGCGTCAACTTGTCTAATCGCCTCAGAGCGTCTTCCATCTCCTTCTTTCCAATAAGCATCTTCAGATATTTCTCTGAACACAGATTAGCGATCCATTGTATATCGCGGAAAGCAACGCACTCGCTCGACTCTGCTTCATCTCCTTCGTTGCGATCGCGAAGATGTTTAGCACTTCGATCATTATCTTTATGATCATGTCCGTCATTGCGTCTGTTGGTCGCACTGAAGTATAAGACTCGAGGCGCTTGAAGAAGTTCTCGATGCGCTCGAAGAGATCGGTGAGGGCGTCTTGACCAGCACCAGCATCTTTGGCCGCCTGTGATGGACTTCATTGTAAGACTTGCTTCCACACGGAGACCAATGAGGCTGCTCACTAAGAGGAGGACCCCGGCACCAGCGAAGATGACTTTTGCAGGCGAGAACACCTGCAAAATTAGTATCAAGGGGGTGGGTTGACAGGTCGACTGGATGGGACTCACGAGTCCAACACCTTCTCCAAGAATTGCGGAGAAAGTATAGAGGACATCGATAGTCGGATTCAGCCATCGTGATAACCTCTCGTCAGCACTCCTTGATTGATCTAGCTCGTTGACTGTGTCTTGCAGGACGAGAAGAATGTCAGCGGGAGAGTTGCAGGCTTGTAGCTGTGCGGCGAGCGGATGGGCGAGAAGGTCTTTCTTGGTCTTTTTCTCGTACGCTTTGAGGGCAGCATTGAAGATGGACTGGAAATTGGAAGATGACGTAGATGGAGATGGAGCTTGAGACATAGGAAGAGTAAGTTAATACAGACGAGCTTATCAGCAATGAGAGGGAAATAGGAAGGCCTGGCTATCAGGTCTATATCAGGGCAGAGGGAAACGATTGGGAAACAAAGTATTCGCAGCCTGGTGGTTGGAGGGACACCGCCTCGTGCATGACAGACAAACAGACGCCGAGTGGAATCGATTTGTGACCTCGGCCGCAGCAGGGAACCCCGTATTCACGTGCGGTGAATAGTAGTCAATTGCAGATGTCGATGAAGAGTCCCCATCGACCTCTGCCATTGTCCCCCACCTTATACTGGCACTGATAGTTGTGCAAATTTGACAAGCATTTTCTCACGGCCTGTTCGCGAAAAACGGGTACAGTTTGAGCTCGCGAGATTGGCGCTCTCCATGATTCTGATAAAGCCTGGAACGCTGGAAAGCCGGAGGACGAAATGGCGTGCCATGAGAACCCATTCATTAATATTCGTTATTGAGGTTCCGAGTCGATTTCTGGTAATTTCTGGTAATCGTCACGGTCTGCTTCGCCCGTGCCTGCAACTGCTGCAGCCGAGCGGGCCCTTAGCGGTCTCAAGTCACATCCCCAATGCATCAAACTTTCTAAGCATCGCCAACGTTTTCTTTTGGTGTTACTGCCAGTGTGTTCAAATATTTTCCCCTACAATCCACATCGTTGGTAGTATGGAGTCTCGCGGTCCTAGCTCTATGCATAGCACAGAGGCTTGGGGATCTTATCAGCCCGAGAAACTTGCCGAACATAAATTCGGTTACCCGTTTCAGAGGATGGCGCCCATCGAGAGCATGCCGGCTTGGTAGAGACCCTTCGATAGACTTTATAGTCCTTCTCCACTTCATTGCATATGTTCTACGTGTATGTCAGTCCTTTTGAGTCTTGACGTCCAACCCATACACCCCCGTCCCTATTCGGATTCACATCATCAGCGATTTTGAGGTGGTCGTCGATGAGTATCTTTCTCACTACCAAAAGAAAACTCTGACGCGCAAGACATGGTACGTCCTAACAGTAGTCGTTATATGCACTACGGATTACTTGTACTCAAGATATGACGTGTAGGTCTTCGTCGAAGCTGACGCAGGCACCCCCTCTGAAATCTCCACGTCATTGATCCTGCGGCGCGTAAAACGGCACAGCACCGAGCTTGCGCTCCTCCGGGCTCTCAATATTACTGACATTCGGAGCGACCCATAGAACGCCGCGCCGTGCCTGCTTCACACCGCAGAGCGTGGCGACGACGAGGTCTACTGCATCGAGCGCCTCTTTGACTGCGACCACCCACCAATACAGATCGTCGTGAACGTGGTCGACTACATCCGCCAGGCACTCGAGGTATGTCCCCTATATTCCCCTACCTCCCGCCCCCGATGCCGAACGTTGCGTACCAGGGTCTGTGCTTTCTGCACGAGCACAAGATCGCCCATTGCGCGTATGGTGGCCCGAATGATAGACATTAGCCGCTCGATCTCGGCCGGCTTCGATCGCACGCAGCTGCCCGTACCTTATTACCGCGTCAACTTTTCGCGCGCGCAGGAACTTCCGCATGAGGTGGACTTAGGCAGCGCAAGCTTTTGATGCGACGTATGCGATTGTGGGGCTATGTTCCAGACGCTCGTCGATGAGGTGAGTACCCAGCCGCGGCGGACTGTCAGTTCATTACCCGAATCTGAAATCGGGTATAGGTGTCGAAGATCGGGGGGAGGCTGCCGTCGCTTGTTGTGACGATGACGGGGAGCGAATATGGCGCAGAAGATACCCGAATGTTGTTTGAGGCGCTTGGCAAGGGGATCGGTGCGGCAACGTACGACACACCGCTTCAGATTTCCTAGAGGAATGAGCGTTAGATCGAGACCGAAATTTCTCTCCTGTTGTGTGGTGATTCTGAACGTGTGCAGGCCATCTCGTTGAATTCACACCTAAGTACTGTATCTTCGAGTTGCGCATGAATCACTTCCGCAGTTCCGTTACTCCCGCGTCCTAGCGCCTCCAATACCTATTTTACTAGACCTCCAGGAAATTTGTGCACTTTACCGTTTCTTTACTTCTCACATGCGAGTTTTCTCTCGGGACCCACTGTGGCCCGGGTTGTATTGGGTAGCGAGTACTGAATGCGCGACGGGTCTTATCCTGTTATGGTTCTGCATGCCGCCTGAGTGGTATCCCGATGCCAATAGTTGAGTACTCGCAATCAGTCGTCGAACGAGGAATAAGCGATTCGCGAGCGATTGGAGAATGCCCATCAATTGAACGCTTACCAGTCTGCCTGAAGTTGATATATAGGCAAGAGCTAACTCAGTTCTAGGGGACTGTGCGTTCCAGGGAGAGTATAGCAAGTCGGGTTCAAGATCGGTACCGGTACAATCTATGACATCTAGTATACTACAGTGTAGTCACATCGAAGGGTATGGCTCTGCGAATTGTCAATACGAGTATGGTCATGTCGTAGCGAAGTTGATGCAGACAAGTGGAGAGAAAATAATGTATTGCGCCAGTGATTTCGTCAGACACTACGTTTGTGCTCTCCCAGAGCGGAATTCGGAAAGTAACCGCGCGATCTCCGAGTCTCCGAGTCCATCAGCCAATGCCATCTGCAAAGGAGTCTTTCCATCGTTGTCCTCAGCACCTATGTCCGCACCGTGCTCCAATAATAATCGCACAATCTGGGGGGCATCACCTTTGAGGTTGTGACGGGAACTGGCACCCCAGATTACGTCGTGTAAAGGAGTCTGACCAAGCCGGTCCCGGGAATGAACATCCGCACCGTGCTCAAGTAGCACCTGAACAACGTCCATGTGCCAAAAACGTGCTGCCAAAGTTAGCGGAGTATTTTGGAAATTGTCCTGCAAATTCATATCTGCGCCATGGTCGAGTAGGCATTCAACAACATCACGGCGTCCCTTCATAGACGCCCATTGCAATGGCGTATCGTTCGCGTGGTCTCGAGCATCGACACCTATACCGTGCCGAAGAAGTGAACGTACGATCAGGAGATGACCCGCATACGATGCAGAGTGTAACGCGGTCCCACAAAGGCCACCTCGAGCACTTGGGTACAGCGGATTTTTGAGAGTAAGGTGTTCCACTAACTCGTGGAATCCACACAGCGCGGCATAGTACAATGGTCTTGCTCCGAGGTTCAGATCTGCCATATCCGGGGTATAGCCGTGAAGATCGACATCGACATCGTGCAACTTGACCCACGCTTCGAAATAGGGCTGATCTAGATCAAAGAGTCGTTCCATCCCATCGCGGACCCGTGACGCGACATTCTCGACCTGTGCATGAGTCACCCAGTGCTCGGCGGCATATTGTGCCAGAGGGGCACTATCGGCGTCATTTGTGGCATCGAGATCTCGGAGTAAAACACCAAGAGAAGCCTGGGCGAGAACTGTGTGTGCGTCTTCGAGAGAAATATGGTACTGCGAGATGTCTCCCGTCGACTTTGCGAGCCGATCCGACATCAAAAACTCCTTCACCGAAAAGTGTGAAAATTGAACAATCGGGGATCCCTGACCAGGGACGACGGCGATTAAACTTGAGCAGGTCGAAAGTACTGCTTGTTCATGATCTTCCCACCGCCAGGTCGAGTTCAGCTCAGGGATCCCACCCTTCGCCGCATCGAAGTCAAACGCAAGTACTTCCGCGAGCTCGGCGACGGAAAGAGGTCGAACTGCTACGGTGAGGCATTGAAGCATGCGATACGCGTGCACTTGATTGGCCTTCTTGATTTCCATCATCACCCGCTCGTATGTCTCATCCAGAGATTCCGGAAGTTCATTTAGAGTACGCCGGACGCTTTGCGGAAGACATTGTCGCAGTGTCTCCAGTTGACAAAACACCCATCGAAACCTGGTAAAGGTCATAAGCTGTCACCACGACGTTATGATGATGGGTGCCCTTACATTCCGTCGGCCATTTCTGACAGCGCGTCGACAACCATTTTCTTATCCGCCTCTCTCCACTTCTTCATCATCGTCTCAGAATCAGAGTATACGACAGAGTGGACATAATCGACGATATCTTGCTTTTGTCCACTTTGATCGTGGAGCGAGACACTGTGAAGTGCCAAAGGTCCAAGAGTGGCCCGAATATCGAACTCGGGGCGACTGGTGACGCAGATATGAAGATGCGGTAGGTGAAGATCAACCAAGTCCTTGACAAGCGCAACAACCTGTTCACGAGGTGACGGGATCCCAGACGAGATCGGGCACTCGTCGAGCGCGTCCAAGATGATGTAAATTGGGCGTTGGTCGGTAATTGTGAGCATTTCCCTGAGGCATTGAATCATCACGCCAACCCTCGGCTTCTCTTCTCCGTTATCATGCGCCAAATAAAGCCGGGAGAGGATGTCGCGACGACGATCAGACTGAGAGGAAAGTTGAATGAGAAGAGAGGGGAGAAGGTTTCGGATGTGTTGCTTGTCGAGGTCCCTGAAGTCGAAGTAAAAGTACGCCATTGATGCCGATCCCAGCTCTCTTAGAGCTATAACGTCTTGTACAATTGCGGAACTACCAGAGAAGTTCAGCTTATTGAGGTGTAGAGTGCCAAGTGATGACGTACCAAAGGATGGTCTTCCCCGAGCCCGCTGAAATGTGGATGACGATGAGGGGTCGCTTGGTGTAGAATTGGGAGAACGTACGTTTGCCGTAGATCCACAAGAGAGAGCCAGTCGACTTCCATTCGCCGAACATACTGCCTCGGAAGAACCACTGGGCGGTTCCCCCGTGATGAAGATCACATGCGATGTTGTGATTCGTTGACGGATCCGGGGGAAATACCCATTCTCTGAGACTCTTTCTGGATTGATTCCCTGCGAGTACGTTAAAGACACGACGGTCGAACGACTGGGTGATCACAAACATTTCATGTCGTCTACGCTGCTCGCCAATTGCTGGACCACTTGCTTCATTTCTTTTCCGTCTAACAAACATATGCGCCTTCAGTATGAAGTTCCCCGAGCAGCGAACACGCCGTACGTAGTACGTACCATTGACGACAGTGGTCACCTTGTCGTCGACAATGTGCGTAAGCCTTAAGGTCTCTGCTGCCGCCATACGAGCCTCCTCTTGCGTCAACTTGTCTAATCGCTTCAGAGCGTCCTCTATCTCCTTCTTTCCAATAAGCTTCTTCAGATATTTCTCTGGATACAGATTAGTGATCTATTGAATCTCGTGGAAAGCAACGCACTCGCTCGACTCTGCCTCATCTCCTTCGTTGCGATCGCGAAGATGTTTAGCACTTCGATCATTATCTTTATGATCATGTCCGTCATTGCGTCTGTTGGTCGCACTGAAGTATAAGACTCGAGGCGCTTGAAGAAGTTCTCGATGCGCTCGAAGAGATCGACGAGCGCGTCTTGACCAGCTTCAACATCTTTGGCCGCCTGTGATAGACTTCATTGTAAGAATTCCCTCCACATAGGGACCAATGAGGCTGCTCACTAAGAGGAGGACCCCGGCACCAGCGAAGATGACTTTTGCTGGCGAGAATACCTGCAAAATTAGTATCAAGGGGTGGGTAGACAAGCCGACTGGATGGGACTCACGAGTCCAACACCTTCTCCAAGAGTCGCGGAGAAAGCGTAGAGGACTTCGATAGTCGGATTCAGCCATCGTGATAACCTCTCGTCGGCACTCCTTGATTGATCTAGCTCCTTAACTTTGTCTTGAAGGACGCCAATAATGTCAGTGGGAGAGTTGCAGGCTTGTAGCTGTGCGGCGAGCGGATGGGCGAGAAGGTCTTTCTTGGTCTTTTTCTCGTACGCTTTGAGTGCAGCATTGAAAATGGACTGGAAATTGGAAGACGACGTAGATGTGGATGGAGCTTGAGACATAAGAAGAGTAATACAGATGAACTGATCAGCAATGGGAGGGAAATGGTTGTATTCGCGGTAGCTGGACGGCACCGCCTCCGCGCCTCGTGGTCAGACAAACAGACGCCGAGCGGAATCGATGTATGACTGAACCCGGTCAAGCTATATTGTTATGCAGTGAAAAATCACACGAATTGCAGATCAGATCGATGAGGTTCGATTTACAGTAGAGTCTACACCGAGAATTTGGCACACGTCATCATGCAGTCAAAAGTCCGGCGTGCCTTGGTCCGTTATTTCAGTTACAGTCCCGTTGTCCCTCTGCCATTGTCCCCCACAAAAGACTTACTCACTGTAGTTTTCTCAGGGGCTTTTCGCTGACAGATCACGGCAGGTCAGAATTTGACAGTTATTATGCGCAGCTGCAAACATCGACTCTCGAGACCGAGCATGCTGCGTCACTCCCCGCCGACTTGGCCTTCCGTCGTCCTGTTGATCCGGACCTAGCTGAGAACCGGAAGCTTGCTCAAATACTGTAAAGTCACGTCATCAAAAACATGCTTCTTAAGCTGGCGGTCCACTGTTGGGGGCTCCAAGAGCATCAAAGGGAAGGGCGAGGCTCGTGTGTGGAATGAGGTCAATTTTCCTGACCATCTCGGGTCGCTGATCGTCGAGCCGATGGACCAGCTGTTTGAGTGCGTGGTATGTAGTACCCTGCGTTCTCACTCCTTACTCTTACCTTACCCAGGATATCTCACTTGACCAATTCTCCGGTCGATCGAAACTCTGCCATTGCGATCAACGAGTCTAGAGAACGGGTGGCTCCCAAGGCCGCCAGGAGCCTGTTATACAGCATGCTTCGCATCTCCAGAAGCCGCAACTCAAGTTCAAGCGGAAGGTCGATAACATGAATGGCATCTTATGCTCTCCTACTTTGCGTCACAAGTTCAACACGCGTGTGCCATTAGGCTATACCGTTGATCCAGCAAGCATCGGAGTAGATCCAGGTGAAGAGTTGTGCGTTTTTGTTAATCGTTACCAGTGATCTTTCAGTATATTGATGAGACAACTAGACCTCCGCACCCCTACCGCTGCGAAATCAACAATCTTTCTTATCGCAACCTCCAATACCTTCTAAACCATTCGACGAAACCCACCTTACATAGGTGTCAACACGTGCACAGCTCGCTGCTTTCATTGACGAGCTCCGTTGGAGAGCAGGGAAATTGCGATCGACCTGGAGTACCATAGCTACCGCCATACAGTGGCTTTGTATGTCTCAGGCAGATCGGTATGCGCGACGATAATGGACCCACTTGAATTGCGCGACGAGCTAGAGGTTTTCACCAACCCAGGCATTGTCAAGGCACGTTCTATTGCATCGACATCCGAACCCGGGCTTAGCAAAAAATGGCAGGTTTTACACGGCGACAATAGCGACGTCGTTTGGCTTCAGGAAGACTTTGGTTTGTATTCGGTGAACATGTTCGACACGTTCCACGTCTCGAGAGTCCTTGACTTTCCTCGGTGCGGACTTGCGGTGTTACGGCGCCTCCAGTACCTTTCCTGATCCGATCACGCCTCTGTTTCTTCTGATACCGCTACGCAGACCGCTACCGCTCAAATGTGCGCGTGCTAACACCCATTTCCTACTCTACATATATGACAACTTGCGAAATGCCCTCCTCAACGGCATAGACGTTCAGGATGTTGATGTAAGACGGCGCGAGCAACGTGTACTGTACGAACGAAGTAATCATGTACCATAGATCCAGCTGTGAGCCCGAGCGTCAGCCATCGCGTGCGCCTACACGCAGCCAAACACGTACGTGAACAATTGACGCGATGGCATATAAGCCAACGCTGGCAGAGTTCGATATCACGATATCGCGGAATATCGCATTCGTGAGCAAATCGCTAAATGTTGCACCACGGTTCTTCGCCGCGGCAACCTGCTGCACGCCTTTGACCGCCAAGAAAATCGCCGCGAACGGCGTGCGACCCGTAGCAAATTAGCACCAAACCGCAGGCCCGACCAACTCCTACGACCCGTCATGTAAAGGGTGAAGATCGGGAACCCGATAAACGCTAGTGTGTACCACCCCTTGTTGACCCTGGCAGCCGATTGCCGAGAGAAAGGGTGAATGAGGTGGGCAACTGGCTGACGTAGGCATACTTGAGGAGCGTGTTGAAGACCTCGACCCCCTTTCCACCGATGATAGTCGGATCATCGAGAACACAAAGAACAAGGTGAAAAAGTACCCCCGAAAATCAGTCAGTGATGACACCGGAAGGAAAGTTAGGGTAGCGTACAAGGGCGAACCAGGAAAAGATAAGGTCGAATGTCTGATAGACGAGCTCGACGTGTATCCATGACTTGGGCGCAAAGCTGTGCGAAGAGCGATATATGTGATTATTGGGTGCAAAGAAGTGGAAGACAGTCGGACGACGTACCAATGTCTCGCCAAGGGAATGGTTTACAACGGACCCTCTCCACGCGCGTCGTTCTGCAATGCAATATTCCGGTACGCGCTGAACGCGCCTGGAAGCACGGCAATATACCCAAACATTGATTCTCTAATGCAACTCAGAGCATAGCGATAATTTAGTTGCCGTTGACGTACAAAGGCTTTTCCAGGATGTTGAACATCTTGTATTCAAAGTTTTGCGCAGCCACTAGTCCAAGAAAGAAAAACAGTTCAAAGAGAAATGAACGAGACAGGAGCGACGAACCGAGGGGGTTGAGCAGCGTCTGCCCATATTTACCCTTGAATGCTACGATCTCGCCACAGGCGCCACCAACGTTCGAGTTGATGCCGAACGCCTTCCAGAGATGGTAGATCGAGCCAGGGCCTGACCTCGTTCCGATGTCGAGAAGAAAACAGAACGTTTGGCTGTGGAATAGGGCCAAAGGCATTGAAGAACTAGCGATGCGAATTGATCTTCTGGCTCTTCTCCTTGAGACAGACGATATCTGCACAGGGCCCCAGGTCTTGTTGCGACGGGGCACGTGCTGTTGGATGCAGCTTTTGTTGGCCGGTCTAAGGCAGTGAGGAACGAGCGAAGGCGCATAGTCTTTGCGCGGACAGGGCGGCACGTGCTCACTCCTTTCCGTTCAGCCGGTTCAAAGAACCGTGTCTTTTCATTTTCGCCCACCCGCCACTCCCTTTTCAAAACGCCGAAGGGTCGATGAAACGGCTTTTGTGCCCCTCGCTTGTCAGCGCAAGTGTCAGCGCGTCTCGGGTCGGTTTTCCCACCCGCCCGTCGCGATCTCGCCTCGGACACAAAATTCAGTTTTTTCGATCACTTCGTGCTTCCGCTCAGTCTCTGCTAGCCCGCCACATATCTACCCGTTCACATGTACATACCCTGCTTTCCCATTGTCTCCCAAGTAAACACCGTCGGTCTTTAATGCCACGCTTTTCTCTCATGCCCTATCTCTCCCCGTGCCTGCGCGCCGGTTCCCCTTACCACCCACGTCACGCCTTCATCAACCGGCACCACACGGGCATGCTCCCGCGGAAAGCCAAGGTAAGCCCCTTACTGTGGGAAAGTCGTGGTCTTGGTGCGTTGTGACAACTTCGACTGTATCGTATATGATGTCTCTAGGCCTACAGGTTGGAGGGTACCGTCAAAATTGTCATAATGCATAATGAATTAGAGCTGTTTTCGAGTCGTCAAGGAGCCCATCAATATGAAACTTAAGTCATTATGCGTTATGTCAATTTTGAACAACTACTTCTGAGCCGCGGTGATGTGGCTCAGCCGAGTTCCCGAAACCCAGCCTGCCACTAATTTTTCGCGAATGGCCTGTCGATATGAAAAACGGCTGTAAGTAGCCAGCCAGCACGGCATTGGCACTGCGAAACACTCCGGGCGGACAAATCGGGAAAACCTCTTTCGAGAGGCGCAGCGGCAGCCCTGGCTCCCACTGGGCCATGTGGTCCCCATCAGCGAGGTCCTAATCGCCGCGGGACCCCTCCACCATCCCGAACGGCAAAGTAATAAACTTTAAGCCCTGAGGTCAGCGAGAGACTGGAGGTTGCTCGGTTGTTTCTATCCTGACTTCAGCTCCGGTACCCGGACGTATCATATTTACTCTCCCAACCATGCTGTCAGTGTCCTAGCTAGCTGGACGTCTAGCCATCTTTACTTGGAGCAGTTGCACACGTACCGCAGATCACTACGCCATTTCGCCGACCAACAGTAATCATGTTCTTTCATCCGCTCTCGGCGCTCTCGGTCCTCGCTTCCGGTGTCCTTGAATGCCTCGCCGCAACGCCCCTCCAACCTCATTGGGACGACGTACGCACGAAACACGCGTGGGGTACCGTCCCGGAGCATTGGGAAACTCTCGGCCACCCAGCCGCCGGCACAACGATCGACCTGCATATTGCACTCGAGCCTCAACGCAAGAATGCAGTGGTTGACGCCCTGTATGAGGTCAGTTTTCCCAGGAGTCCAAAGTACGTTTTCTCCACCACTTCCTTGTGTACCCATTTACCGACCTGCACCTCTGTCCCGTCGCAGATACGGCGCACACCTATCCAGGGAGCAGCTTGCTGATATCGTAGCGCCACATCCAGACACGCTCGCACTTGTCAACTCTTGGCTTAAGCATCACGGTGTCCATCCTTCCTCTGTCTCACAGTCACACGGCGGTGGGTGGCTAACGGTCGCCGACGTGTCAATATCGCAAGCCAACAATATGCTCAGCGCATCGTACCAGCTCTACCGGCACGCCAAGACGAACGAAACGGTTATCCGTACGATTAGCTACGGGCTCCCCGTGGAGCTGCACTCACACGTAAAAACTGTCGCGCCGACGACATACTTCAGCTCTCCACGTATGCTGCGGCATACTCCGCGTTTGCGTAGCCGGACCGGGACGATGGCGGCTCCCGCGAATGCGGCCGCGGCGTGGGTAGACCTCGGGAGGGGGCTGTCACACAGAGACATCGATCGCGTAACACCGTCATTCCTACGTTGGCTATACAACACGCTGGGCTATGCACCTGCCGCAACAGACCGGAACAAGCTCGGAGTTGCAGGGTTCCTTGGAGATTCCCCGAGTCCAGATGACTTGGAACAATTCATGTTCGAATATCGCACCGACGGGGCAGACACTGCGACCTTCGACGTCGTCCTGATCAGTGGCGGTGTGTACGACCCTGACAATCCCACCGTGGAGGGGAACGCCGACATCCAGTACACGGAGGCAATGGCGTTTCCGACCCGTCACACCTACTACAGTACCGGCGGCGGGTCAAGCGCGGACCCGTACCTCAGCTGGCTCAACTTCATGCTCAGCCTGGACGACAACGAACTCCCGCGGACGATCAGCACGTCGTACGGCGGCTTTGAGGATCTCATCCCGCTGGACTTCGCGCAGAGCACTTGCGAGTTGTATGCACAGCTTGGCGTGCGTGGCGCCAGCCTCCTTTCTCAAGTGCCGACTATGGGGTTGGCAGAGACTGCACCGACAGATCCGGCAATGTCAGATTCCGCCCTGTGTTCCCTGCATCCTGTATGTGCGGCATTTTTTTTTTGTCTGCAGTAGACAAGCATGACAATCGCTCATACGTTTTTCGCAGGTCCTTGGGTCACTAGCGTCGGTGGCACAATGGGTTACCCCGAGGTTGGAGTGAGCTTCTCCGGCGGCGGGTTCTCGAACATTTTTTCGCGTCCGGTGTACCAGGACGGCGCCGTGGCCACCTACCTTGAGAACCTGGGCGACCAGTATGACGGTCTCTACAAGTGGGTTCTCTCAAGGTTCTCTCCTGTGACATGACATGACGTATTCTTCCGTAATTTGTGCAGCGTGAATGGTCGCGGCATACCTGACATCTCCGCGCAAGCCCACAAGTGTTCGTTTGTCCTCCGTGAGGAATACTTCTTCGCAGACGGAACGAGTTTCGCGGTGCCCGTGCGTCTCCTCTCCGTCTCATCACCGTCCGCCGTCACGTGGCTAACTTCCAACGTACAGATCGCATCGGGTATTGTCTCGCTGCTGAACGACTACCGGCTTTCGAAGGGAAAGCCTCCGCTCGGCTTCCTGAATTACTGGCTGTATGACTACGGCATTGCAGACCTAGGCCTGAATGACATTACCTCTGGCTCGAATCCGGGCTGCAACACTGATGGATTCTCTGCACGCCCTGGATGGGATCCTGTGCGTCCCGGCAGAGTTGTGTTTCTTGAGACATTGGCTAACTCCGGGCTCCATAGGTCACGGGTCTCGGGACGCTGGACTTTGTCGAGCTGGAAGAAATGCTTGACGAGTTGTAGTGTTTACGCGCCCCAAACACAACGGCCAACAAACCTGCAATGCATTCTGACCAGGACACGAGTCTTCAAACTTTAAGCTCCTTCCTATCCGGATCTGGGGTCCACATCTCACATCTTACAGCAGGTTCCATCTTGGGTGTTGAAGTGTGGTGCGCTCATGCGTGTAATACATTGGCGTTGTAGAACGTTTGACTCATGCTTTAGATAGTTTAGCAGCACTTACCAGTAGCTAGTTCGAAGCGATTTGCAAGGGGATTGATGCGTCGACCCACGACACACAGTTATCAGTACGACCCATAGCATCGAAACATCTAGCGGTATGGCTCTACGAGCCGTCAATACGAGTACGGGGTATGGGATCATGTCGTAGCGATTTGATGGAAAACAAATGACAAGCGGAAAGAAAAAGAATGCGAAGTGCATCATAGTTTCGCCATAATCAGCAAACTTGGGGCATTACGTTTACGCTCTCCTAGAACGAAATTCATAAAGCAACCGCACGATCTTACTCTTCCCCCCCATCAATGCCTTCTGCAGGGGGGTCAATCCAGCCTCCTCCCCGACATCTACGCTTGCGCCATACGCCAGTAATAATTGCACAATCCCGGTGTAATCATCGTTGGAGGTATTACTGGCACCATATATTGCGTCGTGCAAAAGGTCTCGCCGGAATCGCCGTGAGAGTGAACATTCGCATTGTGCTCAAGTAGCACCCGAACGACGTCGAGGCGCCCATTATTTACCGCCAAAGTTAGCGGAGTATTGTCGTAATCGTCTCAAGATTTGGAGAGGATCCAGATAAACGTTTTTGTTAACCGTCACCTGGTGATGGTCGATGATCTTTAAGTATATTGATGTCATGAGGCAATTAGACTCTTACCAGATAAGCGATACCAATTGGCGCGTCCAGTACCTCTCCTGATCCGATCATGGCTCTGCTTCTTCTGATACCGCTACGCAGACCGCTGCCGGACGAGATGCTCAAATATGCGCGTGCTAACACCCATTTCCTTCTCTACGTATACCACAACTTGCGAAATGCCCTCCTCGACTGCGCCGTCTCGCATGGTACCTCTCCTATGAGCCGTGCCGGTTCTCCCACGGCACTAGACGCGTTCATCCGAGAGGTGCTGTCACGCTCTCTGGAGACCGCGCTGCGGATGTACTCTCCTGATCCATACGACGCGGAGGGCGGAATAGGGTTCAACCGGTGGGACACGCCAGCGCGGCAGTGGAACAAACCGACCCTCAGCGCCGACTGTCCAACGCGAGGTCTTCCGCGCGATGCATGTGTGGCGGGACCGTGTCGTGCGCGAGGGGGACGAGAGTACTGGGTAAGGCCCTTTCCTTCGTTCATGACCGAGTGTAATAACTGATGGTGTCCTAGTTCTCGAACCGCTTTGTGTTCAAGTTGGTGGACCAGCCACCTGCGGATATGCCTGCGCTTCTGCATGCGTTTCCGCCTACACCACTTGTAATGAGGAGATGTGTGAAAGAGTTGCTCGATGTCATTCGCGCCGCTGTAGAGAAAGGCTTGAGCGGTCCTGTGGTGCTAAGTGAACCCATTCCGGCCGTGTCATCTGAGGTTACGCCGCAAACAAGAAAGGACGATGATGTTTCCTCATGTTTCCTCAGAACCTGCAGCAACTTCATTCTGGTCTCGTAACAAACCTCTTCCAACGAGTACGACGCCATCACGTTTCGGTGCTGCGACCGTGTTGCCTTGCCTCTCCGTCTATTCGACTTCCCTGAGTTCACTGTTCGGCGTCCTACCAACTTCGGCCGTGCCCCAAATCAACAGTCGGTCGATTCTAAGACGTCGTTAACAGAATACGCAGCACTCTGGTCGTTGCACCAACCGTGCACAGGGTGTTTGATACATTTTTATGACATTATTTCGTTCTTGCCACAGGCGCCTCAAAGAGGTGACTGCGGTCACTACAGCTGAAGCCATAACGACATCTGGCCCCGACGTTTCCATTGACGGAGCAACCGCCGAGATCCCGTTCGTCCCAGCTGCTCTGAGACAGATGGTCAAGCCCGATGTCATCGACGACGCAATCATCGTCATCGGACAGCGCCAAAAGAAGCGCAAGCGTGCGAAGGCAGGAGCCACCGAGGATGGATGACGCGGAAAGGTCGACAGCTGTCCCTGCGGCGGAGGCCAAGGCGAAGACGGAAGACGTGGTGTCGTTTGACTTTGCGAGCGCGCCGAATATGCTGGATGGAGGTGAGCACAGCGAGCAAGAGTTAATAGGGTCGGGAAGAGGGAGCGACAGAAGAAGGCCTTATTAGGTGCGTACTATTTGCCCGTGGCTCTATCCGGAACTGATTTCGGTATGGTGGCGGCGGCGGCGAAAGACCGGAGGGAGGCCAGAAGCGGTAATGTGTCGCATACTTTCCGCGTGGTCTTGGCAAAATGGAAGCCTTTTGTTGTCGATTGCACGAAAACTTGTCCCGTACTTTGCACAAAACCATCTTCCAAGGGACCTGGCTTGTAGAAGGTCATTAGATTGCACACCCTCAATATTTCAATGACTTCACAGTGGTAACAAGCTGCGCCTGTGAGTACGCGTGAGCACGTGAGCTGATACGTTCCCGGCGTGCGACCGAAGAACAAATCTCCCAAATTGCCAGTTTGAGCTCGCGAGATTGGCGCTCTGCACGATTCTAGTAAGCTTGGAAGGCCGGAGGTCGAAATGGTGCGTGCCAAGAGAACTCATTCATTACTGAGGTTCGATTTCTGGTAATTGTTTGCTTCGCATGGGGCGGTTGGTCTGGAGTGACATCCCCAATGCATCAGATTGTCTAGGCATCACCCACGCTTTTTGTGTAACTGTGCTCGCACTTTTTCCCCTTTAATTCACGTCTTGCGCAATATGGTGTCTCGCATTCTCGCCTCTCCGCAAGGCACAGAGGCTTGGGAGGCTGAGTGCGACCAGCACGAGCCTGAGGAAGTTGTCGAACATGGATTTGGTTACCCGCTTCAGAGGATGGTGCCCATCGAGAGCATGCCGGCGCTTGGTGGAGAGGAGTCACCCCTCAGTGGACTTTATCGGATGCCGGCCTCGCAGTCCTCCTCCACGTCATCGCATATGTTCTACATGTATGTCAGTCCTTTTGGCGTCCAATCCGTACCCCTGTCCCCACCCAGATTCACATCACCAGCGATTTCGAGGCGGTCGTCGACGAGTATCTTTCTCACTACCACAACTCCGATGTGCAGGACATGGTACGTCTTTACAGTATATCATATGCACCACGGATTGCTTGTAAGTTACTCAAGATATGAAGTGTAGGTTTTCGTCGAAGCGGACGCGACAGGTGCTCCCTCGGAAATGTCTACGTCATTGATCCTGCGGCGTGTGAATCTACACAGCGCCGAGCTCGCGCTTCTCCGGGCTCTCAATACCACTGAGATCCGGAGCGACCCGTGGAATCCCGCGCCGCGCCTGCTCCACACCGCAGAGCGTGGCGACGACGCCATCCTCTGCCTCGAGCGCCTCTTTGACTGCGACCACCCGCCATTGCAGACCGTCGCGAATGTGGTCGACTACATCCGCCAGGCGCTCGAGGTCTGTCCCCCATCTCCCCCTCTCCTGGTGATGGCTGAAAGTGCGTACGAGGGACTGTGCTTTCTACACGAGCACAAGATCGCCCATTGTGCGTATGGAGACCCAAATGGCGTGATGATGGACATTGGCCGCTCGAGCTCGGCTGGCTTCGATCGCACGCGGCTGCCCGTGCGCTACTACCGCGTCAACTTTTCGCGCGCGCATGAACTCCCGCGCGAGGCAGACCCGCGCAGCGTAAGCTTCTGTCGCGACGTACGCGATTGTGGGGCCATGTTTCAGACGCTTGTCGAGGAGGTGAGTATTGAGCCACAGCATACTCAGACCCTCTGGAACCGGGTATAGGTACCAAAGATCGGGGGAAAGCTGCGGTCACTTGTTGTGGCGATGACGGGGGGCGAATACGGCGCAGAAGATGCTCGAAAGTTGTTCGAAGCGCTGTGCAAGGGTATCGACGCATCGACCTACGACGCACCACTTCAACTTTGAAAGTCCCTAGAGGGACTTAGCGGGTAGAATCGAGATTTCTCACCCGCTCTGTGGTGGTGTACTTATAGGCCATCTCGTATTTATAGCTAGGTATCTTCAAGTTGATTGCCCACATAAATCACCCTCGCAGCGCTTTTTTTTTTTTTTTTTTTTTTTTGAATCCCTCGCAGCGCATTCACAGCTGCTACCCTGTGCCTCCAATCTATTTTACTGTACCCTCTTGGAAATTGTACTCTTTACCGTTTCTTTACACTCGGGCTCCTGACTGTAAGTACATTGCCTTACCCGTTTTGGACACGCCGTCTGAAACGGTTTCACGATGGAATCCATAGGATCCCTGTATATATATGCGCGACCTCGAGCCCTCGGTCGCGGCATCTCTTCTTCTCGGATACTCTTCTCTTTCCCCACTTCTCTTATTTGATCTCTCCTAAAGCGCTCCCATAGACCATCTGAACTAATAGATACCTCCGGTTCACGTTCCGTCCCTGTCCGATCCCGTTAGTGTCGCCCGTCCTCACCACGACAGGCTTACACTTTTTTTTGAACGTCTTCCCGATCGGTATCTACCGTACCGCCTATCCTCTCGTACCCACCACCGTTCTCAAACTGGCAACTCGCCAATCCAAACGGAGGCAGAATCTCTCACCTTCCCCTTCCCTTCCCGCTACACCTGAACAACAGAGATCTGATAACACCAGTCCCAATCGTCGCGACACCGATCTGACTGTACCCGATTCCCCCCCTGCCGAACGGATTGATAACGAACCGACCCACACTACCGCGTCAGATAATAACGACACATCCGAGTCCTCCGACGACTCTTCTTTCTTTGACATACCGATATACGCACCCTGCGATATAATGACAGAACAAAAAGCCACCGTTTCCCACCCCGTCCTATCCCGACCGCCAATCATGTCAAGGGGCGAAGTCACACCAGACGCTGTCAGGGAATTTGAAAACCATAGCGAAAACTTCTTCCTAAACGTGAAAGGCGGCGTAGAAGAAAACCAGAAAGTGACCAAAATCATCGGAAGCTTCGAAAACCCGCTTATCAATGACTGGATCTCTTGCGAACGAACCACGCTAGTCGCCATGACTTTTGAGGAGTTCATGAAGGAATTCCGGGCCCAGTTTCTTCCAAAGAACTGGGAAAACGCGTTAAAGACACTGGTAATGAGCTCTCGCCTCAACCCCGGCAAGGAGAGCTTCGCGGCCTGGGTCGCAAGAGTCCGAACTCTCAATGTCGGTCTCCGTGGTACCACCTCCCATCTGACCGACGAACGCCTTCGCACCCAGTTAGAAGTCAATATGGACGAGGAACTGCGAGACCTCGCGATCGAGATCGACGCGAACGCCATCGAAAACCTCCTGCCTTGGATCCAGAAGGTCCGGGATATCGATAGCAAGCGACAAAACCAGCGAAAGCGAGTAAACGAACAGATAGATGAACGCGTACGGAGCATCAAACGGCCGTACGACCCCACACGCTCTGGTCGAAATGGCAACGGATACACACCCCCAGCGGGGGCACCCACCGGAACGTCATCCAAAACCGCGATACCCAACTCAGTCAACCCGTACCCCCCTCGGCTCACCAACGACGAGCGTCGTCTCCTACAAGAGCACGACGGATGTTACAAATGCCGGAAGTTTTACGCCGGACACCGTTCAGACAAGTGTAACGTCGTTCTTGCGGGGAAGGACTATAAAACCCTGACTATGCAAGACGCCCTACGAGCTAAAGCAGCGAAGGGGACATCGGCGCGCAACACACCGGTTGCAGCGATCATAGAAGCCGACACATCCAACGAGTCCGAAACTGCCCCGCCGCAAGACCTAGTAGCGGCGATGTTCCCGGGGACGCTGGTCTCCACTACCGAAAACAGTTTCTCGGACGCGTCGGAACACAGTCTCTCGGCCGTGAGTCCACCACCGCTAAAGTGCGAACACTTCTTATGGAAATGTCAACTGAAAACTGCCGCAGATGCTGTTCCCGTGACCGCGCTCATAGACAGCGGTGCTCACATGGTCCTGATTCAACCAGCAATCGTGAACAAACTAAAACTGCAGCCGAAGCCACTACGAACACCAGAACGCATAAACGTCGCGATAAAACAAACCAGCACACCGCACGAGATCACACACTACGTCGAAATCTGCCCATCATCACCCGACGGCGCGTTTCGATCGAAGCCGATACATGCGGTCATCGCCCCAGGCTTAAGCATGCCGATCATCCTCGGACTCCCCTTTCTTGTAACGAATAGAATCACTTGTAACTACGCGTCCCGTGAATGTAATGTGACTGTGAAAGGAAAACAGATAAACATACTGCGGCACGAACAGAAAGCGAAGCCGGTACCCACCCTCACGTGCACACCAGACGTTCTCGGCGCAATCCGCGAACGTGTAGAAACATTAGCATTCGAAGAATTATTGAGCGGCAAAGAAACGAAACTCCGAGAGGAGTTTGCAGAAGTCTTCGTACCGCTACCACACACCACAGAGCTACCACAACAGCCAGTGGCAAGAATACAGTTGAAGAGCCCGGACCACGCCCTAAAGACTCGAAACTACCCCTGCCCGCGCAAATGGAAAGAAGCGTGGCACACGTTGTTGCAACAACACCTCGAAGCCGGAAGAATACGACCATCGAACGCTCCCGCAGGATCGGGAGCGTTTATCATCCCAAAAGCAGACCCAACCGTACTCCCGCGATGGGTGAATGACTACCGACAATTGAACTCGAACACGATTACCGATAGCTTCCCACTACCACGCGTCTCCGAGATCCTATCTGACCTCGGAAGCGGAAAGATATTTGCGCAGATAGATATGACGAACAGCTTCTTCCAGACTAGAATGCACCCCGATGACATCAGCCTAACAGCGGTAAACACCCCATGGGGGCTATACGAGTGGACAGTAATGCCGATGGGCATAAAGAACGCACCGGCGATACACCAAAGGCGTGTTACCGCAGCACTACGGCCGTACATCGGCCGCATATGTCACGCTTACATAGACGACATCGCGATTTGGTCCAAAACAGTGGAAGAACATACGGAGAACGTCAGGACAATACTAAACGCACTAAAAGCACACAAGCTATACTGCAACCCCAAGAAGACAAAGCTCTTCCGGACGGAAATCCGCTTCCTCGGACACCGCATATCGGCAAAGGGCATTGAAGCAGACGAAGGCAAAGCGGACCGGATAATAAACTGGCCAACACCAGCGAATTCTAGGGACGTGCGAAGTTTCCTCGGGCTCGTCCGTTACCTGGCAGCCTTCATCCCGAAGCTTGCTCAATACACGGCCGTACTCGATGAACTAACAAGGAAGGAGTACGACAAAGCTTTCCCGGGCTGGACGGCCAAACATCAGGCGGCTTTCGAAACAATCAAACGCCTGGTCACCTCCACAGAATGCCTAACAACTATCGACCCCTCCCTGATGCCGGACTATAAGATCTTCGTCACAACGGATGCAAGCGACTACGGGTCAGGGGCCATACTGTCGTTCGGACCTTCATACGACCAAGCCCGACCCGTGGCGTACGACTCACGCTCATTTAAAGGGGCGGAGCTGAACTACCCAGTGCATGAAAAAGAACTCCTGGCCATTGTCAGAGCCCTCGCGAAGTGGCGCACTGACCTACTCGGCTACCACTTCGAAGTATGGACGGACCACAAAACGTTGGAACATTTCAACACACAGAAGGACCTATCCAGACGACAAGCGCGGTGGATGGAACAAATGTCACAGTATGACGCGATCATTCACTACCTACCGGGAGAACAAAACAGTGCGGCGGACGCTCTTTCCCGACTACCGGACCCAAGCGTCGTCACCGTCGCATCCATCCTATCCGAAAAACAAGGAAAACGAATCCGCTCCCGGTTCGAAATGGAGGACACGATACTTGATGAAATCAAAAAAGGGTATGAAAATGATCCATTTACGGCAAAACTGCGAGGAGCAGCACCAGGTATGCCCAACATAAAGAACGAGAACGGCTACTGGTTTGTCGACAACAGGTTAATCGTCCCGGATATCAAACACATCCGCGAAACACTGTTCCGGTTGGCGCATGACCGACTCGGACATTTCGGCGCCCCAAAGACTTACGGCGCGCTACGCGACGCGTTCTACTGGCCAAACATGAGGCGTGACCTCGAGAATGGTTACATCCCCTCGTGCGCCGAGTGTCAACGTAACAAATCGAAAACGACCAAACCATTGGGGCCACTACACCCCTTACCAGTACCAGACCGACGGTGCGACTCTGTTGCAATTGATTTCGTTGGACCTTTACCAACCGACGACGGTTTTGACTGCATCCTAACGTTCACCGATCGTCTCGGATCAGACATCCGACTGATACCAACGACAACCTCACTCACGGCAGAACAACTGGCACACATCTTCTTCGAAAGATGGTACTGCGAGAACGGATTACCACTGGAAATAATATCAGACCGAGATAAGCTCTTCGTCTCCCGATTCTGGAAGACCTTGCACTCGCTGACCGGGGTAAAACTGAAGATGTCCTCCAGTTACCACCCCGAAACAGACGGAGCCAGCGAACGCACGAACAAGACAATCATACAGTGCATTCGATTCGCCGTCGAACGGGACCAGAAAGGATGGGCACGCGCACTGCCAAAAGTGCGTTTCGACCTAATGAACACGATTAACGGGTCCACAGGTTACACGCCGTTCCAACTTCGGTTCGGGAAGTCTGCACGCATACTACCCCCTATGGTAACGCCGACGCAGTCCACAGATGAAATAGAAAACACGGCAAGACGTGCGATAGAACGCATGCTGCCAATAGTTCAAGACGCGAAAGACAACTTAACGAGTGCAAAAATCACACAGGCATACCAAGCCAACCAACACAGGCGGCTGGGATTCCCCTTCCGCGTTGGGGACAGGGTTGTGCTTTCAACCGCACACCGACGGAAAGAATACAAATCGACGGACACGCAGCGCGCAGCTAAGTTCATGCCGCGCTATGATGGGCCGTACACCATAACAGCCACCGACGAGGAACATTCGACGGTAACGCTTGACATGCCTAACACCCCACATGCCTTCCCCGTGTTTCACACCTCCGAGCTCGAAGCCTTCAAGGAAAATGACGACGCCATGTTCCCCACCCGAGCCCTCATACCACCGAACCCGGTCACCATCAACGGCGAAGAAGAATTTTTCATTGACAAGATCGTCGACGAACGCCGACGAAACAAGAAGACGCAATATCGCGTAAGGTGGCAAGGAGAAGGCCCGGAAGGCGACAAGTGGCTCCCCGCAAGCGAGCTAGAAGACTGCGAAGCACTAGACGCGTGGCTAACACGTACCCAAGATACCTCAAGGCCGGCGAGCGCGGATTCCCATACTCTTGCTGTATGATATTTTCGCACCGCCGGCCGGTAGCTTTTTCCCACAGGGTTTTGATGCACCCGCGCCGAGCGACGTTAACCCCCCCGTTTTTAATGCTTAACATACATGCTTCACATACTCGTATCTCCTTTTTCTTTTCATACCGGGGAGGGGTGTAAGTACATTGCCTTACCCGTTTTGGACACGCCGTCTGAAACGGTTTCACGATGGAATCCATAGGATCCCTGTATATATATGCGCGACCTCGAGCCCTCGGTCGCGGCATCTCTTCTTCTCGGATACTCTTCTCTTTCCCCACTTCTCTTATTTGATCTCTCCTAAAGCGCTCCCATAGACCATCTGAACTAATAGATACCTCCGGTTCACGTTCCGTCCCTGTCCGATCCCGTTAGTGTCGCCCGTCCTCACCACGACAGGCTTACACTGACACGCGATATGTTGGGCAGTGTCAAGATATATGGCATTTATACGCACTAGTATTGAACGGACATTCATCAATCGAGGATCACATTTCTCAAAAGAAGCTGGATCTGTAGGCTTGACCCTGGCGTATTCATGTTACTGTAGGCAGCGCCGAGTACTGTAGCCTCGCTATGTGTTCTGCATGTGTTCTGCATGCCGAGTGCTATCCCTTGAAATCCGCGATACTAGCAGTTGATGAGTACCTGATGAGTCTCAGGCTTGAGTTGTAATCAAACGTTGAACAAGGAATGAGCGACTGGACCCCCCATCAAAGGCAATAACTACATCAGTTCTGGGGGACCGTATTTTCCAGGGACAGTAGAGCAGGTCGGATTCAAGGTTCTTCCATACAGGTACCAGTATAATCTGCGACATTGAAACATCTAGCATACTCCCAGCACAGTGTACATCGAAGAGTATAACTCCGCGTCCAGTCCGCGAGCTGTCAATATATACAAGTATGGGGTCATGCCGTAGCGAGTTGTCAATGATGCAGCACAAGCGAAGTAGAGACAAGGGGAAAGAAAAAGAATACGAACTGCATCGTGGTTTCGCTATATTCAGCGAACTCGGGGCCAAGCTCGGGGCACTAAATTGGTGGTCTCCCAGAACGAAATTCGGAAAGCAACCGCGCGATCTCGCTCATTCCTCGCTCCAATGCCACCTGCAACGGAGTCTTTCCATCCTGATCCTCAGCACCTACGTCCGCACCGTGCTCCAGCAATAATTGCATAATCCGGGGGTAATCACCTTTGGAGGTATGACTGGCGCCCAGTATTGCAAAGTGTAAAGGAGTCTGGCCGGATTTGCTCTGGGCGTGAACACTCGCATTGTGCTCAAGTAGCGCCCGAACGACGTCGAGGTGCCCATCACGTGCTGCCATAATTAGCGGAGTGTCGTGGTGAACGTCCTGCAAATTTACATCTGCGCCATGGTCAAGTAGGCATTGAACAATATCACAGTGTCCCCGAATAGACGCCCATTGCAATGGCGAGCCGTTCCAGTGGTCTCGAACGTCGACACCCACACCGTTCCGAAGAAATGAGCGTACAATCTGAAGATGACCCGCATACGATGCAGAGTGTAACGCGGTCCCAAAACGACCAACTTGAGCACTTGCATGTTGTGGGTGTTTGAGAGTAATGTGTTCGACTAGCTCGTGGAATCCACACAGCGCCGCATAATACAATGGTCTTGCCCCTGGTATCAGATCTTTCGTGTCCCGGTCTTGGTCCGGGTAATCGTAGATGTGACTGCCATCGGAATCGTGCAACTTGACCCACGCTTCAAAGTAGGGCTGATCTGGATCAAAGAGTTGGTGCACCCCTTCGCGGACTTGTGAGACGACATTCTCGACCCGCGCATGAGCCACCCAATGCTGAGCGGCATATTGAACTAGAGGCGCACTATTGGCGCCATTTTCGACATCGGGATCCCGGAGTAAAACGCCAAGACAAGCCTGAGCGAGAACCGTGTGCGAATCTTCAAGAGAAATATGATACTGCGAGATGTCTCCCGTCGAAGTTGCGATCCGATCCGACATCAAAAACTCCTTCACCGAAAAATGCGAAAACTGAACAACCGGGGATGTATCGTTGGGTACGACGGTGATTAAACTTGAGCAGGTTGAAAGTACTGCTTGTTCGTGATCTTCCCACCGCCAGTCCGACTTCAGCTCAGGGATGCCACCCTTCGCCACGTCGAAGTCGAACGCGAGTAGTTCCGCGAGCTCGGCGACAGAAAGGGGCCGAACTGCCACCGTGAGGCATTGGAGCATGCGATACGCGTGCGCTTGATTAGCCTTCTTGATTTCCATCACCACCCGCTCATATGTCTCGTCCAGTGTCTCCGGAAGTTCATTTAGAGTACGCCGAACGCATTGTGGAAGACATTGTCGCAGTGTGTCGAGTTGACAAAACACCCATCGAAACCTGGTTAAGATCAGGAGCTGTCATCACGACGTTACAACGATCGATGCTCTTACATTCCGTCAGCCTTTTCTGAGAGCGCCTCGACAACCATTTTTTTGTCCTCGTTTCGCCATCTCTTCATCATCGTTTCCGAGTCAGAGTATACGACAGAGTGGACGTAATCAACGATATCCTTCTTTTGTCCACTTTGGTCATGGAGTGAGACATTGCGAAGTGCCAAGGGCCCAAGAGTGGCCCTAATATCGAACTCGGGGCGGCTGGTGACGCAGATGTGAAGATGAGGTAAGCGAAGATTAACCAGGTCCTTAACGAGCCCAACGACCTGTTCACGAGGCGACGGAATTCCAGACAAGTTCGGACACTCGTCGAGCGCGTCCAAGATAATATAAATCGGGCGTTGGTCGGTAATTGTGAGCATGTCTCTCAGACATTGTGTCATCACACCAACCCTCGGCTTCTTTTCGCCATTATCATGCGCCAAATAAAGCCGGGAGAGGATGTCGCGACGAGGATCAGACTGAGCGGAAAGCTGAATGAGAAGAGAGGGGAGAAGGTTTCGGATGTGTTGCTTGTCGAGATCCCTGAAGTCGAAATAAAAGTACGCCATTGATGCCAATCCCGCCTCGCTTAGAGCTGCGATGTCTTGTACGATTGCGGAACTGTAAGACAAGATCAGTTTATCGAGGTATAGAGTGACGAGTGATACGAACCAAAGGATGGTCTTCCCCGAGCCCGCTGAAATGTGGACGACGATCAGGGGTCACTTGGCGTAGAATTGGGAGAACATACGTTTGCCATAGATCCACAAGAGAGAGCCAGTCGACTTCCATTCATCAAACATACTGCCCTGGAAGAACCACTGGGCGGTTCCCCCGTGATGAAGATCGCATGCGATGTTGTGATTTGTTGATGGATCCGGGGGAAATACCCATTCTCTGAGGCTCTTTCTGGATTGATTCCCTGCGAGCGCGTTAAAGATACGACGGCCGATCGACGGGGTGATCACAAACATTTCATGTCGTCTACGCTGCTCGCTAATTGCTGGACCACGTGCTTTGTTTCTTTTCCGTCTAACCAAGGTATGCGCGTTCAGCGTGAGGTTCCCAAGTACCTAACAGGCGGGCGTACCATTTGTGATAATGTGCGTGAGCCTTAGGATCTCTGCTGCCGCCATACGAGCCTCCTCTTGTGTCAGCTTGTCTAATCGCTTCAGAGCGTCCTCTATCTCCTTCTTTCCAATAAGCTTCTTCAAATATTTCTCTGAGCACAGATTAGCGATCTATTGTATATTGCGGAAACGCAACGCACTCGCTCGACTCTGCTTCATCTCCTTCGTTGCGATCGCGAAGATGTTTAGCACTTCGATCATTATCTTTATGATCATGTCCGTCATTACGTCTGTTGGTCGCACTGCGGTATAAGACTCGAGGCGCTTGAAGAAGTTCTCGATGCGCTCGAAGAGATCGACGAGGGCGTCTTGACCGGCTTCAACACCTTTGGCCGCCTGTGATAGACTTCATTGTAAGAATCGCTTCCACACGGTGACCAATGAGGCTGCTCACTAAGAGAAGGACGCCAGCACCAGCGAAGATGACTTTTGCGGGCGAGAATACCTGCAAAATTAGTGTTAAGGGTGTAGCCAGGTCGACTGGATGGGACTCACGAGTCCAACACCTTCTCCAAGAGTTGCGGAGAAAGCGTAGAGGACGTCGATAGTCGGATTCAGCCACCGTAATAACCTCTCGTCGGCACTCCTCGATTGATCGAATTCCTTGACTTTGTCCTGAAGGATGGCAAGAATGTCAGCGGGAGAGTTGCAGGCCTGTAGCTGTGCGGCGAGAGGATGTGCGAGAAGGTCGTTCTTGGTCTTTTTCTCGTACGCTTTCAGGGCGGCATTGAAGATGGACTGGAAATTGGAAGATGACGTGGATTTGGATGGAGCTTGAGACATAGGAAGAGTAACACGGGTGAGCTGATCGGTAGTGAGGCCTAGTGAGGGACTATCAAAGCGGAGAGAAACGATTGGGAAAGGAAGTATTCGCAAGTGACTAGTGACTGGAGCGGCACTGCCTCGTGCATATCAGACAAACAGACGCCGAACGGAAGCGATGTAGTATGAGACAGGGAACCTCGGTCAAACTATATTCACACGAATTACAGAAGGTCGATGAAGACTCCCCATTGTCATCTGCCATTGTGACCCACAAAAGATTTGAAATCGTGCAGATTCGACAAGAATTTTATCTCCAAGTTGGTTTTTATCATGACTTTACAGTAGCTTTTTTTTTTTTTTTTTTTTGGAAACTCCTGCCGGGTTTTTCCCAGCGTGGTGTGATCACGAGGCTGTAGGTGCCAGGCTCCCAACACCGGAGTGAAGCCTGACAAAGCGCCAGGAACTTCTTGGGGGGAAATCCATTTACGGAGACTTCCCACGGACTTTACAGTAGCTGAACAAGCCTGAGTGGCCAGGTACCTGATAATCGGCGGTTGCGTCACGTGCCATTGGGCCGGCAATGGACTTTTCCCAACTCCTTTGACGAGGTCAAAACTTGACAGTTATTATGCGCAGCTACCAGCATCGGCTTTCAAAGCGAGTGAGCCTCGGACCAAACACGCTGCGTCACTCCCCGCCGACTTGGCCTTCCGTCGTTCCGTCGATTCGGACTTACCATAGCTGAGAACTGGAAGCTTGCTCATACAAAG
The DNA here is from genome assembly GCA_024734325.1 of Lactarius hatsudake. Classification (NCBI taxonomy): domain Eukaryota; kingdom Fungi; phylum Basidiomycota; class Agaricomycetes; order Russulales; family Russulaceae; genus Lactarius; species Lactarius hatsudake. The sequence goes on along the minus strand of JANSJP010000016.1, from coordinate 139,737 downwards.
CCATATCTATCACAGATGTGCTTCTCAGCCTAGCATCCAGTGTTGGGAGTGTTGATGGGAATGGCAAGGCTTGTGCGCGCGCGCGGTATGAAGTCAATTTTCTTGACCGTCTCGGGTCGCCGTCGCTGATCATTGAGCCGATATACCAGCTGTCTGAGCGCGTGGTATGTAGTACCCTACGTCCTCACCACTTTCTCTTACCTTACGCAGGACACTGCGCCTGACCAATTCGGAGTCTCTGGTCGATCGAAAGCCCCCCGCCGTTGCCATCAATCCTCCAGAGCCCGAAAGGGTGGCCCCCCAAGGTCTCGTCCTTACATCTACGTCCGCACCATGCTCCAGTAATAATCGCACAATCTGGGGGTAATCACCTTTGGGGGATGGCCGGTACCCCATATTGCGTCGTGTAGAGGAGTCCGGCCATCATTGTCCTGGGGAGTGAACACTCGCATTGTTCTCAAGTAGCATCCGAACGACGTCGATGTGCACACCATATGCTGCCCAAGTTAGCGGAGTATTGTCGTAATCGTCTCGCAAATCTACATCTGCACCATGGTCGAGTAGGCATTCAACAACATCAGGGCGTCCCCGCAGACGCTAGTTTCAATGGCGTATCTATCACGTGATCTCGAACATCGACACCCACACCATGCCGAAGAAGCGAACGTACAAAATCCTTGAAGTCAAAATAAAAGTAGGATATAGACGCTAGTCCTACCTTGCGTAGGGTTCGGATGTCTTGAATGATCGTGGAGCTTTCAGGCATCGTAGGTTGGCTATAGAGTGCTAAGCAATGACTGACCAAAGGATGCTCTTCCCGGACCCCGCTAAGAATGCGGATAATCATCAGGAGTGGGTCGGGGGCGGCTGAGGGGAACATACGTTTGCCATAAATCCACGAGAGAGAGCCAGTGGATCTCCAGTTCCCAAAGATTCCGTTACGGAAGAACCACTGAGCCGTTCCTCCGTGTTAGATACCGCAGGCGATATTGTGATTTGTCGACGGAGTAACCCATCTTCTTAATCTCTCTCACTTGATTCCCTATGAGCACACATCACGACCAGAAACGGAAGAGTCGATCACATACATTTCACATTGTCTATGCTGTTTGCCAATTGTTGGACGCCTAATCGAGGTTCATAATGATGGACAGCGAACACGCCGTACGTAGTGCGTACCGTTTACAACAGCAGTCACCTTGTCGTCGACAATGTGCGTGAGCCTCAGGATCTCTGCAGCCGCCATACGAGCCTCTTGCGTCAACTTGTCTAATCGCTTCAGAGCATCTGAGCATCTTCTATCGCCTTCTTTCCGATAAACTTATTCAGGCAGACAATCACGTATCGTCGAGAGCAACGCACTCGCTCGACTCTGCCTCATCTCCTTCGTTGCGATCGCGAAGATGTTCAGCACTTCGATCATTATTTGTTAGCCATTGTGTCTGTTGGTCGCACGGAGGTATAAGACTCGAGGCGCCTGAAGAAGTTCTCTATACGCTCGAAGAGATCGATAAGGGAGTCTTGACAGGCTTCAACATCTTTGGCTGCCTGTGATAGACTTCGTTGTAAGAACCGCCTCCACAAAGGACGAACGAAACTGCTCACGAAGAGGAGGACGCCAGCACCAGCGAAGATGACTTTTGCGGGTGAGAACACCTGCAAAGTTTGTATTAAGGGTGTGTGTAGACAGGTCGACTGAATTGAACTCACGAGTCCAACACCTTCTCCAAGTGTTGCGGAGAAAGCGTAGAGGGCGTCGATAGTCGGATTCAGCCTCCGTGATAACCTCTCGTCGGCACTCTTTGATTGATCTAGCTCCTCGACTTTGTCTTGAACGACGATAAGAATGTCAGCGGGAGAGTTGTAGGATTGTAGCCGTGCTGCGAGCGGATGAGCGAGAAGGTCATTCTTGGTCTTTTTCTTGTACGCTTTCAAGGCAACATTGAAGATGAACTGGAAATTGGAAGAGGACGTGGATGAGGGTGGGGTTTAAGACATAGTACTGTAGTAGGCCTGAGCGGATGAGGCGGCACGTGCTCGTTCCGCTTATTCGTGCTGCCGTCCCACCGGGCCCATGTTCTCGACTGGTTCCGAGTCAAGGGACCAGAGCACTTTTATTTTGACTACTCGCTATACCCAGTAATTTCCGAAGGATCGACGATGAGGTCATGCCAGTGTTTTCTGACTCTCATCAGCTCGCTCCAGGAGGGCCCGCCCTGTCTTGGAAACGCACCTCATCCCCGGTCGAGAAGCACTTCGTGCCTCCGCCCATTTTCTGTGCAGTCTGCCAGCCAGTTGTTTCCCTGTACCTTCCCTGCCACTCACCAAGCGCCGGTCCCCTCCCCGCTTGGCGCCACACTGAACTTACGGAGAGGAGGGCAGTGACTCTCAAAGATTGTGACTTCTCACCAGATACCGTGTCACTGTGAACGATGCCAACTCCCAGACTAGCGCATCCGGTAAATTTCTTGATCCGATCGCGCCTCCGATTCTTCTAACATCGTCACGCAGACCGCTACTAGACGAGATGCTTGAATATGCGCGTGCCGACACGGCGACACCCATTTTCTCCTCTGCGTATATGACAACGTGCGAAACGCCCTCGTGGCGTACATCCGAGCCGTGCTTGTTCTCCTATGGCACCAGACACGTTTGTCCGAAAGGTACTGTCGGAGACAGCGCTTCGGGGGTACTCTCCCGATCCATATGACGCGGAGGGCGGAACGGGGTTCAACGGCTGTGACAACCAACCCTCGGCATCGATGCCGAGCTCACCATCCAACGCGAGGTCTTCCGCGCCGTGCACGTATGGCAGGACCGCATCGCGGGCGAGGAGGACGAGAGCACTGCGTAAGGCGCTTTCTTTTCCTCGTGCAGATTGATGGGGTTCTAGATACGGTGCTCTCGAACCTGTTTGTGTTCAAGCTGGTGTAGCAGCCACCTGCGGACTGTTAAATTAACACTGTCCGGGGAATGAAAACATATCTTTTTTTGGCTGATGCCGCCAAGGTTCGCGTGCCTAGTTTCACGAGGCTACCTTCGTCCTGTCGCACTCTTGTCACGCTGGTCGCCGGACCCAGCCCGCACCCAATTATATCAGTTAAGGATGGCCTCATTGACCAAGTACCAAAAACGGCCCAATCTCCAATCTAGTGCCATTCGAGTTCTCTTCTTTTTTTTTTTTGGGGGGGGGATCCATTTATATTTCGTCTCCCAGTCCTGAAATCCGACCGCTCACTGACCCTCCTGCCTTCTCGTAACCTCACAACTCGTTGTGCCGTAGACACCGTCTCGGTGAACTCCTGTAACTATGAGCTACCGTTGGAGCCCTGTACTCTTCCTTCTCTCCTGTGCTGTTACTCTTAGTGGCATTGCGACATTACGTTGGGACGACGTGCGCCCCAAACACTCCTGGAAAACTATCCCGGAGAATTGGGAGTGCCTAGGCCTCCCGACACCTGGCACCACGATCGATCTCTACATAGCGCTCAAGCCCTACCGCGAGAATGCCCTGATAGACGCACTCAATGAGGTCAGCGATCCTGGACATCCAAGGCACGTCTCCTCCACAATGCCTCCGCTACGCATGTTCTCATGTGTGCCACTACTCCGGTACAGATATGGCGCACACTTGTCTAGGGAGCAAGTCGCTGATATTGTCGCTCCCCACCCAGATACTGTCCAACTCGTCCATTCCTGGCTCGAGTACCACCGTGTAACTTCCTCCTCAGTCTCAGTGACACATGGCGGCAGTTTTCTGACCGTCACTGGGGTCACCGTTTCCCAAGCCAACGACCTGCTCGGGGCGTCATACCAGCTCTACACGCACACCAAGACAAATGAGACGATTATCCGCACGCTTGGCTACTCGCTTCCTGTAGTGCTGGATGGGTATGTGCAGACAGTGGCACCTACGACGTTCTTTTCCTCCCCACTCACGCAGTGGCTGACGCCGCTCAAGCGCTCTGACGTGGCAGCAATGGGGCCGGGGAAGTCGCCATCGGGAGGACCCGTGACGATGCCGTTGAACCGCCGTACTACCGACGTAACGCCAGCATTCCTGCGCTGGCTGTATAGCACATTTGCCTACGTGCCCAGTGCAATGCACCGAAGCGTGGTCGGGGTTACGGGATATAGTGGGGAGTACCCGAACCCAGCGGACCTGAACTCGTACATGAGCAAATACCGCCCGGACGGGACCGATGCGACCTATGCGGTCGCACTGGTCGGCGGCGGATTTGACCCGAATAACCCTGGAAGAGAAGCGAACGTCAACCTTCAGCTCAGTGAGGGCATGACATACCCAACCCCGCACATTTTCTACAGCACCCCGTCGTCGAACGGCGACTCCTACCTTGCGTGGCTCGGCAACGTCCTCGCCCAGGAAAACCTCCCGCAGACGATCAGCACGTCGTATGGCGCTATTGAGAGGTTTTACCCGATGGAATATGCGACACAGCTGTGCCTCCTGTTCGCGCAGCTCGGCGCGCGTGGCGCCAGTGTCCTCTTCGCGAGCGGCGACAACGGCGTTGGCGAAGGCAACTGCAGGACCAATGACGGCACTGTCCGATTCGCTCCTCTCTTCCCCGCGACCTGTGCGTGTAGCATTTTGCTCTGCTCGCAGGGAGTACACAAGCACAGGTACAAGCCGCTCACATGGCCACATTTTCGCAGGTCCGTACGTCACTGCCGTTGGTGGAACGACGAGCTTCTTGCCAGAGGTCGCAGCCGGCCTCTCCGGGGGCGGTTTCTCGGAATACTTTTTGCGCCCGCCGTACCAGCAGCAGGCCGTGCCGACCTTCCTCAATGCCCTGGGCGGGCAGTATTCTGGTCTTTACAAGTGCGTTCGCTTCCGTGACTTGATCTGGCCTACTATTCCGTTGTAACTTGTGTAGCCCTTCTGGACGTGGCATCCCAGATATCGCCGCGCAGGCGATGACAATCCCGTTTTTCTACAGAGGGCAAGAGATATACGGGAGAGGAACAGGCTGCTCGACGCCAGTGCGTCTGCCCTTCCTCTCTCCTCTCTGCGCCGTCCATCCTCGAGCGTCACGCTGACCGCCAAAGTACAGATCGTGGCGGGAATTATCTCCCTACTCAATGATTACCGACTGTCGCAAGGCAAGCATCCGCTCGGCTTTCTGAACCCCTGGCTTTATGATGGGGGCCTCAGGGGCTTCAACGACATCGTGTCTGGCTCGAACCCGGGTTGCAATACAGATGGATTCTCCGCCATCATCGGATGGGACCCTGTGCGTCCCGCCAGTCTTGTGTCTATCTCAGTTTCGTCGTTTGTCTGACCCTGGTCCCCGTAGGTGACAGGTCTTGGGACGCCTGACTTCGAGCAACTAATGTACATACTTGATCTGGGTTCTTCAAACCCGCCAGAATAACTAGCCAGAGAGGTTGCGCAAGTTATACGCCGTCACGTATGCGCCGTGACACTATTTGTAGGTCAACTTGTTGCCACTGGCAATGGCTCGAGTTACCGTGAATCCATATTTATGTCCGATGCAAGATGCAAGGCCGACACAGCAGTTGACCCTGATGTAGTCCGTGAAGGATTTAATTACCCTAAGCAAGCGACTATGCTGCTATAACGATATGATTCCGGGCCGCCGCTTCTCCTCTAGATCATGTCCATGAAGAGAGGAAGCGGTTCATTCAACACGTACATATGTTCCATCATACGGTTATTCTATTTTATCTTCCGGATTCTTCCCTGTGTTCCTGACTGCGCCCTCTGAGTCGCAGTACAAGCCAGACTAATAGACGTACCACGCACAGGCCACTTGGCGTGCCTTAGGAGTTCGAGCCTGAGGGTGGAGCCGCGGCTCGAGGTATGTCCCCATCTGTTCCTACCCGCCGAAGATGAAAGTGCGCACTACCGTGACTGGCAGGGTCTGTGCTTTCTACACGATCACAAGATCGCTCATTGCGCGTATGGAGACCCAAACGGTGTGATGATGGATATCGGCCGCTCGAGCTCGGTTGGCTTCGATCACACGCGGCTGCCCGTGCGCTACTACCGCGTCAACTTGTCGCGCGTGCAGGAACTCCCGTGCGAGGCGGACCCGCGCAGCGTAAGCTTCTGTCGCGACGTGCGCGGTTGCGGGGCCACGTTTCAGACGCTTGTCGAGGAGGTGAGTATCGGGCCACAGCGTACTCAGACCCGACTCTGGAACCGGGTATAGGTGCCAAAGGCCGGGGGAAAGCTGCGGTCGCTTGGTATGGCGATGACGGGGGGCGAATATGGCGCAGAAAGTTGTTCGAAGCGCTGTGCAAGGGGATCGATGCATCGACCTACGACGCACTGCTTCAAAGTCCCTAGAGGGGCCAAGCACAGGTAGAGATCGAGACTTCTCACCTGTTCTGTGGTGGTTCTGAACGTGTACTTATAGGCCGTCTCGTTGTATTCATAGCTAAGTATCTTCAAGTTGATCGCCCGCATAAATCACCCTCGCAGCTCAGTCATTCCCGCTACCCGGCCCCTCCAATCTATTTTTACCGTACCCTCTAGGAAAGTGTACCTTTTCTCCTTATCTTTACCTTGTCTTTACTTTTCATACTTGGGCTCCTCTCCAGACACGCAACATGTTGGGCAGTATCGAGATATAGCGTTTATACCAAGATTTATACGCACTACCGAACGGACGGTCATCACATTTCTAAAAAGAAGCTGGATAGGTAGGATTGGCACGGGCTGTATTACGGTAGGCAGCGCCGAGTACAGTATGTGCGACACTTGGCGCGACGGGTCTCACACTGTTATGGCTCTGCACGCCGAGTGGTATCCCTTGAAATTCACGATACCAGCAGTTGATGAGTACCTGATGAGTCTTGAGTCGTATTGAAAACATACGGCCAGTACAGTGTACATCGAAGAGTATAGCTGTCAATATATACAAGTATGGGGTCATGTCGTACCGAGTTGTCAGTGATGCAGCGCAAACGAGATAGAGACAATGGGAAAGAAAAAGAATATGAACGGCATCGTAGTTTCGCCATAATCAACTCGGGGCGCTAAATTTGTGCCCTCCCAGAACGAAACTCCGAAAGCAACCGCGCGATCTCGCTCTCTCCCTGCTCCAATGCCACCTGCAACGGAGTCTTTCCATCCTTATCCTCAGCATCTACGTCGGCACCATGCTCCAGCAATAATTGCACAATCTGGGGGTGATCACCTTTGAGGGTAATACTAGCACCACGTACTGCGCCATGTAAAGGAGTCCAGCGGAGATTGTCCCGGGAATGAACACCCGCACCGTGCTCAAGTAGCACCCGAACGACGTCCATGTGCCCACAATATGCTGCCAAAGTTAGCGGAGTTTCGTGGTCATCGTCCTGCAAATTCACATCTGCGCCATGGTCGAGTAGGCATTCAACAACATCACGGCGTCCCTTCAGAGACGCCCATTGTAATGCCGTACCGTTCAGGTGGTCTCGGACATCGACACCCACACCGTGCCGAAGAAGTGAGCGTACAATCTGGAGATGACCCGCATACGATGCAGAGTGTAACGCAGTGCCCAAATGACCGCCTCGAGAAGTTGCGTGCTGTGGATATTTGAGAGTAAGGTATTCGACTAGCTCTTGGAATCCGCACAGCGCGGCATAATACAATGGCCTTGCTCCGGGATTCGGATCTGCCAAGACGGGAGAATTGTGGGAATCGGCATCGACGTCGTGCAACTGGACCCACGCATCGAAGTAGGGCCGATCTAAATCAAAGAGTTGTTCCATCCCATCGCGGATCCGTGAGGTGACATTCTCGAACCGCGCATGAGTCACCCAGTGCACAGCGGCATATCTAGCAAGAGGTGTGTTGAACTGAGCGTCCACGTGCGAGTTCCCGCGGCGTCGGGCATGGACTTGAGCAGAGATGAGATGCGAGCGTAGCCTCGCAAACACGATCATTGGTAGCTGTGATCAGGGACAATCCCCTCGATCTTTAGTTGAGATATTATTCACGCTCGTTTCTAACGGACTGCGGGTTTCCGCATATTCTTTCACATGTACTTAGTAGTACAGTCTTTACTACAGTCCTTAGGATGTATTTAAGACGCCCTATGCGCACCTGGCTCCCCAGTCGTTTCTGACAACGTCTGGTGTGCCAGGCAAGTACCTTTATTATTCTGTCTAATACAGTCGTTTCTGACAACGTCTGGTGTGCCAGCTCGCCCATATCCTGCGCCGTTGCAACAGGTTATGGGCCCTGTGCCCCTCGTCGTTTGAAGTCAAGTCCAACTCGCCGTTCTCCACACTGTGAGTTTGCCCCCTTGTATAATCTCCGACTTGGGTGCACCTCTGTGCATTGGGGCGCAAGTCACTCAAGGCCCGTGCTGGGGCCTAACACGCCTTGCTCGACCTGCGTTACGGACCCCAGGCGTGGGGAGACGCGCGGGGAGAAACCTCCATCCCTGTGCGCATTAGTATTCGCTTCTCTACTTCCGGGTTTTTGTCCCGATGCGGCCTTACTGGCCATGATTGTTAGGCGGGACTGGGGGAGCTCGGTCTGGCTATAGGCCCGGTGAACGGTTGGCCGTTGCTGCCCGTTAAGTCGGGAGCGGTTTTTGGGGTGTCAAGGCCGGGCGGTAGTCATTCCACCGAAGCTCTTGCCTCTGTTACAACTGCGCCGCGCTAGTCATATTTTAGTAGTACTTACACGGGACGCTGGGGGCGAAGCCACTGCCGGCGGGGTCACTCCCTGTAGGCATGCTAAGTCATAGCGTTCCCTATCCGTGCGCCCTAGGCGTTAATCAGGGACTCCCCCAAACAGCACGGATGGCGGGTATTCAGACCCCCGTCTCCGTGGAATCTGCTGTGGGCGGCTCCTCCCTGGCACGGATCCCCTGGGTGCCTCTGAGCGCATCGTCTTGCTGAGTGCATCCTGTGCGTCTTGTCGCATAGTAGTGTTGCCCAGCATACATGTTCATGCACTCCAGATGGGAAATAGTCGTATTACTGTTATTAGTAGAAGCCGCACACATGGAGGCAGGACGCGATAGCGTTCTGGCCGTTACAGTTACACGGGCTGGAGAGGTCATGTGACCTTGGCTTCGACAATGTTCCGTCGCCGATGCTCCTCAGCGCGACAGAAACCATCCCAATACATTATATTTTCTGGTACACTCTCTGCGCCCCCTGCACCTGCCTCTGGTTCCGGTGGCTCTGGCCCCGGTAGTTCCAAAGGAGGTGGCTCGTCCAAACTCAGCAAAGTGCTTGCCGCACGCATCAATACCGCCGCGACCAACTCTTTCTCCATGCCTTGGGGCATTCATCTCGAAGTTCTATCTGGTCAGAACTGGAGTACTTGGTCGGGCGTGTTCACTGCGCTCCTGCAGTTGAACGACGTAGACAATATCCTCACTCGCGCTACGCTTCCGTCTGGAGTAGACGCGGACGTCTGGGCTTCTATTCAAAGGAAGTCCGTGGCTAATCTGCGTTTATACCACGCTCCGGATGTCTATTCAACTGTGGAGTCAGACGTCGACTTTCTCCCCTTCACGGAGAAGTTCGATCGTCTTCGCGAAACGTATGGCGGCATCGGCAGCACTGCCTTCTTTAATCTTTGGGTCGAGTTCACGCAAGCGCAGCTCGATGACACTTCCCCACTCACTCCTCAACTCGCTCAACTTACTGAGACTCGTGTCAAGCCTTCAAATTCCGGTATGGGTGTCTCATACATCCAATACTATCTAATTCTCCTCAGCGCGCTACTCGAATCCTGCGGGTAGTCGCGTCCACTCTTCTCGCTTCAGGCCCCGTGTCTTCCCTCGAGTACAGCGAGATTACCACTCGCATTCTCGTCAGAATTTGGGTCTCTCGGCAACCCTTAACGTGGTCCGCGCTGGCAAGTCGAAATTACCATGTCACCACTGTAACAAGTCCAGCGCGATTGCCGCAGAAGAAAAGGGATGAAGCCGAAAACGAGAAGGAGGAAGAGGAGAGTACTAGTAGCAACAGGAGTACCGACAACAGCAATAGTGATACCGAGTCAGAGAAGGCGGTGACCGTCTTCGAACGGGTTCATGCCTACTGAGGAGGTTGAAATTTATATTATCATTTGGCTATACGCCTTTGGGCGCCATAGAGCACCGTCGGCGAGCGCCGCAAGTGGGATGCGAATGCCGTTTGAGGCAACGCTCGTTGGGTATGAGCCGGATACTATGGGCTACCGGCTATGGGACATACATACCCACTCTCTGAGATCGTTCTGGGATGTAAACGTCGACGAGAGGATTCTATTCAGTCCCTGCGGGGTGCCGAGCCACACTCTGCACCTATGTCTCCTGCGCCTTTCTGCGCGCAAGCCCCCGTTATTCAAAGTCCAGCACGCGCTGCGCCTAACCCGGCAGCCGCGGCGTCACCTGTTTTATCTGCACGCGCTCCTTCACTTGCCTCCTAAACGGACCGTGAAGTGAGTGAACAAAATATATTGCATTCTTACTGTATACAAGAACGGATCGAATATGATCGACCATCTGGGCGACCGGAAATACCACCCTAATCCCTTACCGCCTCAAGTCCCCTCCCCTTTTACACCTGAGCGATTGGCTACCGCGCTCCGCACATCGCCGCGATATCGTAGTGTTTCGCGCATCGTAGATCGAGCTCCGTCGTAGCCGCCTGTCCTGCTGGAAGGGCGCGCCGATTGGATGCAGCGTGCGTGGCTACTGCATGAGATGGCGGGTGTGTCTCGGCGTTCGAGTCGTGCCTCTAAACCGTATGTTCAGCTCGCGTTATGTCGGCGTGGTTGATGCGGCGTACAGGGGTCAACGGCTCAGTCACGCGGAGTCGCTGGCTGTTGCTGGTGTAGGCGAAGTCGTCGCCAGTCATGTGGAAGGCATGTGCCTTCTGCGGAGATGGAGAACGGCGGAAGGCGTGTGGGTGAGAAAGAAATGGCCGCGCCATGTGCCGCGTTGGTCGAGATTGAAATCCGGAAGTCGATGGGACTCCCGTCTGGTCGCAGCCCGTTTAAGTCAGAATGGGTATTTAAATTTGAAGTTCGAATGGACATACCGTGCAGAGTTGGTGGCTATGGGATACACGCATATCCCGAGATCATGTGTTGATGAAGCCTTCTCACCCGTCGTGCGCGCTGAGTCGCTGCTTTCGCTTCTGGCGTTGGCCACGCTGGAGGACTGGTGTGCAGTCTGCGATTCTCAGCGGCGTGTACGAGGAAGAGATTTGTGGAGCACTTACAAGGCTTCATGTTGCTGGACAGGAAACTTAGGTTCGTCGCCTGAAGAAGGTGTTGTACGGCCTCAAACCGGCCTCCCGCGCGTGGAAGTTTTGGTTCCACGGGGTTCTTGTTGAACCCGGCTTGAAGCGGATGTTCGCCAGTGTTGGCGTATGAGTCTTCCTAGGATGGTCGTGGATCGTCTGATCAGGGGGAGATGTTGAACTGAGCGTCCACGTGCGAGTTCCCGCGGTGTCGGGCATGGACTTGAGCAGAGATGAGATGCGAGCGTAGCCTCGCAAACACGATCATTGGTAGCTGTGATCAGGGACAATCCCCTCGATCTTTAGTTGAGATATTATTCACGCTCGTTTCTAACGGACTGCGGGTTTCCGCATATTCTTTCACATGTACTTAGTAGTACAGTCTTTACTACAGTCCTTAGGATGTATTTAAGACGCCCTATGCGCACCTGGCTCCCCAGTCGTTTCTGACAACGTCTGGTGTGCCAGGCAAGTACCTTTATTATTCTGTCTAATACAGTCGTTTCTGACAACGTCTGGTGTGCCAGCTCGCCCATATCCTGCGCCGTTGCAACAAGGTGCGCTGTCGGCGCCGTTTGTGACATTGGGATCCCGGAGTAGAACACCAAGAGAAGCCTGGGCGAGAACCGTATGCGCATCTTTGAGAGAAATATGATACTGCGAGATGTCTCCAGTCGACGTCGCAAGCCGATCCGACATCAAAAACTCCTTCACTGAAAAATGCGAAAACTGAACAACCGGGGATTCCTCGTCGGGGACGACAGTGATTAAACTTGAGCAGGTCGAAAGTACTGCTTGTTCGTGGTCTTCCCACCGCCAGTTCGAGTTCAGCTCAGGGATCCCGCCCTTCGCCGCATCGAAGTCAAACGCGAGTAGTTCCGCGAGCTCGGCGACGGAAAGCGGTCGAACTGCCACCGTGAGGCATTGAAGCATCCGATACGCATGCACTTGGTTGGCCTTCTTGATCTCCATCATTACCCGCTCGTATGTCCCATCGAGGGATTCCGGAAGTTCGTTTAGAGTACGCCGGACACTTTGTGGAAGACATTGTCGTAGTGTTTCCAGTTGACAAAACACCCATCGAAACCTGGTGAAAGCCATGAGCCGTCTTCACATGATTACAACGATGGGCGCCCTTACATTCCGTCGGCCTTTTCTGAGAGCGCCTCAACAACCATTTTCTTATCCCCCTCTCGCCACTTCTTCATCATCGTTTCAGAGTCAGAGTATACCACCGAGTGAACGTAATCAACGATATCTTCCTTTTGTCCACTTTGGTCGTGGAGCGAAACACTGTGAAGTGCCAAAGGACTAAGGGTGGCCCGAATATCAAACTCGGGGCGGCTCGTGACGCAGATGTGGAGATCAGGAAGGCGAAGATTAACCAGGTCCTTGACAAGAGTAAGAACCTCTTCACGGGGCGTCGGGATGCCACGTGAGTTTGGACACTCGTCGAGCGCGTCCAAGATAATGTAAATCGGGGGTTGATTGGGAATTGTGAGCATATCCTTGAGGCATTGTATCAAAGCAGCTTCGCTAGGCGCTTGTGACCCTTTCTCATGCTCCAAATAAAGACGGTGGAGGATGTCGCAACGAGGACCGGACTGAGTGGAAAGTTGGACGAGAAGGGATGGCAGGAGGTTTCGACGACTTTGCTTATCAACGTCCCTGAAGTCAAAATAAAAGTAGGCGATAGACGCTAGTCCTGCCTTGCGTAGGGTTTGGATGTCTTGAATGATCGCGGAGCTGTCAGGCAACGTAAGTTGGCTATAGCGTAGCGTGCTAAGCGATGACTGACCAAAGGATGCTCTTTCCGGACCCCGCTAGGAATTCAGATAATCATTAGGAGTGGGTCGGGGACGTGAGGGGAACATACGTTTGCCATAAATCCACAAGAGAGAGCCAGTGGATCTCCAATTCCCAAAAATTCCGCCCCGAAAGAACCACTGAGCCGTTCCTCCATGTTGGATACCGCAGGCGATATTGTGATTTGTCGACGGATCTGGCGGAGTAACCCATTTTCTTAGGCTCTCTCTCACTTGATTCCCTATGAGCACATAAGAGACATCACAGCCAGAAACGGAAGAGTCGATCACATACATTTGACATCGTCTATGCTGTTTGCCAATTGTTGGACGCCTAATTGATGTTCAAAATGATGGACAGCGAACACGTCGTACGCAGTGCGTACCATTTACAACAGTAGTCACCTTGCCATCGACAATGCGCGTGAGCTTCAGGATCTCTGCAGCCACCATACGAGCCTCCTCTTGCGTCAACTTGTCTAATCGCTGCAGAGCATCTTCTATCTCCTTCTTTCCAATAAGCTTCTTCAGGTATCTTTCTGGACGTAGCTTAGCCGACAATCACGTATCGCAGAGAGCAACGCACTCGCTCGACTCTGCCTCATCTCCTTCGTTGCGATCGCGAAGATGTTCAGCACTTCGATCATGATTTTTATGAGTATGTCAGTCATTGCGACTGTCGGTTGCACTGTGGTATAAGATTCAAGGCGCTTGAAGAAGTTCTCGATGCGCTCGAAGAGATCGACGAGGTCGTCTTGGCTCGCTTCAACATCCTTGGCCGCCTGAGACAGATGCAGGTGTAGGAATGGCTTCCAGAAAGGGATCAAGAAGGATTCTCACCGAGAGGAGGAGGCCAATGCCAGCGGAGATAACTTTTGCGGGAGAGAAAACCTGTGAAATTGGTATAAAACGGTGGAGTGGACAGGTTGACTTATGGGACTCACGAGTCCAATACCCTCGCCGAGCGTCGCAGATAATGCGTAGAGGACGTTAATAGTCGGATTCAGCCATCGTGATAATCTCTCGTCGGCACTCCTCGACTGATCAAACTCCTCGACCTTTTCTTGAAGGATGGCAAGAATGTCAGCGGGAGAGTTGCAGGCTTGTAGTTGTGCTGCGAGGGGATGTGCAAGGAGGTCGTTCTTGGTCTTCTTTTTATACGCTTTGAGGGCAGCATCGAAGATGGACCGGAAATTTGAAGGGACTGAAGATGTGGATGTGGATGGAGCATGAGACATAGGAAGAATAATACGGATAAGCTGATCGGTGATGAGAGAAACAAAGGCTGTCAAGGCAGAAGGAACGAGCATATGCACGGCTGTGGCATTGCCTCGTGTACTATGTCAGACAAATAGACGCCGAGTGGATACAGTCACGGCAGGCAGGAGTGGGTAAGTGGAGTCTGCTTATAGTCAACTAAGGGATCAATTAATGTCCAATATATTGACCACTAAGTTGACTTGATTGTTATTGGGAATTATATTAAGACAATAGAATAATTTGTAGTCCTCTCCTTATGTGTCAGATAATTATAAATAAATTTACCTGAACAATTAGATATTAGTCACTTGATTAAGAGAGCTCTGATTATTTCCAAATATATTTAAACTTAATTTTCAGGCACCAGCCAACATAAACAATTAAGTTTAAATATATTTGGGAATAATCAGAGCTCTCTTAATCAAGTGACTAATATCTAATTGTTCAGGTAAATTTATTTATAATTATCTGACACATAAGGATAGGTCTACAAATTATTCTATTGTCTTAATATAATTCCCAATAAAAATCAAGTCAACTTAGTAGTCAATATATTGGACATTAATCGATCCCTTAGTTAACGATAAGCAGACTCCACTTAGCTGCTCCTGCCTGCCGTGAGTAGCATACGAATTGCGAATGAGATCGATGAAGTCGTCACGGTCTGTTCGTCTGCACACTGTCTACACACTAAACCTCGACTCAACCTACACTGGAATTTTCAGCTCCGAGAATGTGACACATTGCACGACAGCGTCGCAGAGAGCCGTTATCAAAAGGTATGTGGTGGGGAAAGTAGAAGACAGACTTCGGGCGAACAAGGAAAGGCAAATAAACGATACCCCGACAAAATCCTCACATCTCCGAGTCTGTCGTGTCCTCTCGCCAGCGACCTCCAATCTAGTCCTTCAAATCCCCTCCTTGTCCTCTAGATCTACGTCCTCGCTATGCTCTCTCAAGACACGTATGACCTCGAGCCTCGTAGCATCGCAGCATCGTAAGATGCCGTAACGGGATTTGGTAGGAATTGGAAATATTGCGTGATTCGCTTTGGATTCTCGGGGAGATCCCCGACGACCCGTGAAACGACGCGCTGCGCCTGCTCTACACCACGGATTCAGAGCGCAGACCACGCCGTCCTCTGTATCGAGTCATCGACCTTCTTCGACTACGACCATCCATCGCAAACGTGGTCGATCGTGACCACATCCGCCAAGCGCCTGAGATACGTGTCACCAGCCGCTTCCCCCAGGCCGTGCCACCCCCAATGCAACCCTCGGGGTCACCTCGCCACCCGATTCGGGGTGCTCGTACCAGGGTGTGCTCCCTCCACACAAGATCGTGCGTTGCGCGTAAGGCACCTTGATCGGCGGGCATCGGCAGCCGACCTTTGCTGGCTTCGGTCCTACACGCTAACTGCCCATGCGCTATTCCGCGTCAATATTCTGGGGTGCAGAGGCTCCAGCGCGAGGCAGAGCCGTGCGGTGTGGGGTTCTGCCGGGACGTATGCGATTGTGGCCGTGATACAGACGCTCGTTGAGGAGGTGAGTTCCCGGCCGCAGCGGGCTCAGTTCGTGGCTCTGGCTCAGAACATATTCTGGAACTGCCTCCATCTCATCGCACATGTTCTACGTGTATGTCAGTCCTTTTGACGTTTAGCCCGTACCCCGTATTCAAATTCACCCCACCAGCGATTTCGAGGCGGTCGACGAGTATCTTTCCCACTACCAAAGCTCCGATGTGCCGGACATGGTATGTCCTTGCAGATTGTCACCAGCGCCATGGATTGCCTGTACGTAATGTGTAGGTTCTCGTCGAAGCGGACGCAGGCGCCTCCTCAGAAGTGTCTACGTCCCTGATCCTCCCGCGCGTGAAACTGCACACACCGAGCTTGCGCTCCTCCAGGCTCTCAACGCCCCTGAGATCCGGCGCGACTCATGGAACCCCGCGTCGCGCCTACTCCACATCGCAGAGCGCGGCGATGATACCATCGTCTACCCTGAGCGCCTCTTCGACTGTGACCACCCGCTACTACAGAGTGTCGCGAAGGTGGTCGACTACATCTGCCAGGCCTGAGGCGCTTGAGGTATGTCCCCCGTGTTTTCCCTCGATGATGCTGAAAGTGCATAGCAGGGTCTGTGCTTTCTACGCACACACACAAGATCGCCCATTGCGCGTATGGAGACCCGAGTGGCGTGATGACGGACATCGGCCACTCAAGCCCGGCCGGCTTTGATCGCACGCAGCTGCCCGTGAGTTATTACCGTGTCAACATTTCGCACGCGCAGGAACTCCCAGATGAGGCAGACCCACGTAGCGCAGGCTTCTGTTGCGACGTACGCGATTGCGGTGCCAAGTTCCAGACGCTCGTAGAGGAGGTGAGTACCGAGCCACAGCGTACTCAGACGCCACTCTGAAACCGAGTATAGGTGCCGAAGATCGGGCGAAAGCTGCGCTCGCTTGTTGTGGCGAAGAAGGGGTGAATATGGCGCAGAAGATGCCCGGAATTGTTCGAAGCGCTGTGCAGATAGATGCATCGACCTACGACGCACCGCTTCAAATTCCCTAGAGTAGGGGAACCAAACGTAGCTTGAGATTAAGCATTCTCTCCTGTTGTGGCAATTCTGAATATGTACTCGTAGACCATCGCGTTGTATTCATACCTAGGTACTAACTTCAAGTTGGTCACCCACCCGCCCAAATCACCCCGGCAGCGCAGTAATTCCTGCTACCCGGCGCCCCCAATACCTATTTTACTGTTCCATCAGGGAAACTTGTACTTTTTACCCTTTCTTTACTTCTCGTCCGTGGGCTTCTCCAAGGGCTTCTCTCCGGACACGCGATATGTTGGGTAGCGTCAAAGGTTAACATTTATATGCAGTACCGAACGGACAATCGTCGGTTAACATGACACTGGCATTTGTCAAAGGAGATGATTGACTCGGGCGGGTACGTGCGACGGGTCTTACACTGTTATCGCCGTAGCCGAGTGGTCTCCGTTGAGATGCACGATACCACAGAAGCTGATGAGTATTTGATGAGTCCAAAGTTGCGATCAATTCGTCAACCGAGGGATCTATCATACAACATCGGAACACCTTGTATACAACAGTGTACAGAAGGATATGGCTCCGCAAGCTGTCGATACGAGTATGGGGTCGAAGTAGCGACGGGTGGAAAGAAAGAGAGCTATGTTGTAGTTCTCCATGATCAGTAAACTACGCTTGTGCTCTCCCAGAACGAAATTCAGATAGCAACCGCGCGATCTCGCTCTTTCCCTGCTCCAATGCCACCTGCAACGGAGTCCTTCCACGCTTATCCTCAGCTTCTACGTCCGCACCATGCTCCAGCAATAATTGCACAATCCGGGGGTGATCACCTTTGAGGGTAATACTAGCACCCCGTACTGCGCGATGTAAAGGAGTCCAGCCGGAATTGTTCCGGGAATGAACATCCGCACCGTGCTCAAGTAGCACCCGAACGACGTCCATGTGCCCATATGCTGCCAAAATTAGTGGAGTATAGTGGAGATCGTCCTGCACATTCACATCTGCGCCATGGTCGAGTAGGCATTCAACAACATCACGGCGTCCCTTCATAGACGCCCATTGTAATGCCGTACCGTTCAGGTGGTCTCGGACATCGACACCCACACCGTGCCGAAGAAGTGAGCGTACAATCTGGAGATGACCCGCATATGATGCAGAGTGCAACCCAGTGCCCAAACGACCGCCTCGAGAAGTTGCGTGCTGTGGATATTTGAGAGTAAGGTATTCGACTAGCTCTTGGAATCCGCACAGCGCGGCATAGTACAATGGTCTTGCTCCGGGATTCAGATCTATCAAGTTGGGAGAATCGGGGGAATCGAAATCGACGTCGTGCAACTGGACCCACGCATCGAAGTAGGGCTGATCTGAATCAAAGAGTTGTTCCATCCCATCGCGGATCCGTGAGGTGACATTCTCGAACTGCGCATGAGTCACCCAGTGCACAGCGGCATATCTGGCAAGAGGTGCGCTGTCGGCGCCGTTTGTGACATTGGGATCCCGGAGTAGAACACCAAGAGAAGCCTGGGCGAGAACCGTATGCGCATCTTCGAGAGAAATATGATACTGCGAGATGTCTCCAGTCGACGTCGCAAGCCGATCCGACATCAAAAACTCCTTCACTGAAAAATGCGAAAACTGAACAACCGGGGATTCCTCGTCGGGGACGACAGTGATTAAACTTGAGCAGGTCGAAAGTACTGCTTGTTCGTGGTCTTCCCACCGCCAGTTCGAGTTCAGCTCAGGGATCCCGCCCTTCGCCGCATCGAAGTCAAACGCGAGTAGTTCCGCGAGCTCGGCGACGGAAAGCGGTCGAACTGCCACCGTGAGGCATTGAAGCAGGCGATACGCGTGCGCTTGATTGGTCTTCTTGATCTCCATCATTACCCGCTCGTATGTCCCATCGAGGGATTCCGGAAGTTCGTTTAGAGTACGCCGGACACTTTGTGGAAGACATTGTCGTAGTGTTTCCAGTTGACAAAACACCCATCGAAACCTGGTAAACGCCATGAGCCGTCTTCACATAGTTACAACGATGGGCCCCCTTACATTCCGTCGGCCTTTTCTGAGAGCGCGTCAACAACCATTTTCTTATCCCCCTCTCGCCACTTCTTCATCATCGTCTCAGAGTCAGAGTATACCACAGAGTGAACGTAATCAACAATATCCTTCTTTTGTCCACTTTGATCATGGAGGGATACACTGTGAAGTGCCAAAGGACCAAGGGTGGCCCGAATATCGAACTCGGGGCGGCTGGTGACGCAGATATGAAGATGTGGTAGGCGAAGATTAACCAGGTCCTTAACAAGAGTAAGAACCTCTTCACGAGGTGACGGAATGCCACGTGTATTTGGACACTCGTCGAGCGCGTCCAAGATAATGTAAATTGGGGGTTGATTGGGAATTGTAAGCATGTCCTTGAGGCATTGTGTCAACGCAGCTTCACTGGGCGCTTTTGATCCTTTGTCGTGTTCCAAATAAAGGCGGTGGAGGATGTCGCAACGAGGACCAGACTGAGTAGAGAGTTGGGCGAGAAGGGATGGGAGGAGGTTTCGACGATTTTGTTTATCAAGGTCCCTGAAGTCGAAATAAAAGTAGGCGATAGACCCTGATTCTGCCTTGCACATGGTTTCGATATCTTGAATGATTGCGGAGCTGTCAGGAAACGGTAAGTTGGCCGTAGAGTAGAGTGCTAAGCAATGACTGACCAAAGGATGCTCTTCCCGGACCCGGCTAAGAAGGTGGATGATCATCAGGAGGGA
This sequence comes from Lactarius hatsudake, assembly GCA_024734325.1. Lineage (NCBI taxonomy): Eukaryota > Fungi > Basidiomycota > Agaricomycetes > Russulales > Russulaceae > Lactarius > Lactarius hatsudake. The sequence continues at coordinate 120,138 of JANSJP010000016.1, read as the reverse complement.
ATCAGGGACTGTGTGAAGAAAACATACGTTTTCCATAAATCCACAAGAGAGAGCCAGTCGCAGATCTCCAAATTCCAAAAATCCCGCCACGAAAGAACCACTGAGCCGTTCCCCCGTGTTGGATACCGCAGGCGATATTGTGATTTGTCGACGGATCTGGTGGAGTAACCCACCGTCTGAGGCTCTCTCTTACTTGATTCCCTATGAGCACATAAGATCATGGCCAGAAACAAAAGAGTCGATCACATACATTTCACATCGTCTATGCTGTTTGCCAATTGTTGGACGCCTAATTGAGGTTCAGAATGATGGATAGCGAACACGTTGTACGTAGAGCGTACCATTTACAACAGTAGTCACCTTTCCGTCGACAATGTGCGTGAGCTTCAGGATCTCTGCAGCCGCCATACGAGCCTCCTCTTGCGTCAACTTGTCTAAGCGCTTCAGAGCATCTTCCATCTCCTTCTTTCCAATAAGCTTCTTCAGGTATCTTTCTGGACGTAGCTTAGCCGGCAATCATGTATCGTCGAGAGCAACGCACTAGCTCGACTCTGCCTCATCTCCTTCGTTGCGATCGCGAAGATGTTCAGCACTTCGATCAATATTTTTATGAGTATGTCAGTCATTGCGTCTGTCGGTTGCACTGTGGTATAAGAGTCGAGGCGCTTGAAGAAGTTCTCGATGCGCTCGAAGAGATCGACGAGGTCGTCTTGGCTCGCTTCAACATCCTTGGCCGCCTGAGACAGATGTCAGTGTAGGAATGGCTTCCAGACAAGGATCAAGAAAGATGCTCACCAAGAGGAGGACGCCAACGCCGGCGGAGATAACTTTTGCGGGAGAGAAAACCTGTGAAATTGGTATAAAACGGTGGAGTGGACAGGTTGACTTATGGGACTCACGAGTCCAATACCCTCGCCGAGCGTCGCAGATAATGCGTAGAGGACGTTGATAGTCGGATTCAGCCATCGTGATAATCTCTCGTCGGCACTCCTCGACTGATCAAACTCCTCGACCTTGTCTTGAAGGATGGCAAGAATGTCAGCGGAAGAGTTGCAGGCTTGTAGCTGTGCTGCGAGGGGATGTGCAAGGAGGTCGTTCTTGGTTTTCTTCTTATACGCTTTGAGGGCAGCATTGAAGATGGACTGGAAATTGGAAGGGACTGAGGATGTGGATGTGGATGGAGCGTGAGACATAGGAAGAGTAATACGGATGAGCTGATCGGTGCGGTGATGAGAGAAACAAAGACTGTTGAGGCAGAGGGAACGACGGCTGCACTGCCTCGTGTATGTCAGCTGACAAATAGACGCCGAGTGGATGGCATACGATTTGCGGATGAGATCGATGAAGTCGTTTGATCGTGCTCCGGGAATGTGACACATTGCACGACAGAGAGCCGTTATCAAAAGGACTTCAAGCGAACAAGGAAGCGCAACTAAACGATATCCCGACAAAATCCTCTGTCATGCCCTCTCGCCAGCGACCTCCAATCTAGTCCTTTAAATCCCCTCGTCCTCTAGATCTACGTCCTCGCTATGCTCTATCAGGCGTATGGCCTCGAGCTTCAGCATCGCAAGATGTCACAACGGGATCTGGTAGAGATTGGAATTATCGCGTGCGTCCGAGTCCATATCAGCACCATGCTCCAGTAATAATCGGACTGATTCGCTTTGGATTATCGGGGAGATCCCCGACGACCTATGGAACGACCCGCCGCGCCTGCTCTACACCAGGACTCGGAGCGCGGACCACGCTGTCCCCTGCATCGACCTTCTTCGACTACGACCATCCGTCGCAAACGTGGTCGATCGTGACCACACCTGTCAGGCGCTTGATGTATGTGTCCCCAGCCGCTCCCTAGGCCGTGTCTCCCCCAATGCACCCCTCGGAGTCGCCATTCGGAAAGCACCTACCAGGGTCCCAGGGTCTGTGCACTCCACACGGTACAAGATCGTGCGTTGCATATACGACGCCCTGATTGGCATTACGATGGACATCGGCCACGAGCTTCCCTGGCTTCGATCTTACACGCCAGCTGTCCATGCCCTCCGCGCCATGTTCCAACGATCCGAGGTAGAGGCTCCCGCACGAGGCAGAGTCGCGCGGCGCGGGCTTCTGCCAGGAAGTATGCGATTGTGGGGCCATGGCTCTGGCCCAGAACCGATTCTGGAACTGGGATACAGTAGTTCAAGATAAAACCACTTCTCGCTTATTGTGGTGATGACGGAGAGCGAACAAGAGAATTTTTATACATAGTACAGAATAAACAGTCTGTGATTGGCAATCACGTTTACCTCAGAAGCTAGATCAGCAGCCCTGCGTAGGCAGCAGGTGCGACAGAGACCAGGAGTCCAGCTCCCCGAAGCGGCCTCGCCGGGACAGCCGGCGTGGCCGCCCCGGTTCGGTCTCTTCGGTTTGCTCCGCTCTCAGCTCTTAGCGCCTACAAGGGGATTCGGATATGGCGCATGACATCACGATAACAAGATCGTCCAAGGTCGACTGTGAGGGCAAATCAGATAGCCAAAATGTCCCCTCGCAGAGCTCCTTTCGGCACTTGGTCTTCTCCCATTACTGCAGACGTGTTGGTTCAAAGTGTATGTGCCGCTCCTTAGACTGCTAGTAAGGCGATTCTAATCACACATGGTCACCCACCGGCGCCATCATCGCAGAGCATCTCCCTTGTAGATGTCCTGCTCGATCCAGTCACGCACAAGATATACCACATCGAAAGAAGGCCATCTGAAGGTGGACGAGCCGTTATAGTCGATACCATCGCCAACAAAGACGTTTTCGGTTCCGAATGGAACGCCACTACTAAGGTTCACGAATACGGTGGAGGTGCTGCGATTGTCCACGACGGAACGACGTACTTCTCGCATTCGCCTGATGGAAGGGTATATTCCCTCAAAGATGGATCAGAACCAAGGGCGGTAACTCCAGGTGAGCATTATCTCCTCTGCTCTGATGCCGCATGGGGCCGAGCCATTTCTCGCTGGCTTGCGTAGCGGAAGTGCCATTCAGATACGCCGATTTTGACCTTCACCCGATTCACCGGCATTTCCTCGCCGCCGTGCTCGAGGATCACACGGACGATGATCCAACAACAGTTGTCAACACGCTCGTAGTCATCAATACGAAGACCCAGTCGCTGACGACTATCGCCTCCGGAGCCGACTTTTACGCAGCCCCTCGATTTTCTCCAGATGGTGCTCGTATCGCGTTCCAGCAATGGAATCACCCCGACATGCCGTGGCAGCGATCTGCGATCCACGTATTCACCTTTGTCGCAGACGGCGATAGGATTACCTATGGCGATGAGAAAGAGATCTCATGGGGCCAGCGCGAGGTTAGCGTAGGCTACCCCGGGTGGATCGACACCGATACCCTCGTATTTCTTACGGACGAGTCCGGGTTCTTGAACCCGTGGGCGTACTCCGTATCCTCCAAGAGTGCGGACCCTCTTCTTGCGACTCCTGTATCACAAGACTTCGCAGTTCCCGCATTCTTCCTTGCGGGCTCACCGTACACGGTCCTAGATCCGGAGAAAAGGGCCGTGCTTTTTTCTGCGCTCAAGAACGGGAGACACGTGCTATACCTCTTTGACTGGAAGACCAAGTCTTTGGTCCCCGTCGATAACCCCTTCGTTTCGATCAGTGCGATTCGTGCAGTGGACGACAAGACGTTGGTCTTCCAAGCTAGATCGACACGAACTCCATCGGCGATCATCAAACTTACCATCTCAGATCCCTCCGCACCGCACTCGGGCGTCACTTATCAGACCCTCAAATCCTCTGCGGAGTCCCTTCCATTCCCGGATAGCATCATTTCCCACCCCGAATCGCTCACTCTAGGCACAGAGAGCGAGCCCGTGTATGCCACGCTGTACCCGCCGACGAACTTTGCATATGACGGGAGCTCAGATCCCACCGAGAAACCTCCCTGCATTGTCAACGCTCACGGTGGCCCAACAGGGATGGCGGCGCAAGGACTCGATTGGACCACGCAGTATTTCACCAGTCGGGGTTGGGCCTGGTATGCTCTAGCCTCATTTTCATCAGGGCCTTCCGGTCTCACATTCTTCTTCGCAGGGTGGACGTCGATTACAGTGGGTCTGGTGGCTATGGAAGGAAGTACATGTACGTTCCTGTCTGCCATTTCCTCGTCGATCTCATCACGAGTTGACGTAGAGACCGCCTCAATGGTGCATGGGGCGTCGCCGATACCGCCGATTGCGCTTCCGCAGCAACCGCCCTCGCCTCGCAGGGCCGCACAGATGGCGCACGGACGGCGATCCGCGGTGGCTCGGCGGGGGGCTTCACCACCCTCGCGGCCGTGTCCCAGCCCGCGACTCTACACGCGTTCACAGCCGGCACCTCGTTGTACGGAATCTCGGACCTAACCCGGCTGGCAAAAGCGGGGACGCATAAGTTCGAGTTGCGCTACATGGATAAACTGATGGGCGGAACGGTAGAGGAGATTCCAGATGTGTATGTGGAGCGCAGCCCCGTCCATAATGCGCAAAATATACGCAGCCCGCTCTTGGTGAGTCGACATGGACGGCGCCGCGGTGAAAGTAAGATTACTGACACGAGTGAAGCTCTTGCAAGGAACAGAGGACAAGGTGGTGCCGCCAGAACAGGCAGAGGCCATAGAGAAGATCATGCAGGGGCAAGGGAGACATGTCGAGAAGGTATTATTCGATGGCGAGGGCCATGGGTTCATAAAGGCTGAGTCTATCAAAGTCGCGCTTGAAACGGAGCGTGGATTTTACGAAAAGGTGTTCGGTATTGTGCTGTAGGTCTGATAGATTGTTTATGTTTGAATGGAACGACGAACTGTATTACGAGTACCAACCGAAGTGTAAGGAAGGCTCTGCACCGCACGGATGGTCGACCAAGACCCGGCGAGCGATGTCATTTAACATCCGGCGGCCGGGCCGTTGAATTAACCGGCAACCGGCAACCACATGCCCTGGTACTTGTGTCTGCTGTCTCAGGCTTGTGTAACTTACTTGGCCGGTCTCTGCCAGAGTGACGAAGGAGCACCAGCAAAGAGCGTAGTCTTTGAGTGAATGGACGGGGCGGCACGTGCTCGTATCCTCTCTTTCATGCTACCCTCCATCCTCTCGAGCTCTCGACTGGTTCAAGAAACCAGAACACTTTTACTTCACCCGCCCACCACGCCCAATAATTGCCAAGGGATCGGTGATGAGGCTCCCCATTTTCCGACCCTCATCAGCTCGCTCCGGGCCCACCCGGCCGTCGCGACCTCGCCTCGAAAACGAGAACCCATCATCCCCGGACCCCGATCGAGAAGCACTTCGTGCTTCAGCCAAGTCTCTGTGCAGTCTGCCAGCTTAGTTACTTCCTTCTCACATGCGCCGGCCTCCTTCCCTCCTGGCGCCATACTGAACCTAAACGGAAAGCAAGGCAGTGACTCGCAAATAGCAGAAAGACACGGAATGCGAACCATAAATTCGTGATACTACATTTGTATTATCCCAGAACGAAATTCGGACAGCAACCGCACGATCTCGTCCCGTCCCTCCTCCGGTGCCACCTGCAATGGGGTCCTTCCCTCATCGTTCACAGTATCTACATCCACAACATGTCCAACAGAATGCGTGCGACGTCGAGATTTGATGGATCCATCAACGCCAGATGTAACGGTGTCCGGTGATGAGGATCCCGTGCGTTCGCATCTGCACCATGGTCCAGTAATAGTCGCACGACCCGGGGATAATCGCCCTGGGAGCTATGGACCCACATTGCATAGAGCAAAGGAGTCCGGCTGTCACGGCCCTGGGCATTAACATCCGCGTTGTGCTCAAGTAACACGCGAACGACGTCAACGTGCCCACTTTGTGCTGCCAAAGCTAGCGAAGTATTTTCGTACACATCCTTTGAATCCACATATGCGCCATGGTCGAGTAGGCATTGAACAATGTCACAGTGTCCCTCCTGAGATGCCCATTGTAATGCGGTACCATCCAGATCGTCTCGACTCTCGAACATCAACACCCACACTGTGCCGAAGCAGTGAACGCACAGTCTGGAGATGCCCCCCATACGATGCCGAATGTAACGCGGTCCCAAGATGACCACTTCGAGCACCTGCGTACGGCGGATATTCGATGGTAAGGTGTTCTACTAGCTCATGAAATCCACACAACGCGGCGTAATACAGTGATCTTGCTCCAGGCTGAGGTTCCGGTTCTTGCTTGTTGTTAGAATGTAAGTGGTGTTTGCGATCGGCATCGTGCAACAAGACCCACGCTTCAAAGTAGGGTTTTTCAGGGTCAAAGAGGTGTTCCATCCCATCGCGGACCCGTGACGCGACATGCTCGACCCGCGCATGAGTCACCCAGTGCTCAGCGGCATATCGGGCCAGAAGGGCACCATCGGCGCCAATTTCGACATCGGGATCCCGGAGTAGGACACCAAGAGAAGCCTGAGCGAGAACCGTGTGAGCATCTTCGAGAGAAATATGGTACTGCGAGATGTCTCTCGTCGATGTCGCGAGCCGATCCGACATCAAAAACTCCTTCGCCGAAAAATGTAAGAACTGAACAATCGGAGATGCCCCGTTGGGGACGACAGTGATTAAACTTGAGCAGGTCGAAAGTACTGCTTGTTCGTGATCTTCCCACCGCCAGTCCGAGTTCAGCTCAGGGATCTCACCCTTCGCCACATCGAAGTCAAACGCGAGTAGTTCCGCGAGTTCGGCGACAGAGAGGGGCCGAACTGCCACCGTGAGGCATTGAAGCATGCGATACGCGTGCACTTGGTTGGCCTTCTTGATTTCTAACATGACCCGCTCGTATGTGTCATCGAGAGATTCCGGAAGTTCGTTCAGAGTTCGCCGGACACTTTGCGGAAGACATTGTCGTAGTGTTTCCAGTTGACAGAACACCCATCGAAACCTGGATCGAGTCATGAGCTATCATCACGAGGTTACAACAATGGATCCCCTTACATTCCGTCGGCCTTTTCTGAGAGCGCGTCAACAACCATTTTCTTATCCCCCTCTCGCCACTTCTTCATCATCGTCTCAGAGTCAGAGTATACGACAGAGTGGACATAATCGACGATATCTTGTTTTTGTCCAGTCTGATCGTGGAGGGACACGCTGTGAAGTGCCAGGGGACCAAGGGTAGCTCGAATATCGAACTCGGGGCGGCTAGTGACGCATATGTGGAGATGAGATAGGCAGAGATCAACCAGGTCCTTGACAAGCGCAACGGCTTGTTCACGAGGCGATGGGATCCCAGATGAGTTTGGGCACTCGTCGAGTCCAAGATAATGTAAATTGGGCGTTGGTCGGGAATTGTGAGCATGTCCCTCAGGCATTGTACCATCACACCAACCCTCCGGGCTTCTTTTCGCCATTATCATGCGCCAGATAAAGCTGGGAGAGGATGTCGCGACGACGATCAGACTGAGCGGAAAGCTGAATGAGAAGAGAGGGGAGAATGTTTCGGATGTGTTGCTTGTCGAGATCCCTGAAATCGAAATAAAAGTACGCCATTGATGCTGACCCTGCCTCGCTTAGAGTTACAACGTCTTGTACGATTGCAGAACTGTAAGGCGAGCTCAGCTCATAGAGGTGTAGAGTTCCAAGTGATGACGAACCAAAGGACGGTCTTCCCCGAGCCCGCTGAAATGTGTGGACGGCGATCAGGAGTCGCTTGATGTAGAATTAGGTGAACATACGTTTGCCATAGATCCACAAGAGAGAACCAGTCGATTTCCATTCGCCAAACATACTGCCTTGGAAGAACCACTGGGCAGTTCCCCCGTGATGAAGATCGCATGCGATGTTGTGATTTGTTGATGGATCCGGGGGAAATACCCATTATCTGAGACTCTTTCTCGATTGATTCCCTGCGAACGCGTTAAAGACCTTATTTCGGTGGATAGAACGATGGGTGGATCACAAACATTTCATGTCATCTACTCTGCTTGCCAATTGCTGGACTGCTTGCTTCGTTTCTTTTCCGTCTAACAAATGTATGCGCGTTCAGTCATCAGGGAAAACCTCCCCTGCTTATTTTGATCAAGGTTTTCGACCCCAGCGGACTTTCAGTTCACGTCTCTGGCTCTCACTCGACTCTGGAAGTATAGGTGGTGAAGTTCGGGATAAAGCTACTCTTCTTGTCGTGGCGATGACGGGGGGCGAACAAGAGATTATGGTAGGACAATCCGTGATCGACAATTTCATTGGCTGAGAAGTAGCAGGAATGTAATGTAGGCTGCAGTAGTCAGCGGGTGCGAATATTATTTGGAAGCGGTTGCGTGATTCGCCCAGGGTGAGTTTTGTCCAGTGCAGGCGTCCAGGCGGTCCAGCATCCGGGCGGTCCAGGTTCCCGAGCCCGGACGCGGTCTCGCCGGGACGCGGGGACGGCCGGCGTGGGTGCCATACCATGATCCGAGAGCGGAGCAAACTAAAGTGACCGAACCGTAGGTACCCCTCAGTAAGACAATGGGTGGAAAGGAGAGCACACTGGCAGTTGTAAGTTAGTTTAGCATGATATCACGATAACAACGCACAGCTGAGTAAGCGTCGGGTAACTCCGAGCCAGCTGAGGTCGGAAAACGACCAAGTCGAGCACAGCTGCCCTACTACAGTATACCCCTATAGACTTAGCCGTAGATATTTTCTGTTTGTCGAACTTATATACTTCGTAGCCACAGTGGCGACACCTTAGTCTTTTCTCCCGAAGACTGAGGTCAGTACTTTACTTTACTTTCCGTATACTGTACTACCTCACTGATTGTATCTTAGTTTAGTCGCGCATTCCCGCGCCTCTAACAGGTAGCTGCACTAATACCACTAGTCTTTTCTCTCGAAGACTGAGTCGCGCTTTCCCGCGCCTCTAACAGCTTTCAGGGCGAGTCGGATTGCCAAATGTCCCCTCGCAGAGCCCCTTTCGGCACTTGGTCCTCTCCCATTACTGCAGACCCATTACTGCAGACGCCTTGGTTCAAAGTGTATGTGCTGCTCCTCGGGCCACTTTCTAGTGAGTCGACTCTAACCGAATCATACATGGTCACCCACCGGCACCATCATCGCAGAGCATCTCCCTTGTAGATGTTCTGCTCGATCCAGTCACGCACAAGATCTACCACATTGAAAGGAGGCCATCTGAGGGCGGACGAGCTGTTATAGTCGATACCATCGCCAACAAAGACATTCTCGGTTCCGAGTGGAACGCCACTACTAAGGTTCACGAAGACTATGGTGGAGGTGCTGCGATTGTCCACGATGGAACGACGTACTTCTCGCATTCGCCTGATGGGAGGGTATATTCCTTCAAAGATGGATCGGAACCAAAGGCGGTAACTCCAGGTGAGTATTCTCCCCTCTGCTCTGATGCCGCATGGGGCCGAGCCATTTCTCGCTGACTTGCGTAGCGGAAGTGCCATTCAGATACGCCGATTTTGACCTTCACCCGATTCACCGGCATTTCCTCGCCGCCGTGCTCGAGGATCACACGAACAATGATCCGACAACAGTTGTCAACACCCTCGTAGTCATCAATACGAAGACCCAGTCGCTGACGACTATCGCCTCCGGAGCCGATTTCTACGCAGCTCCCCGATTTTCTCCAGATGGTGCTCGTATCGCGTTCCAGCAATGGAATCACCCCGACATGCCGTGGCAGCGATCTGCGATCCACGTATTCACCTTTGTCGCAGACGGCGATAGGATTACCTATGACGATGAGAAAGAGATCGCATGGGGCCAGCGCGAGGTCAGCGTAGGCTACCCCGGGTGGATCGACTCCGATACCCTCGTATTTCTTACGGATGAGTCCGGATTCTTGAACCCGTGGGTGTACTCCGTATCCTCCAAGAGTGCGGACCCTCTTCTTGCGACTCCTGTATCGCAAGACTTCGCAGTTCCCGCATTCATTCTTGCGGGCTCACCGTTCACGGTCCTAGATACGGAGAAAAGGGTCGTGCTATTTTCTGCGCTCAAGAGCGGGAGAAGCGTGCTATACCTCTTTGACTGGAAGACCAAGTCATTGATCCCCGTCGATAACCCTTTCGTTTCGATCAGTGCGATTCGTGCAGTGGACGACAAGACGTTGGTCTTCCAAGCCACATCGACGCGAACTCCGTCAGGGATCATCAAGCTTACCATCTCAGATCCCTCCGCACCGCACTTGGGCGTCACTTATCAGACCCTCAAATCCTCCGCGGAGTCCCTTCCATTCCCGGACGGCATTATTTCCCACCCCGAATCGCTTACTCTAGGTACGGAGAGCGAGCCCGTGTATGCCACGCTGTACCCGCCGACGAACTTTGCATATGATGGGAGCTCAGATCCCACCGAGAAACCTCCCTGCATTGTCAACGCTCACGGTGGCCCAACAGGGATGGCGGCGCAAGGACTCGATTGGACCACGCAGTATTTCACCAGTCGGGGTTGGGCCTGGTAAGCTTTCACCTCATTTTCATCAGGGCCTTCCGGTCTCACATTCTTCGCAGGGTGGACGTCGATTACAGTGGGTCTAGTGGCTATGGAAGGAAGTACATGTACGTTCCTGTCTACTATTTCCTCGTCGATGTCACCATGACTTGACGTAGAGACCGCCTCAATGGTGCATGGGGCATCGCTGATATCGCCGATTGCGCTTCCGCAGCAACGGCCCTCGCCTCGCAGGGCCGCACAGACGGTGCACGGACGGCGATCCGCGGTGGCTCGGCGGGGGGCTTCTCCACCCTCTCAGCCGTGTCCCAGCCTGCGACTCGACACGCGTTCACGGCGGGCACCTCATTGTTCGGAATCTCGGACCTGACCCGGCTGGCGAAAGCGGAGACGCACAAGTTTGAGTTGCGCTACATGCACAAACTGATGGGCGGCACGGTGGAGGAGATTCCGGATGTGTATGTGGAGCGCAGCCCCGTCAATAATGCGCAAAATATACGCTGCCCGCTCTTGGTGAGTCGAGAATTGACACATGGGCGTCGCGGTTATAGTAAGATTACTGACACGGATGAAGCTCTTACAAGGAACAGAGGACAAGGTAGTGCCGCCAGAGCAGGCAGAGGCCATAGAGAAGATCATGCAGTCGCAAGGGAGACATGTCGAGAAGGTATTATTCGATGGCGAGGGCCATTTCTTCATAAAGGCTGAGTCTATCAAAGTCGCGCTTGAAACGGAGTGTGGATTTTACGAAAAGGTGTTCGGTATTGGGTTGTAGGTCTGATAGGCTGTTCACGTTTTCCGTTCCAAACTCTGAATGAAACGATGAACTGTATTACTAGTACCAATCGAGGTGTAAGGAAGGCTCTGGATCCTGCGCACCGCACGGATGGTCGCAAGCGAGCGACAATCCGGCGGCCGGGCCGTTTGAATCCGTGTTCAACATGTCCTACAACAGTTCCGCGGTCTCTACTCGTCGCCGATTCCGCTCTTCGCTCCTTTACTAGTGTTTACCACGACCCCCCTCTAGACGATCGGTCACGGTCCGTCACATCCAAGTTCTCGCAGCGTCATAGCTGGCAGGCTTTGCGTGGGCCATATGCGAGCCGGAGATCGCTGTGCTCATCAAGCAGAGACAGGTAGAGAAAAAAAATAAACAACGCGAACCACGATACGCTAGTCAAGTCAATAAACTAGTGACACACTACGTTTGTGCGCTCCCAGGACGGAATCCGGACAGCCACCGCGCGATCTCGTCCCGTCCTTGTAGCGACGCCAATGCCTCCGGGGTTCTTCCCTTCTCACCCTCAGCATCTATGTCGGCGCCGTGCTCTAGTAGAATGCGTGCAACGTCGAGACTTGATTGACCCATTGACACCAGATGTAATGGTGTCCGGTGACGAGTATCCTGTGCGTTCACATTCGCACCATGCTCCAGTAACAACCGCACGACCCGGGGACAATCACCTTTGGGGCTATCACCCCATATTGCGTCGTGCAAGGGAGTCCGGCCGTTAAAGTCCTTGGAATCAACATCTGCGTTGTCCTCAAGTAGCACCCGAACGATGTCGAAGTGCCCGCCATTTGCTGCCCAATTTAGCGGAGTATTCTGGCGATAGTCCCTCAAACCGACATCTGCGCCGTGTTCGAGTAGACATTGAACAACGTCAAGGTGCCCCGACCGTGATGCAAATAGTAGTGGTGTGCCGTCCCCGCCACCTCGAACGTTGACGCTTATACCGTGCCGAAGTAGTGTCTGCACAACCTGGAGATGACCTGCAGAAGATGCCGAGTGCAATGCAGTCCCGCAATGACCGCCTCTAGCACTTGCGTATTGCTGATATTTGAGACTGAAGAGCTCGACTAGCTCATGGAAACCACACAAGGCAGCATAATACAACGGTCTTGCTCGGGGTACAGGATCTTGTATGTTTCCGGAATAGCTAATGTGATCGACGTCGTGCAACCGAACCCACGCTTCAAAGTAGGGTTTGTCTGGATCAAAGAGGCATTCCATCCCGTTGCGGATCCGTGAGGCGACATTCTCGACCTGAGCATGAGTCACCCAGTGCTCAGCGGCATATCGAGCCAGAGGTGCGCTGTCGGTGCCGTTGCTGACGTCCCGGAGTAGAGCACCAAGACAAGTCTGGGCAAGCACCGTGTGGGCCTCTTTGAGAGAAATGTGGTACCGCGAGATGTCTCCCGTTGAGGTTGCGAGCCGATCCGACATCAAAAACTCCTTCACCGAAAAATGCGAAAATTGAACAACCGGAGGTCCGTGACCGGGAACGACAGTGATTAAACTCGAGCACGTTGAAAGTACTGCTTGCTCTTCCCACCGCCAGTCCGGGTTCAGCTCAGGGATGCCACCCTTCGCCACATCGAAGTCAAACGCGAGTAGTTCCGCGAGTTCCGCGACGGAAAGAGGTCGAACTGCCACCGTGAGGCATTGAAGCAGGCGATACGCGTGCGCTTGATTGGTCTTCTTGATCTCCATCATTACCCGCTCGTATGTCTCGTCCAGTGTCTCTGGAAGCTCATTTAGAGTTCGCCGAACGCATTGCGGAAGACATTGTCGTAGTGTTTCTAGTTGACAGAACACCCAACGAAACCTGGAACGAGTCATGAACTGTCATAACGATGTTAGTGATAAATGCCCTTACATTCCGTCGGCCTTTTCTGAGAGCCCGTCAACAACCATTTTCTTGTCCTCCTCTCGCCACCTCTTCATCATCGTCTCAGAGCCAGAATATACGACGGAAATGATGTAATCGACGATATCTTTCTTTTGTCCGATTTCATCATGGAGGGACACACGGTGAAGTGCTACGGGCCCAAGAGTGGCCCGAATATCGAACTCAGGGCGGCTGGTGACGCAGATGTGAAGATGAGGTAGGCGAAGATTAACCAGGTCCTTGACAAGCGCAAGAACTTGTTCACGAGGGGACGGGATCCCATACGAGTTTGGGCACTCATCGAGGGCATCCAAGATAATGTAGGTTGGGCGTTGGTCGGGAATTGTGAGCATGTCCGCGAGGCATTGTGTCATCTTACCGACCCTCGGCTTCTTTTCCCCGTTATCATGTTCTGAATAAAGACGGGAGAGGATGTCTCGACAAGGATCAGACTGAGCGGAAAGTTGAATGAGAAGGGAGGGGAGGAGGTTTCGTATGTGTTGCTTGTCGAGATCCCTGAAGTCGAAATAAAAGTACCCCATTGATGCCAATCCCGCCTTGCTTAAAGTTACGATCTCTTGTACGATTGCGGAGCTGTAATGCAAGCTGAGCTCATCGAGGTGTAGAGTACTGATCGATGACGAACCAAAGGACGGTCTTCCCTGAGCCCGCTAAGAATGTGGACGGTGATGAGGGATCGATTGGTGAAGAATTAGAAGGACGTACGTTTGCCATGGATCCACAAGAGAGAGCCAGTCGACTTCCATTCGCCAAACATGCCGCCTTGGAAGAACCACTGGGCAGTTCCCCCATGGTGAAGCTCGTACGCGATATCGTGATTCGTCGATGGATCCGGGGGAAATACCCATTCTTTGAGGATTTTTCTCCCTGTGAGCACGTTATAGTCACTACAGCCAGAACGACGGGTCACAAACATTTCACATCGTCTACCGTGAGGCTGCTTGCCAGTTGTTGGAGTACCTGCTTCGTTTCTTTTCCGTCTAGCAAACGTATGCGCGCTCAGCATGAGGTTCCTCGAGTAGGTAACATACAGGACTTACCATCCATAACATTAGTCAGCTTGTTGTTGACGATGTGCGTTAGCCTCAGGGTCTCTGCGGCCGCCATTAGAGCCTCCTCTTGCGTCAACTTGTCTAGTCGCATCAAAGCGTCTTCTATCTCCGTCTTTCCGACAAGCCTCTTCAGATATTTCTCTGAGTAAAGATTAGGCGACAATTATATGTATCGCAGAGAGCAACGCACTCGCTCGACTCTGCCGAATCTCCCTCGTTGAAATTGCAAAGATGTTCAGCACTTCGGTCATTATTTTCACGATTACGCCGGTCATTGCGTCTGTTGGCCGTACTGAGGTATAAGACTCGAGGCGCTTAAAGAAGCCCTCAATACGCTTGAAAAGGTCGATGAGGGTATCTTGACTCGCATCGACTTCCTTGGCTGCCTGCGACAGATCTCAGTATAGGAATTGCCTCACAAGGGCGAAGGGTACTCACTAGGAGGAGAACCCCAACACCAGCGAAGATCACATTTGCAGGTGAGAATAGCTGCGAAATTAGTATAACGGTAGCGTGTGGACAGGTTGGTCGGATGACTCACGAGTCCGCCAAGAGTTGCAGAGAATGCGTGGAGGACATTGATAGTCGGGTTCAGCCACCGTGATAACCTTTCGTCTGCCCTCCTGGATTGATCAAATTCTTCGACTGTATCCTGAAGGACGGAAAGAATGTCAGCGGAGGAGTGACAGGCTTGGAGCTGTACTGAGAGCGGATGCTTGAGAAGGTCCTTCTTGGTCTTTTTCTCATACGCTTTCAGGGCAGCATTGAAGATGGGCTGGAAGTTGGAGAAGGACGCCGGAGTGGATGAAACTTGAGACATAGAAAGAGTAATACGGATGAACAAGTGGGGGATGAGATCGATGTGAGAGAGAGAAAGACTGTCGAGGTAGAGGGGAGCGAGTGTATACTTATTCGGGGTGTTGCACTGCCTCGTGTAGACGCCAAACGGCCCGGGAATGTGTGACGACTTCAAAGCGCCATTCCGCTATCCTCGACCTTCCAGTATCGGACTATCTCTGCCAAGATCTCTGCTGTCTTTTTTAAATAGATCCTTCAACGATCGCCTTTCCATTGCGCAGCTTGCGCCTCGTCAGTTAGTACCTTGCTAAGTACTTCTGCAATCTTCTCTAGTATTAAGTCGCCGTAGTAGCCTTGGTAGCTGGTGTCCCTTGAAATGCAGTAGTTTGACCAGCACCCGATGAGTCTGTGATCAGTCGTCGAATAGAGAATGGAGGTGTCGAGAATGACTCAGGCTTGAAATTCCGGTAGGTCACTGTGTGACGGCCTGAGGGTCAACATTTGTGCTTGCTCACTTGAACTTGAACATATTGCCAGCTGGCAGACCGCCGCACACATGCCGAGGTTGATGCGCTGATGCATTGAGCGCTTGAGCCACTGGCTTTGGCTTTTAGCTCTCCCGAGCCCGGCCAAAGCCCTCGCTGGGCCGTCACCGCGTCACCTATGGGCTTGGCCTGGTTTCTGTTGCCATGCGCTGCCACGCCCTCTCTGTGCTCGCTACCCTTTCAGCCCCGCTCCTCCGTGGCTTCGCGTCGTCCGTCACGTCACGTTGGGACGGAATGAAGGTGAAACATGCGTGGGGTGCTGTCCCGAAGAATTGGGAGAGCCTGGGCCACCCGTCCAATGAGACTACTACGATCGACCTCCACCTCGCGCTCAAGTCCCACCGCGAGGACGCCTTGGTTGAAGCGCTGTACGAGGTCAGCGACCCTGGGCATTCGAGGTACGTCCCTACACCACCCATTTGTGCGTGTATATACTCACCAGTGCCATCGTCTCATGGAAGATATGGCGCACACTTAACTAAAGAACAGGTCGCCGAGGTCGTCGCGCCGCACCCGGACACCCTCGACCTCGTCAGTTCCTGGCTTAGGCACCACGACATTCCTTCCTCTTCCATCTCAATGACACTCGGTGGCAACTGGTTGAGGGTCGCCGGCGTGTCCGTGTCCCAAGCTAATCGTATCCTCGACGCATCGTACCAGCTCTACCAACATGTCGAGACGAACGACACCGTTCTCCGCACGATCAGCTACTCGCTCCCAGAGGTCCTGCATGCGCACATACAAACGATCGTCCCGACGACTTACTTCAGCTCTCCACTCACGGAGGGAATGAGACCACGGATGCACCTCAGCACAGCAGTGGAGGCACGGGGGAAGGCGGGGTCGGTGCTATCGAGACGCGACGAAGATGGCATCACGCCGTCGTACCTGCGCTGGCTGTACAAAACGTTGGGCTACGCTCCCAAAGCGACGGACCGGAACGCGCTCGGGATTGCGGGCTATGGAGGGCAGTACCCGAGCCCGCAGGACCTGGCGCTTTTCATGAATGAATATCGCACCGATGGAGAAGACGCGACATTCACCGTGACGCAGATAAACGGCGGGGGGTACGATCCGGGAAACCCCGGCCTCGAGGCGAACCTGGACATTCAGTACGCAGAAGCTATGGCGTACCCTACGCGACACATCTACTATAGCACAGGCGGCTCGCCAACAGATGATCCATACATCCACTGGTTGAATTATATACTTGACCAAGATAATGTCAACATCCCGCAGACAATCAGCACGTCGTATGGCGGGTACGAGCATACCATGCATATGGAGTATGTGGTGAGCGTGTGCACCCTATTCGGTCAGCTTGGTTTACGTGGTGTGAGCGTCCTCTTTTCGAGCGGTGACTATGGCGTCGGCAGCGGGGACTGCTTGGTCCTGCACAACTCCAGAGAATCTGTCCAGTTCCTCCCCGTCTTCCCCGCAACTTGTACGTGGTATTTCTCTTTTTTCGCCTTGTATGCAGTATACAAGCGTAAGTACACAGTCGCTCACCAGGCCGTGCTTTCGTAGGTCCGTGGGTCACTAGCGTTGGTGGCACGACGGGCCACGACCCCGAGGTCGCGGCGAGCATGTCTAGCGGCGGCTTCTCGATCTACTTTGCACGCCAACCCTACCAGGCGGATGCGATATCTACCTTCCTCCAGAACCTCGGAGACAAGTATAGCGGCCTCTACAAGTCTGTTCACGACCCTGTCCCGACCTGACCTGACCTGACCTATTATTTACTTTGTATTTGTGCAGTCCTCTAGGCCGCGGATTCCCCGATATCTCCTCGCAGGCGATCAAGTTCTTTGCCATCGTAGGAGGGCAACTCGGACACACGTCCGGCACGAGTGGTTCTGCACCAGTGTGTCTTATCCTTCCTCATCCTCCGAGCAACCCAGCTGATCGCCAACTCACAGACAGTGGCAGGCATCATCTCTTTGTTGAATGACTACCTCATTTCGAGAGGCAGCCAACCCCTTGGCTTCCTCAATCCCTGGTTGTACGGCTCAGGCCGTCCGGGCCTCACCGACATCACGTCTGGCTCAAACCCAGGCTGTAATACTGATGGATTCTCTGCTATCGCCGGATGGGATCCCGTACGTCCCTTCAGGCTCGTGTCTCTCGGAATTTGGTTGACTCTTGGGTCCATAGGTCACAGGTCTCGGGACTCTCAACTTTGAAAAACTGGAGGAAATAATTGATGATCGACTGAGGAACTCAGGTACCTCGAGCACACAGAACCAACCGTCCACATAGACATCGCTTGTGCATACTATGGTGACATTTGCGAGCCAATACAAGAGTACATATGTAAAAAGTCATTCCGCACACCCCTTGAAGCGGACAAGAAAAATATCGTTGATTACGTCAATTCTGTCGTGTTCTCTCTCTGACTCTGAGACGATGATGAAGAGGTAGCAAAATAAAATGGTTGTCGAGTTGCATGGTGCAAACGTAGATGCTGAGTACGATAGCGGAAGGACTCCATTGCAGGTGGCATCGGTGCATGCGGTACATATTATTAGACAGAGATCGAGTGGCTGCTGTCCGAATTTCGTTCTCGGAGAGCACAAGCGTAACCTGACTGGAACGAGCTTGTTGACTATGGCGTAACTACGGTCACGGTACTAGTGTGGTGCGGTCCGCCGCATTCTTTCTTTGTCTTTCTACTTTCTGCGGAATTTCTCTTACATCCACTTGCTACGGCATGGACCCAGACAACTCGCAGCGCGTCCTCAGGCATTAGCACTTTGCATGTAGTCACGACCCAAGTGATTGAGAACGGCAACGTAGTGCATCACTTGCGCGGCGTTAGGCAGTCGGGAAAGGTAAAGGCCTCGCGTAAGGTTTTCAAAATGAAGATGAGCCTCGGACCGAATCAGACTCGCATGCATGGGGTGGCTCATCTCGCTGCGTTTCAACATACTGAGCGTCATACACCACCATAGCTTCGAGTGACTATCGGTGGCTCACGACCGAGGCCGACAGCAGCAAAGACAGTCCGCGAAGATCCTTCTACCCCACCAGACCTAACATGTGAGGGAACGTGACCCGGTACAGACGGACTCAGACAAAGTATCGAGTTTAATAGAAGGATGCTCAATCCAGATCGTCCTGCTCGACCACATACTGCGCGCTGAGAAAATCCCGCCAAGTCACTTCGAGACGTTCGATATTTGCCCACAGGATGCGGCCAAGCTTCCGGATATCGTCGACGTGTTGCCGTCTCGCGTCGGAGACAGTCGGCAACGTGAGCAGGTAGCGCTTGAATCGATCCAGCACGCGGTTGACAAGCTCCTCCGTCGGGCGGAAGGCGAGGAGCGCTCGATGGGCGCAGTGATGCGCTCTCACTTTGCGCATGGAAAAATATAAGAGGCGCTTGAGCGCCGCGCGGTATGGGGTGGGGGTGACGCCGCATGTCTCAGAGCGCTTCGCCTCTGGAGGAAGGTAAAAAGACCCATCAGACAGGGGGTACACAGTGCGACGAAAAACGCACGCCAAAAGCTGGTCAGGGCTTCGGTCTCCGAACCCGTGAGACCGTACTCGCGGATGTTGGGGACGCGGTTTTCCCAATACGGGGGACCCAAGGCAGAGCGCATCAGTTCGGACACGGCATACCTTTGCATAGGCATTGTAATGGCACGAAAAATGTGGGGTACAAAAATGTGGGCTTCGTGGAGGTGCAGTCATCAATGCCCCAGCCTAGTTAAAAAGCTCACGAGCCACAGACACATCTGAGAACAACGACCGGTGTGGGCGGGGCGTCGTGCCACCAACTGCGGATGGGAGGGGTGCCGGTGGCAACATGGTGACAATGGACGAAAGTGTGGCGCAGACATGACCTTCACCACCACAGCCACGGGCGCTACATGAGCCCTCTTGATCTCGTAAGTTTACTCTGAAATATGCTGTACTCCAGCACAATCCTCGCGCGCAACGCGTCGTCTATCCTTTCTCGTTTATCGCGTCTGCCCGCCGAGCTCGGAGCCCATCCGCTCCTCTTCACGCTTTCCGCCAACGCCCCTCCCGCGTCGCTCTCACCGCTCGTCTCCGCGCTCTCCTCCCTCTCCTCGTCCGGCAGCGTTGGCTGTCTCTCCGCTGCCGCGCATCCCGGCGCGCCCATCGCGTGCTCGTTGGCGTTCTTTCACAAAGAGGACGCCACGCCGTTCTACAGCGACATACCCGGGCGGCCAGAGACGCAGGTCGGGAGATGGCATGCGATGCGGAAGAAGGGCGAAGAAAAGTCCTTGTTAGGGAGTGAACCGTTGTTGGAAGAAGGAGAGAACGTGGATTGGGAGAGAATCTGGAGTCGTGGTAGCCTTGCAGGCGACGACGCGTTGCCTTCGTCACTGAGGGGACTCAGGTGCGGTTTCCCCTGGCTCTGCGTCACACGTGAACGTGAATTTCTTTTCGATTCAGACAGGCAGACGTGCACACAATCATCACTCTGACGGACAATGCTCCTCAAGGTCTCAATCAGGCATTGTCGTCGTCGTTCGCCCATGCGACCAAGGTTGGTCTCCGTTTTGGTGCAAGCTCTCTAACTGATATGTATTGAAGCTAGGTCTCTTCGCGTCTTCGACTCCCTTCGTGACGGGGCGTCCATATACGCTGATCTTCAACGGCTCAGTAAAATCCTCCGGCGCTGTTGGTTTGGCTCTCTCTGCCGGTCCTCGACCCCTCTTGCAAACGGCTTTCCCAGGCCTCCGCGCCATAACCGCGCCACTTACAGTCACTCAGTGCGTCGTCCCCCCCTTCATCAGCGGTTTTCCTAACTAAACGAAATGTAGATCAGAAGGCAACCTGGTCAACGAGCTCGATAACGCAAACCCGACCGCCCTGCTCATATCCGCTATCGAGAAGAGCGCGATCGCGGGCGATGCGGCCAAGGACGACGAATTCTACCTGGGTGTACTGCGAGATGGCGAGCTCTGGCAATTGCACCATATCATGGCTGGCGGGCCCTCGCGCGGGACAATGGCGCTTGAGACGGAGACGGCTCCTGGGGAGGGCACGTCTGTTCAGGTATGCCGCTGCCATTTTTTTTTTTGGCGCTTTGAGACCAACGTACACATACATTCAACGTATTAGCTCTTCCACCGTCCTTCGAATCATGATATCGCGCCGGCCGACGCAGTCCTACCTGGCCGCGCAACGAACACCCTCGCGTTCGTCGCCTCGCTCCAGTCCTGCGACGATGTGGCGGCGCTTGTGGAGGGCGAGGAAGAGGGGGGCGAGGACGGTGTTGTCACGGTCCTCGAGGACACCTTCGTGGCTACAAGCGAGAACGGATTCATGCTGAGACGCGAAGGCGAGGTGACGTGGACGTGTATCGCACCCGGTGCCCAGGTGCGCCTGACTTGGTGAGCTTGGCAGTCGTCGATCGACCCGCGGCGGGGCATGAGACGCTCCGTATTCCTCCGTGACCTCACCATTTTCCGACGCGCCCCGGTGATCAGAACGAGAACGCGTGTAGCGCTCGCCGCGTGGCATTAACGGTGCGGGTGTCCGCAGATTGCTTCACGTGAACTTACAAGCTCTTTTACGATGTATTTAAGTTGCCTTAGGCGCACCTGGTGCTTCAGTTGTTCTGACAACGTCTGGTGTGCCAGCCCGCTGCGTTTTAATAAGGGGTTTATGTAGGGAGCAAGCAAACCACAACTGATAGTATCAATACTTGGTGAACACATGACTCTTCCGTCAACCTGTGATCGCGGATATTATTCAGACGACGCGCAAGCCTGTATGATACAGGTATTCCGAGATGTCCCTCTATCTTTGTCTCAGCTGTGCCCTGTAAGAATAGAGGCCGCGTCAGCGCGACGCGCAAGCGTATGTATTTAAGCAGCTAGTTTTGCGACAGGAATCTCAGAATTCTCTCGCCCATTTTCCCTACCGATACTATTGTTTGAAAGTCACTCAGTCACACGGAGGTGGGCGACACCACATACTGTTGAAGGGAGTCAGGATCCTAGTGTGATGTCGCCCACCTCCGTGTGACTTCTGTGACTAAGGAAACTGTGACGACACGGAAAATGGGCGAGAGAATTCTGTCGCAAACTAGCTGCTTAAATACATGAGCTACCACGCTTGCGCGTCGTGCTGACGCGGCCTACCTTGCGGCCTACTCCTATTCATACAAGAACACATCTGAGACATAGCTAGGGAGACATTTCGGAATACCTTCAATATAATACAGGCTTGCGCGTCGTCTGAATAACGGATGTGTTCACAACAGGATCATGACACCGGTCCACCATTCCTACATAGTTGAGATCAACGGATCCGGCAATACAGGCTGCGCCCTAGCCCTAAAAAGATAATCGGGGAGGTTCATATTAAGCGAAAAGATGAAGTAAAAACAACGCAGACATACCGCTCAGCAGCCTCCACCTCCACCTCCGCAACCTCCACCTCCGCAACCTCCACCTCCGCAACCTCCACAACCTCCGCCTCTGCAATTTGAACCCGCGAAGGTTCCCGCAAAGCTTCCCACGGCCATATTACCGCCCGTGCGCACTCTAGATACCTCGCGTTCACGACGCCGGAGGGCCTTGCTATCGCGCCGTGCCTTGGCCGCGAAATTGTACGGCAGACCGAGAACTGCGACGGTGTCATGGTCGGACGGATGTGACGCAGCAAGGATCTCAGACTGATCCGCCGGTGGCGCAAGCCTCGCCAGCGGATGTTTCGAGCCTGGAAGTTTCGAGCCTAAAAGGGGAACGAGCCGTGCAAGCTTCTGGCGGATGGTGAGAGGGCAACCACATTGAGTATATGGTATACCATATCGCTTCTGAAAGCAAGTGAATGAGACACGAGAAGACGCGGATGAATGGTCGCCCTGACCTCCCAGGCTCGACACGTTGCGTCGAACGCATCTGATAAATGAAACTGCTCGACCTTATCATCGCTGATAGGAGAGTCAGAGACGCGAATGCTTGGCAGAAAGAAGACGTACTGATCGATGTATCTCCCAACATTGGTCCTGCAATCATTGTGATAGCGTGGACCAGACAGCTGGTGGGAATGCCAGACCAAGTCTATATCTAACGTGGGCACAACGAGCATCTGCGACGAAGTCATCAGATCGAGGAATCTGGACGATCAGGGTCAGAAAGTTTTGGGGCATAGGACATGATCTTTCCTCACGCGTGGTATCGGACAATTGCATGATGCAGGACGGCGGCGTCTTTGTGTTTCTCAAAATAACTTGATGAGGTCCAGCCGAGATCGTATATATTTTTGACAAAGGAACCTTGGCGCAGAACCTGGAGGTGGGACGTTCCATCAGCCAAGAAGAACGCCGAGCGAAACCGAAACACGGACTGCTCCGATCAGATCAACGGAAAATGGCCTTTGGTCAACATATGCGCCCAATACCTTGGAAATTCTTTCAAGTGGGAACAGTGAGAGCGACTAGAACCCGGTGAGCTTGTACGCTCACATATTCGGGTTTTCGAGTTTAGATAGCGATTTCTTTATCTCGCTTAGCTTCCAGCCTAGACTTCCAGCCATTGCTACGCTGGCTCCTTGGTTATTCTGCCACTTGTGTGAATTGAACTGGTCGATGGGCTTCAAATTAAGCAAATCCTGTATAATGTCCACCGCCCGTGCCGTGTCTTCACCGAGTTCATTACGCAAAGTGCCACTAAGATTCGTGTGAGGACCACAAATTCGTTAGGAAGGGTCAGCTTACGGGAGAAATAACTGCATATTCGTAGACCCAGTTTGTGGTCTATGCAACAGATGAGCAGTCAAATCCGTCGTCAACTTTGAGACTGCAAGTGTTTCCTTGGTAATCTCGAAGGTGCAGAACGGGCAAGCGCGAGAAAACTTCTGTTGAGCGTAACCCATTTCCTCGGTAGTGACATATGCTACACGTGTGTAAAGGCTCGGTGCTCATGCGGGTTGCTGAACACTCACAGACGTTGACAGCAGCCTTGCACTTGGGACATAGCAGCTCCTGATCCGAAAGAACAGACGCGCAGTCGAAGGGGTCAAAGGATAACCCGGTCTTCGTCACCCAGTTCATTCTGCTTGACAGGTTTGGCTTCCATTTGACCATGTCGTGGATGGTATCCTCCGGGGTAAAGAAAGTCAGCCCGTGCATGGGAGGTTGCGCCCCTACTCACAAGGGCGTCAAGAAAGAAGTCAGGCGTTGAAACGGTGAGAATCGCGAGAGGCTTCAGGGACCCGATACGGACGCAATCTTCGGCAAAAGACCTTGAAACAATTAGAAACGGAATTCTAGAAGGCATTGCATATGCTAACTGTGGACTTAGCAAGTACGCATGCAATACCATCCACACGTCGAGAGGAGGCATATCACTGCAAACGAATTTGGCGAATGTGTTCGGTCCTGAAGGTGGAGAAAGATGCTCCACCCAGCGCTGAAATCTGTGTTGCTGGTCAGTGAATTTTATGTTATTCATAACCATGGTACCGACCGCTCGACGGCCAAGTTGACAAACCATGACCATCGCCGCTCTCCATCGAGCCCGCAAATCAGAGGAGGCCACGTCGTATAGGATTGAACTCTTTTCCTGAGGTCATGGAGTGCGCCCAGAAAGCATAAATGAAGCTTTAGATGCTTGATTTTTACTAGCGAGTCCTGAAGTTCATGGAGCCCGACACGAAAGGTCAAAGGTTTATTTCGAGAACCCGACGATGACGATGCCAATGGTTGACTAGGACGGTAAAGAGGGCTGGGTTCATGTACCTCTGAGTACGGTGGTAGTTCTGTGTCAGACATTGTATGGGCAGGCAGAGGAGAGAGGAGAGGCGCAAGTATCATATAAATACATTTCTCAAATCGAGAAGCGGTGCAAAGTTGGTCACCACCCCTAGATCGAGTTACAGTACGTACGGCGTACTGTATGTGAGAAAAGTTGGTCGATCCCGCTTTTCCCAAACCTTCATTCACTCCATCACCGGCCACAGACGATTCCGGTGTCTCTACTGTACTAGGCGTCGACTTTGTCGACGGAAACCTTGCTCGGGGCAGTCATTGTGATGAGCTGGCGTCATCGAGTGGCTGTTTATATTTTATCCGTGTGCGGAATGATGTCAAATGAAGTTACGGTGACAGTATAAAGGCTTGCTGGGTACATCATTGGTGCACTCGATTGTTTTCGTTCTCCATTGCTTGTGGTCACATGATGTCATGTGACACGTTAGGGGAGCAAGGAGCATAGTAGCTCTTCATATCATATCGTGCCAGCCGACGCAGTCCTGCCTGGCCGCGCAAAGAACACACTCGCGTTCGTCGCCTCGCCCCAGGTCAGCGACGACGTGGCAGCGCTTGTGAAGGGTGAGGAGGAAGAGGGAGGCGAAGACGGTGTTGTCACGGTCCTCGAGGGCACCTTCGCTGCGAGCGAGAACGGATTCATGCTGAAACACGAATGCGAGGTGACGTGGACGTGCATCGCACCTGGGCACTGACTTGGTGGGTGAGCTCGGCAGTCGTCCATCGACCCCACACCATTTCCAACTCGCCCCGGCGATTAGAACGAGAACGCGTGTAGCGCTCGCCGTGGCATTATCAGAGGATGGAGACGACGTAGAGTACGGTGTATAAGCAATGCCCTAGCTAGTTGTTCAGTTCACTCAGATGGGACCCAGCATCGTCACTGGTTCTAGTGACTGAAGCCGAAGTTTTCATGCATATAACAGCTGCTTGACAACATGTCAAGGGAACAACCCTAGAGAAGGCGTTGAACTGCATGAGCCCGCATGACGAGCCCCGACGAAAGTTTAACTTTAGGGACTCGCAAGCGCGGCCTCCCCCCTACCTTATACTAAGCTAAGACTTCAGGAGGTTCATAGTCACTGATTTGTAAAACAATACTGCCGATGCCTTTATTTTCACAATTTGGCCATTTTTAAAATAAAAAAAAACTCCCAATAAATGTTAGTACAGTAGGAGAGGAAAGTATGAGAAGAATAAGGGTAGCAGCGTGGGTCGGTGGAGAAGCTTGGAGGGCAGCGTCGTCTCACCGACTCTCGAAGATCGCGACAAGGGTGATCAGCGGGACGTAAGTTAAAAGCGAAATGGCGGCCATAACGCGACAGCGGAACCGCCAAGACCGTGCATCTGGACATACGCCGGCCACAAATCGCGTTGAGCCGCGTATAATAGATCAAAAGCACATGGAGAACGCACCGAACGCAATCTGTGAATCATCTGGCCGCGCCAACTCCTCCGTGTTCATTCCACCGACGACGACCCGCGTCTTCGGCATGCGCCAGACGGCGCCGACCCACCAGAGCGGAAAGAGCGCGAGCGCGAAGTAGAACAGCCAAGTCTGCGTGGGCGAGCCTTCCCCCTCCGTCGTGCGAAAGCGCAGCTTCCACCCTGTCTCCATACGCCGCGGGGGCTGGTGGGGATCGTGCACGTGGCCCTGCAGGGGAAATTTTGTATTGGGATAGAGGAACAAAAAAACGAAACAAGCAGGCGTACCTGGGACGACGATGCGGCAGGCGGCGGACGTTCACGGTGCGGGTGTGAGACGTTCTTGTTACTTTTGTACGAGTGTATGGAGGTGACGGTATAAGGGAATGACATGGTATCCGAGGAGCACGTGGAGATTGGCGATGGTGGCGACGTATTCGTAGTGTAGTATGACTGGTGTGATGAATCTGTCGAGAGGAGCGGCGCCGACTCGCCGTAGCCCTCGTGCCTAGAATTGATGCTAGAGCTTGGGTCAGAGCGCCGCTGGCAATACCACGAGTACTGTGCCCGCCGGTATTGGAGTCCATAGTGGCTAACGCGGCTTCTAACAATGCTGCCAATGGGATGAGACGGTCTACCCATGGGTGATCGGAAACATAATATCGCATTGCACTCTGCTGTATATAACGCACCTGCCGCGTGCTTGGTACATTCGTTACTCAGGGCGACCTGACTGCCGTACATGGCCATGCCGGTGGAGAGCATGTCGAGGGAATGTGTTTGCTGAGAGGTGGCCGGCTAATTAAATTAAGACGGACCGTTGTGATCGGCCATTGCATGCGGACAGGCCCTGTATAGTAGTCTGTTTGCTCCAATTGTACAGTGATGGACTCCCATGACCACGCCAAACTCACATGGCTGCCATAATGTACCCCGAACGCGTGTTTGGCACTACACGGGGCGCCCATGACTGCTTGCACGTTTCAAACCTTCCCCTCTCCAGGCTCTTTCGCAACGTCTTGCTGCGGACACGTGTATGTGGGCCTAATAGCAAGTTTATACGTCGCTTTCGCTACCTTTATCCTATGGCTGTGCGCTCCGAGTAAGTGACAACCAGTGTTATAGGCTGGGCTGACCCCAAGTCACGAGAGTCAAGTCAGGAGAGAAGAGTGCTGGAGCGACGAGACGCCCGTGCTACCGTCTCTTTTTTGGATGACTTTCCCACGAACCCTTAAGCTGAAGCGCTGAAGCGCATTTCGGATGGGATGGGGGGATCTACAGTATGATCATGCCTGCACTGAATCATATACCTTGCACTTTTATGCACGTAACGACTACAATTCACAATATGTCAAGAAAACAAGAAGATCTGCCCAGGCAGCAAGATGTCAATATGGGTATATGACGATGGAGACAATGAGTGATGAATGGACAGGTGATGAGGTGAGATGGGATGGCGATTGCGATGGGGGTAGTGAAGTGGGGGTGGGGTGGGAACAGGACAAAAGAAGGGACGCGGTATATAGGATCACCATGCGAGATGAGATTTGCATAGCATATGATGTCTTGTTGATATATACCCAGAGTAAGGTAGGTATTCACTACTGTATATATATATGAACGAGCGACGCTTGGGATAAACGATCGACAGAGGAGTGGGTGACTGGACCAGCTCCAAGAAACACGTATACACATAGCACGGCGGTAGGGAAAAAAAATTATGGAAAAAACAAAAAAAGCCAAACTCACAGACCCGAGCCCAAGATAAGATGAATATGGAGGACGGTGGGAGCGGCATTGTCTCACGCAAATATCGAGACGAGGACGATAAACGGAACGTATGTGAACAGCGAGACGGCGGCCATAACGCGACAGCGAAACCGCCAAGACCGTGCATCTGGACACGTTTGAGGGCCAAGGACGTATAAAAATCGAGAGGAACGCACCAAACTCGATCTGTGGGTCGTCCAGCGGCACCGCCTTCTCCGTGTCCGTCCCGCCGACGACCCGCGTCTTCGGCACACGCCAGACGGCGCCGACCCACCATAGCGGAAAGAGCACGAGCGCGATGTAGAACAGCCAAGCCTGCACGGGCGAGCCGTCCTCCTCCGTCGTGCGAAAGCGCAACGCCCACCCTGTCTCCATGCGCCGCGGGGGCCGCCGGGGATCGCGCATGTGGTACGCGGAGGAGCGGCCAATGGACGGCGCGTGCGGCGTCACGAGCGCGCTGATGGGGATCGAGCGCTGCGAGACCGAGCGGCGCCGCTCGCGCTCGGACGCAGATTCTGGTGGGCCTGCGCCTGTACTGCCGGCGGGTCCTGAACGCGTGGAGGAGGGTGCGCGCGCTAGGCGGGAGGAGGTGCGTGATGAATATGTGCCGGTATTATGCGCATTTGAGGGCGTGGGCGTTGGCGACGGTCCCGATAGCCGCGCGCGTTTGTTGTGGTACGAGGAGGGTGCGAGGGAGTTGGTGTGTTCGCGCGGGGAAGCTGTGTGCGGCACGGTGCGTTAGAAGAGAAAGGAAGATCATGACGTAATACAAGGGAGAAGAAAAAAAAAAACGTGGGGCACACCTGGCACGGCAAACGTGGCTTTTTTGGGATCGGGCGGCGTCGTGTCCACGTCTTCAGCCTTCCGTTTTCCCTTGGCCGTTTCTGAGCGTCCAGGCGAGGATATGGGCGTCCGGGGCGCAGCTCCATCGGACACGTTTGCGGCAGCCGCAACGAGGGAGAGGGGCATGGGAGCAGAGGCGCCTCCATTCGATGATGAAGACGCGATCGGGGGTCTGGCGCTCGACTTGAGGGAGCTCCTCAGGGGCTTACGGTCGCGCACGCGGGGTACATCTTGCTGCATGGGGACTACGTTACCGATTATAGATATGTGGGGGTCGTATAAGTTAGAGGCTACGGGTACGGGGTCGTGATGGTCTCGAGAGCCAACTGCTGGAGCTGACTTCGAGGAAGAAGATGAGGACGAGGGGGGAGACGTGGGGATGAATGAAGAAGGAACGGGCAAGATTGGGACGCAAGCGAGCGATGATTGAGTACCCGTGGGAACAGGACCTATCTCGCCCTGCCCCTTGTCGTCATCCCCGGCCCGAGCCAGCACATCACCACGCTCACCCTTGTCCTCTTCCGTGTTCGATCTCGACTTGAAAATATGCTGTACCCGGGGAAGGCTCCGATACGGCCGAAGCGACTTCCCAAACGTAAATCGGCCAGGTGTGATCTCCCCACCGTTTTCCGTCCTGGCTCTCAGAGCACGCGGCGGGTACGTCGCCGTCGTGCCACTGGAGCGTAGCGCAGGGTGCTCCAGGGTCGGCAACGGCGGTACAATGCTGACCTCTGGACTCGGGTGCTCGGGCGTATGTGCAGGCGAAGAGTCCGGCGCGGGCTCGCGTGAGCCCAATGTCGAACCGCGTTTGTGCGCACGGCGGTCCGACGAGGACTGGTAGCTTGGGCGCGGCGTGTTATTGTTGTTCTCGTGCGGCGAGGACTGCGTGCTCCTGTTAGAGGGCGGGCGCGACGACAGCCGCGAGTTGGTGCGGCGGGTGCGCCACGCGGACGGCGAGGGGGATATCTGCGCCGCACCGAACTCGTTCAGCGATGGTGGAGGGGCCCGTCGGCGGCCGAACGTCGACCAGTCCCCGAGGCGCTCGATGAAGCCGCGCGCCCCGTGTGGGGCGGTGTTGCCGGAGGAGCTGCTCGACCGGCTGACTTTCGGTGAATCGGGCTCGGCTTTGGCCGTCGGCGTCGCTTGTGGTACACTCGGCTCGGCTGGTCCCAATATTGGCGTGGATGGATTGCTGGAGCTGGGTGGCCCGCGACGTACGGGTGGTGGGAGACCGCGGCGGATGGAGGACGGCTCCGTGGCAAGTTCGGTCGTTAAGAGATCGAGGTCTCGGTATATCTTTCGTGTGACGGGTGCGGATCCTTGTACTGGCATTGGCGGCTCGTTCGTGGGCCGCCCTTCTTCGTCTGCTTGTTCGTCATGCGTGGGTGTCGTGACTGTCGTTGCTGTCGTGGGTGCGGGATGCACTGACTGGGCTGAAAGGGGGGAGGTCGGGCTCACCGCGCGGGTTCGCAAACGTGATAAAATGGACTGCATTGGCTCCTTTTCCTATCGCTGCCTCCTGCAAAATCCGTGTGGGGTGTGCACCGATTAGATTTCCCAGGGCAGATCTCCGCATCGACTGGTGCGTACGTACCAGTGATCCTCACGAGTTCGCGAGCGTTTTGCGGGCACCACGGTCGATGCCAGGGGGTGCGCGGCGGTGTTGGCAGTGGGCCTCTTGGGGCCTCTAAATGGCCTGATGCTATTGAGGCCCGTCGGTCACCGACTTTTTTGAACAATCCGCTGTGAGACACAAACCAGCCGCTTTTGGAACAAACGGAACAACGCGGTCCGCTTTCCGCTAATGCGTGGTCGGTCCTTTGGTCTTGCACACACGGCGAAGATGGCCCTTTGAGTCCAACTTACGAAGACTCTTCTACTCTGCACAGGCTCCAAGGAAAATTCCGTCTCATTTCCAGTGTGTACAGACTAGGCGATTTCTTATCACGGTTATACCGGGCTTGCGACCCCGGCGTCTTTTGACGCTGGGCGCTAGAAGGACATTAATTATGGCGCAAACGTCAAGCGAATTGACACGCCAACAAATGATTGCATCGCCATTTGTCTGCGCATTACGTGTCGTTCATATCGTCCGTGGCCATCTCGTCCCGTCGATTCTTCTTTCCGATAACGGCCGCTAGTATATTTACTTTCGTAAAGTTCGCAGAGGTCCAGATAAAAGAGGCGCCGCCACCGTATCATAGCCTGATTCATAGGCATGGGAAATGTGCCACGGCTCTCCTCTACTGTACTACTCTGTTTGGTGGTCGGTGTGGCAACCCCGCTTTGAGCTGAAGTAGGTACCAGGTCCGGGACCGAGGAAAGGCTTAATGCGAGCGCTCCCACTCCTTAAGCGGATCCCCTCGAGCCCCTGAGTTCAGGCTTGAGCTTGAGCGCCTGGACGGACATCGCGCGCGCTTGCATGAGTTCCTCCGGGACTCTAGGAAAGCCACTCACCGCGCTCCAGTACAGTACGAACAACCGGCGGGGAAAACGTCCCTGTTCTCTCTATCAATCACAGTGGTCCCTCTCTACCGTTCCAGTAGTGCCGATTTGAGAGGTACTGTAGCGCTGAATTCAAGGTCCTCGTGTCTTCGGTCCTTCGGACGCAAACAATGCACGGCTATCGTACGACGTCCGCCGCGAGGCTGACGGTGACGACCCCAAGCACCCACGCAGGGTAGGACGCCATCCGCCATGAGCAACCTCTGCAGAGGCATCGGCGTCGGGCCAAGAAGCCCTTCGTGGGATTGAGATGCTGAAGAGCGAGCGTACAGGCATCACCGGCTCAGCGTATCGCTCAAGTGAGTGGGCGACGGGTACCCTTCGCCGTTATTACATAGAAAGGTGGATGGATTTATTGAACGCTATTTTAGTACAGGAGCTGGAATGACTATATTGACTGCTGCTAATCGCGACTAACTTAACGGTCATCACGGCGCTCGTCTAATGTTATGGTATCGAGTTGCAAACCGAGAGGCGTCGTAGTTATTGAAAGTTTTGTTCAGTCGTGCTGAACCCGTCAGGAGAACGTCCACAGCGGCCCACTTCAACATTGCTTCATTCATCAACTTTGTTGAAAACCTGAGTAACATTGGTTAGACAGGTAGAAACAGAAAAATGCCTGCCGTCAGTTCATCTGACGCATAATTCCTGGTATTCCTGACTACGGGCAGGAGGCTTTCCAGTACCTACGACAACGTGGATGAGGACAAAATCAGAACGAGTCTCAGCAGTCACCTCTTGTCGAGCCGCTTCACGTGGCTCCTCTACGCGTTTCCCCTTGTTGTTCGAGAGTCGTCTTCGTTTCTTCGAGCCGTCTGCACACCCCTCCTCCGTCCCAGGACATACCATCCGATCTTTAAGGAATACAGACGCAAAATTCGTCTAGAGTTCCTCTCTGGTCGCACCTGCGGCCAGGTGGTGCGCTAACGTGTCACGCCAGCCGTCTAGTAACTCCTCCGCAAAGTCCAATTGTCCCATCTAAAAGGGCGAAAACACATCAATGACGGTGAAACCAATGACATAAATACAAAACTCGCAACTGCAAGTTTGGAATCGACCTTCACGTTCGGTAGCCTCTGATTTTACAACCGACATAGCGAAAATGGGGTCAGTCGTGGGACCCAATGAGTTTGGTTTACTGTAAATACCTTTTCGGTTATGGTTGCAGGCGGCATCCTACAATCTCCGTATCGCGCGTGACTGTGACGTGACATCACACCGTCACGGAGAGCGTACAGTTGGACGAACTCGGCTCCCAGACTTTAACCAACGTCAACTCTGAACCAACGCGTTTACCGACAATGGACCGCCTCGAGTCTCTTGGAAATACGCTCTCCAACATTACCCTCTACGACATCAAGTCGATGTACAACCAAGTGCGTTGGATCTCGTCAGGCCGCGTCGGGGTTCAGGGTAGCGAACTCATATGTGCTTTGGTCCAGGCGAAGAACGTCGTACTTAATGTCAGCGAGATGGAGGCCAAGGTTCGCGAGGCGACCAACGACGACCCTTGGTACGTTTCTCTGTTCAGTTGTGAGCGATAACATTGACTTTCTCGGTAACCAAGGGGTGCAAGCTCGACCTTGATGCTGGAAATTGCCCAGGGGTGTGTGTACTTTTAATGGTGCTTCACGGGAGCGTTGACCCGACATGAAATTACCAGGACATTCAATTTGTAAGTGGTGAAGAGAAAGGACGAGGCGGGTGGCTCATGAGCTACCACGTAGCCAACAGTTCAACGAGATCATGCCTTGCATCTACTCTCAGTTTATGGAGAAGGAAGCCCGTCAGTGGCGGCAGATCTACAAGGCAAGTCACCGGTCTGACGTTCTTCGGTTCTTTCGCTTATCGGTCTCAGGCCTTGCAACTACTCGAGTATCTGGTGAAACATGGTTCTGAACGTGTCGTCGACGACGCTCGTTCGCACCTTTCCACCCTCAAAATGCTACGTAGCTTCCACTACATCGACGAAAAGGGCAAGGACCAGGGCCTGAATGGTAGCATCTCTTGCCTCCGGGTATTTCGTCGGTCCAAAGAAAAAAACTCACGCACCCGTTTTGTAGTGCGGAATCGCTCAAGAGAGCTCGTAGAGCTCCTTGCTGATGTTGACAAAATCCGCCGAGAGCGTAAAGAGGCCAAGGCGAACCGGACCAAGTACGTCGGTACCGGAAACGACGGACTCTCCTTTAGTTCGGGCAGTGGTCGGTACGGAGGGTTTGGGAATGATTCTTTCGGCGGTGGTGGCAGTTACAGTGGTGACTATGGTACCAACGCGAGTGGGCTTGACCGTGGTGGGTTTGTATTCTCGTGGCGAGGTCCTCGGATTAACCTTAACCCCAGAATACTCGAGTGGGAGCGGCACCGGATTTAGGGATACCACGCCGCGGAGATCCGACTTTGAGGAGTACGATGCAGGCGAATATGAAACGACGCCTCGCCGTGCGAACTCCTCTAGCGCGAATACATCTACGAACCAAACTACGTCGACCCGTACGACGACGGCGCAATCCAAGGCCGCGAGCAAGGCACCAGAGCCAGCGCCGGCACCTGTTGTAAACTTGCTCGACTTTGATGATGATAACAATGCGCCAAGCGCAAATGCATCATCCGCGGCTGTGAATAAAGCGTTGCCCGCACTCGCGCCACTAGTGGGTAACGATAACGGTGCGCCACCGTTTCAAGTTGTCAAAATTAACTTATCACTCACACACACATCATGTGATAGCCGGGGCGGAGGATGACTTTGCAGATTTCCAGGCCGCCCCACCCTCGGCTCCCGCGTCTGCCACGGCCACCGCACCACCCCCAGCACCGGCTGCAGCAGCTAAACCAAGCCTCATGGACCTGCTGTCGTCAAGCTCGGCTGCTCCATCACCTGCCATTTACCGACCGACGACACAGACCCAACCACTTGGCGCATTCAACGCGGTACTCACGCCTTCGTCGCAAGTGCGTCCCAGCTCGACTCCAGTTACGGCACCCCCGTCGTACGTGGCGACGTCCACGGCGCGTTCAGCCGTGACGTCACCTGTGAGCGCTGGCACCACTTCCTTGGCTGGTAAATCTGCCGCCAAGTCGGGCGGCGGAGGATTTGACGACCTGTGGTCGATGTCCCTCGGCTCGGCCGCCACGAGCAAGTCCTCTGCGCCAGCTGGCGCTGGCAAGAGTATACGGGACCTGGAGAAGGAAAAGGCACAGGCTGGGATATGGGGTACACAGAGCCAGAGCCAGGGCCAGGCGCGACCTCCGGCGATGGGTGGGTTTGGATCGTTCACGACGAATGCAACGGCGGGGAGCGGAGTCGGCAGTGCACCTGCTGGAGCCGATGATTTACTTTTGTGATGCAGCGATGTGTGCATAGCAACTGTAGCTTCTTATATTTTCGATTGTGCTGTACGACCTCATGCACCGGGTGATGAAGGAAGTGTACGTGATGGACTTTATTCGGTTCCACGTCATATCTGCTTCGCGTATACCCCATGTGCTCGCTAGTCAGTTGACACCGCGTTCCTTGTGACTTGTTTGGCGTTGACCCGATCATATGATATAAGAACGCTGCAACCCTGAGCTCGACACACCCAACGATACCCCCGGAAGACTGTCTCCAATGGCGTCTTTTCTCCGCTCCGTCACTGTACTTCTCTGCGCCGTGCTTCTCCTCCCAGAAGCAGCACAGGCGCTCTGGCCCCTGCCGCGCAACCTCCAGACTGGCTCTAGTGCCCTGCGCCTCAGTCCCTCTTTCGCCATCACCGTAGCAGTCCCCAATGCCCCAAAAGACCTCCTCGCAGCCGCGGATCGCACCCGCACCCTCATCTCCAGCGACAAGCTCGGCCGCCTCGTAGTCGGCCGCGGCGCGGACGACCTTCCCGCGGTCCGGCAGGCGAAGGCGCTCTCCGGCCTCACTCTCCGCCTCGGAAGTACCTCGGGTACGCCCCGGCCAATCGCGACGGAGGCTACGCTCCCCCTCGGAAGTAGAGTCGAGGGGTACAGCCTCGTCGTGCCTGACGACGGCAGCACCGCGGTGCTCAGTGCCAACTCGACGCTCGGCCTGTTCCGCGGCCTCACGACGTTCGCACAGCTGTGGTACACCGCAGACGGGACGGTGTATACGCTCGGTGCGCCCGTGGACATACAGGACTCGCCTGCCTACGTGCGCCCGCAACACGCCCTCCGTTTTTGACTGGAATGCTGATATTTTCTGCTGTGCATAGCCGTATCGCGGGTTCTTGCTCGACACGGCGCGAAACTAGTACGTGATACGCGCCCATTTTAGACTTGCAGCTGACGATCATCTCAGCTTCCCGGTATCAGACATCAAACGCACCCTCGACGCGTTGTCTTGGGTCCATGTACGTCTATCCTCCCACCCCTCGAACAGCCTCTGACGCCACATAATTTCCCAGATCAACACGTTTCACTGGCACGTCGTCGACAGCCAGAGCTTCCCTCTCGTCGTTCCTGGCTTTACCAACATCTCTCAAAAAAGCGCGTACAGCGCATCCGCGGTTTATACCCCCGATGATGTCGCGAGCATCATATCTTACGCCGGCGCGGTGCGCGCTCCACTATCTCATGATGGTTCTGTAACTGATCGCCACCAACAAAATAGCGCGGGATCGACGTTCTCGTTGTACGTAACCATTCCGACCGCTGGTGCGGTGCACTGAATAAATCGTCCTGCAGGAGATCGACACGCCCGGACATACCTCCGCCATCTCCAAGGCACATCCTGAACACATCGCGTGTGCCGAGAAAACGCCGTGGGCCACCTACGCGAACGAGCCGCCCGCGGGACAGCTGCGCCTCGCGTCGCCCGCGACGGTCAACTTTACCGTCGGCCTGCTGAGCGCAGTCGCAAAGATGTTCCCCTCGAGGCTGTTCAGCACGGGCGGCGACGAGATCAACGCGCGGTGCTACCAGGACGACGCGCAGACGCAGCAGGAGCTCGGTGGTAAAACGGTCGCGCAGGCGCTTGATGCGTTTACGCAGGCGACACATGGCGCGCTGAAGAGTCTTGGAAAGACGCCGGTCGTATGGGAAGGTGGGTGACATGCGTCTGCCCTGTGTGTCGTGCAATGACGTGTCGGCGCAGAGATGGTGCTTAACTTTAATCTGACGCTCTCGAAGGATACGATCGCGATGTGAGTCTCGTCTCGTCCCTCCAGCTCCACCTCGTTCGCTGATATCCCCCGCTTTTTAGGGTGTGGATCTCGTCCTCCGACGCCGCTGCTGTTGCAGCCAAGGGATTCCGCTTTATACACGCGGCGTCCAATTCGTTCTACCTGGTGCGTCGTCTGACCGCATCGTGCGTTCCTTTCCAGCGCAGATCCTGACGGGCATGAATAGGACTGCGGGGCCGGTGGGTGGGTAGGTGACTTCCCCGGGGGTAACAGCTGGTGCGAGCCTTTCAAGACCTGGCAGAACGTGCGTCACCTCCCTCTCTGTTGATCTCTCGACGACAACCTCGCATCGCACAGGCCTACACCTTTGATCCGCTCGCGAACCTGACCGCCGCGCAAGCGCCACTCGTGCTCGGCGGGCAGCAGCTGCTCTGGACAGAACAGTCTGGCCCGGATAATCTCGACACGATCGTCTGGCCCCGTGCGGCCGCGTCCGCGGAGGTCTTCTGGAGCGGCCCTGGCGGTAACGTCACTGCGGCCTTGCCGCGCTTGCATGAACTTGGGTATCGGTTCAGGAAACGCGGGGTGCGGACGATCGCGCTGCAGCCTGAGTGGTGCGCGCTGCGCCCGTTCGCGTGTGATTTGACGGCGTAATGTGAGCGCGCAATGAGCCGGTCAGAATGCTGAGTCGAGGGTTATTGTGTTCGGGTGACTTTTGTTTGATGCATGGCGGGACGCTTGGACTTGTTGCTTTCGTGTGTAAGGCGAACTTTGGGATCCTGATCGTGGTGTAGTACTCTCGTATTGGCTCAGATAATATGAGAAATGAAAAGGAGGTCGGTATGATATTGTTCACAAGGATTGTTCATGTCATGTCATCTGAATGTGTGTACTTTTAAGTTGGGCGTATCTGCCGCACCAGTTCAAGCAGCAAACTTAAAGCGGGGAATACTAGCGTGAGCTGACGGAAAACGTTTCGCGGTCTAGACACGCATGTTGTATTGCCAGTGAGCCTACCAGTGGTCACCATCATATAAGGCATCCTACTACTATAACGTCAACTCTTTGGCGGCGCCTCCGAGTCCGCACCACCTAGTTACATTTTTCAACTTGAAGCGTACGGAAATTGTTGAGGCTACGCGATACCACAGCGCTCAAGCTACAGTAACTCGAGGCGTTAGCCCAACGCCACTGGCACCCTTGCTAGCGCCAGCTGTGATAATGACAATGGTTTGGTCGCCCTCAGGCCGCAGGCTGTAGCACTGGGCTTCTGACTCGGAGACCAAGTCGAAGACGGGCTCAAAGACTGACAATTGTTCTAGCCTGTCAGGGTTCAACTCCTTCGCGATTGAATAGGTAGAGTGTTCAATAATGTTCAATATTAGTACGTTCAGCCTGTTATCGGATTGACAAGTTGTGCCAGTGCCATACAGCGTCTATTTATTGTATCCCTATGGGCCCGAGGTTAACGCCTGGATGGCGTGACCTGCCAACAACTTGAACCAATACCGTATCAGTTCATCGACGAGGCTGTGTATCGCCAGTCCACCCATCACCCTCTTCCCGTGAACCAGTTCCTCGTCAAAGACACCATGTCGACTCCTCCCACATCCGCTTCAAGTTCCCATTCCAGTTTCCAATCCATCTTGCTCGCTTCCCTCAGAGCGTATGAGAAGCAGACCAAAAAAGACCTTCTCTCTCATCCGCTTGCTGCCCGATTGAACAGCTGCGACTCTCCCGCCGACATTCTCGCCGTGCTTCAAGACCAAGTCCAAGAGTTTGAACAATCTCGGAGCGTCGATGAGAGGTTGACCAAGTGGCTCGATCCGACCGTCAATGTCCTCTATGCATTTTCCGCGACGCTTGAAGAGGGCGTCGGCCTTGTAAATCTCAATAAATAGGCTCATGTAACATCTGTGCGCTTACAATTATCCCCCAGGTGTTCTCGCCTGCGAAAGTAATTTTCGCTGGTGCTGGTGTCCTCCTTTTAGTGAGCATGTTTTTCCATCCAATCGCCATCGATCACAGTTCTGATATCCTTGGGCCTCAGGCGGCCAAGGGTGTTAAAGAGAGCCAAGATGCGCTCGTTGATGTCTTTGAACGTGTTGAGAGCTTCTTCAAACGACTCGAGACGTACACGGAGGTGCCACCTACAGCGGCGATGACGGACATAATCGTGAAGATAATGGTGGAAGTGCTTGGTATTCTCGCCATTTCGACAAAGGAAATTAAGCAAGGACGGACAAGTACGTAGATCCTGCTGGTGGCCCAGAGATATCATTTTCTGATATTTTATCAGAGAAGTATCTGAAGAAGCTAGCCGGGAAGACGGAGCTGGAGGACGCGTTGAAGCGCCTTGATAAATTGACACAGGAAGAGGCGCGGATGGCGGCTGCGCAACTTCTGAAGATCGCGCACAGCGTCGAGAACAAAATTACACAGGTTATTGATAGTAGCCAGCGACAGGAGCTCCGAAGATGGGTCTTTCCACCGGATCCATCCACGAATCACAACATCGCATGCGATGCCTCTCACAAGCAAACCGCAGACTGGTTCTTTGAAGGAAATAAGATTAAGGAATGGAAGTCCACGGGTTCCTTGTTGTGGATCCACGGGAAACGTACGCCCTTGTTTCTCCTACACAGGCGTTTCCTTACGGTTCCATCTTTCGTAGCGGGAGCTGGAAAGAGCATACTTTGGTTCGTTGGTCCAAACTGGTTTCAAATCTCGAAGGGACTCATTTTCGCCTAGCTCCTCGATCATCCAAGACGCCTTTGTCCTGAGCGAAGCCGGACTAGCATCTGTTGCATATTTCTACTTCGATTTCCGGGACACAGACAAGCAATCTCGACATGACCTTCTCCTCTCTCTCGTTAACCAGCTCTCCACCCGGTCTGACCCCTGTTGCGAAATACTCTTCCGCCTTTATATTGCACACGACAATGGCGCGCGCAAACCCAGCGATGATGTTTTGGTGCGATGCCTGAAGGAGATGCTAGCGCTCTTGGTGCAGAGCCCAACTTATCTCATTGTCGATGCGCTCGACGAATGTCCCAACACCTCCGGGATCCCATCCGCGCGGGCCCGGGTCATTGAACTCGTCAAAGAAGTACTTGACCTCCGTCTACCGAATCTCCATATCTGCGTCACCAGTCGACCCGAGATCGATATCAAGGCTTCCCTTGGGCCGCTGGCATCGCACTC
The DNA here is from genome assembly GCA_024734325.1 of Lactarius hatsudake. Taxonomy (NCBI): domain Eukaryota; kingdom Fungi; phylum Basidiomycota; class Agaricomycetes; order Russulales; family Russulaceae; genus Lactarius; species Lactarius hatsudake. Next base: position 81,003 of record JANSJP010000016.1, on the reverse strand, counting down.
GGTCTCTCTTCATGATGAGATCGGACAAAAGCAGGATATCGCCGATTACATTAAATCTGTTGTGTACTCGGACTCGGATACGATGATGAGTAGGTGGAGGGAAGGCGAGAAGAACCTTGTTATCGAGACGCTCTCTGAGAGAGCCGACGGAATGTAATAATATTCTCTACGTCGACGACGGGTTACTGATGTTGTCGAATAGGTTCCGTTGGGTTTTCTGTCAGCTGGAGGCGCTGCAGGACTGTCTTCCGGCGAGCGTCCGGCGCACGCTGAAGGAGTTACCCGAATCACTGGACGAGACGTACGAGCGGATACTGAAGGAAATCAAGAGACCAAGTAGAGACCACGCGCGTCGTCTGTTGCAGTGTCTCACGGTGGCCATCCGGCCACTTCGCGTCGAGGAGCTTGCTGAACTTCTTGCGTATGACTTTGATGCGGCCGAGGAGGGGATCCCGAAGGTTGACCCAAATTGGCGGTGGAAGGACCATGAACGAGCTGTGCTGTCGACTTGCTCGAGTTTGATCGCCGTCGTTGACGACGATGGTTCCAGAGTGGTCCAATTTTCTCACTTTTCGGTGAAGGAGTTCCTGACTTCGGACCGGCTTGCCACCTCGGGTGGAGATGCCGCCCACTATCATATTTCCCTTGGACTCGCCCATACTCTCCTCGCACAAGCTTGTCTTGGTACCCTACTATCTCTGGACGACGACGACGGTGGATCTCATTCCGCGGATCGTGATAACAGCTTCCCTCTGGCGAGTTACGCTGCTCAACATTGGGTAGCTCATTCCCGGGCCGACAAGGCGGCACTGCCACGAATACAAGGAGGGATGCGACGACTCTTTGACCCAACCAAGCCGCATTTTACTGCGTGGGTTCAGTTGTATAACGTAGAAGATCACGCTTGGAAGTCCGACCCCATAGTGGAACCTATGGCGACGCCACTGTACTATGCCGCCTTGTGCGGATTTCGTGGGCTCGTGGAACACCTTTTGATCAAGTACCCTGAGCACGTCAACGCTCTTGGAGGTGGCCGCGGAGCTGCACTGCACGCAGCATCAGCCAAGAATCACGTCGAAATAGCGCAGGTCCTCCTTGAGTGGGATGGCGATGTGAACGTCAGAGGCCCGTGGAAGCAATGGTCACCGCTGCGCATTGCGGCAATAGGGGGACACGTTGAAATGGGGCGGTTCCTACTCGATCATGGTGCTGACGTAGATTGCCGTGCGGATGACCTTTGGACCCCACTGCATTTCGCCACGTTCAGCGGACTTGTTGACGTCTCTCAGATGCTACTCGAATACGGGGCGGACGTAAATTCTCGGAGTGACGATGGCCGGGTTCCATTGCACCGAGTATCAGAGTCTTTGCCGTCACAGGTGGCCATACTGGCGTTGTACGGTTGTTACTGGAGCACGGCGCGGATGTGGACGTAAAGGATAATGAAGACGCAACGTCGTTACACTTGGCGTCATCCCGGGAGAAAACAGAGGTCGTGCGCCTGCTACTCGACCATGGCGCGGACGTGGATGCCAAGGACAAGGAATACATGACCCCGTTACACAAGGTCTCATCCTATGGGAGCACAGGGGTCGTGCGCCTGTTGCTCGACCGTGGCGCAAATGTAGACGTTGAGGACAGGGGGGGAAGGACCCCATTACAGATGGTTTTGGCCAGGGAAAATCTTGGGGAAAAGGAAGAGATTGTACAAATATTGACAGAGTATGGCGCACGACTACATGAGAAACAATAGTTACGCTACGAATGGTGGGAGTTTTGTCAATCCCTTCATAGTTGAAACGTGATACGGCGTGGGATATGTTCTGCGAATCAACTGACAAGATAAAGTGAATCGCCGACTTACAAGGTTACACCCCATACGATCTGGACATTCACGTACCCCATAGTTCGCGTCTCACGATATCCTGGCGTCCGTCATCGCCTATCTCCCTTTTTCCTTGCGCCAAAAATAACATACCAAGATTCGGGATGTAGGGATACGTGTTGGTTCTGTCGACACGCGACCGAGCTATTCCCGTTAGAAGGTTTGACCATACGGCACTGTGCGGGGCGGCGGTGCCCGCCTGCCCATGCATGTCCATAGATCCAGTCGTCCTACGAACAACTACGGGCTCTCGAACCGGCTGGTCTTGGTCTCGGGCTGCGGCGCGACGGTGAGGCTTTGGGTCATCTAGCTCAGGCTGTATTCGCTAGTGTGTTGGTGAGTTGCTCGGTGGTTCCGTAGTTACTTAGTAGAAGTCGCGGTGATTTCGGAAGTACGACTCGGATAGCCCATGGACGATGAGGGCATTGTCGAAATCCGCAAACGGCCGATCATTAGAGCTTGATCACAGCGACTAGTTTGAGGTAGCAAGCAGCGCGGGAAGGACTCCGAACCCTGAGGTCTCTCTGAAGAATCGGAGACCACGACCTTCAATTGAAGTTCGAATTCAAATTAGACACACTAGCCTGCAGGCTTCCCCGGGTCCGCGCTGGAACACGGACAACTGCTAGGACGCTAGGACGGGATTCCACACCATCGCAGTCATGCCGATGAATCTGGTTGGGAGGTTGTGCGGCGTCTATCGTTATCATAGCATCCCTATAAGCTAACTTATCATCGAGGTTGCGGTAACCCCTGTTGCTTCTTTGCGGGTCACTGCATTACTCTGCGCGTTAGGTTCGGGATGGCGCAGGGAGGTGAGGGGACCGGCGCATAGTACGGGGACATGTAGTAGTTTTCGTACATAGTAAAGGCAGTGGTGAGAAAATATCTAAGTTAGTGGACTGCACAGAAACCGGGCGAAAGCACTTCGTGCTTCTCGATACTAGGGGATGAGAGGTTTACATTTCCGAGGCGAGGTCACGACGGGTAGGTGGGACCCTCCTGGAGCGAGCTGATGAGCCTCATCACCGATCCTGGCAATTACTGGGTGAGGTGGACGGGCAAAATAAAAGTGTTCTGGTTCCTTGCGGTGAACCACTGGCAGTCGAGAGGCACTGGAACCGGGAATTGATCTGTAAGCATAAATTCTTGGAATAAAACTTTAATAAGACTCAAAGTATTTATTTGTAAATTTGTGTGACAATATATTTAAAGTTTATAAATCACATGACAGCTGCAACAGGCGCATTTCAGGGCATGTGATTTAGAAACTTTAAATCTTTCCCTGATATATTGTCACACATAAATATTTTGAGTCTTAATTAAGTCTTATTTCAAGATTATTTGCTTAAAGATCAACTAGAAATTCGGAGGGCCCTTCGGGCCCTCCTCATTTCTATCGTCAATAGTAAGTGAGAGAATGGCAAAGTTCACTCGTCGGAAATAGCTGCTCGCCACGTCAGTGTGATGAGTCGCATAAATCAGTCTGCTCCGGCATCAAAAAGATGTAGTCAGACCGCTGGATGTAAATACTCGGTCGCAAGCAGAGTCCATCTTGCACCAGTCTGGCACACTGATGCGCGGTCTAGCGCATGAAACACGACGCATTCCCAAATGTAGCAACTACCTGTACCAAATTTCGCGCCGTGCAGAAGTGTGTGTGCCGTGGTCAGGTGTGACCAACTGCTCCAGACGGGCATATTGCGGGAACCAACAAATCAAAAACAAATAAATTTTTTTGGCTGATGCCGGGCCCGACAAACCATGTGCCGGATGGGTTCTAAGAGTACAATAAGGCGAGCATATGTCAACACGGTGAGGAACGCGACATTTTGAAAGACGGGAAGTTAGTGAGCAATGCTTTGTGAACACATATGAGTAGATGAGGGAGAAATGGTAGTTATTAACTTACGTTTTTAGAAATACACTTTGGTCATCGTTGGTTTTCAATCGAGAGCGTGCATGTTTTCGTTAGCAGGTTGGGGATTCATAGTAAGTAGGGGATGGTGAGCACGTGGCAGATTGGCTATGTCGTCCAAGGCAATGATGGCACCACTGTCTTCAAGCGACATGATGTCTCCTGAAAAGGCAACAGTACTGTTGGGGGCTGGAAGGCGACGGTATGGACGGGGCCACATGGGATTGAGACCCGTGATACCTCGGACAGGCAGGTGAGCGTGCGCAGTGCCTCCTCGAACAATCTGTGAGATATTGACAGAGAATGAGCGAAGGTCGCTATGAACATTGGACACCCGTCCAGAGACAATCAATCTGGGAGGAGTAGCCCACACTGTGGAAGGGTTGTCATTAGTTGCACAGGGAAGCGGACGAATCTATATATGTAGTTAGTGTTTGGGGGCAAGGAAAGACCGTGCAAGATTGCATACATCCAAGAGATCGCCCATGAGGACAAAGTCATCATCATGGCGCACAGGGCTATGCGGGTGCGTGTGGCATTCAAATGTGACAACCTGTGTATGTGAAAGATTAGCAAGGTGGAGATGTGGATGACATCATGTCTGACTTTGGCAAAAATGTCGTATGAGCGAGTAGGGACGTCTTCAATAACATCACCTAGTCTCCTGATATAGTGGAAGCTACATATGATGTTTGGATTTTCGTCAGAGGCAGGTGTGTAAGGAATGACTGCATCGAAGACGACACAGTTTTCAGAGATGCGAGGATTTTCAAGTGTGGCACGGGCAGATAGATATGCGGAACCGGGGCGTCTGACAGCCATAGTGGAGCAGGGTACCGGGCATTGACATTGTCGCGAGCAGTCTTATGTGGTCACAGAGAGGGGTTTTGTCAAGTAGCCGTGTAGAGTATGAACTGTCGATTATGTCGGGTTCAAGCGGCTGTGAGATACGTGTCGGTTTTCAAATTGAAAGGAATTTGCGTGATGGATTATCGCTGCTAGTGTACAATATGATATCTTCCCCATGATTAGTCGAATTGTCTAACGCAAGAAGGAAGGAGGAAGTATATTCGCTCGATTGTAGGGAAACAAAGAAAGTGTTAGTGGGATCGGGAGCAAGCGGATGTTACATTCATGTGTAAGTGCAGCTGAGTGGGATACCAAGAGAAGACGATCGTTCGGGTGGGATATGCGATTTTCTTTGGCCATGGCACCAACCCAGAAGATATACATGTCTTGCATACTGCAAGCCCACCGGTGTCCAAAAACATCATCGTAGAGCAACAGAAAAAGCGCGCACCTTCTGCGCTCGATCCAGCCAACGACGTCCTGACTGGGCCTAAGTGTGCTAGCTGCATCGTGCAGGCGGCGCTGCGTGCCCTTGAGCATCGTGCGTTGGTTGACCAGGTTATCAAGCACCTCCTGCCCCTGGGCCAAGAACTCGTCCAGCCGTGTTTCTGTGCTACGTATAAAGTCGTGCTCGTGTAGCGCGTGCACCTCCTGTAATGGGTTCTCCGGCGCCGTGTCCGACTGCATTGACGTTGATGCTCCAGTGGCGAAGTGCCGTCTTCCAGCACCACGTGTTAGAGGCGTGCCGGTGCTTGTGGAGAAGAGCTCGGTATGTTGCACCGCAGTGCACTGGTACGACCATAATAAAGTTAGAAGACGCAAGGGAAAGACCAGGGGCTACGCACTTCTTCCTTTATGTGCTCGAATTCTTTGCGAAACTCGGCATAGTCGCTCTTGAACTTTTGTACTCACCTAGGAAACGATGCGTCAGATGAGATAAATGCGGCTTGTGTTTGTGGCGTCGTGCGTACAACGTTGCTTTTTCCTGCTTTGCCTTGATGATCTCTCTCTGGGCCATAGAGTCATAGTCGTCAATCGTTCGGCTCATCCCTGCGAGGGAAGCGGATATCTGCCCTGACCGAAAAGTGTGCCAGGAGTCAGCGGAAGGAACAAAACAGATAGACAAGCGTCAGAAAGAGACCTAGTAGCAATGCCAAGGCATCACCGCGACGCAGACGCTCCAAATCTGCCTGTATAGAGCTCCATTGCCGCACAGCGAGAGTATAAAGGGAGTTCATGGTGGTTGCTGCGTGTCAAGAGACGTTTGTAGGCGTGGCCAGAAGAAGGAAGGAGGAAGTATATTTGCTCCGAGGAGAGTTGGAGTTTGAAGGGCTATTGCAGTGTGTGAGATGTGCAGGAGAGTTCAGCGGGCTATTTACGGGTTTTAATTTGTTAATTGTACAAGTACAATATACACATTCGGAGGGTGCGACGGAAAGACTACAATACATGAAGTCGGATGGCAGAAACGGAGGACATGGGTAAGGTACAGTAGAGACAACATATCACAGAAAGGAACAACAGAAGACACGTAAAATGTTAATGTACAATTTTTAGAATTGTAGTTTGACACAGGTAGCATGTTAATTGATAGCGTGCATGTGTCCGTTGGGAAGCTGGTGGTTCATGGCAAGGTGGGGTTGGTGAGGTTCTGGGAAGTTGGCGATGTCCTCCAAGGCAACGACGGCACCCGTATTGTCAAGCGACATGATGTCTCCAGAAAAAGCGACGGTGCTGTTGATGATGGGAAGGCGACGGTTTGGACTGGGCCACAATGGATTGAGACCCATGATAGCACGGACAGGCAGGTGAGTGTGGGGAAGTCCACCTCGGATGGTCTGCGAGATAGTGAGGGAGAATGAATGAAGGTCGTTATGAACTATAGAACTCTTCCGGAGACGCTCAATTTGGCAGGAGTAGCCCAAGACGCAAATGGGTTGTCAACAGTGGCTGGGAGAACAGGACGGAGCTATGTATATAGTGAGTGTTGGAGACAAAGAAAGTGTGTGTACTCTTGCGTACCTCTAACACACGCCCATGAGAACAAAGTCGTCATCAGGGCGCACAGGGCTTGGGGGATGCGTGTTAGTTTCGAAGGTGACAACCCTGTGTATGTGGAAAATTAGCAAGGTGGAAACATTGATGATGTCATGTGTGACCTTTGCGAAAATGTCATATGACCCAGGAAGTATTGGTTCAGAAACACTGTGTGCGAGTGCTTTGACGCAGTGGAAGCTACATATGATATTCGTATTTCCATCAGTCACAGGTGAATAGGGAATCATTGCGTCGAAGATGACACAGTGTGCAACACACGAGGGTGTTCGAAAGTTGCACGGGCAGATAAATATGCACAACCAGCATGTATGGCAGCCATTGTGGGGTGGGGGGGTGTAAAAGTTGTTGTTGTCGCAACCGATCTTAAGAGGCTGGAGACAGGGGTTTCACTTGTCCAGGTATGTGGTTCCAAAACAGTCATCGACATCGTGTAATGCAAGGAGGAAGGAGGAAGGACACACTGGTAGAAGATCTTGGTGGATGAACACTTGCTGTATGTATTGCATCCGATTTGGCAAACAGCGTGTCTGAGATCGTAGTGGGCGGTTGTACTCGATCCTCGATTAGCAGTTAGATGTTCGCTTTTTGCGATTTCAACAGACGGCTGCCAATCAACGGTCTACAGTTTTTTTTTGGTGACAGAGTAATGTACAAAGTAAGGCGAATACATTCAAACCGATGCGTCTCAGAAGATAGTGGTCACGAAGGAGTCATTTTAGTTTTGAAGACATAGAAAGCCTGCAAGTTGATATCAGTAGATGAGGGAAAAAAGGTCGTGATGAAGTCACCATCAGTTTTGACGTCACTTTGCTTGGATGTTAATCGACAGTTGTCATGTTTTTGATAGCGTGCTAAGAAGGAAGAGTAAGGAAGGGGCGATGAGGTTGCGGCACGTTGGTGATGTCGTCCAATGCAATAATAGCACCTGTCTGTTCTATGCACATTATATCGCCTGAAAAAGTGATGGTGTTGTTTGGGGCGGGAAGCCGTCGGTTGCGACAGGGCCATGTGGGATTAAGGCCCATGATGCCACGAACGCATAGGCGGGCGTTTGGAGTTGATCCCCGGATGACCTGAGAGATAGTGACAGAGAAAGAACGCAGGTCGCTCTGTACTACAGAAACTCTGCCCGAGACAATTAGTCTGGGAGGAGGCAAAAAAGTGGCCGATGGGTTGTTATCTGTTATGGAAGGAATGGGACGAAGCTAAGAGAGACAGTTTGTCACGTTGTCGAAATTAAGCAACATATGGGAAATGTGGCGTACGTCTAACAGATCGCCCATAAGCACAAAGTCATCGTCATCACGCACAGGGCTCTGCTCATGCGTGTATGGTAGGAAAGCGACAACCTGTATATGTAAATGTTAGTAAGGTTATCGTGTCAACGATGTGACATGCAACCTTGGCAAAAATGTCATACGACCCAGGAATAGTGCTCACCACGGGTAACCCTGGGGTAATATTTGTGATACCCGCACCCGTACCCGTCAAAACCCTCTACCCTCCTCAGGGGTATGGGTATTGGCGGATTGGGGTGTGGGTATCTACGGGTTCAGCGGGTATGTATTACCCGTAAGGGTTCACAGAAGGGTATATACAAAACAGTGCGTACTACGTGGAGTCCAAGTCAACTAATTATTCACAATAGTTCCTCGTCCGAGTCTTCTCCCTCAATCTCTGGAAGTGCAGTGACCAGTTGGATATCCCGATCCTTCACATAACCCAATAGGCTCCAAGCTCCAACACACATCAAAGCACGCATTGACTGGACCGACAAACCACATCGAACATGTGACAAAAGAATCCGGCCCTTACTGAAGACACGCTCGACATCTACAGATGTTGCTACAGAGGGTTTGAGCTAGTTTGCGTAGCCAAATAAAGTGATGCTCACCTGGTACCGAGAGATAATCCATCGCCATCCTCGAAAGCCTTGGGTATGTGTTCCGTCGCTCATGCCACCATGCAAGAACATCTGGGACATATTCTGGGTCAGTACTGAGGTAACGATCAAGTTCACCCCGCAGTTCTGAAGGCGTGGGTGCAGCAAGTGCGGGAAGGTTATCGAATATATTTGTTGACACCATTATAGCTGCGGACTACCAGATCATGAGGGCATAATATAACAGAAGCGACAGATGGCTATGTACCTCTTCCGTTGTGACTTGAAGAGTTTTGCCAGGCAGCCGAGCCGGAGCCAGAGAATAGTTAGTCTCAAATTGACCTCGCACGATCTTCTCCGCTGTTGCAATCCAATCTTCTTCCCACCCTGCATCTCAAAAATAGCGGAGTTTGTGCCGAGGGTGGAGGACTGCAAATAGTCGCTGTCATTGAGTCCGAGTCAGGACACCAGTAGACTAAATTACTTACTCATAGCGATCCGGTAAATTTCAGAATTATCAGTCTTGCTGTAATATCGATTGAGTGTCTTCTTGCCCATAGCCAGGGCAGCTTGTACAGAGATGGAGTACTGGGAGTTGAAGGCGCTGGTAGCTAAAACTTCATTGATGCGATCCATAGCAGGGATTACTGTTGCAATGCTTGGTGCGCCATTGCGAGAGAAGAAGAGGGTCGCGTCCTTGAAAACCTACAGCCAAGGAAAGGGTAAGTAAACGAAATACGAGAAGGCAGTCAACTAAGTGATAACTAGCCTTTAGGACTTCACACAGTTGCTGGGTGATGACCCATTCCTCGTTGTCCATCTCAAACCGTCGGAGTTTCATGTCACGATCGCCAGTGATGACATCCAGGGCATCCCGATATTTCAGAGTGAATAGGAGCATGTCATATGTCGAATTCCATCATGTTGATACATCCCGGGGCATCATACGGCGTCCGAGTTTGAGTTCCTCCAGTGTTGAAATCCACTTAGGGAGGACAAGCGTGGGTGAGTTCTTGATCGCATACGCCACTTTGCAGAGCTGCAATATGGTGGCATTAACGTTACAGTTCCAGAATCCAAGTCCGAATCGTGCCAGTGTAAGTCTACTCTGGAGACGAGTTGTGAACGCGTGAACATGTGCGTGAACAGTGGCCACGAATTCCATCGGCAACATACACAAGCAGGGACTCGAAGCGTTGATACTGAAGACACACCTTCACCAATGTTTTTCGTACAGGCTGCACGTCACCCTCAAGTGCTTTCAGATCTGATACCGACAACTCACACCGTTCATCTACCCATCCTTCAGCATTATTGTCCTCTCCGTCATCACCAACTTCGTGGGGGCTGTTGGCTTGTGTCAGTAGTTCTTCAACCTCAATGTCGGTGGCCAATTCTCGCAACTCTTCCACAGCTTCATCAAGGGACTCTCCCTCTGTTGCCTTAGGTACGTCAAATTGTCGGATAACTGTCTGTGCAATGAGATTGATGATATGTGCAAAGCATCGCGTTCGATTCGCCGCCCCTGAGAAATTTTCGACAAGGCCCTTGAGCTTGTCGATCATCATGTCGTTATTACTTGCGTTGTCGCAAGTGATACTAAGGACCTGGGTCGGAGTCTGGTGAGTTATGTCTCTTAGTTGATAGCTATGAAAAACTCACTTTGTCCATGATACCGAATTCATTGAGAATTGTCGCGAAGGCAGCAGCAAGATTCAACCCAGAGTGCGATTTGGCAACTTCGACCAGGTCAAGGAGCATCGACACTGGCACACCATCTTTTTCAAAGTGAACGGTAACCGCCACATACGGTTTATGGTTCGGGGATATCCATGCATCTGTGGCGAAGCTCAAAGTTCCGTCACGTTCCTGGTGAGTTTGGTATTCAGATTTACGACTTCGTATCATTAAAACACGTACTTGAAGCATCTTCGAAATCCTCTGGCGGCAGTGCACAAAGACATTTTTAGTGTCGCGGGATACTGTTTGAGGAGACGGAATGTGATAGTCTGGTCTACCGCTCTTCATCAACTTCTGAAAGCCACGGTCCTTGATGATCGTGAATGGACGCATACTTTCGGCAACCCAGCGAACGGTTTCTGCTCTACAACAGTGTCAGCACCACATCTAATTCCTCAAGAGCGACATACCGGGATTCTGTCTTTGTGAGTTGGCGATGTGAGTACGTTATACGGTCCTTCCCAATCCGCTCAAACACTGCAGTTATTGAACCATCCCTGGGCTTCACTTTGGCCATTGCGTCACAAGCCGCATAAACATCTTTGGTCTGACTTGCGGCATAGACAGTCTCCTTGCCCCAACATATGTTTGCATGACGCCGCAAGTTGCTGGTAGACTTTGCGTCCCTTGTATCCAAGTAGCACCGGACATATCGTGCATATTTTCCATTCCCTTTGCAGCGCACGGCATTACACTCAAAGACATGGATGCGGCGGTTGTTTATGGACTTGATGGCGGGTATGGGTTTGAAGAAGGCATAAACGGTTGAGTTCCATTCTTTTACAAGTCGTTCTATGAACTTTTTAGGCTGATAATGATACAACACAGTGATGGGCTTACTGAGTTCCACCTCTGCGCTCTCCTCGAATCCATCAACTTCCATAGCGATGCTGGCTACCTCGTCTCCACTGTCATCATTCCCATCAGCTGGCTCAATGATCCGTGCTGTCTCAGTTGGGTGCAGGCTTGCAGTGACACTGGTACCATCGTTGTCGGCCACTTCAGTGTCAGAGAGAGACTTTTGAGTTGATGGGCTTGGGTGCGTGTGCATGGACTCGTCCGTACATGCCGGCTTTGTCTTGACTGACTTTTTTGATTTTTTGTTCTTTGGCAGCAATGGATCAGCGTTCTCGACAACGTGACTGGACTGTTTTCGTTTGCATGAACTCACAGCCCGTAATTTGGGTGAGGGTTTGTTGGTACTGGAAGGGGGCATGTTGGGTTGGAAAATACTTGGATGCGGGATGTAGTACAGTAGTAGCTCTTTTTCAGAGCGCCCACATATATTGAGGGCTCTGTCGCTTGTCAAGCGGTGGCTGGGTGGTCTAGTAGTTTCGATCACTTTGCTAGTAACATTGTTTAAGCGAGCAGCTGGAGTTATGTGTACTACCTGTGAAACCCGCAGAACCCGCCTGAAGGGTATGGGTTGTTGGAGGGTCAGAAATGATGTACCCATACCCGTACCCGCTCATACCCTTGGGCTGTACCCGTGTGGGTTCAGAAACCCTTGGTATGCACTATTGGAGACTGAACTGACAAGGGATCAGTTCCACCTTGATATGGACTTCTCATCTGTCTGGAAGCGCCTTCAGTACACGCGAGCTATCCCCCTCATCACGGACAAATACGCCGAGCTTCATGCGAAGCCAGTACGTCCACGAGGCTCACCAGAACCCACCCCCCTCATGCCTCGCAACACTGGGCCTAGCAAGATGCCCCGCCTCCATGGGGAAGGCGGCGGGCGTAAGTGCAAGTGCTTTCAGTGCAAGTTGACGGAACACCTGGTGGCTCAGTGCCCAGAGCGACATGCAAGGGAGCCGTGCCAATGGTGTGGAAGTCGTGCTCACAGACTCAATGTTTGTCTCATCTGCCGACTCTCCCCTATGATGCCTGCACATGTAGACCTGGACAAACGTCCTCGGTGGTGTGGTAAGTGCTTGCAGTATGACGCCACCCATGAGGAGATCAAATGTCCCATGTACGAGTGGTGCTGGGACTGTGGAGAGAGCGGACAGTTTATGTTCTTGCAGCGGCACACATGTCCACGTTCCCCCTCCCCTGAGCCAACTAACATCCCCGTTGAGGAGGACTATGGTTACACCAGCAACTAGTCGAAGTCGTGGCGACTTCGATTCTGGTGGGGGGGTAATGTTACGACTCTTCTTCTCTTTTCTCTTCTTGCGCTCCACCATGCTCCCCTTCACGTATTCACTGTACGATTACGATCCGATCCGATTTGACGCGCTTCTCGGCTTCTATCTCACACCTTGCACCTCGGCGATACGGTGGCCAGTTTTGCGCTTCTTTTCGTCCGCTGACCATTTCTGAGGCACGCGTCGTCCCGTGGGATTCACTTGTACCACATCTGACCCTTCCCTTTGTTTACGCTTTAGGACTGTTGGCTCAGGATCATGCCATGTGTTTGTATATCACAAACACCCTGTACTAGTATATAAGTCACGCCCTACCTAGCTTGTACGGTAGACTTGACTTCTTGTGTAATACCACATTGCCTTAGCCTCACAAACGATCCTTGACTTGCCATTGTGCTTGAGTCCTCGCTTTCACTTGCACTTACGCTTGAGCCTTGGTTTCCCACTATTATCCTCGCATCCCAGGGAGGCCGAGTGATACTTGTTCACCACCGAACTGAGTCTTAACCGACTCACGCCTTTCCGATCCTGTTGACTTAGCGTGGTACACGTCGTACCTAACGCCCCTGTGGTGGCGTTACAATGAAGGTCTTCGAGGAGGGGGACAGTGGTTGGGTGGTAGTTAAGTACATGGAGGTTGTCCCACTGGGGATGGTTGATGATGTAGAGATGTCCATATGGGCAGCGATGCATTCGTTGTGGTAAAGGTGTACGCAATGACAAATGCAATCAATGGGGAATACATCCACTGTCCACGGAGGGAACTCGGGATAAACTCACGGGGATCCCTGGTCTAAGGGGATATGCCGGAGGACTCACTTAACAGGGGGAGGACCCTATAGAGCGAAGAACTAGTAGTGGTATTGGAAGAAGACCAAGATGCCGTTCTTGGTCTCCACAGTACTCTACTTATACAGTTACATGTGGGCTTTCAAGTGCTGCTCCAAGAAGTACTAGCCAATAGTGTAAGTAGAGCAAACCCTAGTACAGCTATCCTAGTATGAGTCACTACGAGTCATGTAACGCCACCAGCAGGGCGACGTCCAGGGTTCAAGGCACCCGTGGTGTAACGGTTCTTCCGGCCCGTTGGGTTGACCCGTAGGTCGCGGTCGTCGAACACTGATCACGCCGAGGATCGTAGGCGTTGGAAGGCGTACGATAGGTCGTAATGACAGACAGGAGTTGGCTTCACAGCACAACCCATAGTGGAAAGGGGAAGGTCGCAGTGGCGGGACAGACTCCGAGGGCGCACTGAGGATCATAGAGGGGGATAACATCGACTCCACATTCAGAGGTAGTATAAACTAGGAACCAATGCAACGAAGGGCAAAGGCCAGCAGCTACATGAAGAGGTAGGAGTAAGGAGGGAAGAGGGAATCCAAGATGTTTCTAAGATGGGGGTCATAGGGACCATCCATCGCTCTACTTATACGCGTCCAGGGAGCTTTCAAGCTCAGCCCGAACCTTGAGTCGAGTCATGAACCCTAGTACAGCTAACAATAGCAACCAATGGCATAAGGCGCTCTTGGTGTGAGTCAGAGATAAGGGGCACGAGGCCAGGGTCCAGACCATGACGTCATAGATAAGAGTCCACCGGCAATACAACGTACCGGTTCCATAATCACAAGCCAATCTGGGATCACGTGCTCATCCGGACTCTTCTGGAACATTCTAGAGCAGGTCACGTGCCAGGTCATGTGACGGCCAAACTTGATATCCTGGGCGCTCGGCGGTTGCCGAGGATTGGCGCTGACAACTTTGGTTGTAAGTTGTCGCTTCTTCCCGAGGACGTCTTCTCCCACGGTCACGTGCAAGGGCGCTGAAGGGCAGAACGTGACACGTGGCAGGCTTAGCAGAAGACGACTTTGGCATTGTCGACAATGGTGACAAAGGAGACTGAGATCGGTCGAAGGCACACGCACGAAGAGGTGAGGCGAGAACGGTGATGCACAAGATAAGCGGAAAGGAGCTTAGAGCGAGGCAGAGCAGGGTTCCCAAGATACTAGCTGGTATTGCTAAGTAACTCAAGTCTGGGGACTTGAGGACAAAACAGTACAGGTATATATACAAGCTGGTACATAAGGTTCGTACCCAGCTAAGTCCACTCTCTCGGGTTCTGTGGTCCATGCGCAGACGCGGAACCTTCTAGAAAGGTCACGCAGTTGATTGCGCCATCTGTCGTTATCAGTCTAGGTCAGCCTGGCCTTCAGTCACGTGATCGGTGATGTCAGAGTCCAGCGCCTTCCGGAACTTCTCCCTAGCGCGCCTCATAATGCCACTGCCAGCATCCTCCGAGCTCTCCAGGCCCTGCACCAGGTCCCTGGCAGTCGGCACGGTCAGAGATCATAACAAGTCATGATCCGATCCGTTATCATACACAATCACATGCTCTGGAGCTTACCCAGCTTACTGATCTGATAAGTCCATGACAATATACTGCTGATGTGGTGTCATACCCTTGACGTCAGTGTCCACTTCCAGGCTGAACGTAACAGAAGTACTGAAGACTCCGAGTCACTTGACTCATCACATTTCCATTGAGCATGGGAAGTAACCTTTCCCACACCCTCATAAGCCTTACTGCCTGTGTTGCTGCCAGCCTCATCACTGCTGTATCACTTCCCTGCCTCAAACCCCATGAAGAAGAAAAGGTATTCCGCTGACAGCTGATGTCAATCTACAGCACATACCATCCCATACCAGGTACCTCAGCCAAAGAAGAAGACAACATCATGCTACCACCACTACCACTGCCATTGGGGGGTCAACCTTGGGGTCAATGCAAGTTGCATGCACCCTATAGAAATATATTTAGATGGTCACACCCGAAGGGGATGAGCGGGGATGATGAGCATCCACTGTTAGGGAGCTCTACCCCTATTTGATAGGCTTGATGCACTCTTTACATGTTAGGTAATCTACTTCACATGCCATCTCAATACCAGAGCAATCCGAGAACCAAACTCAGCCGGTTAGTGCTGACTGGTATCTCTACACACCCCTAACAACTTGAATGACCCCAACCAATGCAGCAGCAATGAGGGCGTGTAGCAATACAAGCCGGAGGATGATGGCTGCGGAACTCTACCAGCACAGCCCCAGCACGTGTGCTGCCAACAACGACTATCTGTTACGTTTCAGCCCGGAAGTGGACACTGACGCTCGGGGATGACACCACGTCAGCAGTATATCGTCATGGACTTGTTGGATCAGTCAGCCGGGTAAGCTCCGGTGCATATGATTGTGTACGATAACGGATCGGATCATGACTCGATGTGACTCATTCCTAGGATAGCTGTACTAGGGTTTGCTCTACTTACGCTATTGGCTAGGATAGTTTGGAGCGGCGCTTGAAAAGCCCGCGAGTATCTGTATAAGTAGTAGCGAGGGAAGACCAGGATCGCCATCTTGGTCTTCTTCAATACCACCTTCTTCGTTGTTCTCATCTCTTCGGGCTCTCTTCCCTGTGAAGTGAGTCGTCTCCGGTATATCCTCTTAGACCAGGGATCCCCGTGAGCTTATCCCGAGTTCCCCTTCGTGGGCAGTGGACGTATATCCTATCGGATCGCAGTACCATCAAGTATTCCTCTATCACAACGAGCGAGTTGCCAAGCCGTACGGCTATACCTACATCGTCGATCACCCTTCGTGGAGAACTATTCTCCCTGTTGAAGACCCCCCAGCCGACGTCCCTCGAGCGGAGGACTTGCACACGTTCATTGCGCTAAACGGAGATCTCGCCCCCCATCCAGCTGAGTACACAGACGCCATTACCAATCGCCTTTTCTATCGACCGCTTAGGATCGCCGCGACCAACGAGGCCTAAGTCAGGCAAGCGTCCGTGGTAGACGTAACATTAAGACCAAGATCCATCGTGGCCAATCCTAAGACCAAAGACCTCTGGGTGCCCTTCCGCCCCTACTACATCGACCGACGAGGAGAACGCAACGTTCCCAAAAGATATCTTCAATCAGCTTTCTGGAAAGACGACGCTGAAATCCCTGGATACGTCGCCTACTACATCGACCCGCAAGATCGACAACACATCATCCCAGTCGAGTTCAACTTTGACTTTACCTGTTGGACAGAAATCCGTTGGAGCGACGCCAACAACAAATTCCAAGTCACAAAACCCGCATCATCCGCACTTAACCTCGACATCCGCAACAGCGAAATAGTAACCCGTGACCAGTGGGGACCAATCGACGGAGAAACAGAAGAACCAGCTCGATCCCCTACTCCTAAAACTCCTGCACCATCTCCATCACTCGCTAGCAACCCCGAAGACATCCTCGTAATCAGAAACAAGCAAGAAGAAGAAGCCTTAGAGCTTATCGCTAAGTCCATCCCCACCACTATGAGTCAGACAGTCACCCACGAAGAGATGCGAATTGGCACAGCACTATTCGACACCAAATACCCAAGACACCCCGACGACCCGCCACCCGGGGGAGACCCCGGAGACAACAACGGCGGAAACGGGGGTGGCGATGGAGGAAACGGCGGAGGAGGAGGACTCCCCGCAGCAACGGCACCCATCGACCCCGCTCACCTCACGGACCGATTCGTCGGCAAAGAACCCCCCATCTTCAAAGGGGAACGCGACAAAGCAGAAGCATTCTTGTCCCAATGGAACCGATTTGCAGGGGTCAACAAGTTCAACCGAAGCATCAGTCACCCCTACACCAAAGCCATGATGTTCCTCACCTACATACAAGGGGACCTCGTCGACGAATGGGCCACAAAAACAGCAGAGTGGCTCGACAAACAGACAGATCAACACGACCCTTGGCTCTGGAGCGGTGTCGAAATCGCATTCAAAGGCAATTCCGCGATAACCTAGAGCAGGAGAACGCTCGCCTAGAACTCGACAAAGGATTCCGCATGACGGGGTCAGACATTGACAGCTACGTGACTAAATTCGAGAAAACGGTCCGCTTAGCTGGCTATCGCCTAGATGATCAACTAGTCCTTGACAAATTCACAAGGGGACTACCCATGGATCTTTACCGCAACGCCTATCAGTTCCACGACCCCAGAAATTACTCGCAATGGAAGACTGCCGTAATCGAGCAGCAGAAGAAATACCTTCACATGAAGGCTAGACAAGACGGGTTCGGACGGCTACCCGCGACCCAACGTCCCAAGCAGCAGCAAATGCGCTTCCAAGCCCCGCAGAGGTCAAACCAACCAACATGGCGGCAATACCAAAACCACCCCGACGCAATGGACACTACCCCTGGAAGGGTCCGAGCTCGAGTAGCGGAGATAGGCAACCCAAACCGCCCAGAAATCAATCATCGCAACAACCGTCCCCCGTTTCCGCCAAGAGGAGGATTCATCCAACGCGGACACAGAGGACGAGGGATCTTTAACGCTAAGGACGTCTCTTGCTACAACTGTGGACGCAAAGGCCACTTCTCACGCGATTGTTCCCAGCCTCGCCAACCACGACAGGGGTTTAACGGGCCTCCTCAAGGACGGAGTGCCTACATAGAAGAAGTTCCTACCGCACCGCCGAGTGTAGCGGAGGAACCACTCATCAACTTAGATGAACCAACCACAACCCCCCAAGAAACCGAAACGCCGATGACCCTGATGATGGGCAAAATGGCGGAGCTCCACAATCAGATGGGGGAATGGATGCGGAAGGATTTTCCTGACGCCTGAACCCATCGGCCTGGGTGAGGGCTTCGCAATGTAACTCGCAGTTCATAACGCGCTATCGATCTATGCATGTTTCAGTTTCGATTCGCACGAGTAACTCAATGGCCGACAAACAAGCACTAGTGGACTCAGGAGCCACTAACAACTTCATGCATCCCAACTTCGCCAAACAAATGGGCATTGGGATTAAAGAGCTAGAACGACCCCGTAATATTTGGAACATCGACGGGACGCACAACAAAGGCGGGAAGATCACCCATTACACCGATTTGAACGTACAAACAGATGGGAAAGTCAAAACGATCCCATTCTTCATCACAGATGTAGGAGGAGAGGACGTCATACTCGGATATCCCTGGCTCGCCACCTTCCAACCCAGAATCCACTGGGCTACCGCAACGTTGGATACCAAACAGTACCCCATCATTATACGCACGACCAACCCGCTCAGACCATTCACGGCACGATCAGCAATGGAACAACTACGACAAACACTCGAGCAATGCATGGACCAACACAAGGAACACATCTTCGCAGAACTAGAAGAGGAGTCACTACCTGTCCACCTACGAACCACGGCAACGGAACTGGCAATCACGGCACAACAATACACGGAAAAGAAGGAAATCCCAGACGAATACAAACGACACGCGAAAGTATTTAGCGAGGAAGAGTCACACCGCCTCCCGCCTTCCAGACCATGGGACCACGCAATCGAATTCAAACCGGACGCTCCCAACCATATCGACTGCAAAATCTACCCGATGAACCAAACAGAGGACAAGGCACTTAAAGAATGGCTCGACGCAGAACTGGCAAAAGGGTACATCAGACCCTCTAAATCCCCGTACGCATCTCCTTTCTTCTTCATCAAAAAGAAGGACGGAAAGCTACGACCAGTACAGGACTACCGAGTAATCAACAAATGGACCATACGCAATCAGTACCCACTCCCTCTGATACTGGAACTCATCGCAGACCTAAGCGGTGGAGTAATCTTTTCCAAATTTGACGTACGATGGGGATACAACAACATACTCGTCAAAGATGGCGACCAAGAGAAAGCAGCCTTCAAAACAAAATACGGACTATACGAACCGCTAGTCATGTACTTCGGGCAAACCAACTCACCGGCCACCTTCCAAGCCATGATGAACCACATCATCGCCCCACTCATTGAATACTTCAAACAAAAAGGAACAATCATACGGGCTTACATGGACGATATCGGCATTGCAACAACGACAACGGAACAAGACCACACCGAGGCAGTACATGCGGTATTAGACCTTCTCGAAGAACACGACCTATACCTGAAACTGGAGAAATGCACCTTCCACTCTTCGTCCCTCGATTACCTGGGGGTAATCATTGAAAAGGGGGTGATTCGCATGGACCCCATCAAAATTTCGGGCATACGCGAATGGCCAACCCCAAAAACCGTTAAACAGGTGCGATCATTCCTAGGCTTCTGCAACTTCTACCGCACTTTCATCCGAAATTTTGCCACGCACGCACGACCCCTCAACAAACTCACCCGCAAAGACGTGGAATGGACATGGGGAACGGAACAGCAACAGGCATTCGACAAACTCAAGGAGCTAGTGACACAAGAACCGGTACTCAAACACCCAGAATTGGACAAACCCTTCGAACTAGAAGTCGACGCATCAGGATACGCCGTAGGAGCAGTACTACTTCAAAGAGGCGAAGGCAACAAACGCCATCCCATTGCATACTACTCAAACACCCTCAGTGCAGCCGAACGAAACTACGATATCTATGATCTGGAGTTACTTGCCATAGTCAAGGCCCTACGCAACTGGAGACAATATCTTGCAGGATCACCACACAAGATCAAAGTATTCTCAGACCATATGAATCTGCAATACTGGAGATCCCCCCAAAAAATATCCAGACGCGTAGCTCGGGAAGTACTCGAACTCTCAGAATATGACATAGAAATTCACCACATCAAAGGCACAGCCAACGGACGAGCAGACGCACTATCTAGACGACCGGATTATGATCAAGGAGACCACGACAACGAACAAGTCACCGTACTACCTGACCACATCTTTGTCAGAGCAGCCGAGATCGACACCACAGAAGACCCAATACGACTCGGAAACACAATAACCGTCGCAGAAATGCAGCCAGCGAACCCGGTGTACACCCAAAACGAAGAAACCATCCGACGATGGGTCGACCCGCACAAACTCAAGAAAATCGAAGGCACATGGTATAAGGAGGGACGACGCGTGGTCACGGGGGACCAAATCGAACGAAGACACATCATTCAAGTTCACCACGACCCGCCAGTACACGGACACCCAGGAATCAGCCGAACGATCAAAATGATCGAATGATACTACTGGTGGCCAGGACTGCGACAGGAAGTACAAGACTACGTCAAGGGGTGTGCAGATTGCCAGCGAATCAAAGTCAACAATCGCCCCACACGCGCGCCACTACAACCCATATTCCCGAAACCAGAAGCCACGCCATTCGAAACTATAGCGCTGGATTTCATCACGAAACTACCACAAGCGGACGGCTGCGACACAATACTGACAGTAACGGACCACGATTGCTCAAAAGCAGCTATATTCATCCCATGCCTAGAAGAAATAAGCGCAGAAGGAACCGCAGCGTTGTATGTAAAACACGTATTCTCCCAATTCGGACTACCGGCTCGCATTATCAGCGATCGAGACCCGCGATTCGCATCCAAATTCACACGCGAACTGTGCAAAATACTGGGAATCGAACAAAACATTTCCACAGCCTACCACCCCAGGACAGACGGACAATCGGAACGCACCAATCAATGGCTGGAGCAATACCTGCGCTTTTGGGTTAACGAACGACAGGATGACTGGACCCACTACCTCCCAATGGCAGAATTTACGCACAACAACTGGCCCAACGAGTCCACGAGGGAATCCCCTTTTAACATCCTCATGGGGTACAACCCACGCGCCGACTGGATCGATCGACCCTCTCCCATTCCTCAGGTAGCACTCCGCGTCAAACAGTTCAAAGAGGCTAGAACGCGCGCCCAGGAACTGATGAGAAAAGCGCAGCAGGGGTGGATCAAACACAAAGATACGCCCAAATACCAAATCGGGGATCTCGTATGGCTAGAAGGACGCCACCTACGCACCAATCAACCAACTGCCAAGCTTGCGCCCAGAAGACACAGCCCTTTTAAGATTACCCAGGTGATGTCCGCAGTCAACTATCGATTGGAACTTCCCACGCAGTGGAGCATCCACCCAGTGTTCCATACGGATCTTCTGACTCCTTATCGCGAAACTCCCACACACGGCCCCAACTATCAGCGCCCACCGCCAGATCTGATCGATGGCGAAGAAGAATACGAGGTCGAGAAGATTCTGGACTCTCGGCGCTTCGGCAGAACAAAGAAACTGCAGTATTTGGTCAAATGGCGCGGATACCCGGACTCCGATAATCAATGGGTCTCGAAGGATGACGTATTCGCTGATGAAGCGATAAGGGAGTTCAAACGTTTAAAACCCCGCCAGAGAAACGCATATAAGCGCAGGGCTTTACCAAGAGACGTCCCCATCTCCTCTTCCTCGCTCTCATCCACTCATGTCCCAGTCCCCAGTCCAAGTACACTATGTCCTCGACGACCTACTCCCCATCTCGGTCCAGCCCACCGTTATCATTCAGAACGCCCCGCCATCACCATCCCTGTCGCCTGCCCAGTCCGTTCAACCCAGCCCCAGTCGTCCAACTACCCCCATACCATCCCTCCTTCCTTCGCCAACACCTACAGCAGCGAGCACACGAAGCCCGTCTCCGCAGGGCTATGTTCCCACGAGACCTCCGTCCCGTCAAGACGAGGCTCAAGTACAAGAAGATCGCAGTTACGACCGGTACTTGTCCCAGGAGCATTGCCCCCTCAACCAACACCTCACGTATGGGACTCACCTCACCACTACTCACGACGAAACCCCGCCACTATGCAGCACGGACGGGGAACCACTCACTCTCCCCCCATCGGAAAGACCCGAGAAGCGCCGCCTCTACCGTCCGGAGGAACACAGTCCAGTTTCCCGATCTCGCGTGGAAACTCTGCCACCATGCGGGTTCCATCACAACAGGGGAGTCCACTTCATCCCCTTCCAGATTCGCGACGCTCAGGGCCGGTTGCACCCAGCTCGGTATACGCAGCTCGTCTTTACGGCGGACCCCTTCGTCCTCGCCTACAGACGAGGCAGCGACCAGCAGTACGGCAAGTCGGTGCACGCCACCCCCAACTACGACGAACCCACACCCACCTACAACGACGACGACCTGGTCTTTTTAGACCAGGACAGCACCTACCGCGAGTCGGTCGACACGGCCTGTATGGCTATGAACGACCTGACGGTCACAGCGGAGGTCCACCGCTACCGCTGCCTCCAAGCGGGTTACACGGCAAAGGAGGAGGAGCTCAAGAGAAAGATCGACGAGCTCGACAAGATTGGGCGCATGCGCCGGGAGTGCGTACTCCGTCTCCAGCGCGCCAACGCCATCAAGCGTATCGAGGACGAGCGGGACTCCTATCGCCCCGGAGTCGAGGAGGGAGCCCGGATTGCGCGCCTCCGAGAGGAGATTTGCCGCGGTCGGTCTGGTGCCCGATCCTGAAAAGGGGGTGATGTTACGTTTCGGCCCGGAAGTGGACACTGACGCTCGGGGATGACACCACGTCAGCAGTATATCGTCATGGACTTGTTGGATCAGTCAGCTGGGTAAGCTCCGGTGCATATGATTGTGTACGATAACGGATCGGATCATGACTCGATGTGACTCATTCCTAGGATAGCTGTACTAGGGTTTGCTCTACTTACGCTATTGGCTAGGATAGTTTGGAGCGGCGCTTGAAAAGCCCGCGAGTATCTGTATAAGTAGTAGCGAGGGAAGACCAGGATCGCCATCTTGGTCTTCTTCAATACCACCTTCTTCGTTGTTCTCATCTCTTCGGGCTCTCTTCCCTGCGAAGTGAGTCGTCTCCGGTATATCCTCTTAGACCAGGGATCCCCGTGAGCTTATCCCGAGTTCCCCTTCGTGGGCAGTGGACGTATATCCTATCGGATCGCAGTACCATCAAGTATTCCTCTATCACAACGAGCGAGTTGCCAAGCCGTACGGCTATACCTACATCGTCGATCACCCTTCGTGGAGAACTATTCTCCCTGTTGAAGACCCCCCAGCCGACGTCCCTCGAGCGGAGGACTTGCACGCGTTCATTGCGCTAAACGGAGATCTCGCCCCCCATCCAGCTGAGTACACAGACGCCATTACCAATCGCCTTTTCTATCGACCGCTTAGGATCGCCGCGACCAACGAGGCCTAAGTCAGGCAAGCGTCCGTGGTAGACGTAACACTATCAAGATGACTATGATGGCAGGACGATGACAGTGACAGCAGCAGACATTCCACCAATGCAGCCAATGACAACTACGATATCATGACAACAACAATAACAATAACAGAGGACTATGACAATAAACAATGACAACTCAGACCGACAGTCGACAACAGTGGGAGCTGCCTGTAAGTATTCCTTACACAAACACGCTCCGATCACGCCGATCGTCGAGCACTTCTCTTTCAATCACATGTCAGATCTCGGAGCGCGTTTCAGATACGCACTCCAGAGAGTGGGGCAGGACTTGGGGATAAATAGGACGATACCAATTGAAGGTCGTCTCAGACTCCTTTTCCCCCCTTTTGTTTTATCCTATCATACCTGCGCACTTAACCCTGTACTCGCAAAACTCTCTGTTCGTCTCTCAAAGGAATATACAAAGTTCCTAACTCAGTCTCATCCCATTCCGAGTGGCATCGGCCCCCGCGCTGGTGTTACACTTTTTTTTGAGTTATCGTCACTTTTGTATACTCCTCCGATCCCTCCCTGTACCTTGCCTTACTCCAAATCCCCATTCTCCTTGTTACGATCATCCCGTCCTGGCTTCCCGACACTCACAGCGGTTACAAAGCCGGACTGCCCTAAAAGACAAACTGCCCAGATCTCAGGCCTCAGAACCGTGTGTAGAAACACAGACAGAGGCTCACACATCCACACGCATACATTCACTGTTACTTGCACGTTCGCAATCACCTTTACCC
The DNA here is from genome assembly GCA_024734325.1 of Lactarius hatsudake. NCBI lineage: Eukaryota > Fungi > Basidiomycota > Agaricomycetes > Russulales > Russulaceae > Lactarius > Lactarius hatsudake. The sequence goes on along the minus strand of JANSJP010000016.1, from coordinate 56,707 downwards.
ATCCTGTCTCAATCACCTGTACCGCCCCAGTCTCCTGCCTTGTCCCAGTCTCCCACTCTGTTCCAGTCTCCCACCCTGTCCCAGTCTCCAACTCGTGAACAGTCACCTGTACTGCCTCAGTCTCCAGCTTCCTCAGACGACTCATCTGTCGACTTGCCACGGTACCAAACCCAGAATAACATGACGGACTCTAAGGACGCTATTGCTGTGGCTTCTCACCTAAGCCTCTCATGCCCACCAAACCTGTCTAGGGGAAAACTGACCCCCAATGCCATTCGCGATTTTGAAAACCATGCCGAGAATTACTTTCTGAACGCAAAGAACGAAATAGCGGAAACTGAAAAAGTCACGAAGATCCTAGGCTGTTTTGACAGCCCCTTGGTTAATGACTGGATTTCCGTCAACCGGGCACGCCTGCACGCTATGACTTTTGAGCAATTCATGGGTGCTCTCCGCACTTGCTGGCTCCCCAAAGACTGGGAAGAAGATCTTCGGACCCAAATCATGGGAGCACGTCTTGACCCTCGCTACAAAACGTTCGAAACCTTTGCATCTGAAGCTCAGACCTTAAACGTGGCACTCCGCGGCACAGACTCCCACATCTCGGAGGACCAGATGAGAAAACAGCTGGAGGCAAACATTGACCAGGACCTGCGCAGACTCGGTAAAAGAGAAAAAGTTTCCAAAATCACAGATTTCCAGACGTGGTTGGAGCGGATGACCGAAATCGACAGCGAAAGGCAATTTGACAGGAAACACATTGCCGAAATCTGCGACAACAGAAACCGCATCACAAAGAGACCATACGATCCCACCCGTAGCTCGTACCCAACCCGCACAAATATGGGTAGGAACATGGCAAACACGTCGAGCACCAGCCTGAACATATACCCCCCGAAGCTGACAGACGAGGAGCGCCGCCTCCTCAGAGAACACGATGGCTGTTTCAAGTGCCGGACTTTCTACGCCGGACACCGCGCGGATAAATGTACCACCTCCCTGTCCAGGGAAAACTACCGAACCCTGACCACACAAGATGCGCTTAAGGCCAAACCCGGCGCAAAAAACAGCACCCGCACTGCCCCGATAGCCTCTATGTCCAATGCTTCCGCAAACTTAGACCAAAGTGCACAGTTGACCTTCGAACCGCTCGCAGCCATTTTCCCATCGGCATCCATCACCGAGAACAGTTTTTCCGATGCATCAGAAAATAGCCTGTCCTTGTTAATCTTTCAGTGAATGCAACAGCGCTGATTGACAGCGGCGCACACATGGTGTTCATCAGTCCTGAATTGGTCGATCGTCTCAAACTATCAAAACATGTTTTGCCAGAGCCAGAACGAGTCAGCGTCGCAATCGACGCACAAAATCCCTCTACATTGACACATTTTGTAAAAATAAGTGTCTCGTCCCGTGATCATTTCTTTAAGTCGAATGTTATCCACGCTGTGGTCGCGCCTGGGCTCTGCATGCCCATAATTCTTGGACTCCCGTTCCTCAGCAGTAACCAGATTGTCTGTGACTATGCCAAACAAACTTGTATTGTAACGAAGAAAATCCCCCATTATGATTTGTTGGCGGAGACAACGCCCATAAAGCACACGAACATTCTTAGCACAATACGGGGAAGAGTCGAAACACTGGGATTGGAGACAGAACTAGCACAAAGGGACAGTTCCATGCGACAACGATTCTCAAAGGTCTTCGAGCCCTTACCACATGTCGAGGAACTACCACAGGAACCACGTGCCCGCATCAAGCTAAAAGACGGAAATAGCACAATCAAAACACACAATTACCCATGCCCCCGGAAATGGAAGGAAGCGTGGCACGCCTTGTTACAAGAACACCTGAAGGCCGGGCGCATCAGGCCATCCTCAGCCCCTGCCAGATCAGGTGCATTTATCATCCCCAAAGCTGATCCCACCGCCCCACCACGATGGGTCAATGACTACAGACAATTGAATGCGAACACGGTTACGGATAGCTTCCCCATCCCGCGTGTCAATGACATCCTTGTGGACATTGCATGTGGAAAGTATTTCGCTTCCATTGACATGACAAATAGTTTTTTCCAGATGCGCATGAAAGACGAGGATATCGAGCTAACTGTGGTCAACACGCCATGGGGGCTATACGAGTGGGGTGGTCATGCCAATGGGAATCAAAAACGCACCAGCGATTCACCAAAGGAGGGTATCTATCGCCCTTCAGCCCTGGATCGGCAGCATCTGTCATGCATATATCAACGATATCGCAATTTGGTCAAAGACCCTGGAGGAGCATGAGCGAAATGTTGCCACGATCCTACAAACACTCGCGGACCATAAGTTGTACTGTAATCCAAAAAAGACCAAGCTATTTTGCTCCGAGATCCGCTTCCTCGGCCACAGAATCTCAGCAAACGGAATCGAGGCTGACGAGGGAAAAGCAGATCGTATAAGGGACTGGCCTAGGCCAACGTCCGCGAAACAGGTACGAGGCTTTCTTGGACTGGTTCGCTACCTCGCTGCCTTCCTGCCAAACCTGGTGAAAGAAACCTCAATATTGGACACTTTGACAAGAAAGGAATGCGACAAACAGTTCCCCGAATGGACGACGTCGCACCAAACAGCATTTGATAACATCAAAAGACTGGTGATGTCAACCGATTGCCTTACAACAATTGACCCGTCGCTCATGCCAGACCACAAAATATTTGTCACCATGGACGCGAGTGACACCGGATCGGGGGCGATACTGGCATTTGGGAAGACTTACGAAACGGCACAGCCAGTCGCGTACGAATTCCGCTCATTCAAAGGGGCCGAATTGAACTATCCTGTACACGAAAAAGAATTGCTCGCCATCATACGGGCACTCGCAAAGTGGCATTCTGAGTTACTCGGGTACAGCTTCCAAGTCTGGACAGATCACCGCACTCTGGAACACTTCAACACCCAGTGAGAACTATCCCGCCAACAAGCACGCTGGATGGAACTCATGTCACAGTACGATGCCACGATACACTACCTACCTGGCGACAAGAACTGTGCGGCAGACGCACTATCACGTCTACCAGACACAGCCATGAACATCCTTGCTGCAACCCTTAGCGCTTCACGTGGCGAAAGGATAGCATCACGTTTCGAACTGGAAGACGCAATTTTGGAAGAAATCAAAGCCGGGTACGCAGAAGACTCGTTCACACTTAAGCTAAGCAAGGCTGCTGCAGGGATGCCGAATGTCCGACAGGAAAACGGTTTTCTGGTTCATTGATGATAGACTGGTGGTACCAAAGCGTGTGAAAATCCGAGAAACACTTTTCCGTCTGGCCCATGACAACCTAGGTCACTTCGGCGTACTGAAGATGTATGGAGCACTGCGCGATGGATACTACTGGCCGAACATGCGACGGGACCTCGAAGAGGGTTACATCCCTGGATGCGCCGACTGTCAGCGTAATAAAGCTAGGACTACGAAGCAGATCGGACCCCTGCACCCACTACCAGTACCAGACGGCCATTGTGACTCGGTCGCAATTGACTTCATTGGGCCCTTGCCAAAGGATGACGGTTTCGACACAATTATCACATTCACAGACCGACTAGGCTCTGACATCCGTTTGATCCCTACTGTCTCCACGCTGACGGCAGAACAACTGGCTGACATATTCTTCACAAGGTGGTACTGCGAGAACGGCCTGCCGTTGGAAATTGTTTCAGATCGCGACAAACTTTTCCTCGCCCACTTTTGGAAGACACTGCACAAGCTGACAGGGGTGAAGCTAAAAATGTCATCCGGGTACCACCCGGAAACGGACAGCTCAAGCGAAAGAACGAACAAAACCGTCATCCAGTGCATCAGATATGTGGTCGAGCGGGACCAGAGGGGATGGGCCCGCGTGCTGCGAAGATCCGTTTCGATATCATGAACACAATAAACGCCTCCACTGGCTTAACGCCCTTCCAGCTCCGTTATGGAAAAATGCCACGCGTACTGCCACCGATTATCGCACCACCGTCTAACCCAACAGCGCTGGACAACGCGGTGCAGGAACTAACAAACCGGATGACCGGACTCGAAATGGAGGCACAGGATGCACTGATCGGCGCGAAGGTTACGCAGGCAAGCCACGCGAATGAACACCCGTGACCTGCGATTTCCTTTCAAAATTGGTGACCGCATAGTACTGTCCACGCTGCACCAGCGGCGGGAATACAAGTCCACCGAAGCACACCGAGCAGCTAAGTTTATGCCACGTTATGACGGACTATATAACGTTGTCACAACTGACGAAGCACATTTGACAGTAACCCTGGACTTGCCAGACAAGCCCCATATATTCCCCGTATTTCACACCTCGGAAGTCCGGCCATTTGTGGAAAACAACAGTGTCCTATTCCCGCAAAGAGCACTCGTCCCACCGGATCCCATCACGATCGACAGGCACGATGAGTTCTTCATAGATAAAATCGTCGACCAACATCGGTGTGGCCGAGGAACACAATATCGGGTATGGTGGCATGGAGAAGGGCCGGAAGGCGACAAATGGCTTCCGGTGAAAGAGCTGGAAGATTGCGAAGCGCTGGACAAGTGGCTACAACATCAAAACCACGAGGAGTCCTCTAGCGCAAAGCTTTTACCATAGCTTCCGTCTTCACCATGCCGCCGGTAGCTTTCCCCACAGGGGTTTTGACGCACCCGTGCAGGCCCATTGCACCCCCCCCACTTGCTTTATACTACCGTCTTTCTTTTTCACACCGGGGAGGGGTGTAAGTATTCCTTACACAAACACGCTCCGATCACGCCGATCGTCGAGCACTTCTCTTTCAATCACATGTCAGATCTCGGAGCACGTTTCAGATATGCACTCCAGAGAGTGGGGCAGGACTTGGGGATAAATAGGACGATACCAATTGAAGGTCGTCTCAGACTCCTTTTCCCCCCTTTTGTTTTATCCTATCATACCCACGCACTTAACCCTGTACTCGCAAAACTCTCTGTTCGTCTCTCAAAGGAATATACAAAGTTCCTAACTCAGTCTCGTCCCATTCCGAGTGGCATCGGCCCCCGCGCTGGTGTTACACTGCCAAGGGTGCTGCGGTGCTGCAGTGGCTTGTGCAGTGGGCTATCCCATGGCTACTTTAGAGCACATTTTTCGCTAGTTAGTCTCTTGCTACCTGTGGCAATATATATATATCTTGACCTTGACAGAGCATGCTGCAGAAAGTCGCCAGCACCACTGCGCCCATGAGCTCAACTTGGAGTCAAAATTTGTCTGCAGATTAGTTATTTTTATTTCTTTAATTACTACAAATAATTTCTTGTGAGAAAATACTTTGGCATGGTTAACAGTACACCCGTTTTCAGACTCAGCCTGGACACCTAATGGGTGACTTTCTGTAGGATCTGGAGCCTCTAGAAAATTCTCCAGACCGGAGTTTTCTCCAGATCGCCGAGGTGCCAGCCAGGCACATTGCTCACATAATTATTTTCATGCTCCAACTACATCCTCTAGAGAATAATCTGGAGGCCCATCTTCTACCCTCCTGTAGAATATTTGTAATATGCTAGACCAGAAATGAAATGCCGGGATGCCAGACCTGGTGGAAAGGTGCAAGCAATGAGGATGTCCATCTGAGTGTGAGGTGTGAGCGTGAGAGCAGGGTGGATGGCTTTGCATCACTGCATCACTAACAGGTGAGGTGTGTACAATGTGTATTATATTGTTGTATCTGCTCCTCCCTCCTGTGCAATATTTCCACCCAGGCAACCACTAGGAGCCACCTCCTCTTCTGCCGGTGTTGTAGTAATGGCCACAGGGGAGGGAAGATGCAGTCGATGGCCCACAAGTGCTCTGAGCCTCACCATGGTTCTGGTTCTTGCTTTGTAATTCTCTAGCCCTAGATTTTTTCTCCAGTCTACGGGAAAAACAGCCTCTCTAAAATTTATTTTCCTGATTACACAATCCGGGTACAGCCAGTCTGGAGAATTATCTAGAGGCTCCAGATCCTACGGAAAGTCACCCAATGTGACCAAAAAGGGCCCCCTGTTTTGGATGTTGCTGTATGTTTCCACCAGTCTGACACATTGGCCTACCCAATCCAGTCATCATGCATCATTTGTCAAGCTGCATTTTTTTTTTTTGGTTCATATCCATTTACCGTAATCTAAGCATGTGGGGAGGAGTTCTCCTCTCAGGCTCGGTAGGTGACATGGCAATGGAAATTTATCCTGGTCGCCTTTCCACTGGATCCACCATATCAGCATTTAAAGTTTAGAGCATTACAAATATTCTGTAGGAGCCTCCTCTACCCTCCTCCAGAATATTTGTAATGCTCTAAACATTAAATGCCGATATGCCAGATCCAGTGGAAAGGCAACGAGGCTCGGGGAGGATAAATTTCCATTGCCATGTCGCCTACCGAGCCCGAGAGGAGTCATAATCTTGGTCATAATGATATGCACCGTTAGATTTTTCTCGCGTCTACGGGGAAACACAGGCCCTCCAGAGTTTATTTTCCAGATTACACATTTCGGGTACAGCCGGTCTGGAAAATAATCTAGAGGCTCCAGATGCTACGGGAAGTCACCCAGTAACATGCGATTCGACTTCTAGATCTCATACCTGATACGGGCTAGTCCAGCGCGTGTCTTATCTGCACATAAATCATTCTTTCGCCGACATCAGCAAGTCGGTGACCAACTTCTCTGTGTACTGTAGGCTAATAAGGTGGAATCGACGTCTGAAAGACCTTGTCTCGGTCGTCATAAGTGGCGATGTTTTGGCGAAGCCATTTTCTGAGTGAGATTAAGCCTGAGAGTGTCTGACGATAACACGAACGGAAGGGAGGAGTTGGTCTCCGCAATAACTTCAAGTTGACCCTTGAGTTGACCAAATACTGGGGCCCTTTTCGGACACAAATGTGTCTCGGCACCGAGTCGGCGGACACCAAAACAAGAAGTACAGTACGGGGAGGTTCACCATCGGGTGTAAGGTGGCGCCACGCAGGGTGAGAATCGTCGCAAACAGGACGAGGAAAAACCTCCCAACAGCCTGGCAATCAGGCGATCACCAGTGCCGAGTCGGCAGAGACACCAACCAAAATAAGAAGTACAGTAGAGGTTCATCATCGGGTGTAAGGTGACGCCATGCACGGTGAGAATCGTCGCAAACAGGATGGGGAAAAACCTCCCAACAGCCTGGCAATCAGGCGATCACCAGCGCCGAGTCGGCGGAGACACCAAAACAAGAATTACAGTAGAGGTTCACCATCGGGTGTAAGGTGGCGCCATGCACGGTGAGAATCGTCGCAAACAGGATGAGGAAAAAACACCCAACAGCCTGGCAATCAGGCGATCACCAGTGAGCGATCTATCTGAACTAGGGGTCTTTCTCTAACCTCCCATAAAGCTAGAGAGTCACCCACCCCTTCTCGTCAGAAGGTATGGGAACGCTGGACGTCGGCCACGCGGCTGGGGCGAGGTTTTCCGCCGGGTGTGACATGCCTCACAACCGACACCCGCAATTCATTTGTCCCATCACATTCTGCTATTGGATGGCGTCTTCACCCCACCATTTGTTGGTGGGTCGCTTTCCCTTGCACTCGGTTGCCTGCTTCCTTACCGATCTCCGATCCATGTTCTTGTCAACCAGTTATGACAGAATATCATTATAGGACTGTAGCCCCGCCGCTTCATCGGTTCAGGGGTCAGCACCAGTCAGTATGGTACGGCACTGCCATACGTATGATGATTATATTGGGTCTGTGTTATTTCCGTTTGGTGTGGAGGGAGTTGACTTCCGCCTGCTATTAAGAGGTCTGAGGTCTGATCTGAGAAAGACAGGACCCAACAGCCCACCCATATACTGCACCTTCCGCTGAAACTCAGACAATCCCTATCAACACCAGGAGCCTTGTTATGGCCAGTGGATGGTCCTTCCCTCGCGAACGCAACCACGTACGGCTTCTTTGCACACACTGCTGGATATGAATCAGTTACTTACTGCCATCACACTGCTACCGTGAACAGGTCTCATCTGCTATAGTTGGCCCAGGTCCCGCCATTTTTCCAGACGCACCCACTCTTGCACCCACTGATCGATACGGCGTGAATTCCACCACCGAGCATTGCTCTTGTGCACTATGCACAGGCTCTACATCCAGCGGGTCGCAGACCTGGGACACCACGGCAAAGCAGGATTGGAACACAAGGCCACCAGGCGTGAGCATCTTCAGTCTCAAGGACGTTGTGCTATCGTCTGATTGTGACCTCTAAAGGACACCTATACTAATCAAGGCCAAGGCGTTAGCAACCCCACGGGGGCACCCCTCACCGCTCCAGTCTTAGCACAGACGCAGTTCACTGCTCCGGTATGAGCTCACTTTTCTTTCCTTCTCTTATATTTGATTCACATCTTTCGACAGGGGGTCCAACAACAAGACAACCACGCCCCTTCCCAGGCGACTGCGGGCACTCACCAAACCTTGGCTGTCGTACAGCCCCGTCAGGGTCCCAACATCAGAATATCGGAGGCAGAAGTCCTTAGACGTCTTGCAGATCGCTATGTCAACAATCCGGGTTCGCTCGTGAGCGTGGTTCGTCTGGAACCTGGTCCCTCCGGTGGATTCCAGGTTGTGATCATGCTTGAAATGGCTGATCTTCTCTGAAGCTGATATCAATTCTTCCTCTACGTCCGAGTTTCGCTAGCTAACCGCTGCAATATGCGCAGCGAGATAGTGACATTAGCCGTGTACTTGATGTGTAAACTGTCCATCATTGCTTTGTGACGCGCTTTCTCTGAATTTGTATGTCCTCGTTTCATGCTGTGCTAGTGCTACGTCTTCTCTTTCCTGTGAAATAACAACCCAATTTCTGTACAAAGAGCTATAGCTATACAATCAATGGGGACACACCACAACTCAGGAACATCGCGGAGACCCACGTGAAGCACCTCTCCCCTACGCCTGCTTCGAGACCTGGTACAACTGCGTATGGCGCCTCTGACATGCGAAACCCGATGAGACAAAAGGCAGACAAAGGTGCGTGAGGTCAGAAATTAGTCAAGGGTGTCCGCGGCGGGGGAAGAAGGTCATTAGTAGTAGAGGATGAGGACATCCGAGGGGAGTTGCTTTGCAGTTTCTAGCATTGAACAGGGGGGGGGAATAAGATATGACCCGGAATTGAGAAGGCACCACATTCCAAGTGTGTTACAGCATGAACAGCGCGAACGCGTAGGGGCAGCGGGCATTAATAGGGATGGATACACAGCCCCTCGGGATGTCGCAGCGGTGCCGCGATGGGCAAGTGCAATGCAGATCCCAGGTCAGCCAGCTAAACGGGACCTCGCTACACGCGTATTTGGGTTGGTGGGGCGAGGCTGGTGTCTATCGCATTCCGGGCAGTAGTAAGAACGAGCAGGTCTGGGTTGGTTTTTACACAAGCTAAGCGTCAATTGACTTCGCAAGTATCAGGTCGCTTCCTCTGCGTTTAATACCCAGTTCTTGCCGTGCGTCAGACAGGGCACTCTCGGGAAGCATTGGATGCAATGCGGATCGTTGTTCCAACACCACTTTCAGCTGACTTGTACTTTGACCTGCTACATAATCAGGTGGAGCAGCTGCCATGGCGCTCGGTGGGCCGCCAGTGACTTGGGCCCGCAGACTGGTTAGGGAAGGGGGTGTTGAGACTTGCTTGGTCTTGTACGAGCAAGAAAAGCGCAAATCCGAATTGGGGCTCACCGTAATCCGAGCCAGCTTGGATTTCGAACAAACAGATCTTGGCGGCCAGGATACCCATCGCCCCACGGACCCTCTAATCTGTATCAAGGCCTGCAGATGGCTGGCGAGGAAGGAGGAAGTGACTGTATCATTAGCGATTGGACCTCGAGCCCTGGCACCGTCGCATCGCCACCGTGCACTTTGGCGTGGGGGTTAACTCGCAGGCCGTCAGTGTTATGGCATAGGTTGCGGGCTGAGCGCTAAGGTCTCAAGTGTTCGGTATTATGATGCGAGTGAATCCACGCTGCGTGTGTGTACATGCATTCGTAGCTTTATGTACGTGGGGGTAGTCAAATGTACGTCGTCGCGTCTTCTGGCTATAAGGACGTGCAATGGCTGGGATTTCTGTAGAATAGTAGAGGTCGTGGAACAGGTACTCGGGATGGAATTAGTGTATCAGCCTTGATGAGAGCGCCGCAAATTTTCCTATTCGTTCCAACAATCGGCTTTGCTTGCGCTCGTAGCTGGGTTCCTATGGCCTTATTAAGCACGACCTCCTGCTCCACATCCGTGCTTTACGCTATCAAGTCGCGCGGACGGACAAGGGCGAGGTGCTCCATCAACCAACACTTAGCCTTCTCCAGGCCATGACGGTCCATTGACGGTCCACATCGAGCTGTAACTAGGAATTAGAGTGACGATCTGACCGCGTGAGGGCTCTTCTGAGTAGGGGCGGCGAGCGTCCATGGCAACGAAGACGAAGTGCACCCTTCGAGCTGAAGAAGCCGGCAAGTTAGGGAAAATGCAACAAAGAAAGGTGGAGTCTACGCACGTAAGTTGCTTTCCGCGTTGAAAGAACATTGTATCTTGGCTCTGCCCGCTCATTTCTCGAGAGGAAGTAGGTCAGTGGCCAGACAGGTACAATAGTTGTCGAGATCGTGATGAGGAACAGGATGGTGAACAGCGCCAGAAAGTGTTACTCATTCGTCTTAGCGGCCCAACCCGACGACATGGTGGCTTCCTCAACACTCCTCCAACTCCAACAACGCATCCCCGGGCCTCACGCGCGCATCTCTTGATTCATCAAAACACGCCCTCGTCGATGCGTTTCCCAAGTCTTTAAAACTGCATACACGCAAGCTCACCGCCTTGCTCGCGCAACACGCCACAGAACTTGTCGTGCTCGAACGTATCTACTACATCAACAACAACCAGCATCGCGCCGCGCTCTTCTGGAAGTGCGTCGTCGAAGCACGACGTTATTCCCGTCGCCTAAATTCGACATGTCTTCGCTCGTCAATGATTTACGTAGGTCGTTCTACAGTGACCAGCCGGATGCAAGGTGAGGCTTCTTTCTCGTTCGGTGGTCCTACTACCCCAACTTAAGCTCAAAGCTGCACAAGGGAGCCTGGTCGCACTACCATCCCGCACCATCTCTCAATTTGTTTTTTGAACGTTTGCGCACCTGTATTGCATTGCTTGACAAGGCGCGTCGCTCGCTGCATTTGGGCAAACTGACAGATCAGACCTGCGTCCGTATGTGAGCAATCTACCAATATGTATCATCCTCGCATGAGATCTGGGACATTTACCCATGTGATCGGATCCATAGCGTGTTCACGCTCGCCATGCGAAGTGGTGCCTTCCTGCACCTCGTGGTCACTCTTACTACGCTTGTCTCCCGTCTGGCTCTCCTCTCCTCTGCACTACGATACGTGCTCCCGGCCCTACACGCCGAATCTATATGTCTTCTCAACACGCTCCACGTGCGTACCATCCCAGGTATTCATCGATGCATGTACACTAGCACGCCGAGGCTGACAATGATATTTTTTCACTCGCGCAGCCCGCAAAAGCCACGCACAAGACGACACCACTGCCACCAGCGCCCCCACTTTACGGGGACGATACAGAAGTGCCAAGTGCCTTGCTGGTCTCCGCCGGGCGCGTAGATAGTGACTTGGATGTGTCTGTTGACCTATGGTACTTGATCTCCTCTTACCAACACACAGCGTGAGGGGTACGGTGCCTGTACCCTGTGGTCAGCCGGGTTAGCACACGCCCATCTCACTATGTTTCATGATTTGATCCCCCCTTCGTTCGTTTACAGCCATAGCTACGGATGGTAAACCAGACTGTACCACCACCCTTGGCTCTCAACAGGCCCTCCTCGCACCCAGTCATGTTGAAGAGGCGAGCCAGGCGCAGCGTGACGACATCAATGTTGGGGACGCGGTGTGTGCCTAGTTTTACTAGTTTCACAACCTACGCTCCTTTATACGAGTAACACGGTTAACTTGTACACTCCCCTGCTAACCGTTTCTACGGGAATAAACCAGAAGCAATGCATATTAGGTACTCTGAATCGTTTCCTGTCGGTGTGTATTTTCAAGTGGAAGTGTACTTACCCGGGCCCGCCAACTGTGCGACCAGGTGCCGATTCTTGTCAGGCTGCTTTTTTTTAGTTTTAATTAAGTATGCATGTTCCATAATTAATCTAAACTGTGCGCGTAGAGAACTGACAATCTATGGGGGTTTATACGATTTAAAGAGGTAGAGCAAGTGGGGATAGAACCTAGACCACGTCAGCAAGGAAGCCCTCGAGGTCATCGAAATAGAGGTTGGCGCCTGGGAACTTGTCCTTGATAAGGTCCAAGACCCATTCCATGAGCGTAGCATAGGTAATGTCTGACGAACCAGTTCCCTTGTTTGTTCCACTAGTGAGCAAGGCAACAAATCGGCCAAGGGCGTCGACAATGAGAGCTCCAGAATCACTACCCCTGGAGAATGGAATAGAATGGTTGTCGTGGGGGATGATCGCTACTTCAACTGAATCTAGATTTCCCGTGACAAGGTCCCTGCGAACATGAGACATGAACCCAGATAAGGTACCGATGGTAGTGCCCGTGGTGAATCCACGTTTGATGACGCGGCGGATACGCTCCCCTTCAAGATTCTTGCCATTGGGGTTATTAATATCTGCAGCGGAAAGCATGCCTTGGACTGGAAGAAGGCCTTCCTCGGGATACTCAATTCGGATGGCACGTCGATGCGATCGTGCATCAAGGCTTTGAACTTGGTGGAAGAGATCTCCGGCCCTGGAATACGAATAGTTAGATGATAAACCTTCAGCAAGACGGATCAGTACGCACCTAAGCTTAGGACATTTCCACGAAACTTCCGGAACTTCTTCTTATCGAACTTGATGACGCACAAATCTCTCGTGTAGCGGTGGGGAGGGACATTGACACTGATCGGAGGTGCCCAGACAACGTAACCTATGACACGATCCTCCAACTTGCTCCACCTCGTCTTAACGTCCACGAAGAAAGCCTTCAGTTCTTTAATCCCGGCGACTGTCCTGGTCAGCTGGTCCCGAGTCGCTACGAGCTCACCTGCCGATTTCTGGGCGTTGTCGCCACCAGCCTCCACCCTCTTCGTCAGTGTCTTAGTCCGCCTCTCCAAGGAGACAGCAACATCGTTCAGGGTACCAATATTGGCCTGGATCGAGAAGAGGTAGTTGGTGAACGCGGGGTTTCCCATGACGACAACCTCCATCTTAGGTGCGGATTCTTAGGTGTAGTGTCAGAATTGCCCTCAACTTCTCAGTGGAAAAGGACGTACCAAAATAGTTGTACTCCTTATTATCCTTGAGTGGGAACACATTGTGGCGAGCGGTGGTTGCATAGAGATTGTTCCCAACCCTGAAGTAGCAACAAAGTGTTCCCTGCATTGGCATCTTCCGGCCGGCAATGGGCAGGCTAAGCGGAGTAGAGAGGTTGTCGATAACGTCCTTGAGCGGGTCCAGGTCCGAGGCCGGGGCGAAGAGGCCTGGGGCATGCAGGAACTTGGCGACCGACTCGCGATAAGCGACATCGACACTAGCAATGCCGAGCTCCTTGAGGAGTCCAAGGATTTCGGTGGCAGACTCATGCGCAACCATGCCAGTGAGAGTATCCGGTAACACACCCACCCAGATTGTAGGGTGGGTGGTATGGCGTTTCCCAACCTCAATGGGCTTGATGAGCGGGATGTCGTCGTAGGTGAGGTTGTTGTTCTGCACATCATTGTTGCCATCATCCTCTTCCTCCTGGATCTCCTGGTCGTCCTTCTCGTCAAGCCATGTGAACCGAACCAGGTCGACGGAAGTGAGCTTAATGCCTCCTTTGTCAAGGAGTTCGACAACCTTGGAACGAATGTCAGTTCACAGAATGCCGCTCATCGAGACAGCCACGCACTTGATCACGAATACGGTCCCAACGACCATCCTGGCCGAGCTCATGATCCTCAGGAACGGGACAAAGCCTCATCAAACGCTTGTAGGCTCTAGGCCCTTCGGCCTCGATGAATTTGTCGTCGGACGTCCTGTAAATCAGCTTCGGGCCGCAACCATTGGGACTAAGGCCGGCGTAATAGAGATTGGCCTCGACCTTGGGAACTTCATGGGGAGAGGGTTCCACGGACGAAACGCTCGAGGCACTGCTGTCATTCGAGTTGGACCAGATGCAGCCCTCACTGGAATTGCTGCTGTCGGAGACTGACTTCGTGAGCTGGACAGCGCACTCCTGGTCGAATTCTTTGGACTTGACATACTCCTCCAAAATGGCGGAAATACTCATCTCATGGGTGGACTTGCTCACCGCTGCCTTGGGAAGAGTACCCATCCAGTTTCATCCTCCTCCCCTATGCAATCCCCGGTACTGGGCATGGGCAGATCGGTATGTCCTGGCTCGAGGTTTCTCAGGCCCGGCATTGACAGTGGCGAGTCGGTGACGCAAAACAGTGCCTTCCGTTATTTAGAGATAAACTTGTCGCGGTCTTTCGAGCAGACACGTAGAAGCGGCGGTATTATGTCGTCAGGTCCGTCAGGCTCCCACAAGGTCTGCGATGCTAGACCAGCTCTCGCGTTTGTAGGCTGACTGAGAGGTGTCAAAGCACTCGAAAAGCGGCTGGCAGTAGCCTCGAACACGTGAACGACATCTTTTGTTAAGGGTGCGGGGTGATGTCTAAGCGGAACAGGGGTCCTTGATTAAATGCCAGGGCGAGTGAAGTAGGTGTTTCCCTCAGCTATTTCCCTCGCATCGAACGGGGGTACGGCGGTGAGGATGGGTGAACCAGTAAAGGAAGCGATGGATGTGCCATCTATCGAGCGGCGCGTGCCGCCATTCAGTATACCGCTCGGTTTAGTATCAGAAGTCAGATACCCAACACAAACATCCACCTCATGTCCGTTGCTTACTGTAGGTATGATCCCAACGAACGGTGGCTAGAGACTGCGTTCCATTGACTACGCCGGCACGGGCGGGTTGTTCGCGCATACACACGTAGTGATGCCCATCAGGGATTCGTCTCCATGGCTGTGCCGAAATTGCAAAAGGGCTACTACCCTGGTTCCCAGACAGGAAATGTAGATCAGCGTGAGTCGTGCAACGGCGATGCTACAAACCGAAGACGAACCATGATGCATCAGTCAAGGCGGATTGACGCTAGCTAAATGTAATGTAGTAACTTACTGCATGATAGATCCCGACATGTCACTTATTCAGTGCTCCGGGGAAACGTTGCTGTAGCTGTGCACAGGGGTGACGTGCGTTCCCTGCGTGGTGTTGGTGTTGGCATGAGATTATCGGATCAGACCAATACCGGAGTTGGAGCCTATACGTTAGCTAGCCGTACTGTAACACGACTTCGAAGGTAAATCTATTTATGGATCCTAGAGACGGGTTAATGAGAAGTTACACTCAGCTCACTACTATCACAAGCGCAAGGGACGCGATCAATCCCATCAATCTCGTCGTAAGTGATGCACATCAAACTCAACAGAGCCAATTTTGCCAGAGGGGCTGTCACACAAGTAGCGCATCTTGCTCGACCTGTAGTGTTTATTAACGATGCCTACAGTACAAACAGTTTTGGTGAAGATTCTTCCTCGTAGGCAAGCCTACTGTAGGTGTGTAAAAAAAAACGAGATCACGAAACACAAACGCAATAAGGTAAATATCAGGTGCGAGAGTCCAACATGAACGGCTCAACAAACTTGAACGTGTATGAACGGTCAGTGTCTCAGGGTATGTTAGCAGGTGTAGGGGATGGATGGCATCTAGAGCGCGAAGAAGGCGACAACGACTGCAACAAGCGCAACAGCAACACGGGGTGAGGCGAGTGCACCAGCACCGTTGCTACCACCGCTGCTAGAAGAGGCACTGGTGGGGGTCGAGCTTGCACCCGAGGACGTCGAGGTGGAATTGCCGGACGCAGCGTTATTCAAGTGTGCGGCAGCTGCAACGTCGGTGGGGAGCATGACAGCGTTGTTGGCAAGAGGTGACAGGTCGACGCTACCGTCCTGACCCATCGACTCCGGGTTCATGGCAAGGAAGGACCGGGTGTACAAAATGTTCTCGGCCATGTAAGGCATGGACCAGTCTGGCATCTTGCTCATGTCAAGGTTCATGCCCCAGTTTCCGGCAGCAGTGTTGTTGGAAGTGGCATTGGAGGCGTATGACCAACCTGCCTGCGTCGAAGGATTCTGGCTAGCAATCGAGGGCATCATGTTGGACGCTGACCCAGGCTGCTGGAAGGCATTGGGCGGGTTAATGATCCCGAACATGCCCTTCTGGCAATGGGTGGGGGTGCCACAGTAGTAGAACGTAGGGTTGGTGTCATTGACAACCTGAGTGACTGCACGAGGTCAACTGAGTAAATGTTGCATACAGACGACGAATCTGATCCTTACACGTGAAGCCCATGTTCTGTTCGCCAGATGTGAAGAGTTTGTCGGACGTCTTGTTGCAAAGCTCAACCTGTGAGGACTTGGTCACGGTGTGGTTGTTGGCACCCCATTTGAACATGACGGTATCGCCAACGGATGCGTTGAGCGCGAATGGTATGTAGCGGAGAACACCTTGAGTGGGAGCGACGATGACAGTGTGTGTCACGCCGTTCCCAGACCCAGAGCTGCCAGAAGAAGTCGACGAGGGGGGCATATACATGGAAGGGGGAGAGCCGAACTTGGCAACACATTCTGAAGTCGAGCGATGTCAGGAACGACAAGTAAACATGAGGAGAGCACATACGTTGCACACAGCTATCATAGCCGTCCTTGTTCCAGTTCGAGGAGCCAGAGCCGTAGCCCGAGCCATACGAACCAGAGCCGTACGAACTGGATTGAGAGGACGAAGTGCTCTGGGGAGAAGCTGCTGACGTTGACATCGCCATCGACATCGACATCGCCATCGAAGTAGTAGTGCTGTTACCACTGCTACCATAGTTGTTGGCAGGAGGGCTCCCATAACTACGAAGATTAAGCAAAATTAGGCGAATTTGGATATAAATCGAGTGCGGTGTAACTCGTACCTAGGTGAAGAACCATAGTCCATAGGGCTAGCGGAGGCGACACCAGCATAGATAGCAGCAGCGCCAATGAAGGAAGCGAACACGACCATGATAATAGAAGAATCAAAAGTTCAAGGAGAGAAGGGCCGTCAAGGTTTGGACAGAAAAAGAGCGCTGATATTCCTCCCAGGGAATGCAAAGTGTGTACTCTATCAAAGAGGGTGATCTGCATACACTCGGTCAGCACGGATGAGTAACAGCGTAGGAAGCCAGGAGAAACCCACCTCGAGAAACGGACGAAGGGACTGAAGTCGAGAGTCAACTCGACTTGGAAGAGACAAGGAAGAACGAAAGAAAAGAAGGGGGAGGAAGAAGATGAGGGGAATAGACTTTGAAGCGCAGGTAAATATGGACAGGCCGAGGTCGGGGCTTGAAAGTCCCTTGACGACGAGATAGATCATCACCAGCGTGACATCTGTGGGGCCTTCTGGCGGTGAGACATCCCATCACGGCTAGCCCATCTCAAATAGACTATTGTATCCGATTCCGAGTTGCCCGACTGATTTTTTCACACACAACAATACGTTCTCAGGGTCCACTTCTGCGTTGCGATGAATACATACACACCCCATATATTCATGAATACACTCTGTAACATGTGAGACGAGGCCGCCTGGATCGGTGGCCACCTCGTCTACTCATTTCCTGACTACATTTCGTGAACTCGGCCGAGGAGGTAACCCTCTGCCTGGTCGTACGCCGGTAGGAAGCGACGGGGCGCGGCCCTGCCCCGCCCCCGCACTGCCGGGTCTACTATCTAGCCCATAGCCCCTACTGTACTCCTCCCGTGCGGACGACCGTTCGTCGTCGGTAGACTCCAGACGGTCACGGGAGACAGACGCATTCCGTTGCTGTACCGCATTACGCTTCGCATCTCGAAGCGCCTTGAGCCGGTCATTCGCCTTCGATGAATGACCAGCACCGACATCGTCCTGCCACCCACGCCCACGAGACATCTCACGCCGCTCGTCCCTTGATGGCGTAGATGTTGCGGCTGCTGCAGCATCATAAATGTCGCGCAGACCACGGCCCCGTGGCGGGGCAGTGTCATCGCGATATTCGTAAACGCCGGGCCCGCTGGCCTCCCGGCTCCGGGTGCTCGCGCTCGGCCGGCCGACAGGGCGTCGTTCGTGCTCTTCGAAGAGCCATGGAGGCAAATCAGTTGGGTCGCGCGCCTTCTCGAGGTGGTATGCCTTCATGGTCCGTGTGAGACGTGACTCTTCACCCGGCGGCGTCTCTGCAGGGGGGGCGGATATAGGATATGTGTGTAAATTTCGTAGTCATGGCAAACGAAAGAAGAACAAAACGCACGCTCTCCCGAATAGGCAGTAATATTGGCTGCCCATGCTTTTGACACGCTCACCGTTAGTGTGTTTGCCGCAGTGGCAACGCGTGACCACACTGATAAGCCGTATCCCGCCTCGACCGGCGGCTCGCCGTCTCCATCCTCACGGTCCACTAAGCATGCCAGATCAGCGATAAAGGTGTCGCCAGCGGTAATGCAAGAACGCACTATACTCCGGCTCCGGCACGGCGTCCGTCCGCTGTCGCAACCACCCACCCCACTCACGTCCCGCCTCCTTGCGCGGCTCGGCTGCGTCCTCCAAGCTCGTGCGCGACGACGCGTACCCGCCGCGCCCCTTCATCCGACCCGCGAACGTCGAGGATGCTGAGGACGACCAGGAGCTGGTGCTCGCCTCCGACTGCACGTCTGAGCGGCGCGAGCGGGGAAGCGGTGGCACATCTGGTACGTCTGGGTACGCGGTTGGCCCGCCGCGCCGACCGCGGGGAGGAGACATGTCTGCCACGGAGCGTTGCCTATGCATGGTGCGACTCCTCTCCACAGGTGGTGCACCGCGGTAGGAACTGTAGTTGTTGCCCCTCTCCTTTCCCCTGTCGTATTCTGTTACTCTCTCCCGTGCTTCATAACGCCCGACTGAGCGGGAACGTGGGCCCGAAGGTAGGCCTCCAGCGATGTTTCTGCCCGATGGACGTGCTGCGAGGCGTACAGAGCTCATAGAGATGTTAGGAATGTTCCGGTATCACACTAGCCAGCTAGGTGAGAGGAAAAGGCGGAAAAATGGAGCAGTGTCAAAGTAGGATAAGATAAAAGGCAGGCCAGCTGGGCGATACTAGGCAACGGCGGTACAATAGGAGGGCACTGGTGGCCGCTGAAAGGGAGACAGACTTGACAATGGGCGGTGCCTCGCCACGGGTATTTCGACCCGGTATTCCATCTCGGTTTGACCACGACCTCGCCGATCTGGTAAAATTTTGAATCTACGGTAAGTGATGTCGCTTACGACCATAATCTGCCACTCGACTACGCTCACGGCCTTCTCATCCTCTATCGCAGACTCACTGACCACCGAGATGTTTCTCGTGGGCGTCTTCCCGCCTGTGCAAAGCTAACCCCGTCGCCCCTCGCACAGCCCCCCATCAATCAATGCCAACTGTTGATTCACGTCATAGAGTCGGCGTCCATTCAAGGCAATGGAGCCTGATTCCGCGGACACAGGATACTATTCACTACCCTGTGCGATGAACCTCATCACCATCCCATGAATGGGATGGCCCTACGATCCTCCTTGGGCGGTCTCCACGGCGGAATAAATAGATCTTCATCATCATGTTACCGCTGATGTAACCACAGACCGTCAAAGACAGACGTTGCACCGTTGTTTTTACCTTGTGGAACACTGGGTTCCATTTGATCCGAACCCGCCCAATCAATCCCTTGTTCAACTTTCATAGTATCTTATTCGTGTCTTCCGATCCTTATGTTTCACTGTGTGCAGCATGCCCACGGTGGTGGCCGTTGGCGCCTTAGTTGGTGTCCCTGCCAACAAATGGGGCGTCCACCTCACGACCAGCAATTACAAATGGCCCGCCGTCCAAAAATAAGAAAAGTCAAAGACGATGGAAACGAAGACCGTTGATACCATCGTCCCTTGGAACAGATACTATATCATGATATTGGGCCAAACGTTCTCTAATACAGCAAAGTCCTTTTTGCATACGGCCACCAAAGCAGGCACAGCGTCCCCCCGCCGCGGACCCCTTCTTAATAGATCCCCCACAGGTCGTGGCGCTATGCTAGGTGGCCGTTTCCCCCACATAACCGCAACCGCACTTCAGGGCAAATTATCCCTATATGCTCGTGGTTGCTCAGGAGCAGTGCGGACTATCCTCGTACCTCTTTCTAGCATTGGCGTCCCCTCTCGGAGACCTCGATCCGCAGTCACTTGCGCCTGGGCGATCACCTCCCTGGAAAGAAGAGGTGTGAGGGTCGAGAGTGTCTTACGTTTCTCCTGCGCAGCGATAGGCCCACGTGACTAGGCGCTGCGCATCATTCATGCCACATGGGGTCGTCGTGGACGCCACTCCCCTAGACCCGCCCCCGTGATGGCCGGGAACTGGTCAAAATGCGGCGAATTCACTCGGAAACTCTCCTCTCGACCCCGGAATGACTTGTAGGCTTCCGCGTGATTCACTTTCCAGTGATACTGTGCTATAATAGTCCCCCTCGATCCTTTGTGCTCTGACTCTCCCGGCCCTACTTTTCATGGCACGTCAAGGATTTCGTGGTGCGCAGTAACTACCAAGCCTTCTTTTCACAACGAGAAGGCTAGATTCTGACTTACGTTCTATGAATGTTCTGTTCCCAGGCCGCCGTTTCATCTGTTCCACTGTGGGTGAATGCGTACCATGAGTTCTTCATCTACCATTCAAGTTGCACATGATATCAAGTCTTAATTGCGGAGGCATGAGTCCTTGTTACCAAACCCACGCTTGGAACGGGCACGGGCATGTTATTGTACGTATTTCGTATGGTCACTGGCGGGGGCCGTGATTGTCATAGGTGACAAAAAGCCATTCGTCACAATCTGAGCTGCGAAGTCCAATTGTTTTCTATTAGGAGGCCAATGCTTCCGCTGGCCCTGTTCGTGATAAGGCCCGAGGTACGCACACGATCTATGCTTCTACAGGAGGTTTATACTATACAATACGCATCGGCTTATCCCGGAATGGGTGGGCTTTGAACTTTGAACGCTCCGAGTCTTCCCTAGCCCTAGCCCTCATGCGCACTGGCTTGGACCCGAGCCTCCTGTCCAACAACGACGAAACCTTGCGGTTGTTCCAAACAAATTTCCTCAAGCACACCGTTAAGAAGCGCCGACCTCACATCCATTCGATGGATATGCCAGTCTCAGGCTTCCAACGCGGCCAACGCTAGAAGCAGACGCAACGACCTTAGCAACGACTCAAGGCGCGAATTGACAACCAGGAAAAGACGGCCCGAAGGGCCATCCAGCTACCGCTAGTACTTGTAACAGAACTTGAACACAATGATTATTATAGTGCTATCCCGGCACGGGCTTGTGATCGGTGCGCACCGCACGGATGTGAGGTCCGTCACAATCGCTGTGATGCGTTACATCTATGACTTTCGTGGCGATGACGCACTGGTGACCTCCGGGTCCCACTGGCAAACGCTCAACCTTCTCCGAGTCTGCGATGGCAGACGATGTTGAACTATCATGCTTCATCGAGGGGACCAAACGTCCTTTTGACATTTTCATTCTTCATAACTCCAACGGTGACGCCCTGAAAGAACATATCTTTAATCGTGGATGCGCGGAATTTGCTCCTGATTGTGACCATCTTATTCTTCTGAAGGTCAGGATGACTAGCCATTGTCCCATTTCTGCTCTCAGACCTTTCGATGTCTCCTAGGCAAATGTCGACCAACACTGCCCTCGGCTACCCCTATTACGACTCAACTTAAATGACGAAGGCGTCTCAGAGAT
Source organism: Lactarius hatsudake (assembly GCA_024734325.1). Taxonomy (NCBI): domain Eukaryota; kingdom Fungi; phylum Basidiomycota; class Agaricomycetes; order Russulales; family Russulaceae; genus Lactarius; species Lactarius hatsudake. Next base: position 34,800 of record JANSJP010000016.1, on the reverse strand, counting down.
CTCTCCAAGGCACATGATTAGTGAAATATGGCAGGTGCCTCCACCTAGTGGCCTCATCCACATTTTCGTGACATTTACTATTCGTGAGTGGCCCTTATCCCTTCATGAAGGACACCGGAGACTTTTGGAAGCTGCCCACCTCGTGTACTATACATTTTGGGGGAACGACCTCAACAAACTACTGCAGCTTGTGCCAGAATGCGGCAACTTCAGGTACCTGACAGAGGAACAGATCCACAAACTGGGTGTCAGAGACCCCCTCGGCTACAGCGAGGTTGTTCTTCTAGTCCGCAAGGAATATGAAGATGTTTATAGTGAACTCCGGTCATACCAGAGCAAACCAGAGGAGAGTAGGGGCGGTGGTGTGGTTGTCCTTGGCCAACCTGGGATTGGTAGGCACGTCTCACTGACCGCAGTTCTCTCTGCTAACGATTGCCACTCAATCCAGGAAAAACGTGTTTCCTGTACTATCCCCTATTTCGCTCTTAAGCGAGGAAAAGACTGTTGCTTTTCAAAGGGGTCGACAATTTATTCTCTTTACAGAAACCGGTGTTCAGATATGTGGAACTACTGGACTCGATGCAGCCATTATACCACATGGGACGTGGGCCCTTACTGATTCCTACACTGGTTTTGAAAGGCCATGTGGAGCTTTCTTGGATGCGTCCGGGGCAGGCACTGCCTTGGTGGTCCAAACCGCCTCCCCATCAAAGAGCAACTACCAAAGGTGGCAAAAAGAGCGGAAGGTGAGACTATTCTGGATGCAAGTAGTTCCCTTTGATGAGTTGAACGCACTTGGGTAAGTCCAACACAGTTCTCATTAGTTTTATTTTTATGCTAAGATGCTTCATGTAGTAAAATACTTGGTCTCAATGCCGAGAGGCTGCGCAAGAATTACAATTTATGGGGCCCTTCCGCACGTGTCTGCATCTCGTTGACGAAGAATCCCAACGATGTCGGCAGTTATGCATGGTCTGTGGCTGATGCCGCGGATATTCTCACCAGCCAATACGGTGATTTCAAATCCACATCGACGCGCAAACTGTTTGTCGTACGGCCAACGAGTAGTTCCAGGCAAATGGCGACCGAAGAATTCGGAACAAATCACCTTCGTGGAATCGTCGCACGCGCCTATGCTAAGCACGACCATGCCACGCGGCTGACCTTTTACAAAGCGATCCGCAGGCTTTCACTGTTCAGCTCCCCAGCAGGTCAACTGTACGAGATCCACGTACTCCTGTGGTTCCGGCACGCTCGAGATACGGATTTTCTTCTATGTACTAGCAACACGACTGGTTCGCCTCAACTCAAGATCCCAGCGTGCTCAGGGAACCTGAAGTTTTTCTCCCAGCCCAACGAGCTGCATGAGATGTACGAACCCGGACGTCCAATATGTTGGGTTCCCACCTCGGGAACACTCCCCACTCTTGACGCCGTTGTCCTCACCGATGACTCTGTTGTCACAGTCCAGATCACCATCGCTTCCAAACACAACGCAAATAATCTTGCTTTCGAAGACATCTATAAAAACCTTCCTCCTCGCTTGAAGGCTAAGCCGAAATGCCACGTATTTATCTCGCGTTCGGATTACAATGCGAAATTGTTGCGAGAGCAGGACCTGGAGATCGGAGGGAACTCACGTCTACTCTGCAGTTGTCGACATCGAGGAATTGGATTCAGAGATAGTAACAGAAGACCGCGTGGAGGCATTGGAGAAAGAGAGAGCAAGTATGTCCGAACTATCACGGCATTAGCAATATGCGATTCGGTATTTGAGAATGTGCAGTCTTTCTGCTTCTGTTGGACTCATAGCAGCCTCTTGATCTCATACGGGCTCAGGGACAAGTCACCCCCCCACTGTCACGCTTTTCGCAGGTCTGGGTCCCCGGTGTCCGTGAAGCTACACCCTCAACCCAGTGGATGCGCTTCGGTCCCCAACCTTGCTGCATACACGTTGCACTTCTTGAACATCCTCAACAAAAAAAAACACGCGAATGATCTGACGACATATGCCAGCATCCTCATTTTCAGTCGAAAACGAGAAACGCACGCTGTCTTACTGTAGTCTTACCGTAGCATGAGACCATGTGACAGTGTCAGATCGGGATCGGCACGATTGCGCCATCTAACAACATCAAAAAGTTCCCATGCACGTCCAAAGCGTGTCACAAGCGTGTCCAAAAGGCGTTTACAGACGTCGATCCTTGAAATAAGGCGCCTTCTCTCTCTTCCAGAACCCAAGTATGCAGATGCACGCAAAACGGGGTGTCTCTTGCATCGTTCGACACTATACAGCTATAGACCGTGCTCGGTGGGCGAGTACAGAGGCGCCAACTAAGGACAGATTCAGGATTGTCGTCTTGGGGGGAGGTGCGTCCCGAGTTCATGATTATACGCGATTATTGTCTGTTCCAAACTAAACGCTGCCCGAGAAGGCTCTGGCGGACTTAGCGTCGCCCAGCAGTTGTACAACCGTTTCAAGGCCGCAGGGAAGCCTCTTCAGGCCGGAGACATTGCCATCGTAGACGCCGCAGAATACCATAACTATCAGGTGGGTCTTCTGTATCTCCATTCCATCGCTTCTTCGCGCCCTCTCCGCTACTCACCAGTACTCACTAACGATGCATTGGCGGTCGGTCCGTTCAGCCCGGATGGTACGTTCGATTTCCATACTGTACTGTTCCCCATTCTGGTTGAAACTCAAACCGTCCAACCAGGACACTCGTCGGTGCCGGCCTTAAACAAAAGTCGACGCTCCGACGGCCGCTCGCGGAGCTTATCCCCTCACACATCACGCACATACCCGAAAACGTCGCGTCCTTCGACCCGGCGCACAACGCGGTCCGCACGGATGCGGGTCGCACACTCGCGTACGACGCGCTTGTCGTTGCGATGGGACTGCAGGTGAATTTCGGTGCGATTGAGGGCTTACCCAAGGCGCTCGCGGATCCGTCGAGTGGCGTGTCGAGCATCTACTCGTACCAGACGTGCGACAAGGTCTGGGAGGACATCGATGCGCTCCGTGCGGGTCGTGCGATCTTCACCCAGCCCCAGGGCGTGATCAAGTGCGCTGGAGGTCAGTCCCGCTACGTTTCTGTCTTCCGCCGGTCCATTCTTCCGCTCCACTCACTCCATTTTATTTTACCGGATTCATTCGCCTCGCAGCCCCACAAAAGATAATGTGGATGGCGTGGGATCGGTATCGCACGACCAGCCGTGGGGACCAGATCAAGGTCGACTTTTTCTCCGGAATGCCGACCATGTTCGCCGTGAAGAAGTATTCCGATGTGCTGGAAGCACTGCGTGTCGAGCGCGGCGTCGGTGGCTACTTTGGACACAACCTCGTATCCGTCGATGCGGCAAACCGCAAAGCCGTGTTTAAAAACGTTGCCGATGGAACGGAGAGCAAAGAAGATTATACGCTTCTGCACGTCACTCCGCCGATGGGGCCTCTGGACGTGCTTAAAGGTAGCGCGATCGCGGATGCGGCGGGATGGGTTGACGTGGACAAGAGCACCCTACAACACGTAAAATCTGAATACAGTAACATATTTTCTCTCGGAGACGCATCGTCATTGCCCACGAGCAAGACCGCCGCGGCAATAACTAAGCAGGCCCCTGTGTTGACCGAGAATCTGTTCCATTTGATGGACAGTGGGAAGATCGGGCCTGCCGTGTACGATGGTTATACGAGCTGTCCAGTGCGTTTTCCGACTTTGGGGTGTGGAATGGAGGCTGACGTGGCGTGGTCCGGACAGCTCCTGACAAGCTACGGAGAGCTTCTGTTGGCAGAGTTTAAGTATGGACTCGTACCCGCGGAGTCCTTTGCCAACTCTATTGGGGACCAAGCAACTCCGCGACGGTAAGGGTTCTCTTTGATCTACAGAAGGCGGCCATTCATTGTTTTTGAAGGGCATTCTATCATTTAAAAAAGGTAAGAGAAAACCCCCACGCACTAGTGTATTCACACTAGATTGATTTCAGGACTTTTTCCCCTGGGTGTACTTTAATTACTACGTGAGTTGCTTGGTTGTCGTTTCTGCTAACCAATCTGAATATAAACGTAGGTAAAAGGGAAGTGGTTTGGTCCATCTGGACTGGTACGACCCAAGTACTAGAGCGTCTAATACGAGTTTGTGCACGTGTTATGTGACAGAGAAACAGTGTGACAAAAGTGTGACCGTTTAATGTGTTTGTCTTGAGTGGACTTCATCGTCAAGCTACCATGTCGCGCTCGTTGACTGCGGCTCAGGTCATCGCCTCGGGCGAATATCTCGAACCCGACTTTGACCCTTCAACCCTTACCGTCAATCAGTTATTGGGCGTTTTTGGTTTTCACAATGTCAGGTACCCGACCCCCTACACAAAGCCAAAGCTAGTGCAACTCTTCAACGATGAGATCAAGCCCAAGATCAAGCAATTCAAGAAGGAGAGGGTAAGAAGGAGAACAGTCAGGCAAGCGACGATGGAATTAAAGACGGCATCACCGGCCGCTTCCTCAATGAAGATGCTAACAAAGTATGTGGCTCTTGCCTCGTTGCGTGCATGCTTAGAGACTCATGTCGCGTACAGCCCTTACGCCGGTCCTCCCGCCGCAGCTCGCGAGCGCCCTCCTCTGATGCTGAACCCAAAGCAGAGGCAGTACGTCGCGTCTTGTCGCGTCGATCACGCGTCTCCTGTTGCCGTACTCACCCATGCTCCCAGCCTAAGCGCCGCAGATCCGCCCAGCCCGCCCTTGGTGCACCTCCAGCACGGCTGGGTCAGCCATCTCAACCCGCTCTTGCCGAAGAGAGTGAGCCGGAGGAAGAGCTCGTCCCCAGAAAAGTCAGTCGGTCGAAGAAGAATGTGCGTCATCCTCTTGCCTACCATTCCCACGTGTTTGCTCATGCTTCCATCAGGCTGAAGGCGCCGGCTCGCGAACCCGCCGATCCTCAAATGTGAGGCATTTCCTCTGCCCCCCTTTTTACTTGTGGACTCACTCACTGCGTTCACAGTTCGCAGAAGACAGTGGGTGGGAAGATAACAACATCTTCCAGTCTGGTGCAGAATCATCCTCTCCCGCACGTCCGCCACCAAAGCCGCGCACCCGCAAAGCTGCAGCGCCCAAGGCCTCTACCCGCAAGGGGTCTCGTAAGGCCACCTCGGCACCCCCGGAATACCACTCGTCGTCTTCGCCTACACGCGAACTTGAGGATCCTGAACAACAGGAGCATGTCGACCCTGCCCTCTCACCTCCACGGTCCAAATTTGCTCCTCTCCTGTCACCAGAGGCGGTTCGGGAAAATGATAATATCGTCAGCGGCGCGCATCGCTCGCCGTTCAAGAAACTTTTTTCGCCATTCAAGTCAGACTCTCCGTTACGTCCTGTGGAGACCGAAGGAACGATTGAAGAAACCGAAGAAGGCAACACAGGCGAAGACAATTTAGAGGAGATCGTTGAGGTCGAGGAAGAGCAAGCCGACGCAGTGAATGCGGAGGATACAGTGGACCACGCGTCTGAGGTGGACGAGCTTGACGAAGAATTAGATGAGTCCGAAGATGCGAAGCTCGATCTTGCCATTTCGCAACGCTTGTCCGACGGCACTCTCGTGCGCACGTCATCACCCAGGTCTCGTGCTAGCCCTTTCCTCCGTTTCCTCACTGTCATTGCCGCCCTTTCGGTATACTTGATTGTCGGCCCATACAAGGCCCAGTCTGCTGCATTGGGCTACTGCGACACAGGCAGCAAAACCAATGACATCCTCGAACGCTTACGCACGAAAGTCGCTGCTGTTGAGGCGTGCAATAGGGAGAATCGCACATCCCTATACTTAACTTCCCCCGGTGTCGAAGAAGAGCCATGTCCCGCGCCGCCGTTACTGCCATTCATACCCGACGAGTGTACCCCGTGCCCAGAGCATGCAACATGCACGCCTGACAGCGTGTCGTGTGAGCACGGTTTCCTCCTACGCCCACACCCGATTTTGGCGTTCGTCTCCTTGCCATCCTCCAACACTTTGTCTCCTCACTCCCAGCTCACTCCCTCTGCAAATGCCGTCTTGAAGGCGGTCGCGGCAACCCTTGACGGTATGCCGGGTCTTGGGCCTATAGCACTTCCACCGAGATGTGTCGAGGACCCGAGGCGGAAGAGGCACATTGGCGTACTGGGAAAGGCGATCGAGGCCGTGCTCGGGCTGGAACGCGGGAAGCGATTGTGCGCGAGTGAAGTACCACCTGTCCAGGATACCGAAGGCGGGGAGGCAAAGAGATGGGGAATGCATCTTGATGCGTTGCGGGAGGCCATGAAGGCTAAGACCGCGGTGAGCTTACCCAGTTGAGTCTAGCGTCGTCGGGTATTGACGTTTACTCCCTTGTAGCCTCAGTTGCAAAGTACTTTTGAGGACACCTTTGGTGAGGCCATCCAGCAACTGGTCACATGGGGTGGAGTCATTACCGGAGAGGACTCCCAGTGAGCCCAACCATTATTATACAAGCTAAACCTTACTCAAGGTTTCCAGGGGAGCGAAATACATTGCACATGGGACACCTACCCTCGATTGGACTTGCGCGCTCACAGTCAAGAGCCGAGAGGTTTGGAAACAATGGAGAGGTCGGGTGTTCGGTGCGTCCTTTGTTCCAGCCTCGATCGTCCTCGCCGGTAACTTAATGTATCTTCGCACGAACACAGGCACAATAGTGGCGGTGCTCGGCATGTTCATTCTACGCCGGCGGCGCGTGCAAGCCCATATCGAGGACAAACGCGTCTCGGAGCTCGTGCAGCTCGCGCTCGCGACTCTGCGCAACCAGGAAATCGCCCACCACACGGACCCGGTGAACGCGCCGTTCCTCTCGTCGCTGCAGCTGCGCGACCTCGTCCTGCAGGACGAACACTCCGTGGCGGCGCGTGCGCGGTTGTGGGAGCGTGTCGAGCGCGTCGTCGAGGGGAATACCAACGTGCGCGCGAACCTCGAGGAGGTGCCTGGTGGCGATGAGTTGCGCGTCTGGCGCTGGGTCGGTGGCACTGGGCGGCGCAAGGCAGTCGAGTACGATACTGCTGCTGGCCATCGCATCGTCGCATGAGCTTCCCTTTTGCTCAGCGTTTCCCGGTTGCTCCCGAATAAGTTATAATGCGTCCTCTGTCTTGGTTATCTTTCATTCCTGTCTTTTTTTCTTCTCTTTTTTCCCTATTCTCTGTGTACTACAACGCATTTGGTCGATTCGTTTGGTGCCCTGTCCTTTGCTTCGTTCCGTACTGCATCGGTTTAGAGGGTCCATGCACTGCCGGCCCATGACCCACTATGATCTATTACGTTTCGTCTGGCCTGTTTCGTATCGTTGTATGTCTCGCGCTATCGCCGTCTGCTCAGCCCTATCGTCGCACCATTTGCCTGCTTTGTCGAACTCGCCGCCTTTATTAAATCATTATGTATATCTGACTCGGAATGTGGAACCATCGGAACCAAACCGACCTGGCTGCTACGGAGGCCATGCTCCATTCAGATGCGCTGCAGCTGTCAATCTCGAGTCGCGCGACTCAGAATCTGCACCCTGACACCACCACAGCACGGCATTCCGGACCCCACAATAATGGACGATCTCCGTTATCGGAAATGGCGTTCTACTGCGCGCGCAACTGTTGTGTAACAAACTCTGACAGGACAATTATAAAAGTCACCCGACTGTCATGCATGTCATGATGTCCCGGTGAGTGTCGAACCCCAGTCCAGCGCAGACCTACAGGAAGTATACATTCCCCTGTACAGAGTGGAGCACAATTGGTCGAACTTACTGTAGGAGCACTCCCCATATGGTTGATCCGCTAATAACGCCAGTCAGAAGAACACGTCAACTTCCAGCTGATTATGTCCTCTTTTTTTGTTTGTTCGAACGTACGATATTGCTGATACCCTCGTAAATGGTCAAATGAGTTCAACCTCATGACCCTGCAACGGTGTCGCTTTTGGGTTGGCGTTGGCGGCACACGGAACTCCTCGAACTTCTTTATGGACACGTACAGTAAGCCAATCAGGGTCACCGGCATGGATCCAACCCAACGAAAACCGAACTGGGGTGTGAAAGAACTGTTTGTGAAAGGTTTTCTTGTTCGAGTCGCAGTGTGGTGCAACTGGTGATGCCGTCACGACGAGACGCACGCCCGTCTGACCCTCCAGGGCTGTCACGTACAATTACGACTACCCCATTAGCCCTTTTTTGTGTGTTTGTGCGCGCATGGACGGTGTTTCATCTCCATGTGCTTTGAGAGCTGATGATGGATTTGACACGCGACGCGGCGTTCATGATGGGTGACGCGGTGTTCTGCCCTTGGCCACCCCGCTGATGCCGACAGGTTTACCTTGTCTCTTACCAGTGCTTTCCCACTTCTGTCATTTCGTTTGTATTGCGGGCTGTTTAATTAATTAAATGCTGCACGCGGTCGCGTCCTGTCGGTGGCCCCACACCCCCACCGTTTCCCTGCCTACAGTACTATTTCCCGGACCTGACCCTGCTCGCCCTGCCCTAGTATCTCAGCACCTTGTCCTGTCATCACCCTTGCTGTCACACAAGGCTGCCGTATTACGTTCTTGGGCGGTTCTTCCCATATTTTTCCCTCTCATGAATAAGGCCAAAAATGTCACACCGGATTGGATTGAGAAAAAAATTTGTTTGATTTTTTTTTTTTCCCCCGTGGTTTACAAGAAGGCACAACACGAGGTTTTCATCGAAAAAGTTGAGTAATGAGTGGCCGGGCCCCACTCTGTGAGAAGACGAGAAGGAACAAAAAAAAGGGACAGAGCTGTTGTTTTCGCACACCGGCATACACCTTCCCCCGGAACCCAGCTATCATCCTCCCTCGCGCTTGTCGTTGATACGTGACTGCTGACCACTGTACGGCCCCGTTAATCGCGGATTTTGTCGGGAGTTCCGTGCTGGAATCGATGTGGGTTCGTTGAATACAGTACAAAAAAAAATTGGTGGCCCCTAAGGTTCTGTGTGTATTCTTCACGGAATTCGGGCCGAGGCCGAGTTTCCACATTTGGAATGTTCAAACGGTATACAAGGGACCAATCTCGTGACGTTATCTGCAAAACAATCATCTCTTTGTCTTGTCTTTACTTGGTCAATCCTTGCGCCTCGGTGGCGTTTGCTTTGGCGAGGGAAGCCACTTCACAGAATTCATAGAACAATTCTTTTCTTTTCTCTTTCCTTGGGGCGTTGCCTCTTGCGGGACGGCATCATCGGGTTAGTCTGCCTTGGTAAGTTCGTAGTCATCGTGCATGACATCGCGCTTTGGAGTTGGATTGGGGGGTGTGATCATCGAAGAGCGCTCGATGTTCGGGTGCCTCGTGCTACGAAGGTCCCCCTCGGCGTCAGGGTGGGGCCAACTCTGTGGGCCCCTCCTCCCTATTGTGTTGCCGCAGATCGTGCTTAAATTCGTCATTCTTCGACCAGTTTTTCTTTTTTGTTCGGGGGCAAACGATCGGGAGATAGGGCCACTAAAGTCTTCGCTCGTGCCTTTCCGGTCTCCACTGGCTTATTATTACGATGTCGCATCGTGTCAGCAGCACTTCTTGTCCCCCTCTCACCAAATCGAGCCGGCAACCGTTGTCCCCCTCCCACCTTCCACTCCGTCTGTGCCGGGTTGCCACAAGCGCCGAACCTGTGCGCGACCATCGGAAGTGCAATCTGGATCACGCGCACAATAACTTACGTGCATGAATCTCATTCGGTGTCAGACCACCTTGCCTGCGCATGCCAGCCCTTAATCTTACCTTTTACCATGTGTTTCGAGTGGGTCGATGGTCCGGAGGTATACTCCCGGGTTGGTTTGCGAAAAACAATAGCGATCCGTAGACGTTGCTTGGAAGGAGTAAGAAAAAGTACAGGCACACTCTTCAAGTGGTATGTGTACGTGTGACGTGGTAAATTATACAGGACTGTGCTATCTACGCGCTCGGATCCCAACTTAGGCCCACCCCGGATGGACGGACGCGCCCATGGGAAGAGAAGTTTGGATGCGTTCTACGAGCGCTCGCTTCATGAATTGCTCTTCGGCGAGCACCCGAGTTGTCTGTCGCGATACGTGTTGGTTAGCGTGCGCACCTACGGTACACAAAACCAAGGGACGCACACGTAGGAAACGGTCGAGATCGATCCGTCCAGCATTGAGCGCGCGGTGGAGGTGGTACATCGTGTCTTCAATCGCGTTGTCTTCGGCGACGAGGTCGACAAGTCTGCGCACGATTAAGTAATGCACCACTTTTAAGAGTCGGTTGGCACGCACTGATTGTGCACGATCGACGTCGAGCACACGAGTTCGTCAACGGGTGGGTCCCCTTTGCGTTTCAGTTCGGCGACCCCTCTCTCAGCCGCGTCGACGGCCTCCCGCAGCCGCGTCGCCACACCGCGGCAGACGTCCCTCACGGCCTCGAGCCGGCCCATCTCGTCCCGGATCGCCGGGACTCCCGTCAGAAGGTCCGCCTGCTGTGCACGTAGACGCTCGCCATCGAGTGTCATCGCCTGTGACACTGATGCGAGTTCCGTCCGTAGCTTATCGTGCACCCGCGCGTGGAGCTGGAGTAGTTCCGGATTTGGTGGACGTGGTGGTGCCACTTGGGCGGGTGGTGGCGGCTGCGGGTCTTCTACCGTGGCGTCCTCATCGAGCAGATTCGGACGGGGCGGAGCTAAAGCAACAGTACTCTGCTGTAGCGGTGGCGGATGGGGCGGGACTGGCGGGTGCCCATAGACAGGAAAAGGTGGCGGTGGAGGAATCGGTGCTACTCCGGACACAGGAGGGGGCGAATGGGGCAATTGACCCGGAGGAAGTGCGTACCGAGATGAAGAGGCACCTTCCGTGAGTTGTTCTGAATGGGAGGGTCGCTGCCAGGGGGATCCGATCGACGAGGCTCTATTGTGAAAGTGAGGTGGAGCAGGGCTGTGCAAGGTCTGCGAAGGCGATGAAAATAGAGGTGGGGGCAGAGGTGGCTTCGGAGGAGGACTCGGCTGTTACGTAACGTGCATGAGCGGACGGAACACGGAACCGGGTACGATCGGCTCACAACGTGAATAGGGCTGTGATTATCAGAGTAGGGGGTTTGAGCCGAAGTAGGAAATGGATACGGAACCACGGGAGTGATTGAACTCGGCGGCTTTGGTGGGATCGTTGGTCGAGAAGGAGAAGCGACCGGCGATCCGACCGGAGGGGGTGACTGCACAGGGGGAGGGTGAGGAACGGGGGGTGCTGGGCGAGAAACTTGAGAGGGTCTCGAGCCAGATGAGGGCCCAGACTGTTGCTTTGGCTTTGAATAGACAGGAGGTTCGTGCGAGAAGTAGTGTTGCAAGGCCTGGACAAGTGATGGCAAATCGCATCCCTAAAAGTTATTTTGTCGTAGATCTACAGACTCAGATTGGGGCGATGTCACCTTGACGCACCTCATATTTCTTTTCCCAGTTCGAGATGTAATCGATTTTGCAAAGCCCGCTGACATCGATGTATTTGCCTGGCCGCACGAGCATTTCTGAGGTGGGCACGACGAACGCTAGGGGTGGTTCGCGAGGGTACTGGCGTGTGACCCATATTGCAATAGGGATGTAGTACGGGGCCTGGCGATAGGTTATCGGCAAAAGGCCATGCACGCAGAGAAGGAGTTGAGTGCGGCCGTCGTCATAAGCTGTGGTGGGTAGCAATGGAAGTGTAAGAGAAGAGAGAGGAAGTAAAGAATTGGCCTGGACACTGAACTATAGATATCTGTCTTTGGGCGGAGGGTGCTGTAGGCTGATAAGGTGGAATCGACGTCTGAAAAGACCCTGTCTCGGTCGTCATAAGTGGCGATGTTTTGTCGGAGCCATTTCTGAGTGAGATTAAGGGAGTCTGATGATAACATCCTCGTCGTCCTCTTTAGACGCACCGCACACAGCAGGACGGCGGCGGCGGCGGCGACGGCGGCGACGGCGGGCAGCTGGTCCGGCAGAGAGGAGTTTGGTTCTCCGCGCTAACGTAGCCAAACCCGCGGCATCGTCGGACTGGTTCGCTAAATACTGGGGCCCGATTTACCCTTTTGGTAAAGTACGAAACCCCCTAGACGAGGGCCCGGGTGTCGGCGAAGAGACCAAAACAAGACTCAGAATCGGAGGTATAGGGAGCGCCGGAGCGGCCTTTTTACTGTGTTGCCTAATTGGGTAGCTTCAAGGGAGGGTTGGCGGGAAACACAGCGCTCGCCAATTGCCCTCGAAAGTCCAGAACTGGTCATCATGCAGTGCCCTCGTTCTAGATCCTCTGTCTTTTCGTGCACACGGCAGGTAAACCGGTCTTGTGGTGCTTCTTTCAAAGGCGCAGTGAAAGAAAGGTGTGACTGGGCACCCCAATTCCCGATGGTTGGCGACCGTCCACATCATTCACTTCCCATAATCGTCCTGGTCTCTAACGCTCTCGTCAACCTTGTGGACCAGCCCGACGGGATCTCTCCATCTCCATCTTGTCCATCTTCCCCCTTTTCACCAATTCTACGGACCCTTTTTCCCCCTTTCCGGCCTCTTTCAGTATATCGGCGCTTCTCAGTTTCGCGACAAACCGTTACTTGTCAGTACGTTCATGACTGCCAGTTTACTACTCTACCCCTCCTCGGACCACAGCCCGTCATCTATATAACAGTCCGTTCGTCCGGGTCACTTACGTTCTTACTTCCCTTTCTTTGTCCTGCGTTCCGTCTCTCCACCTCCTCTCTCTCTTCATCCCTAAAACTCCTTTCTCCTCATGGCCATGTCTCCATCACCAAAGCCCTCTCGGAGAGATGCGAGGGCTTCTCCATCTCCTTCTGGCCAGAGGACTCTCACTCCTCAACGGAAACACCGAAAAATGCTCAAAGACGGCACCAGTGAGGTATGGCCCGAGAGTGTTGAGAAAATTTCGTCGACGGTGCGTTGATCTCTTCATCACCTCTTGGTCTTATCTTTACGTGTGCGTCACCTCAGGGCTTCGGCAATACTGGGAGTCGCCTTGGGCTACCTACTCTCGGGGTCGTAGCAGATGGCGGAACCAATTTCTTGTCGATTACCTCAAGGAGGCAGGAATAGAACGTTCTAAGAAGCAAGTCGCGAGTCACATTCAAGTTTTGCGAAACATGTGGAAAGGCGAGAAGGGTATGTACCGCCACTGTGACTCATCTATCCATGACGCGTCTCAATTTTTTTTTTCCTATTCGCTTGTAATCAGAGTACCAATTGGTTGCTGGAGGCGAAGAGCTTTTCCAGGAGAACGGTTTACTTGCTCATAAACCCAGTCTTTCCCGCATCGCTCAGCCAGACGTGCATGTGAAGGAAGAGCAGAAGGATGGGCAATCACCGTTCCCGCGTCGCACACCCTCTGACTCTGGCGACTTTCCATCTGAGAGCGACACTATGAGCCTCGAACCGCTCCATCCGTTGGATGCGTCCACCGATCGTATTCCGGGCGCATTCCTCGCGCCACTTCCTCTTGGGCACCCTTCTCACCCTAGAAGTTCCCTAAAAGACGAGGGTTTTGACCTTACTCTTCCTTTTCCGTCAACCCTATCCTCGTCCTCGTCCTTCATGGCTTCCAGTGTCTCGCCGCCGCTTCTAGTGCGGAACAGCGTCACTGCTATCTTGCTTTCTGCCGCCGGCATGCAGCCACTGGTTGTCAACGTCAGCCGATCCGCATCGCCATCGTCACTGCTTCCAAGTTACCCTTCACACGCTTCTATCCACATCAAGCTCTCCCTTTCATCCCTTCATGATGTGTCTAGCCCACCCACGTTGCATGGTTTCTCGGGTACCGTGACCTTTGCCGCACCTTGGGCCTCTGTGGCGCAGTGCACGACTCGGTTGTATGCCGGCGGTGTTTGCGAGTCGATAGAACAAGCCTACTTTGATCCTGTGGCACCGCTTCCGCCTGTGTCCATGACACCAGTTACGGCGCCACTACCGGAGTCATCGCTATCCAGTTGTAGATGGGGGAGCATAGGTAAGTGTCATAGTTCGATGGCGTGCGCCTCGCCGTTAACACGAGGCTTTTCGCACAGGCGTGGAAATCCGCATCATCCAGCAGATCATCGTTGACAACGAGGAGCTAGCGTGCATCACTTATGACCTCACCCGGACCGCCAACGGACCGCCAACCGCCGAGGTCGTGAGGGTTTCCCAGGGCCAGGGGCAGCACCTCGCCGCGCCCGCGCCAGCGCCTGCTACGGCTGCTCTTTCCGAGTCCGTCTCGTTCTTGAGCTTGGGCAACGGCAATTGGAACTCTGGGGCATCGTACGCCCAGTATGCTCCTTACATCCCTCGCTCGCAAGAGCCTCGCGCCATGTATTCCCCTTACACGTCTTTTGGCAGTTCGTCTTACTCGGAGAGTGCCGAGCAGCAGTATATCCAGACACAGTACACTCCGTCTGTTCTCTTCTCATAGGTTACCTGTTTACCATACCCACTGCTATCCACAGGCCCTCATCTGCTATCCGCTCGCAAAAGACGCCTTAATGTCGTTTTTTTTGTATCTCTTGTTGGAGCTTAGGGACATTGTGTGCATCGAGAGGACCACTTTGCGAACTTTTTACATCTTCTCTTTTTATCTTACTGGTTATTTAGTCCTCCTGCATTCCGTGCCCGCACACTGTATTTCGTATCTTCTGTAGATTAGCTAGCCCCCCCCCCCCTTTGAACTCAGCCACCACCTGTATATCACCATCTTCCCACACGTCGTACTCTCCCGCGGTATACATATTTTGTCTGGACTCCAAAAAATGAATCTTCTATTACTAGCCCACTATTTTTCTACCCTCTTTACGTGCGCACGTAATTCACAAGTTTCACCGCGGCCCTCACGCACCTGCGCGTCCACGTGAGCCGTCCGAAGCAGATACAATTCGTATGCACTCGTCGTGAAAGGGTTGCTCAGCTGCGGGTCCTCGACGTCGGGGCGATACACGCCGTCGACGGTGCGCTCCTCAGTCGACAGCAGTGCCTCAAGCCGGGGCTCGCGCGCCACCAAACCGCGCGACGAACTCCAGAGCGCGCTGCGCGACTGCGCCTGGCCAGTGCAGCGCCGCCGTCAGCAGGCGCTTGGTGAACGCCGCGGTGCGCCAGGGCGGCACAGCCGCGCGCGGCGCAAATGCGAGCTGCAGTGCGTGGAAGAGCAGGTCACTCGCAGTTGCCGCCGTGCCTGCTGCGATGAGGCGGGGCTGTCGTGGCGCGGCGTCGAGTTCGGGCGCCAGGCTGAGCGAACTGGACCAGGGCGTACAATTGCGTATTGAAGTCGCTCAGGTCCACGTTGAGCGCTTCGCCTGAGGGTGGTGTGAAAGATAGGTAGGATCGCGCGGTCCCGTCCCCGTCTGACAGGGCGGGCGTTACGCACCTTGTCCGGAGAGGAGCTCGTATGCCGTAATGATGCACGATAGCTGGAGCCGGGCGATTTCAGCGTGCACGGCGGGCCCCTGCAAATTTTCTGGTGGGGTCACGTCTTTCTCGTCCCCGCTGGCGTGAGGCACCCGCATGACTAGATCTTTGAGCACCCGCATCAGGTCCCGGAAGAAATCGAGGTTGACGAGATGGGCGTATCTTGAGATGCCCTGCAGCGCGGCAGGGAGCAACGGAGTCGGTACCGGGTTCTTCAGAATGCGGAAGTACAATACAAACAAGAGTTTCAGGGTTTCTGTGTGCTGACACGGCCGCGTATAATTGACAGATCGAAGCAGAGAGAACCCGTCAAGACTTACGTTTGAAGCGCGTTCTTCTTTGTCCACACTAGCTTCGGCCTCCCTCAGTTCCTTCTCAATCTCCTTCTTTTCTTTCAGAGCTTTCTTTGCCTTTTTGCTAAGATGGTTAGATTCCGCCCCTTTGGCTTTCGACTTCTTCCGTTGGTTTGGCTTCTCCCGCCTGATCTCTTCACGTTCTGCCTTTGCTTCTGACGCCCGAACCCCAAGTTCGGATTTGAGTCGGAGATGCAGAAGGCATGTCAAAACGTTCGGGTGCACGGCGAAGCGACGCTCCTTGATCATACGGTTCAGAAGCCGCACTATCTCGAGCGACGGGACGCCAGTCTTATCCGCGCGGAACACAGATATGACACTATCCAGGCAAAGATTTGATGCCTGCGCGACAAAGGTCGGATAGGGTTCACACGTGTGTAACGAGAAGGATCACAGCACCTCATCCCATGACTTTTTGCTTAGCCGAGCTACGATGGCACTCATTATGTTAACGCGAAAATTGAAGTGGGTGACCTCGACGAAAGGGTGCACAAGCATTGTAGGGCGATGCCCTCTAAGCCCGATTTTGCTATGGAATCAGACGTGAGCATCTTCTAGGACTAGACTGGAAAATCGACGTCGCTTACCCTTCAACTCTCCGTCTAGACATTTGAGGTAGTTTTGGTACACGCCGACTAGACCTTGTTCCCATTCACGGGTACGGGCGACCATCTGGCTGACCTTCTCCGCTTTTTCTTTGTCAGTTAGCTCACGGATGCGGTAGCCAGGAACGACGTCCCTTAAAAACAGCAAGCTGCGACAACATCGCCAACTTGCGGATATGTGGGTCATTGGCGACGGGATCGGCTCGGGTCGGGCTTGATACCTCGTGCAGAGAGAAGGTGTGAAGCCGCCGTAAGAGACCAAGCTGCAATCGTCTCAGTCGCGATTAGGAGGATATGGATTGGGGAGTCTCACGCTATTTTCGGGATCCGCAACAATTTCCTGGCAGATGCTAGCGATTTGCTCCTCCGCGAGTTTTATTCTAGTAGTTTCTTGACCGGGTACCATAACATCGATGACGGATAGCGCCCGAAACGAGCACCTGTTGTGATGTCCTCTCTCGGGGGTTCGGGCTCGACCATGCTCTCCAGAGTATTCTCCTCCCCGCTCTCCCTCCTCGGACTGCGCCTTCACGACTGGCCTGTGACCAGTCTTTTGTATTTGACCATCGAGGAGCTTAATTGGTAGACGGTCAATGACAGATTCCCCCTCTGACCACGACGGTCGCCTTCCTCGTGGGACAGCCTCATAAAACATCTCGGCGTCTGAATCCGTTCCCGCTCGTTTTGTGCGCGGGCGATGTCTAGCGGACTCTGGTGGCTCGTCACTTTCTGATGTGGCATCTTCTGACAAGCCAGGGCCAACTTCCGATGAGTCCCCTCCGACATCAGAGGACCAAACCCCCTCATCGTCAGTGTGTGAGTTAACGGAAGGAAGGTCGTCGTCAACGGGAGCCCTGCGCACAGGCCGATCGAAGCGGCGCAAACGGTCTTGCTCCCTCTTGCTCCTAGTACAAAGTTCGTACATTAAGTCACCACTAAGGCGAAACAACCCGGTACCTTGAGATCCCCCTTTCGTCCAGAGTTTGTAAGAACGAAGCGCCAGTTCCGAATTCCTCGATTGACACCGAGGTCTTCGCCATCAAGCTCAGAATCTTCGCTATCACGCTGACCACGAGGGACTTCGATTATAGGTCGGTCAAAGGCGCGGGCTTTGCCTTTTGATTTAGCAAATTTCGTAGGCTTGGCGGATGCATCGGAAGGAGTGACGACTTTGCGCCTTTTCGAGGGCCGCTAGCGGTTGGGGTGAATGGTCGCACAGTGATTGTACGGTACCCGAAGACAATACCTGGCTATTTTTGTTCTGAGCGGGTCTTTTTTGCCTTGGCCACCATAGCAAACGACGGAGCGTAAGAGAGTCCTGTGATGTCATGGCCTGCAATAAAATGGTAATATGCTCTCGCGGGTCGACGCGTGACGCGTCCATCCAACTGAAGCGCCGAAGTCGAAAGGATCAAGCTATCAAGTATACGATGGACGAGCTCGAATCACCGCCCACCGCGCATACACTCAGACCTCATCACATTAGCCTACTCATGGTTATCATGCTACTTTATCGACATTACACACGCAAAAAAGGTTCCATCCCTCCTTCCTTATTCAGGTCCATAGAGTATTACTCGAGGAGATCGTCGAGGTACGTCTTTCAAAGAATCGCCAGCAGCCTGATCGAAATTTCTTCACAGTTAACCCCGCCGAGGTCGTTTCCCAAGTTTCTAGAGGCTCTGAAAGCAGCCCCTCATAGCGACGACCAGGGCGCGACCCCCCGTTTTTTTGAGTCTGCTTAAACCAGAAGTGCGTATGAGCCCCCTCCGTTGATGCCCTTACAGTAACTTTCGATGTTAGTACATGGATTTTGTGTCCGTCGATCATATGACGAACTTCTTCCACGGTTTGCCCGACCACTTTAAGAGTCTTTTCGCGACTCGACGAATCTTTCAGGTGTATCCTACCTGTACGTGGACCACAAAAGTGGAGAGGAGGTATGCTTATCACGACGCTCTCATACGTCTTGCTGAGCCGTAATCCCTCTGTAGGCAGATATCGTGAGGCCCTATCTAGGCCTCGATGACGATCTAATCGTTTTAGAATCGGCGCTCAATGTTTGGCTACTTTTGTCGAAGAGCCGTCGTTTCTTACATGAAGCTATCCTTTGCCGGCGTGTCTAAGCTCGCTGGACTACACGAATGGTTGAACGGAAACACCACAGCCGGGTACGAGCCATTTCGAAGGGATCTCATCACATTTGGTACAGTCGTTGATACTTTCGTTGTTCGACTAACCGAGCAATGTCTTCAGATACATTGATATTGAAGACGCATGCTGACGAGTACCGCTGGGCAGAGCCGGATGCTTACTCTGAGTCCGCGATCTCTCTTTATTCTTGTCTTGTTCCTGATCCTGCCCAGTTTCGAACGTGGGCTCGCGACTGGTGACTCGAATGCGGCCTCCGAGAGCCTGCGAAGATTCTTCGAACAGCATTTTCATGAGGGGAGTGACTCGTCAGTAAGCCCTTAGCTCGATTTTGTGTATCCAGTTCCTCAGATCTTCCATGTAGCGGTGTGCGGCAACATGCTTTGTTGAACTTGTCGCGTATGCATTATCTACGGCACGAGCACTCAGCAGCCCGCAAGGTTGTTGTCGTCCTTGGTCACTTTTCACAACGCCCTGACTCTTGATACGTTTCAGTTTCTGGTTGAGGCGATTGAAATATCTCGGCTGGCAGGAGACAAGGAAACACTCCAACTCTGCCAAGGGTTTGCTTTTTTTGTATCTAAAAGGATCCCTTTCTGACGGTGCCGTAGTTTATTACATCGGCTCCAACCAAAGAACAAGAACCAAAAACCCGTCGTCAATGAGATGCAACCCGGTCTTCATCCGATCGAAGTCCTCTTCGACGTCGAGAAACTCTTAAGAGTCAATAGCGTGAGTCGTACTGTCCTGTTTGTACCCACTGTGATTCTGACCGAGTTGGAGAACAGGAGCAACCCCTAAGTGCCGCTTTCGAGAAAATAGTCCAGGCAGTTGGCCTTTACGATCACTGGATTGACGTCCAGGGAAACTATAGATCATGCGGACCAATGGAGCCAGCACACTGTTCAATCAATTGTTTGGAGCGCAGCAGGTGCCGTTCTCAGCTATCATGACCTTTTATTGCACTGATGTATGTTGACTTAGGAAGCGAAAAGTTGGCCGCTATTGAAGAGAATATTGTCACTGCATTCAGCGAGATTGGCGGTGATAGTAATAATGCTCTCGTCGTTACCTTGAATCGTGCTTATAAGGTGCGCTCCACTGCTTTGCGACGGAATATTGATTTATCAATAGCCGCAGCGCGCGAGACAAGGAGGGTATCAGGATGCGATTGCCATTCTTCTGGAGCCCGACATTTGGAGAGGTCTGAGCCTCAATGACTACTCCAGTGGGCGTCGCAGATCTGGCACATAATCGTTCTGAGAGCAAGCAGGCGGTTGAGTCATTTATATGCCTTGGTTCATTCTAAGCTAAATAAAGGATGCACGCAGCGGGCAATTACGACAGTATAATGACCTTTTGAAGACTATGCGTCCTGCAGGTCCCTTCAATCCTCGAGACTATTTCTTCAACGCCGCTACGTCGACCACATCGATCATCCGGGACCCACTATACGAATTTCTGCAGATGCGGGTACGTTTTCCCTTATTCCGTGTCGCATCTATACTAAGTCTCTTGCAGCAAATTGGCCAGGCAGCCACAGCCGTTGAGCAGCTTTTAAGGGCGCTATGGCACTCGGAATTTCAGTGTCGTTATGGTTCGTACCGTACGGGCATTATCTTGCTGGCAGACATCGGCCTGGAATTTGGAATGACCAAACACTGCAAGAGGATTCTAGAAGAGATCATGCCACAGGTGCGGAGTCCTGAGATGAGGTCCATCGAATCTAACGTCCCAATTTAGCTCATTGATGGCGACGATCTCGAGCAGCGTGCTCTAGCCTGCTTTACTCTGCGCGCTGCATCATTGCAGCCGGGGAGCGGACACAGGAATCCATACGCGAAGCTTTGCCATATCTCGAAATTGCCGAGAAGGATTTTGCGACACTCGAGATACTACGTTCACTCGCGGATGTGCAGTTCCTTGTTTCCGTGCTGTACCACAACCTGGACATGGTCGAAGAAAGAGACGCGTCTGCGACGAGGCATCTCGAGACCAAGGAGGAGATGAAGGAAGCTGCTGTTGTAGTCGCGGAGGACTGGATAACCCAGGTGTGGGAACTTGTACTTGACATCGGGGCAGCACTCGCCAAGCGGTAGTGTTAGATGTTCAACGCGAATGGCGGAAGTGTGATCTTTGCCAAAGCGTTTTACAGTAATTAATCAGCGCTCATCAACGGGTTTCTCTTGAGTCCATACCAGCATCAGCGCTGAGTTAGACTCACCCAGACCAGCCTAGAGTAAGTCCAGATAACACGGTTCGGTCGTCACAAGCCGTCTCAAATCAACACGGACACGGCATTGGCATCATGCGTTCAATTAACCTTACAATGGCACCTAATAAGGCGGATCAGCTTGGCGGGCGCAGGCGGAGGGTCCGGTGCCCGGTGATACGTGGTGTACCCAGCTCGTCCATCAAAGAGTCCTGAATGATCGGAGTCGGCCAGTAACTGAGACGCGTTTGGGATTTCAAAATCGGTGATATTGAGCTGGCCAGTATATTCAATATCACTCCCGATCGAGACAATGTGCGAGTTCCTCGGATTCAAAAATAATAACTGCAAACTCACGCAACGAAGAATTTAAATTGTCGGGGTCAACGTCCCTTCAAGGGATTTGTGACGAACTCGTGAAGCCGAAATGAGACAGACAGACGACATCCGTTTCCCAGTGAGACGTCAAAGAAGAGAATTACTGTAACTTATATGCATCACATTTTAAAGTACAATCTAAATACTAGTGAAGAACGCGGCCCTGACCTCTCATGGCGCACCGAGACCACTGAATCTGTACGCCAGTGTTTGTCTGACCCACTGCGACTTCCCCTGATCCAGAACACCCGTCACGGATCGTGTAGATATGGATAGGGACCACGCAAACTTATCCCGGACGGCGGGAGGACATCCCCACTGCGCCGGCCATGATCTTGGTCATGCCGATGACCTTGAGAGCGCGATCGCGGCGCACCCGCCATGTGTGCGCGCACTTTGTCGTCAATTTCAGGGGATGGGCCAGCGGTGAGTGCAGCAGCGAGGACTGGTGCGAGCGTGATCGGTCCCGCAAGCCAAGATTCCATGCCCTGGCCTCCTGCGGGAGGGTGGATGTGCGCGGCGTCGCGATGAGGCACACGCTTGCACCGGGCGATCCGTTCCCGAAATGTGTGAAGAAAGTCTCCGCGACGGCACAAGCGGGTGCGGAAGCGCGTTGACCAGACGACGTCGCCTCACGTTCACCGGCGTAAGGGTTTTTGCTCTTGTCGGAGGAGAGCTTTCCCTGGACCGAAAGTCTCGATGAGCTCCTGGCAGTACTCGACGCTTGGTTTTGAGGGAGGCGCGCCGAGAGAGAGCGGGACACCGCAGGCAATTCGGTAGACGGTCTTCCCGTGTGTTTCCTTCGAGTCTTTCATGGGGTACTGAAGGGGCGAGGTGATGAAGAAACTCTCGGTGCTGACGAAACCGAAGAGGATGTTGGAAGTGTGGGGGGTCCAGAGAATGTGAATCGGCGATGACCATCTGTGCCAGCGTGTTTATGTCCTCTGGCTCGCCAGGAACTGCATTCGGGTCTACGAAGTCCACACCACATAGCTGGCGTACCTGTATGACCATAGTTAGAACCAAGACAGCGCCGAGGGTTTATCAGGGACATACAGCGGACTGAGCGCCATCCGCGCCTACAAACCATACTGAGCGGTGATAGACTGGACCATTCTCGAATGAGACATCTACAGCACGACCGTCCTTGGAGTTTTCCCGCATGCCCACGGCCTTGTAGGGGCGAAAAAACGGATTCCGAGCTCCTTCAACTTGTTACCAAGAACTTCTTCGGTGATGTGCTGAGGAATAAGGAGGTAGTAGGGGAAGTTGGTTTTTCCAATCAACCCGTCGAAGCGATGCTCATTAGAAGAGCATCGCTGCGGTCATAGTAGTTCATTGTGGAGACCTTGATGCCACGTTCTACCAAACCATTGGCGCAGCGAATAGTGTCCAGAGCCTTCAACGGGATATTAGATGGGAACGGCATAGAAGTTTTTCGAACCTCGTACCTCCAAGGTCGCCGCGTGAATAACCATGGCACGGGAGGAGTGCTCGCCCTGCTCCACTGCGTCGACGATAGTCACGTCTTTGATGCCAGAATACCAAGCGGAGAGGGCACATGCCATGCCAGCAGGCCCCGCTCCAACAACAAGGAGTTTTGTGCTCGAAGGGAAAGACATTGTAAGTTAGTTGGTAAAAAGCGCGCCACGCACCAGGGATTAAATACGCAGAGGAAGATTGCCATGGGTAGATGGAGTCTTACGCCCCTATGTCTTGCATAATCTACCGGAACGTGGGCGGGGGACTGTGACGACTGATGCGGATCAGCGTCGGACCAGCCCTGACAGTGTAATTACCTTGTGGGCCGTGGGCCTTGCCAGTTGCCAGTTGATGAACTGCCCATTACGCGTTGTACAGACACGTGAGAATCGAGGCACAGGAAGCTTGCGATGTCCCCGGTAAAACGCCAAGTGGCATCGACTGAAACTGGATGACTGTGCACAGCCAGACAGATCCGAGCGATATCACCGACAAGGGCGGAACAGCGATCAACCCCCGGGCATTGCCTCCTGCTGAGCAACTGGGCGGCGGCAAGTGGAATTTCGTAAGTAGACTCACTTCAAGGTACACCCCATCATCCAGACAACTCGAATATCTCACTCTCTCCACAGGAAGGTGGAAGTAGCTGGGCTTCGAAGCAGTTACCAGTTGGGCGTCATATTCTGAGGGGAGACCTACAAATCCTACTGTAACAACCACTACGCAAAGACTCGCATAGTATATACAATGAACTTGAATGAAGACACCTCTTTCTCAAGCGACCAGGCCATATAGCTCAACCCCAGACGTGGGAATTCTGTGCCATCTCCGATCGCGTCGGAAGGAATATCTCGCTGCGGTCAGGGGTGGCCGGTCAGGGTGTCTAACACCATGACGCTCACTCGTTCTGCCGCTAGGGCCCTCCAGTATGTTTTTTCTTCGGTATACGCTCCGGGGATGCTCAGCAGGTTTTTGATGGTCGCCTAGGGTGGTGACGGTCGATAAGCTCCCAGAGGAAGTCCTCTTGGAGGGAGATATTTGGTGCTTGTCGACAAGACATGGAGCTCCAGCCTGGCCATGAAAACGTCTGGGACGGTGAAAACGGGTGGTTAAAACTCGCACATGTGTGCCGAAGCTGGAGACGTCTCGTGCTTTCGTCACCCTCCCGTTTGCACATGCACCTGCTGTTTACTCCGGTACGACTTCGAGAGCAAACATGTTGAGCCATCTCCCCCCCTTTCCGATTTGGATCGACTATCGCGCTGCATCCTGGACGGAGAGGGAAGAAAATCTCGCACTTACCGCTATCGTCACCGTAGTCGTGTGGGTGGAATTGCACTTCAAGGACCATACAAGGACATGAGTTTGGCTCCTCACGGCGCTGAGTCACCCTTTTCCCAAGCTGGAAGACTCGAAATTTGTCCCACTTATGGTGGTTTTCGGTCAAGAACCTGATTCTTCCCACCACCAATTTCTCGCAGGTTCTGCCCCATGTCTGCGACGGCTCACGTTACGGGGAGTCGTACCGAGATGCTTATCTCCGCTATTATCATCTGCACGGGCCTTGTCGAGCTTGTATTGACACTCAAGGTTGCGTTCGGCGCGCTGCCAGAGGCTTCCTTCAGTGCGAGTTTGCAGCACATGTCTTGCCTGCCGTCGCCTCACTTGTATCTGGCCTACACCACGCATCTTGAGTCTGGCCCACCGCTTCCTGCTAATCCAGGAGATGTTCCACTGCGGAAGCTCACGCACCTCACCTTTAGGGGCTATAGATCATATTGGGAGGCGTTCGTGGTTTGGTTGAGTACCCCATCCCTGCAGCATTTTGACTGTCTCTGTACAGTCCTTGGTTAATCCTTTCGCTTCTTCCCAATTTCGAATCTCTGCAAGTTTACCTGTGACACAGAGTGTCATTTACTGGCGGGTCATTCGTGTTCAAAGCTCAAGTTTTGCGCAACCAACGGGTTCCCAATTCGTTGAACGGCTTACCTTTTAAATAATCGTTCCCGCACCTGACTAGTTGGAGCAGATGGACCAAGAGCTCTCCGGGCCGTTTCCACCGTCGAAAAACTTATCGTTACGTGGGATGTCGAACCCGTGATTCACAGTAGGCCACGTTCAATCGGATCAATGGCGTGGATTTCTGCCATGTTTTGCAAGTGAAGGTGGGTTTGGTCCTAGCTAAAGTGGCACTCGGCGTTGCGCTTTCCTTCCAGCAGGGACTGGGAACCTGCCCTGGATCTTCCCGCCTTGGAACGGGTAGAGGCACCTTCGACGGTAGGTAGGGACAACGAATATGTATCTATCCTAGTGACTCTGTGATGCCCGTCGGGCTACTTATTGCCGCGCGGCAACGGGCACTGGCAGGACGCCCCATAAGGTTATTTGGATGAGGCTTGGGATGAGAGTTCTGCAGTGGTTAGGTTAGATAATTAAGCCTCACAACTTACATCCCGTTGTTTTCAAGTTCTACTTGGCAATTGAACGCGTTATGTCACGAGTCACAATCCAAGTCGCGTCCGGCGCGGTTGAGGGCCGACTCGGGTGAGTAATTTGAAAGTGAACACTCTTTTCCCACTTCAGCCCTTCATGGATGGACCTCCTCCTCCGGAGGAAGACTTTTCTACTCTTTCTATAGATGTTAGGCTTGCCCCACAGAATTGGAAGGCCCGTGTTAGCGCTTACGAATCCCTTGTCAAACATTCCAACTGACCGCATCCGACACCGACCCTGCGTTCAAGCCCTACACATCCAATCCTGATCTTCTCAAGAAGATCGTCACTGATTCGAATGCAGTTGCGCAAGAGAAAGGTGTAGAATGTGTCGTAGCGTTGTCAAATTTGCTGGTGAAAACGCTGCAAGGACGAGAGACGCCGTAGTTCCCGCCTTGGTGGACAGTGCTTTGGTTCGACGCGAGCTGGCACAAAAAACCCAGGCGATTGAGCTGGCGCTCCAATATGTTGAGGGTAGAGAATGGTGGCGCTGGTGTCGTGGTGCGTAGCTGCTACTGATCCCCAAGCAGGCGCCTTGACTGCTCCCTACATCAGGACAAATGTATATACCAGAGCTTGTCTGCAAAACAGCCAAAAGCCGTGGCTGGAACTGTGACCGTACTGAAGGAGATCGGTTCGGTGAGTCGTATGCTCCTGTCTTGCATTGCTTCCCACATCCGGCTCAAGTCGCGGACGACCCTGAGCTCAAGTAGTTCTTGGCGATCGGATATGGATGGCATATACCCCCTCTTCTCCCTCCACTTCCATCAGCTGTCACTCGCAGTGCTCATATCGCCACGTTCGTTGCTTACACTTGCATCATGTTTCGTAGACTATTCGGAACACAGGTAACTCCGCCCGCGCCTATCCTCAAAACTTTGCCAAAAATCTTCGGCCATTCAGACAAAACCGTGAGATCTGAGGGAGGCAACCTTGCACACGCTCTGTACCAGTATCTTGGAGCCGGTATTGAACCGTGGCTAGCGGAGCTGAAACCAGTCCAAGTGAAGGAATTGAAGGAGGTCTGGGACGAGATGGAGAAGGAAGGGCGAGGGAAAGGTAGCCTAAAGCCAGAACGGCTGACACGGCAGCAAGCGAGGGATGCAGAGCAGAACGCAGGTGCTGGAGAGGAGGGCGACGAAGGTGGTGCCTCGGCCACTGCAGAAGAAGGTACGTCATTTGTTTCCAGTCTTATTCGAGCAATACGGACCAGAAGGAACAGATCTCGCACCCCCTGATCCCCGGCAGTTTGCAGAAGAGGTGGATATCACACCGAAGCTTCCCGCGAATCTTCACAAGAATCTCACATCATCGAAATGGAAAGAACGGAAGGAGGTCCTCGACGACCTATTGACCCTCCTCAGTGCTACGCCCCGGATAAAGGAGGCGGCTGAGTTCGGAGAGCTTTCCAAGGCGTTGGCATTGCGAGTGCAGAGTGATGCAAACATCAATTGTGTCATGGTTGCGGCTCAGTGCCTCGAGGGCCTCGCAAAGGGCTTATGGGAAGTTTTGCCCGATATAGGGAGACTGTCGTACCTCCGATGCTCGAGCGGCTGAAGGAAAGGAAAGCCACCGTCACTGACACAATCGGCGTAGCCTTAGATGCCATTTTCGAAACGGTAAGTGAAGCGGTTCATGTTCGGGTACCCTCTTTTTTGAGTGCCATTGCAGACCACACTTGCAGACATTCTTGGCGATATACTACCCGCTTTGTCCAACAAGAACCCTCAAGTAAGGAGGGTGCCTGCAATTCCTTACGCGCTGCCTGTCAACGTCGAAACAGGCCATCCCTCCAGCGCAGATCAAACCTGTCTCGGAGCGATTGCTACGCTCCTCGAAGATTCTTATGCTGGTGCTCGCGATGAGGCTGCAAACGCATTCGGCACCCTCATGAAGATGGTCGGCGAGCGCCCTCTCGGGGAGTGATGGATGGCCTTGGCGGATGTCCGAAAAGCGAAGGTGAAGGAAGCGCACGAGAAGGCAACTGTGAAGGCAAAAGCTGGTGCAGGCAACCCCCGAAGCCTACTCCTGCGGTACCTGCCAAAGGGCCTACGAAGAAAGGACCATCTGTGGCGAAGAAGGAAGAAATCACATCCCCACCCGAGACACAAGGGTTGGATCCTGAGGACGACTCTGCCGTGTCAGAGAAGAAGGCTCGTGGGCCATCTGCACGCCTACTAGCTAAGAAAGCCTCACCGTCTAGTGCTTGCTAGCGCCACCCCAGCTACACCTGCACCATCAACGAAGAAACCTCCGCCCGCTGCTTGCTGCTGCGCTGCCGCCACCTCGTCAAAGCCTGCGAAAAGTGGTGCGCCTGCCACCGCCTGGCGCGCTTGACACTTTCAAATATAAGCACACGCCGGAGGACGCGGAAGCGCTCGCCGCGGAAATTATTCCACCTAATTATATTACTGATCTTGGCGATGCAAATTGGAAGACTCGGCTCGCTGCGTTGGAAGAGATGACGACGTGGGGTCGAAAGTATGGTGGAAGAACTTGACGCAGAGGTCATCGTGCGTGCTCTTGGCAAGAAAGGATGGGGGAGAGAAGAACTTTCAAGTCTCGGCAAAGTTGTATGGGAATCTTGGTCATTCTCGCAGAGCGCTGCCCATCCTTTGGGAGGTCTTGCGCAGCATTGTCCATTCCACATCTTTCGGAGAAGCTAGGGCGATGCCAAGCTAAAGAAGCCTGCAGGCGAGACTTTAGGAACGTTTGCAGAGAAGACATCCCTACAATTCGTTCTTAATCAGGGTATGTCATACTCTGCGTCTTTGGTGTTGTTCATTAACTTTCGCGTGCTAAGCGTACGAGCCACTCAATAAATAAAGGCACCAAAGGCGCTTGCGGACGCGCTGGCATGGATTGAGCAAGTTCTGTCAGAATTTGGTATTGCCGGGCTGTCGTTGCGCAGCCTCATCGAGTTTCTGAAGGGCGCGCTCAAGAATTCCAATGCTGCGGTGCGAACCAACGCAACCAAGACTCTGGTCATGGTGAAGGTCTTTGCGGGCCCGAGTATCAGTGACCTTCTTGGCGACCTCAATCCCCACTCCTTGCATACGATCCAAAGCGAGTTCGAGAAAGTCGAAGGCAATGCACCTCCGGAACCAGTGCGAATGTCGGCGGATGTCCTCGCCGTGGCCCCCACAAGGAGCGTCCGGGGCAAGAGTGGTGCTGCCCCAGCTAGTGCCCTGGACGGACCTCTTCCCGCGCGTGGAGATTGATGGATTGATGAAGGGTACCACGATTCTGGCAGATGCCAAAAAGTGACGCGTGGAAGACCAAGAAGAGGCCCTCGAAACTTTACAGGCTATCCTAGATCAGGGTGCAAACAAACGCCTGAAACCTCAAATGGGTACGTCTGTCCTTGTTTAATCCCTGTGAAAAGCTGACACCCTTCTCCCCAGGCGATATCGGACAGATCTTGAAGGCGCGCGTTACGGACTCGAACAAAGCTGTACAATCGCTCGCGCTAGATATCGTGGCTCGGATAGCCACTGGGATGGGAAAACCCTTCGAGAAGCAGACACGCTTTTTCGTTCTCCCAGTTTGTACACGTGCTCTCGGACCAAAAGGCCCCCATCCGGGCTGCGGGTATCCAGACACTGACGGCTATGCTACCGCTTGCGAGGGTTTAGACGCCCTCGTCCACGGATTGACGGCTGGACTCGAGGTTAATCAGCCACTACAACGGGCTCAACTACTGGGATGGATCGTCGACTGGTTCAAAGGGCATGAAATGACGCCAGGTCTAGATCTGAGTGGCTGGGGTCGCTCCAATAGTGGATGCTTAGATGACCGCAACGGCGACATTCGCAAAGGGGCGCAGGCTGTCTTACCCTATCTCATTGCATCTGCTGGATTTGATCAGGTCATGCACCAGACGAATTCGTTGAAGCCTGCTTCGAAAGGAACTGCAGTGCCTCTGATTCAAGCGGCTCGTGCAGCAGCGCCGACGGGTGCTGCCTCCGCGGCACCCGCCCCACAGAAGTCGCCGCCCCCTCCAAACCCGCTGTCGCAAACCCCCCTTCACCATCCCCGCCCCGAACCCAGCCCACCTCAATCACCCGTAGCCCCAACGGGAAGATCTGGACCGAAACTTGCGTCGGTGCGTCGCAGACTGCCTACAGGTCGATTTCTCGCCCGGAATCGCAAATGGAGATCGTTGACGATGCTGCCACACCCCGTGCCTCAGCGAAAATGGGCGGAGTAAAACGATCTGGAATGTTGACTCCCGCTTCCAAAAGCGCGCCTCCTTCGTTACCAGTCCCTCCGCCGCGCCTTCTCAAGAGCCTTTGCCCTTCCACGGGATTGAGCCGCGACGTGAAGAGGGTTCGTTTACTGAAAGACGTCGGCAAATGGGTGAACGAAGGAGGACAACAGCGCAACGGAGCTCGCGGATCTACTCCAACACCAGATGGAACCGAACGCCTCGAAGGACTTGATTGCCAATCTCTTTAGTCAAGACACAATGCAGTTAACGATCAGGTGAATGGTTTGACAATGCTCTGTGACTTTTTCTCGGATTTGCAGTCCGGCGGCGAGGGTCTTGGGCTGACCGAGGACGAACGCAAGGACCTTGGATGGCAAATTCCGACCTCGCGCTCAAATATGTCCTCGATTAAAGTTCACGAACCTCAATCGAACCTAGTTGCCAAGTGTCCTGGACGTGGTTGACGCGGTGTTGGCGTTTATGAGGAATATTGAGTGCCAGTTGACGGATACTGAAGCAATGTGCTTCATTCCAACGCTGGTTCATAAGGTGAGAAAATACTTTTAAATCAGTGATCAAAGCAGATTCTATTTATTATCGTTAGTTTGGCGATGCTCGGGAGCCCGTTCGCGTGCGGGTGCAACAAATCTTTCAAATATTACCCAAGGTGTACGCATATAGTCGGATCTTTCAACTGGTACTTGACCACGGCCTCAAGTCGAAAGTCGCCAAAACACGCCAACTTTCTCTTGAGGAAATGGGAGGAATTCTGAAGAGGTCTGGCATGGGGGCGTGCCACCCCACAAAAGATTGTCCAGTCATCGCCTCCATGATCTCAGATAAGGATCCCAATGTCCGGAAGTCCGCACTCTCGGCTTTGAGGTTTGTCTCTTTCAGTCTGTCAATGAGCCTTCCTCTTACACGAGCTGCAGTGAGGTTTACTTGTTCGAGGGAGAGAAGGTCTGGTCTCTCGTTGGTCCTATGAGTCCCAAAGACAAAACCCAACTTGAAGAGAGATTGCGTCGTGTGGCCGGCCCTAGTTCACCAGATAAGTCCACGAAACAGGAAGCCCTTGTGCCACCTCAGCCCTCCCAAATCTCGCGCTTGGCCAATAGCGTTGTGAGACCAGCATCCCCATCTACTCGACCAGGCGGCATCCCGCGGCCCGGGAGCCCTCCTACAGGTGTCTCTCGCCTAGCTCAGCCTGCGGCAAGATCAATATCTCCGGGCCCGTCTCAGATTGCCAAACCGAATTCGCAGATCGCCGGACCTACATCTCCGCCCGCTGCCAGGGGGAAGAGCTTGCTACCCTCTCGTCTTGCTGCTCCAAGGAGTCGGGCTGGAACATTGCGCACTCACCTTGCACCTCCAACAACAGACTCCACCGGGACTCAATCGAATGGGACGAAATCTGCCAACGGACAGAGTTCCAAAGTCGAATCATGGAGAAATGCGGAGGCCCTTGAAGATCCCGATGCCCCTCCGGATTCTGGGAACAACCTCACGCTCACCATTTCCAGCATCTTGAGCAGTGACTCGGACCGCAGTGTCGATGCTCTCAAGAAGGTCCAGAAGATCCTCCAGCTTGGTCCGGATGGCGGACCATCATCTCCTCAGTATAGGGATCTTGCAGAGCACACGGAAGGCCTTATCGAGACGGTCACGCTTCAAGTGTCTCACGCCTTCGACAAACCGGAAGATAACATTAGGCTTGCTAAACACCTGATCCAAACTTTGAATGCATTCTGTGATAATCCCCTCCTCGCAGAGTCCCTGACAGTCGACATTCTCACTACTCTCTTCGAAGAACTCGCGCTGCGTCTTCTACAGACCGACGATAGCCAGGACAAGGAAGTGAAAAATTTGTCGAGGTTTATAAACATGATCATGCTGCGGCTTTTCTCCACGGGGCGCAGGATCACCGTGTTCCGGTATGCTACTCCCAATGCACCCGCGTTTCGACGTTTGCTAACTGCCATTCAGTGCTTTGTTCACTCTCCTTCTTCAGATCGTCCGACCGTTCCCAGCAAATGGCACGCCCACCGATTCTCAAGAGGCCAAGGTTGCGGAGCTCGTACTCAAGTGTATATGGAAACTAGCCCGGAATATTCCCCAAGATCTGACAGATCTGAAACTCGACCCAGTGGAGCTTTTTCCAGCGATCGAGCACTTCCTACAAACTGTCCCACCGAACGAGTGGCGCGCCCGTGCTACTAACCGTGTACCCTGTGGCGACATGCCACTTAGGACGCTGAAAGTTATCATCCAGCATGTCGTTGGTGAGTTTTTTTATGTATCTGGCTTGGGTGACACTCTCATCCTTGTCTAATCAGCCCACTATGGCGACGAGGTTTACGACATTTTATCCGGCTCGTTCGACGACCCCTCTGCCACCATCGTGTACCCCTATGTTTACAGAATCCTCAACTCAGGGTCGCGCGCCGCCACAGAGGATGCGCCTGCACAGCGTAGCAGAACGCCTCGAAGCTCTACCCCCGGTCCTAGTCGACCTGCATCCCCTCCAGAAACAGCCTCGGATGCAGCATCCGGTGATGCAAAACGTTCATCACCTAGTCACCACACGAGTCGGAGCGTTTCTTCCATAAATGGGTTGGTCTCCCCGCCCATCGAAGAACCGGACCCCGACGCACAGCTGCTCAAGATCATCGGTCATATCTCGAGCGAAACCACAGGGCTATGCACAAAGAAGGGATCACCGAGCTTCATCAGTTCATCAAAGCGTATCCGCATAAAAAGGCAAAGGTCGACAAAATGCTCGAATCAACAGGTCCTGCTTTCCGCAAGTACATCTCTCGTGCCTTGGCCAGCCGAGCTGCAGAGGACGAAGAAAGGGAGGTCGCAGTCGCAGATACCCTTTCCAGTGAGTATTTTCTTTTCTTACGCAAAAATGTTCATACCTCACGGCTGGCGTAGAGCTGGAGTCCAAGTCCATGCCGAATTCGCCAATGGCGGCAACTTTTAACCGTGATGACCAGCCACGATCCCCAATCAGCCCAACAAGCGCGACCGGACCTGACCAGGACAAGCAGGACAAGTTGTCTAGATTACACGATATTTTCCAGTATCGGACGAGTACTATAAGCACTTCATCCCACGGCCGATCCACGCCCGCATTTGCACCGTCCAGTCGTTCGCCTCCTGCCTAGACTTTCGTGATCGTCTTTCGTATGGATTTTCTACCCTCATCATGTTTGCTCTTTTCTCTTATGACTGTATGCCTTATACCTGAAATATGTACACGATACCACGACATTCTGGCGGCGGGGAGCATGGATGGACGACGTTCCCGTCCGTATTTTACCGAGTACGAAATATAATGCATTCTGATCGATACACGAGAGTACATGGAGAGGAGCACTAAGTATTAGCATACTCGCGCACGGTTCAGCCTCGCAAAATACAAGGATGGCTGGACTCTTCAGTTGCAAGAGCACGTCGAAACATCCGGTGTCTGGCCAGCTGGGCAAGTGCCGTCTACCAAAGTGTCGTCGTCAGTCTCATCTGGACTCTGTCCAAAGTAGTGAATTTTGAACGTACCTTCGCCGAACGCGACGATCGGCTCGTTGGGGCCGCCGTACAGGCCAGGCTCGACGCCGGGTAGCTGCTCGTTCACGATGCCCTCGAGCTCCGGGTTGCGCGGCGCCTTGGTGCAGTAGGGTGTCGAGGGGACGACGCCACACCGATGTCGTCAGCGTTGCGGGGGTGCTGGCGATATGCGACGGCAGCGGCGACGAGCGCATCCTTGTTCGTGATGCCCTGGGACTTGGCAAAGTCGATCATCTTGTCGCAATGTCCTGCTGGTCGCACACGCCGCCCGTGGACAGAAGCGCGTCGATGCCGCCCAGGCCCGCGAGCTCCACGCACGGCTGGTTCGTGAAGATGTCACCGCCGCTGACGAGCTGTATATAAAACGGCGGTCAGAAGACGTAGAGGTGGGGGTGGAAGAGAGAGAGAGAGAAACGTACACAGAGGCTTTGCCAGTTCAGCGCGACGTCAGGGAGGTCAGCCTGCGCGATGCGCCGGGTGTGGGAAGTGCGACGCATCCACGCGGGCAGCCACTTGGGGAGAGCGATCGCCTGCGCCCATTTGGGTCTGTGGTGTCGGCGGTAAACTGGCCAGAGGCGGCGTCGGCAACTCCAGAAGATCCAGTGTCATTGGTCGAGGTATCAGGTGGGGTGGCGTTGCTGGGCGGATTCGAAGTGTCGATGGTAGTAGTGACATTGGTAGTAGTGTCATTAGTCGTAGTGTTATTAGTCGTGTCAGTGTTCGTGGAATTGTCTGGTGGCGTCAAGTCACTAGTGTCTGTTGTATTGGAAGACGGAGACAAATCAGTGGAATTTGACACTGTCGGGTCCGTGCAGTTGTAGATCGAAGTCATGTTGGAAAGATCCGTGCTGTTCATGAGGGTGGCGATCTGGCTAGCAGGGATCAGACAAGTCGTCGTAGTGGTGGTGTTGGCGCTAGACGTGACGTTCGAAATGGATGTGGGGTCTGTGATATTGTTGAACGCGCCAGCAGTGACGTTCGAGATAGTCGAGGGGTCTACAATGGTGGTGTTGGAGACAGCCGTCGAGTTTGATATCTTCCCGAGACATGCAGGTGGCGGCGTGGGGATGAGCCTGAAGATCGCGCTCGTGCATTAGATACACAGTACTCAATTCATGATACACCGTGACTCACGAACTGCGCCTCACGAGGCTGATGGGACTGGCCGTAGAAACTGCAGACAGCGCGAGCAATGAAAGAAGTCCATGAGAAAGCATTGTGAAGAATACAAAGAAATGACAGAAGAGAAATCAAGAAGGAATGGAACGACCAAAGTTCGAAAGAGCAACCAGGCTCCTGACAGCGACAGCTGAGTGAGAGTCTGCAAAGCCCCCGCAGCTATATATGCACCCTGAGCTTTCCAGCGCTGAAATACGCACAGCATACGTTGTTACCCTACAGAATGATGGGCCCATTGATATTCAGCGCTGAAGTATTGAATCACCGGCCATGGCGGGAACTTGGCACGAACAGTTGTTCTGATTAGCTCCGTCGATGTGCATCGCATCCGCCCACGTGACCTGTTCTGACGGGCGCTACGCCCGCCGTACAGTGATCGCGCCCAGCCAGGCAAGAGAATCATGACACATGCTGGGACCTACACAGGATTTCTCCGTGACAGTGAGAGAGGACTCACAGCACACGACCATGGATACCAACCATCACGTAGCGATGATGCACGGTATAGACAGGTGTCAAATTAAATTTAGCCAATAACAAAGGACTATTCCCTAGGGATAAATGGGCTCGTCGTTCGCTGAGCTGGTGCGACGACGATTGATGGAAGGGTTTTTGCCAGCTCCTCTGTTCCGGCGGGGAATGGCAGGTCCAAGACGCCCTTTGGCAAAACCTTCTCGTACAAGCCCTTTGCCTGGTTGTGCTGGGCAGAAGCAACCATCTTCTTTTTGGCGTCACGGATCAGGACGTGGGCATCATCAACTCCAGGCACACAGCCGCGAACAAAGAC